>CAMQGK010000224.1:7365000-7965000 GCA_947000775.1 Pterois miles | reverse complement strand
GAGCATTGTTGCCGAATCATTTTTTACAGTCAAACATCACCATGGGGATGTTAATCACTATATCATCTTCATTCCTCAGATCTTGAAACGGAGGCTCTGGGGTTAATGTGTCCAGGAAATAGACACACATTTTTCGGCCCGTTAGCATGCTCATATATCCACTTCCTGTAAAATCTCCCACATGTCATCATCAACGTCCTGAACTCGTCTGTCGACCGTGCTGACGTGTGGCAACGGTGCCCCGCAAAAACACTGCATTTCCTCAAAATGTCAACTTTTCTGTGACGGCCTATTTTTACAAGGTTTAATTTATGCTTTGCAGTAGTTTGGCTTTGCAGCGGAGTCCAGACACATGCCAGAAGCAGAGAGCAGAATGAAGTGCAAAACGTTCAAAAACTGAAGATTTTTGTGGGACATTTTCTGTGTATGGCACATCCTGCATGTGGTCATTTTCATATAGTTGAAAAAAAAAAATTTCATCACGTCGACTCCCTTTGGCCTGTGCGCTGCAATCTGACATGTTGAATTTACCGCTTAAATTAGATAACGATGACATCAGACTAGAAAAATAAATCTGTGCATTTTCTTCCTGTTGAATACAAACATAGCAGAAACGCAGTAATCCAAAACCGGTCAGAGAAAAACGTATATGCAGCTATTGCACACAGTAAACACATAAAAAGCAGCAGTTGTAACACATTGCCCCTCACACACACACACACACATTCAGATTGCAAACAGATCCAAAGAGTCTCTGGGATCCACACTGTGTATGATATGCTTGTTAGCCATAACGGCCAGTCAGCCATTTCTCTCTGACTGCATATGCCTGTGTGCGTTTGACTGGCGTGCTCCCTCCCAGAGCACACATAAACAGCTTACTCAAACAATATTTACACTGTACGCCGTAGTAAACGGTACAGTTACACACATTTTCCGTTCGCATATTTCCTGCCTTTTTTGAAAGGCAGCCTCAACCACCTGTCTCACACATTTAGCATGCTAATGGCAGTATCAGTATGCTACATCACTTTCAATATTTAATGGCCTAGCCACAGGCGATGGTAAACAGCAAGTATATGGGTAGTGCCGCATGTCAATGGGAGACCACAACACGCTAACTTTAGACACACCATATGGTTTTCTCGTGTGCTTTTTTAATGGCAAACATAGTCTCAGAAACCACTAGAGCCCTGCACGCTCGAGGGGCTTTCATAGGTGATGGTCGGACAGGGCTGTTTGATCATGGCCAGAGAGAGAGAGAGAGAGAGAGAGAGAGAGAGTGTGTTTGGAAAGAAAACCTGAGCGTCAGTGTTTTGTAACTCCTGTGGTTGCTATAGTTTGTTTCTTACAGCCAAGTTGCCTGTGTTGAATACTGAGATGGATGTCTCGGCCCAGACTGCAGCCAGAGACAAAGACGGCCAGTAAAGTCAGACAGAGCGACGGAAAGGGGACAGTGATTAAGACGGCAGAGAGAGAGAGAGAGAGAGCAGCAAAAGATTATAAGATAGAAAAAGAGGAAAAAGGTCACTAAAAAGAACCGCTGAGAAATAGAAAAAGGGGGTGGACAGAAAGAGAAAGGAGGGAAAGCGAGGGAGCACACAAAGGCTTTTGGGGTTTGGGCCTGTGCCGTGGTGGGGTGTGGTTTGGAAAGAGCAGCGACTATGGGAAAGGAATAGACTACACCTCAATATGCTTCACTTTCTTGCACTTTTATTTAGCGTTTTCTCCTTTTCTCTCAATCTAATTCTCTCTCTAGCTGCTTGTGCCAACGTATCTTCGACCGCAACACATTTGTGGTCGTGTGTGTGTACGCGTATGTGTGTATATATACTGTACATTGAATGCATGTGTGTCTGCGGTGTGAGTGTCTAAGTATCCTACATAGGCTGAGGTCTCGTAAAGCTGCACAGCTTCATATCCCCCTGAAAAACTTGGCATCGGAACGCGGGGGTGACTTCAACCCCCCGAAACCGCACCCTTGAACACACACACACACACACACACACACACACACACACACACACACACTGTGTAAGACTCATACACACTGACATACGTGCATGCAGAATTGTATTCACACATAGGCACACACACACTTCTCACTCACACACATGCACGAGGCAGGGGCTTATGTATAATTGCAGGCACTCTGCCTGCATATATGAGTTTGATTAGGCTGAGGAGCAGGGAGCGGGCGAGGATAAAGCCAAGCCTGATTAGAAACAGAGTGTATCGCTTCCATACAATAGGAGTCACAATGAAACCGGTTTAGACCACTTCGTCCAAGTTCAGGTATCTTTTGTCTCCGTATACAGTGAGCTAGAATATGACTTGGACTGGGTTAAAAAGGAGAAAAACAGGAATCCGAGGAGTATCACAGCTGAATAAATTACAATTACAACTTGCCTTAATAACTTTGGATGTATTTAGTTCATTGAGGGCACTGAAGGAGGCCCCTAGAAATATTAAGAATATTTGAATGCTCCTTCAGGTGTAAATATAATGTGGTGTTGGTAATAAATTTCAGATGTTTCTCACCCCAAACTGCACAGCTATGATCGTACTCGGGCCCCAAATCCAGCCGTCACACCTTGTAAAAAATTAATTAAACGCAAATAAGTTTGGCCCACATTTTGTGCTGATGTTTCCGCTCCCTCCGACACTTTATCCACTGCATTCTTTTAATTTACAAACAAATACTCAAGTTAAGAATCCATGGGGCCTCTTCCACTTGAGACACTTGAATTAGTTTACTGTGTGGGTAAAGCTTTGTGTGCCCCCCCTCCTGCTGAGGGGCTGACATAAGCAACACCGCAGCACAAATCTGAGCTGTAAATTTCAAATTTCAAAGGATTCGCTTCTATTTCGGTCACACGTGGGTTTGCTTCTGCATTTTGGTGCAACAGCGACGGATATGGAAGTTGAAGATAGATCATTTTTAAGTATTTCTGCCTCCTCAATCATTTGTGTTTGCTCTGTGTACTCTGTGCTAAAATCTCTTTTAAGACAGATTTATAAAAAAAAAGTACACTCAAGCATAACAACACAATCTCTGGAATATTAAATTAATGACAATAAATAGTTTTGTGAGCAATAACATCACAAAGTCCCTGTTAATTCACCACTGATAGACAAACTGTAAATTGTGAGGCAAAAATGTGAACTAACTTTATGTTTAATTCGTCTAAACTGGAGGTTAGACTTCGACTTTGGTTTATCTATTTATCTATCTATGCTATTATTTGTCATATCAACACGAGATTAAGAAAAAACGCGGCAACATTATGATTAAATATTGCAAAAAAGAATGGACAGAGCAATCATTCCCTCACAAACACACAGAAGTAAATCATGTGATATATATAAGGAGGATATACATATATATAGATAATCCTGTAGAACTGTGTGTCCGGGTTAAATATTACGGATATATTACAGTTATGAATTTAATAAAATCCCATAAAACTCAGTGCGGTGACTGAACTCACCACTGAGCACCACATGCGCACTATGCGCCCCTACAGCTCTGCAGGGACACCGTGTCTCCGGCGATTCCTCTCGGGGGAGTTTCAGCGAAGCGCAGCGCTGATTCTGTTTTTTAAAAAAACGACCATAAGTCGATGATAGTAATTTTTTAAATACAGTTTTGGTTTGTGCCGATCCGAAAGAGAAGCGGCGAGAGGGAGGGAGGGAGAGAGAGAGTGAGAGAGAGAGAGAGAGAGAAAGAGGGAGGGAGGGAGAGAGAGCAGCAGAAACTTTCCCCTAAAGTTGGTGCGGAGCTTTCACTGTGAGTGAGTGAGTGAGGCGGGGTTACAGCCTGGACTGAGCCACAGCGGCTTTGCAATGCGGCACCGCAGCGAACCTCCATCCAACTTTATTATCAACAACTCCAATTTTCATCTCTAGACACAACCATGTACTCCCCTTACTGCTTGACACAGGTATGAGAAAAAACCCGCCGTTTTCCATGCTCCTCTTGGTTGCTTTTTATTTTCCGGTATGGTGCGCCTCCGGTTTGTTTCTACTGTATGTGATCACAAGTGTTGTGTTGTCTGCCGTGCTTCTGCTGCTTGTCATTTGTTGCGTTTTAAGGACCTGTTTTTTCCAGCTCTGCTCTCTTTTTCCCCCGATAGTGTTTAACCTCCCTCTGTCTCTCTCCCGTCCTCGCGCTCCCCCTTTCTTTTTAATGGCACTCCTCCAACGGGTTTTTCTTGTGCGTCTCATTGCGCATGGTTTGGAGAGAAAATGGCGCTTCTCCCAAATCTATTTTATATAAAACGGAGGTTGGAGAAAGGGGAAGAGAGGGCTCGGTGCCCTGACAGTTGGCGACTAATTACAGCCACCCTGAGGCAATAATCGGCGTTATCGACAAATATAATAAAGCGCGGATCGAGTTTTAATGTGACTCGCTGTGTTGTGGGACACTTTATTTTGAAGGTTTCTGACTTACGGAGGTGTTCAGCCGCGGTCTGCGCTGGGGGCCTTCAGGGTCACCGCGTAGCTCCCCATATATAACTGTCCCTCAGTTACTTTAATCCACTTCAGCAGCGTCGATTTGAAATAAAGTGTTAGTTTTTGGGGGGCATCCTGGAGGCGACAGAGGGGACGGTGGGCGTGTGTTGTGTGGAGAGTCTGAACTGCATGGTTTCAGTTTGATTAATCACAAAATAAAGTTGATCTTATATAGAAGCAATACATGTTATTTATCGTAATTACACATTAAGGAGAGCACACAATGGAGCTTTTCCTTGTTAACACAAGGTAGTCTATGTTGTGCGTAATTTCAAAGGCCGTTTGAGGGTTCAGTCACACGTTGTATGCACGTGATGAAGTACTATTTTTTGTTTTACCTGTCTTTAAACATTAAGATAAAATATATTGTATAATTAAAATGTCTTCTTCGGATATGCAGCTGGCTTGTATTTAAATCCACAATGATAGACTCCATTTTCACCTTTCCCGCCTCATCCCCTGCACGCACTTTTGGCTCCATACAGAAAGAAGTCGTTTTTATCAGCTCAAAGACAGGATTCACTTTTTAGATGTATTATATTTATTACTACAAATAGTCTTTAAATGGTAAATGCATATAGACAATGGAAATACAGGGCCTTGATATCCTTTAAGCAGTTTTGATACACGTGTGGTCTTATTTCTTACTTCATAACAGTGAGCATATTTTCTTCATGCGTTGAATGCGCCTTGTGTCAGTGTGCCAATAGTTTTTTTTATTTATAAATTAAACTAATAGCTCACAGCAGCAAAGGTCAAGTCGTGTGACCTTTTTTGTTTTTCCTGCAACGCCACGTTTTTTGGTGCAGTTCATGCACATATTTAGAGTTGTGGTTTTAAAGTAAGCTTTAGCTGCCAGATGCAGACTTTGAGTGTAGTCACTGCAGAGTTAACAGATGAGTGCTGCAGGCGCGCTCAGCTTCAGCCTCAGGCCGCCCTTTTTCTCTCAGCTGCCGCCCCACTCATCACGTTAAACACCAGGTTAAAAGTTGTGTTTGTAATATTTTACCATTAAATTTTAAAGATCAAGTTGAATAAATTGTTTTAACATCACTGTTGTCAGAAGGCAATGAGTGTTTTTTTTATTAAGTTAAGCGCGTCCACCAGCCAGGAGTTATACAGTGCAATAAACTTAATTATCATGCATTGAGATTTTTACGCATTAATTTAAACTGAAATGATTTAGCATTAAGCAGCTGTTTAGCTTCAGGCCTGCAGGTTAAACGGTTCAGTGTTGCAGAGGTCACCACGGCCTGCCGCCCCTCTCCTCTTACTCCTCCTCCTTCTCATTGTAATGCTGTGTGATAATCTAATATTCCTATATTTTACTAAATCTTTACTATTATATGTGTCATGTGATGAAGCAGAAAATCTTTCCCCGTTCCTTAAACAGATCTAATGAGCTCCGTGGAAAACACGCAGGATTCCTTCTCGGTGTTATTTCAGGCCGTCTGACCAAACCTCACTGTGTTTTCTCTGATTTATATTTAGTTGGTAGAAACGGGAGAACAGCAGTGCTCAAATGCGAAATTATATTTCATCACATCTTTTTATATATATATTTATTACTGCAACAAAAGTCGGAAGCCAAATCATTTCCATAACTTTAAAAAAAGAAATTCCTCTTGACTTGTGAGTTTAAAACATCTATTTGATTTGCTGCGTAAAATAAGTCCAGCAGCCCTACTGCATATTTAGCACAGATAATTTTCCAAGCCTGGTGGTTTGAGGCAGAGAGAGGTCCGCATCGAGTTTCCTCTTTCTTTCCATTAATTAAAATTAATTGGCTGCAGATCCTCTAGCACGAGCGCCGCATGGACGCGTGCTGCCCATATGCGCGTTACATATTGATCTGCTTAGGCTGCTGTTAGCGCGTCTCCCGGTCCAGCTGATGGACATCAAGCACAGCTGATCTGTCTCCCATCGCATCTCCTCGTGTTTAGAGGATATGTATGAACGCAGCTGCAGGAGAATGGCACTTGAAAAGGCGTCCGTGCATCCTGCTTGTGGGTTTAAGTGACATCTCTGTGTTTACCTGTAATTGCTATTTGACATCGTTACTCGCCTTTAATTTGCTTTAATCGCCTGTTTTAACTATCTGTGGTTTTAGGGAGGAAGGCGGTTTGTAGTGTCTTTACGCAGTGTGTGTGAGTGTGTGTCCACACCCTGGCACACACATGTATTATACTGACGTGCGTTGCTATTGTCATCCATTAAGACTGTGATGCCATGTAGCCTAAATAATTCACAAATCAGAGAAAACATACAAAACTGGTGTAAACAATTTCCAATGTTTTATTGATGCTGATAAAAGCTTTGCTGGAAAGGCCTGCTAGGTGACGGACCCGATCAGCCAAACGCATCAGGTTGTTTTGTTTTTTTTAACGTGGCATTGTTTCACATCCCTGAGACGGAAATGCATTTTTACATATTAAAGTTTTAATGCCGTTTGAAGGTCGCGGAGGCGTCGTTAATTAAAACTTTTATGTGCTGCGTTTTTGAAATCAATTATTTCAGACTCCACAGTTTAAGTCCCGCTTATCCAAATGAGATGTGGGCTGCTAATATACAGCTCGTCTCACAAACACTGCCAACTTTTTTTCTGGAAAAAAACAACAACAACAACAACAAAAAAGCGCTTTGCTGCAAACTCAAGAGATGTTTTAACACAGTCTGTCTGCGCGGGAGATTGTTTAACTATCTCCGGCACATCACACGCACGCAAAGTTGTATTTGCTTGCTGGATTCTTGCTCATATGAGCTTCATGTCCAATTATTTGCAGTTCTAAAGTGGTGGTGTTGTGTTTTTTTTTTTTTTTTTTTTTTTTTTTTTAAGATTTGGAGATCAAATGAGTCCTTGAAATTCACTCAGCCGTGCAGATTGGCAAAGAACTTGAAAGCATGCAGTGAAAGCCATATACATACTGTAGCCATGCCATATAGCCGTAGCAACAGAAAAAAAAACACAGGATGTGGAGATTTTTTTTGTAGTCAGTATCTTTGGTGATGGAGATAAAGGCGCTAATCATCTAAAACAAAACGCTGTTTGTGAATCGGTGCATATGGAGGAGCAGAAATATGTGGAGCCTGTGCAAGCAGTTTGTGTATATTGTCCTAAATATAAACGCATCTTTCTTTAATGGTTATGTTTCATCTACCAGAGTCTGTTCATTAAAACGCAACATTCGAGGCCTACGTCGTGCACACCAGACCTTCAGCTGTCCATGTGTGTGTACAGTAGGTGTGTGTTTCTTACTCCTGCCCCGTTTTGGACCGATGGCTCTCCTGCGTCAGCCTTCGGTTCCGGTTTCACTGGGACCGGACGGTGACGGCCGTGGTGCCGGTGTAAGCCGAGGTGGGCCTGCACGATCTGGTAACATACAAAAGCCTTGCCGGCATCACTTTGCACCACACACACACACACACACACACACACACACACACACACACTAATCCTGCTCACACAGAGCTAGTTGGTAGGCACAGCACAGGGCAGCGGAGAATAGGTTTGCTCTAGTGGACGGTAGGCAGGGTAAAAGTGGCCTGCCAACTGTGCCAGGACGGCAGGCAGGCAGGCAGGCAGGCAGGCAGAACCCAGGGGTACATTGTGTTCTTTTTACTTATTCATCCTTTCTGCTGGAGGCAGACCAGGTCCACCTTACACTGCTTTGGCCCGGAGCGAGAGCTGGCGGGCAGGGACGGAGGGACGGGACGGAGGAAGGATCGCAGGGATAGTGGCACAACACGTCCATGGCGCTTAAACAGTGTCTGAATACATTTAGATTACATGCAGAGAGGAAAAATGTGTTTGTGTGAGAGATGTGTTGACTCTTGAGGTTTAAAAAAAAAAAAAAAAGATCTCTTGTTCAAACATTGTGCTTGTCAAGAGCGGGCACACAAATGGAAATATTACTTTTGGTTTGTAGCGTTTTTAAACATTTGCTACGGAAGAGCTGGTAAAAGGCCCCGAGCAAAACCCTGTGGTTGCTTGTGGACGGTCCTCCTCTGCTTCTGTGTGTGTGTGTTTTTGTCTTGGAGGTGAGTTAAATCCAGCACCGTGGCGCTCTGCTCATCCCTTATCTGTGCAGTTTTCCTGACTGCCCAGAGAAAATGGATTTATCACGCTTAACCGAGGCAATTGGCACAACAGGGTAATAGGTGGTTGTCCCCTGGATGGATGGGCGTGTGTGTGTGTGTGTGTGTGTCCGATATGTGTGTGTCCATTTGAATATGTGTAACCCCCCCATCCTCTGCCTCCTAGTGTGGATTAGGTTTAGGCTGATCTGTGGCCAGTGGAAGCAGGCGGCGCCTATAGCAGTCTTATGCTGGTCTGTGATATAGTTTTCTTTATCGAGCCATACAGCACACACATGTACGTACACGCGCACACACACAGAAATCAGGCCGAACACTCACGTATGTTCCAGACAGATAGACGGACAGAATCACTTCAGTGTGCTGATACACAGAGCATCTCTCTCTGTTTGGCCTTTGCCAACTTTTGTCATGAGAGTAAGAAAGTACTCTGCACCACCGGCCATAATTATATTTTTAGAAGGAGTAAGAATTAGGTGCGTAGCATGAATGTGTGATTGACTGATAATTGCATAGCGTCCCTGTGCACGACTTCTATTATTCTTTCTAAGGTTTTTACAATCAAGGATGCAACAACTAGCATCTGACAGCCATTCACGGCGAAAAGACTTTAGTTTGCCATCAAGCGATGAGACGATCAGATCAGTGGAAACGCGAGGAACCCGCGAGGAATCGAGGGATGAGAAGAGCCAAAGCACTGTGTTCTTCTTGCAGCTGCTTGGGACAGACTCCCCTTCGCCTTCATCCCGCTCCTCTTCCTCCACCCCCCTCCACCTCCTCAATTAGCTCCCTTTAAAAAGAGAAGTAACGGTTAGTGAGAGATCTGCATTGTTCGAGGATGAGCTTTAGTTGTTGTTGTTGTTGTTTGTCTCTCCCTCTCTCTCTCTTTCTCTCTGTCCTTCTCCATCCCCCCTCCTCCGTCGCCCGTTGGTGTGTTTTTCGCTCTTTTTGATTTTCTCAGAGGCTTTTTTTGTGGGGGTAACCCCACTGAATGGGACAATGCAGCCTAGCGTGAAATTAAAGCTCTTAGTTAGTTTGGAGTTGCTCAAAAGAGGATTTTACACATGCATGCATTCATACACCCTCCCATACGCTATAGATATAGCTAATTAGAGGAAGTACACCCTATGTCGAGCATCAAGGGCCCAATTAAAAGAGTAGGGGAAACCTCGGCGTGTGAGATCTAGGCCAAATCAGCTCCGTGAATGCCTCGCTTGTGAACAGTACGTCTGGCTTCTTAATCCAGGCGGGAGAATATGGACAAGACTGATATGAGAAGCGCAAGTTTCATTAACATATGCACGTCACGTACTCGGTAAGTAATTCAAGAAAAACAGTCAGATTGATCATCCTGACAGGCGAGCGTCAGATTCAAAACAGATTGAGCTGCTCTTGCTGACTCTTCCAAGTCTCATTTTGGAAGTCAATGAAATGTCTGTCATGCATGCACATTAGGAGTTTTTGTTGTTCATGTCAAAAGCATTTATTTGTGCAATTTCACAGGACAACATTGGAGTCTGATGACTGTTTTGCTTTGTCAAATATGTTTCCATGCTGCTTAAGAATATGTTGTCGTAGTCTTTCGGCTGCTGCTCCTGTTAGAGGTTGCCGCAGTGCTTATTAGAGTATAAAACGTTAAAACATTTAGAATAAAAACAGCCTTAGCAGTAACTTACTGTTCCACGTGTAAAGCTTAACTTAAAGGAGACCTATTATGCTTTTGTGCTTTTTCCATTTCACTTTTTTCTTCATGTAAAAGGTCTGCAAGGTTTTAAGCCCAAAGTCCATGCCAAAGGGCGTTACTGCACTCTCCCCCACAGAAACACTGCTCCTGAACTGCCTGAAACACCCCGCTTGAAGTCCCGCCTTTTCCTCCATAACATGGTGATGTCACCGAGTAACACACTTTGCCTAGCGGCTAATTTGGCACGCCCTCAAACAAAGCTAGTTAGACGAAAAGTCTAAGTCCGAAAAGTTTGGTTCGGTTAATCAATTGCAACAATCAGCTGACCAATCGGAGCTTTTCGAGGCGCGGCGGCACAGCCCGTATGAGAAAAATAAAGTGTTTTTTTGGACATTAAAGCATGTGATCATATTGTCGTAGAAAACAAAAATACAAGTATGCACCTGAAAAGAATTCAATATGTTTACTGTATCTTAAGGTGCAGGTGATGGAAATACAAAGGGCACACTGTATAGCTACGACACCCTACTGTGTTGAATGACTATAAGGTCATTTATTTTTTGCCTGCACTGTGTGTATGTGTGTGTGTGTGTGTGTGGTAGACTGATATAGAGCAGCAGCGGTCCACATCGCTTGAGCGGTACGGGTGGTAGCTGAAATATCCACCAGACCTAATAAATGGATCTGATACCTGACGCAAAAACACCAACAATCTTTGGTCCCAGTATGATCAACTAACACACACATGCTTCTGTTCAGCTCTTTCCTCAATGGAACTACTGGTCATAGAGGCCTGTAGACCCAGTAAGGTAGCCAGTGAATCCAGTTAGTGAGTCAGACTTTGTGGAACACAGTGTGCTGCTCTCTGATCCCCTCTCTCTCTCTCTCTCTCTCTCTCTCTCTCTCTCTCTGATCCTCTTTCTCTCTCTCTCTCTCTCCCGTTGAGAGCGCTGGCAGCTCGCCAGCGGTGGAAAAATCTATAAGCCATTGCGTAATATACCATATCTTTACCTTGGTTGAACCCTGTGCAAGAGCCGCAGCTGTGTGAGCGCACAAACACAGAAATGAGTGTGTTCGTGCCTCTGTGTGTGAGACAGACAGACACAAATAGTGGCTTCTTTGTGGTGAGTTTTCACCCTCATATAAACAGTATCACACCACTTTGATCAAATGCTGCTGACAAAATATTTTCCCAAGTAGACAGAGCATGGCGCTCTGATCACTTTCTGGAGAGGAAAGTAAGCGGAGGGACATATAAAAACGTACGTGTGTATGAGGTGGTCGATGTTAAAAATGGAAATCAAATTAACTTTGTGTTTTGCTTTGATGACATATAAACTCTATGGCAACACCAGCAGCGGCAGATGTGATATTCACTATTGGACTTACTTGCTCTCCAGGCATGTGTGTAGAATGGAAATGAACGTACGAGGCTGCAGGCTGAGTCGCTACTAGGCCTTTCATGTTCGACGCTCCCCTCCCTGTTCGCATTTTTCACAAGATTCGGTTTCGTTGTTTCGATGTGTTCTGTGCTGCGTTAGTGCAAGTACGGGCCTCTCTTGGTAGTGTCCGTCTGCGCCTCAGGCTTCTTCGGGAGCTGTGAGGGTTTGAGCTCCTCAGGGAGGGAATGTGATGTTGTTATTGGACGCCTTTAAAGCAGGCCTTGGTTACTGTCTTTCGAACTTTTCTGGTGAGTATTTTGATGCTCATTGCTCTTATCTCACACAAAGATACACTGACACACACACTCACAGTACGTTGAGCACTTTGCCCCGCTGATCACAGCGTGCGGATCCCTGCGTAATCATTTAAATGAGGTAAAACGCCAAACACTGTTCAATCAGTTCTCACCTTAACTAATATGATCCACTCAGCCAGTCATATTGGCCATTCGAATATCACATGCCTGGACAGATTTGCTTTTGATGGTGGTGATTATTATTAAATGGTCTGTAATGACTACTGATAATCCCCATATGCAGCCAGGATTCGCTGGGAGGCAGTTGTTTGTTAATGCACCAGTGAAACCTAAAACACATACAGATGTGTGTGTGGGACAAAAACCACAAACTCAATTGAGATCCCCTGCCATTGTTTTAGTGCATGCTCGTGCTTAATTTTTACCGGCCTGCTTGTGGAAATTTCTCAACAAACGTGCAACTTTTCAGCACAGAGCCTCCTGTATTTAACTCATTTAACCCCCCTCGGCTACGCGGCGTAAAGGGTCAAACTGTGTTAGTGTGGCGGTGGCGGTTTGGGCCGCGTGTGACAGCTGCGTTAGGGAGGTACAGCTTCAGTAAAAAGTTGGGTGGCATCATTTTTCACCTCTTGTATTACATATGTATTTGTGTGAACGTGTGGGAGGCTGACTGCTGATATGTTTGTGTTTATTGACTCAAAGAGACGGGCCGTGGCTGCGTACACAGCGGTGTACGGGTGGCAAGGGTCCAGGCTTGGGGGGAAACGTGTGTGTTTAAAGTACACACAGGCCTAATTATGCTGATTTAAGCATTCTTGCGGTCCTCCCTCTGGCTTGTGGTGAGTTAACTGGCACAGGGGCGTCCAGCAGTGAGAGAGAGAGAGAGCGAGGGTGACATGGTAAAATAGACATGACCGAAAGGGGAGGCTCAATAAAGAGATTGATTTAAACAAAAAAAGACAAGAGAAAGAGAAATGAGAGTAGTGAGCTTCAACACAGCGAGAGTGACGATGCAGAGAAACATATTGTCCCAGACGCCGGTGAAACGAGGAAAAACACACACCGCTGTCAAACTTCCCGGCAGGTTTTTTCCCTCCTCACTTTGGGGTTAAGAGCGCGCCTGCTCTTCATATTTATTTTTATATTCAGATGTTATGGATTGCTCCGGGAAAAGGCCGTCCCTTTTCCCAGCAAGAGGAATTAATACTGTTTGAACATTCTCTCTGGAGTCTAAAAAGGAGGGATTTTGCAATGGAGTTTGGGAGGTTTATAAGTGAAAAGCTGACCACTGCTAAATAAACATAAACTAAAGGATGATTCAGAACTGAACCTTGTTTGTTGACTCTCCGCTGTCCCGTGGGCCGGTGGGTGTGCACCTGTCTCCTGTTGTCTCATGCGCGTGCACGTACCAGGTAGTTCACAGTGTGTGTGCACAAAGTGGACAACATCAGGGACGAAAGAGCGAAATGAGTTGAACTATATTATAGAGGCAGCTGTAGAGGAGAGTCTAACAAAGGTGAATGCAACAGGACGTGCATGTACTATTCAGTTCACATTATGCTTTTGTGTGTTTGTGTGTTTCTTCAGTCAGAAAATGGAAGATAAATAACGTTTTAGTCGGTACAGTACATATACAATACAGTACAATACAGAGGACACAATTCAATGGTTTCATTCATGTAATATATTCTGCTTTTTGCACATTTTTTTTAAATCAATTTTTTTTAAAACTGTCAGTATAAAAACATCACGACCTGAGTAAATAAAAAAAGTCACTATGTGAAATGTCTACCACGGGGAATATCATCATCACGCATGAATATAATTGAGCTCAGTGGATCGAAGAGTCTCAGCTTTACAGTGATACTCAATTTATGTAATTTCAAGACTGTTTAGGGACCCCAGTTTGCAGAAATATTCACACACACCATTGTAGATTAGATGAAAATAACGCATTTGTTCTGCATGCAAAAACTGCATGGTTGTTGCCCAAAACTGCATGCGATTCTCATGAAGTGGGCATGTCTGTTAAAGGGAGACCATACAATTCATTTTCATTCCTATATCTTAAGGTCAGAGGTCAAGAAAGCCCTTTGTAAATGGCCATGCCAGTTTTTCCTCATCAAATTTTAGCATAACTTGGGAGCATTATTTAGCCTCCACTGCATCAAGCTAGTATGAAATGGCACCAATGGATTCCTTCGTTTCTCTAGTTTCATACGATATCAGTAGCTTCACTCTAGCTATGAAACCGACCCCGCTACAGCCTCCGAAAGCCAGAGTCCGGGTCCGCCGACGGGGCGTATGGTTTTTAAGCATTTTGGAGAATTGATACAGCATCACAAAACATAATATCTCGTTATTCATGTGTATTGATATGTTCTTACACCCCTACATTAAGGCAACATGTTTGTACCACACCACTGTCCCTGTGTATGTGTGTGAGTCTGCACTGAGGGATTACTGCACCTCTGATTTTTATG
Organism: Pterois miles; assembly: GCA_947000775.1. Taxonomy (NCBI): domain Eukaryota; kingdom Metazoa; phylum Chordata; class Actinopteri; order Perciformes; family Scorpaenidae; genus Pterois; species Pterois miles. The sequence goes on along the minus strand of CAMQGK010000224.1, from coordinate 7,950,524 downwards.
ACTTTGTTGCCTAAACAATACCCAAATCACAACATGAAAACAGTAAAGACTGTCTAAAAGGCCTGCACGGGTCCGCTACAGCGCAGAACAGAGATTGATGACGCTGGCCGCTGTGTATTCTTTCACGCAGGTGATAAAATCCTGCTGGAGTCTGGTGTCTCCGGGTTCATTCGCTGCACCGTATGAGACGGGATCAGCCCACACCAAAGCTCACATGTGCTCCCGTCTGACAATATGCTCTTGCTTTCCTTACACTTCATTCTAATATCTTTTTCCCTCTTTCACCAAAACCTCCATCTTTCATTTTGCTTTTTTAAATATGTTTGCTTATCTTTGCCTGCTTCTCTCCATCTCAGGCTCTCCCCATCCCTCAACTCTCCCTACTCTCTGGTCTTTTACTTCAACCGTCTCTTTCTCCGTTTTACCTCATTCTTTCCAGCCCCCTCCGCTACTCCTCTCTTACATTCCCTCAGGAAGAGCCACAGTCTTATCTGGGATATGTTGGATTTGGTGAGCTTAAAAGCCACTTTACTAACTCCCTGTGTGCCTCTCCTGAGAACAGCGCACTATCTAAAACAGTTTCACCATTCGCTGGGCTTTGTCTGCTGGAATGCTGCTCATCGGGAGCATTTTACTCCCTATGGCCTCTTAATGCTAATCCCTTACCTGACTCTCCATCCACCCTCCTCTGTCTTCTCTTTTTCTCCCGCGACGAAAATGCTTGATATACACATATTGGGTTTCTTTGGTGATGTGAAGGAATGCTAATGTATCATAACCATATTACAGTACTTAGAGGAGGCAAACGGTGCCAAGTGCTATCTGGAGAATCAAATCTCTGCTGCACAAGAGCCTTTCTCTCCCCTTCAGATTGAGAAACGGTGTTCCCATTTTGATTTTCCTCTCTGGAAATATATAAAACTGAAAGCCCTTCTAAAATGTGCACAAACAATGGCGTTGTTGTATTCAATAATGTAATTTCTCCAGGAATTGGAAAGCTTGCCTAAATAAAGATGCGGCCAAATCCTATTTTGCATTGGATTTTTTTTCAGGCAGCCGAAGAGCTTGAACGTTGCCCACAACATTTCCCTATATGTGGCTCTTCTAAAGAGGAGTCCTCTTTCTGCCTCTCCATTAATTAATGTTTTGCATATAGTGCTGTTACAATTCCAGTGTCAGGCTTAAGAAAAATAAAATGTCAAGCGTTCAAATATTTTTCTGATATTTTGAAAACAGAATATGTATTTTAATGCTTGAAGAGTGTAACTAAATGATGAGTGTAAATCCAGCAGCGATCCCAACAGGAAACGATCCGACCGGGGGGCAGGCCCTCTCTGGCGTGTGGCAGGCAAACCGGGGTGAGAGGGATTTGCTGGTTTTATTATTAGGGCCTGTGTGTGTTGTTGATGGAGCGGCTCCATCCATGTTGACTCACACAGAGACAGCGGTGACGGCTACACTGAGCAGGGGTGTCAGGCTTGGCTGATGACTCCAAACTCCTGAAACAGCACCGCAAAGGCAAACCCTTTGTGTGTCTGCGAGCGTGCATGTATATGAGTCAGTGTTTGTGCATGTGCATTCGAGTGGACGCGTGAATCTTTGCGTGTGCGGGCCATACTGCATTTGCATGTGCATCTACACCGTGTGTGTGTGTGTGTGTGTGTGTGTGTGTGTGTTTCAGTCCTGACAGCCAAGAAGCCTCAGCAGCATCTGACGTGGCAGCTCTCGCTGCTTTCAGTCCAGCTCTCGCTCCTTCTGGCTCACTTTTCTGTGATACTATCTTTTCATACAATCACATGTTTATAAATGGAGACTGACTGGTGTTTCGTAGCGGACCAGTTTCTCTGAGAGTTGATAAACACTGCTGCAAAATAACATGGCACGAGTAGAATATTTATTGCAGTTGAGAAATGCATTTTTGGACAGCGAGAGCACATTTGATCACACATATACAATATTTCACTCACATATTCAGTTTTCAGCACAACTGCGAGGGATTTCAAGGTAACTAAGAGCCAATGTAGAATACTACTACCAAATGCAAGCTAATAAGTAGTTGTCATTCATATACTGTAGCATAAAATGCATGTACTGTTTTTGTTTGAATTTATAGTAGATGTTGTACTGAAGAAATGAGCATGGCGGTAACTGCTTTCCTTTAGGGATACACCAGTGACAATGAGGCTGATCTATTCTATTCAGTTCTATGTTTATATACTATATACATTATATACTGGAGCTTTAATTTCTGTTGAAGTTTTTCAGGTTTACACCTGAACTGTAATTCCTGTTAATTTTGAATATTTTCACCAAGTTGCTGGTGTACAATTTATTATTTTGATAATAAATAATAATTCAGTAAATTTCATGCATTTATTTGTTCCGTTTTGTTTTAGAAAGTTAGAAAAGCAAAGTTTAAGTCAAGCCTGATGTCACATAAAAGAATGATCCCAGTCACTTCTACACAGGGATCAATATCCAAAGCGCAAGTTTCGCTATCGGGACTGAAAAAGTCAGCTCGGTGCATCCCTGCTTTTCTTTTATATATATTCTTATGTAGTTGAAAATTAAATACATAAGCATGACTGTTATAAATCCAACACTAACCTAATTTGAAGCTTGGATCAAAGATATAGCACTTTTTTCTCTCCCATGCCTGTTTGTGAGGTGCCTTTTTTTCTTTTTTTTTTTTTTTTTTAATCGAGGTGGGTTCCCTCCATTTTATGTCCCCTCTGAGGACATGTACTTATGGCTGTCTGCCTGTGGTGCTGTGGTGCTCCTGAGGTCTGTGTGAGGTGGTAGTTTAGACCGGGGAAGTCTGCGAGCGTGGTCACTGAGGAGATAACTGCACACACTCTCTCCCAGAGGCGTCCGTCTGCATCGCGTGTCCTCCCCGAGCTTTGTTTGAGGATACATCTTTAAAAGAGGAAAGCACTAAAAGTTTCAAAATGATTTAGATGTGTGTGTGTGTGTGTGTGTGTGTGGCTTGTGCACGCGTACGTGTGTTTATGTGTATGCGGTTGTGAGGGCTCTTTGTTTCTCGCCTCGCATGAGTTTGTGTGTTCCCTCTGTTTCTTCCGGCCTGGCATGGTGCTGCTCGCCCAACAGGGAATGCCACTCAAAATGGGCAGAGCGACCTTTAACCCTCCCACTGCCAGCTCAGAGTCAGGCGCTGCCATATCAAGAGTCCGTCTCGCTTTAACCCAAACTCTGTGGAGCGTAGCGAGAGATTAAGACCCGGCTCTCAGGAAGCCATTTGGAACAGACACCTTTTAACCCTAATGGGATCGGAGTCGCACATAGGAAGCCACTTGGAGCAAGCCACCCACTCTTAACCCCTAACACTCCCAACTCAGCGCAGACAAGGCAGAGTGCACAGGCAAAGGCCCAGCTCATATCATGCCACAGGGAGCGGGCGCCGTTTAACCCTCGCAGCGCCAGCTCAGCACAGGCCAAACTCCAGCTCACATGATAAGCAGAATTAAATCCGCAAGCTTCAGTGTTCCTGATAGGGAGCTCACTGATGCGGAAATAGGATGCTAATGTGAAAGGGTTGGTTGCCCATCTACAGAGTAGCACGCCACAAACATTTGCAGTGTTCTAATTGTAAATGATAAATTGTGGTGAGCAGGCTGTTCTTTTTCTTATCAAGCACTATTTGTTTAGGGTTTCAGTAAGTCACAGATTACAATTTTAGACACACTTTTTTTTACTTACATGGAGCTATGTGTTGATTACTTTTGTGGAGATTTGGCATGTCAGTATTTCTGTTGTGTCCTCACAAATGTCACCTTTTTAGGAGCTAAATAAACAGCCATGTTTGCAGCTCAACAACTGCAGTTGGGTTTAATAGAGTCAAGTCATACAATCTCATCTCATGGTTAATAATTTGTCAGTCAGCAAGATTGAAATTGGTAGCATTTCACCCACTTAGCTTGGAACAATAGATATCCTGCTGTACTTTTCAAAATATATTTATAAAATTGGCTGCTGTTAAAGCATGTAAACATGACCTAACACTACCAGGGTGCCCCCACTGCAATTCGAGTATGCGTTTTTTATAATCTTGTTTGAAAGGAGTGTTTGTGCGCTCGACTAACAATGAAGGAAGGAAGCGATCATGCAAAAAACTTTCAAATTATACATTTAACGCTAAACACTGACAGATTATATGATGGTTAGACAAAGTGCAGCAGATCAATAAAAAGTATAATTTCTAGACAATAAACTTTCCCTTTAGGGCATGAGTGGCTGAGTGTGTGTGAAAGAGAGGGAGAGAACAAGAGAGAGAGAGAGAGGCGCGAAGGGAGTTTCTGCACTTGCCTGTCTGGCAGTGGCCGAGGAATGAGTGCACAAGTTTTCAGTCTGGGTGAGTCAAGCAGTGTGAGAGGAGAGAGGCAGCGGGAAAAGGAGGGGAGAGGGAGTTCCACCATGAAAGGAGTGAGAGATGCGAGGAGATGGATAGCAGTGGAGATGGAGAGAGCACAGGCCGTCGGTGGAGGGACGGTTGAAGTGCAACAACAATGTGGAATACAGGAAAAGGGAAAAAGTGTTAGAGAGGGAAGGATTGCAGAGTAAGAGGTGAAAGAAAAGGAGGAATGGAGGTGATGGTGGTGGTGGTGGGGGGGCACAGAATGAATGTGCGAGTCGGGCAAGTGGTGAAGCATTTGCATAAAGGGTGAGGGCACTCTGCCCGGCTTTGGGGAGAGGTTGGCACCTCGCCTCGCCGACTGGCAGAACGAGGACCAGGGAGGAATAAAAGAATGGAAGAGGAGGGGGGGGGCGAAAGAGTGCAAGAGAAAGTCTCTCAATAGTGCATCTCTTGTGTTGGGAGAAGCAGGCCTTGGCTGCTGTCGGAGCAGGGCATGGAAGGGGAGGGGATATCGGGTTTCATTATCTGCTTGATTCCTGCTGTATTTGCTAACCATGAGGTTCAAAGCCCTCTGTGCAGCTGTAGGCAGGGCACGGTAGCCAGTGTGCGCCGCTGGCATGTGCCGACTGGAACGCTGTAGGTGTGTGCAGCGTTCAGTGCGCGCCGGTTAGGAACGAGACAGAAAGTGCGAGACAGACGCTGTCCTTCCTCGTATAATTGAAGCAGAAAGCTGCCGCACTCTATCACCCCTCGCACACACTCCAAGTACCACACTGCCTACTTGACCTTATCAGGAATGGCCGCCCTTGTCGAGGGGAAACGCTGCACTCTCAGTTTTGCTGCAACGTCCTGTCGGAAAAAAGCCACACCAACAGTACTTGTGTGTGTGTGAGAGAGAGTCTGTGTGTATTTGCCATGGTGACGCTACAGAATCCTCTGTAATGTAAACACTCATACAGCACACATGCAGTAGTCTATATGCATTCACTTACATGTAATCCTATACGGCCCCATCTAGCTTCAGCCAACATGTTGAAGTGGTTTTATTAAATCATTGTTTGCAACGTGCAGCGCCAGAATCTCCTAATTTAGTTTGAAATCTATAATTTTGCCCAGTTTTATTTATGCCACGATAACATCATCCCCTAAGAGGAACATTCTTTCTAATTGACGACACTCGCTATCAAGATTAACATTGAGTTTTGCATTAAAAGGAGTAAATGTATACGGTTACACACAGTCCTCAGGAGACATTTTGGTGTATGAGTTTTGAATTCCGTTCACCAAACGTAAGCCAAAAAACCTGCAAATATATTTAACCGACGATCGCCACAAAATGTATTTTTAAGTCGTCCAAATTGAGTTTCAGTTCTCCAAATATTTTCGTGATATAAATTGGGAATATAACTTGTGGAGTTAAAGTTTATAATCATCTGTATAAGGTGAAATTTATGCAGATGGGCTAGAGTCATAAAGAAACCACACAAACCTCAAGAAAATCCTGGCTGAATACATTTTCGATACTAAAAAGAGTCATAAAGAGCCCCTGATCTTATCTCTGATGTGCTTACATTTGTGGCTGAAACAGTCTGGCCCAGACAAATCCGTCGCACAAACGTGAGAGCATATTTGAGTATAATATTACCCAGGTCTGCAGTCATGTCAGAAGCCCACGGCTTGCTATCAGTCCTTGTGTCTCTGGAGCTGTTTAAAGCTTCGCTTCGCTCTGTCTTTCCCTCTCAGCCTCATGCCACAAATGGCTTCCAGACTTTCACACATAGTAGCTTCAGTGTGTAAACAGGCGTAATTACAAACGATGCGCAGACACACTTTTAACATCAATCTGTGCCGATGGGAGAAAGAGGGGAAGTTTTTTTTTTCCTCTTCCAGTGTGTAGATGAATGGATGAAAAGGTTTTGAGCTGGATGGAAATAGAAGGACTGGCAGTGATGAGGAGTTAAGGAGGAAATTTTGAAGAAGAATAATGTGGGTCTGTGTGTGAATGCGTTGCATGTGTGTGGGCTTCAATAAGTGAATGAAAGGGGAAGAAAAAAAGGATGCTTTTCCGCGGAAATAATAATTTATGTCAACTTGTCCGTAATTATTTTATATCCCTGAGGATTGTTAGCCTACTAACCCATCACCTCTCAATTACTCACCACTAGTCAGGCCTGCGCGCCTTTATTTTCCTGCACTCCTCTAATAAAAATATGGAAACTTTGCTCAACCCAAAGCAACTCTGTTTTTCTCTTCAGTTTCCCTTTTCTTTCTTTAACAGGATGGACAGAAATAGCTCTATGTCCGCACATAAATATAAAAATGGTTCAGCGCTCCTGTTTCGTGTAGAATAAAGATGCACGATCCGAAAAACATTAGATTTGTGTACGAAGCACAAACACATCGAGAAACCGTCACCCATATTATTCCAAACCACCTCGAGTGATCAGAGCACGCACACACACACACACACACACACACACACACACACACACACACACACAAAGGGAAAATAGCTCAGATCTCTCACAGTCTTTCCTTTACATCACCACCGTACTTGTCAATATGTGATTTCACACAGCAGATGTCAAAGTAAATTCCAGTTGTGACACGTTCTGACACGCTGTAACCTTCATCAGCTTTCTGTGTGTGTGTGTGTGTGTGTGTGTGTGTGTGTGTGTGTGTGTGTGTGTGTGTGTGTGTGTGTGTGTGTGTGTGTGTGTGTTTCCGAGCCTTATCTTACAGGATAATCCTGAATAGAGTTAAACAAAAGACGTGTGTGAAACAAATATAATTTCATCAGTCAAATCAGGCCTTCAGTTACTTCCTTGTAGCATTTTTTTTTAATTAAAATTCAGTTTAGCTCTTTATGATTATATTTTACAAAGAAATGTTAAAATAAAATGCTGAAAGAGCAAAAGGCTAATATGCCCCAGTGTGTCCTCTTCTCCCAGTAAATACAGTAAAATTAATTTCTTTTAAAATCCTTTTACCACACCACAGTTTCTGAACATGTAATTACAAAGGCAATGACCTGACTAAAATTATCTGAATTTCCATGTTAAACTCCCAAAATGAAAAGTTTCATCAAATGTAAGCATGAGTCATAATTGTATTTAAATATTGTCACTTATGTTAATAATGCATATCAAATGTGGAGATTTTCAGGATATTAGTGTTCAGTAATTCACTTTGTTAATTGGTTATATGTTTTAAAATGTTTCCTCATTTCTGTTTGTAAGAAAATTTTAAAACCAACTAAACTTTAAACCACATTTTTTATGGAACACAGATTATTTAGGTCATGTTGGAGGGAAAAATATAATAATATAATAAATTATAATATGAATAGGAAATGTGAATGGGGTGCATTTATTACTATAATTAAAATGATACTTGTTGTCAGGCTGTTTGATGAGGCTGGACTTCATTTATTATAATTCAGTTTTGAAGTATTACTTCTACATTTTTAGATAACCATTTTGTCATTTGTTATAATCACAATTTAACAGAAAAAAAAGGGAGAAATTAAAATAAGTGGTCTTAATGTTAATATGAAGCCAAATCTCCTGTCTGCAGCCAGGGAGAACACACATTAATGTCTGTTGAGTCCTCACCCTGCAGGATTAGGCATCAAATAAATAATACAAAGAATTATTCAGGTGACTGGCATTGATTTACTTACCTAAGATTAATGCCACAAATTCATCGCAGGTAATTGTAATTAGCTGCTAACAACAGTGTGGGAAACAGGCCCGAGTTACGGTTGTTAAAATTAATTGTATGCTAATATAGCCCACAGTCAGGAACTAATTGTGCTTTTTTAATTTGCACATATGTCTTAATAATCCATCTAAAATGTAAAAACGTTAATATGCTGCATTAATACATCTGCATTAAGTTAGGGGGGAGCTTTTGTGTAAATGTAAGGTATTTGTTACCTCTGCCAAATGTTTTCCTTCACTGAATCATACTTTACACTGTTTTTATTCATTGGCTTCACTCGCGTTACTTCATAACGCGTTATAATTACCGTTTCGCCTTTTTGGATTTATTTTGACCCTTTTTGTGCATCGTAGGCCGCAGCAGACCGGAGCCCACCGCTAGCAAAGCTCAGCTGCACTTGTCTCTCCGCGGGGAAGAAGAGCTTTAAATTTTAACCAACCCGGTATTTAAAGCAGTTTCACTCTCAGTAACGACTCTATAATGTCTGTTTTAACGAACGTAAAACACGAAGCTGACAAACAGACGGTTAAACAGAGGTTAACGACGCCCGTTAAGGTTAACTGAGGGAGCGACAGCCGCTGGGAGCCAAAACTTGCGTTACACCGGTGTTGTGGAGATTGTTATAACTTTGGGGTGAACACGGTGACCGAGGTAGGTTTATTTCTTTTTAAAGCCAGATTATTAATTTTATATTTTTTTTACAAACATAGACACGCAGGCTTTTTAAGGTAAAGGACAGACCACACAGGGTTTTAATGCTGTGTCCCTCAATTACACGGTCACGGAAATATATATATATATATATATATATATATATATATATATATATATATATATATATATAGGTGTTTAAATAGTTAAACAAACTAAGCAGTTTTCAACTATATGACCTAATTGTTTTACTTATTAGTCTTTAGGCCTCATTTCATAGCCAGAACAGTGTTTTATGCTGCAGGATATTTATATTTTTAGCAGCCAGTGTTGCATATATGACAAAATGGGTGAATTTGTACTGTTTTCTAATCTTTTTGTTGTCGCAATCTTGAATACAACATTTTTATGCGTTTCCTTTGTCTTGTGTTTTTTGGCAGTTACTGCTGCTCCAAGCTTGGCCTTGTTAGTAAAACCTGAGGTGGTTTTCATTTCTCTGCTGCTCTCTCCTGAGTTTGTACCCTGTCAGGGCAGCAGGAGGAGGAGGTGGTGGAGGAGGGGGGATTGTCTTGCTCAGGCTGGCGAACAAAGGTCGTCGTTTTCTGAAAGACATGGCACCGCAGAGATAAGATGAGCTCTCGCTCAAATTATTTCCAGAGCAGATACCTCAAGTGTCCAGCGGCCAAGGCCTGAAAAAACTGCCACCCTTCGTTCTGCCCCGAAGAACTGTGGGCAAACAGGAGAAACCTCCTTTAATGAGCTGGTTTGAAAAATGTCACAAAAAACGGACACGTTAAATAGTAGGGTGCCATACAGACTCATTTCTTGGCCAAAATCATAAAAAATCTTCCATTAACTGCAAATTTTGTGCAGACCTCAATGCCTGTGTTGTATTTGGTCCAGTTTATAATAATAATAGGCCTGGCAGTGGATTTGAAGTGATTTTAAAAAGGGATTTTTTAAGGATTACACATTTCATACGAATAGTATTTGTACGAAATGTGTAATAATAAATAATGTGGGATTATGATTAATAATATGGATTCATTTGTAGTCTCATAAAAGGTATCTGTCTGTGTTTCATCCTCTTTTTGTTATATAAAGAGTTATGTTACTGAAAAAATGTTGCAGGGCTGGAGCTACAAAAGCAAATGTGTTGCAAGTTTGGATGGACAAAAGGAGAGGTTTGGATTTCCCTGATAGCAATCTTGGTTATTATCATTTTGTGTGTCAGTAATAGCGTGATGATATTACAGGAAGTGACTGTAATACTTGGCACATATATCACTCCTTTTCTTTGTCTGCAGCCCATTCATCAAAAGTCTAGATCCCTTCAGTCTTTTCAAATAAGCGACAAACACACCTCCGTCATTATTCTTCAAAAACAAAAACAAACACACACATCCTCTTTAATTCCATCTCCTCATGTTCCTTTTGCCCATTTTTTTTTTTTCTTGCCTCCGCCATCTTCTCTCATTCCCACATTTTTCACGTGTTCAGCGTGGCTGTGTGAAGCAGGCGTATGTTAGCACGAACAATCGGCACCCGGCCCGGCTCGGCCTGGTCCAGATGGGGTCTGCACCACCACCACCACCACCACCACCAACCCTCCCACCCCCCCAGCAGTAGCAGTGATGAGCCAGTCAGGCAGCCAGCTAGCCGGGTAGCTACCCACCCGGTTAGCCAACCAGTCATTCACCCAGCCAGTCATGTAGCCTCTCAGCCAACCGAACAGCCAGCTTGCCAGCCAGTCAGTGGACCAGCCAGTCATCCAGGCTGCGGCTCCTCTGTCAGACGCTGACAGAGGGAGCAGGCCAGGCTAAATCTGATGGTCCTGGGAGCCAACCAGAGGACTCTGGCCTTTGTAGGGCGTTCACACAGACAGCCTGTCCCGTTGCACAGCAGGGGGCTTCAACCCACAATCAAATGGCCGGGCCCTCAACTTTGCCACATGACAAGTTAGCTTTTTGTGGCTGCCCATTGCCGAGATTCCAGTTTTCACAATGTCGCTATAATTCCTGTGAGCCTCACGGACTAATTTGGACAGCATAAATGACTTAATGCATTCATTTTGTGTCATTTGGAAGTATGACACTTAAATGTGTTTGAATGAGAAGAGGGGTCCATACGTATTTCATACATACATCAGATTATATTGAATTGATCCATGGTGAGAGCCTTTGTCTCTCAGATATTCCTCCCATGGTGCACTGGGCACAGCTTGTCCCTCTGAGGTCATGTGGGTCAGCCAATAGGGATGAGACAATGCGCTTGCCAGGGCAGCTAAACAGCTCCCTCACTTTCTGCTGCTGTTCAATCCCAATCATGTGTCATTGTGCTCTTCATAATGAAACACGATGAAAATATGGGCAATTTCCCAGCGGCAGCGGGAAACTATAATTCTTTTCGCTATTACAAAGACCAGCGTATCTGAATTTGAAAGCATTAGGCTAAGCTTTGTGAATTACAGGGAAGCGGCATAGCCTGTTTTAGTCAGTTTTAATATCCGCTTGCCTTGCCTTGTTAAACAGCTTAACATGTGCAGGCTTCTTACATGAAGCTGTCCACCGCAGCATTTTCAGCCGTCATTGTCCGCTGAATCCGGTCTCTCACCCACAAATGGGATTGCTCCCTAATTTGGTAACAGAAACTTTTAATGTGTTTCTGTGTCTGTGCTGTTGGGGCTTTTAAAGTGGAGTAACAAAAAAAAAGAGAGAGAGAGCGGGAAAGAGAAGAGGCCAGTTTGGATGTGAGAGTGCATTTTGAAACAGGAGAGCATGTTTTTGGATGGTATTTTTTGTTGAGGGGGTGGTGGGGTGGGGTAACGGGCATTTTCTTCCCCCCTCCTCTCTTTGTTTGTGTGGTAAATCCAGGAGCAGCTGCTGGTCTCAGGGTCTAGTGGGATTTTGGGCCTGTGTTTTCTCATGCCATCCCATGCCAAGGTGGTGTAACGCGAGCAGAGAGAGAGGGTGTTTCTGGAGGGGGAGGGCGAGGGTGGTGATGGTGGGGGGGTGCAGTTGGAGAGCGAGCTGGTTTGTTGGGATGGCTGTGACCACGCTGGTGACGAATGCGATCGGGGGGTGGGGGGGTTGGGGTGTGGGTGGGAGGGCGTAAGGGGGCTTTAGAAGGCGGGCGCTGTCTGGATTGGATGCATGTAAAATTAATATCCTCTGGACTTTGCCTTTGCACTAGATTGGAACTTGTCTATTTGGCTAATGACGTGCCTTCTGCCTGCACCACACACAGTCCCCGGCTCTCCCCCCCCCCCCCCCTCTCTCTCTCTCTCTCTCTCTCTCTCTCTCTCTCTCTCTCTCTCTCTCTCTCTCTCTCTCTCTCCACTACCAGCCACCAACCATCCACCCCCCCACCGCTTTGCTTCTCCCTCTGCCATCTCTCTCTTCCCTCCCTTTCAGCGCTGGGAGCGTGCGTATTGGCTGGGCTGTTTGAGACTCGGTGCCAAATAGGTGGGCCCTCTGCATGTTGGCACAGACTCAGTCAATGGTTAGAGAAGGAAAGTGGAGAGGAAGAGAGAGACAGAGTTGGAGAGAAAGAGGGGGAAAAAAGAAGCTGCACTCGGGTTTGCCAGCGGTCGTGCACACTCTTCCAACATTGATTCGGTCCTCTTGTTTTTTTGTTTTTTTTTTTCCTTCTTCTTCTCCTCCGTCCGCACCCCCCTTGTCCAGCTCTCTCTCTCCCTCTCCGTGAGTCTTATGCAGATCCCACTGAATTGAACCAATAGCACGCGCCGCTTTGCCAAGCATTTTTTGTTGTTTTTTTCGTCAAGATTATTTTTTTTTCTACGCATTTTTGCAAACAAAGAGGCTTGTTTAAGTTTTTGACAATTTTATCCTTTTTGCTGCAATATTTGTTTTGTTTTGTTCGTGCACGTCCAGCTCTTTTTTTTTTTTTTTTTTTTTTTTTAATCTTTTTTAGACAGAGAGATTGCTGAACTTCTCTACACTCTCCTTCTGTTGTGCTCTTGAACAGCACCTCTCCTGCAGCTCCTGCTACAGTACCTCCTGTGTTCCTGTGCTGGTATTACACTGCGCCCCCTTGGCCTGTCTCCTCTTTCTCAGCTTTTTTCCCCCCCTGCTGCTTTTATTGGACACTTTCTCAGCTTCTCTTTTTGCTTAATTTTTTTTTTTTTTTTTTTTGCCTCAGTCTTTTGTTTTCTAATATACGCAGCATTACTTCAGCACCTTTTGATTCAACAATCCAGTTGTTGTCCTCTTGGTGCATTTTAAGTTTCTTTGCAATCGGCGGGTGAATTTATGATGAGAGAGCAAAATGGTAACTACCATGTTATTCTTGTTTTGTTCACATATGTTTTGTGATAGCGACTCTAATGCGGACGCAGTTATGTTATGTGCGGGCCAATGTATGATGTTTAATTTTTATCATTACAATTTGTTATGTGAGCTCTCACAAATTATTTTATTTTTGTATGCGTTAAAAATAGTTTATGTAGTGAGTCAGTATTTTTATTATATTTTATAAATCTTATGTCATTGCTTTTTTTTTTTTACTAATGTTGATATAAAAAAAGTTTTTTAGAATTCATGTTTTTTAGAATTTAATATTAAATGTTTTGTTATGGGTAAATGCAAGTCAGGCAATATTTGTATTTATAACTAACACGTCTGTTTATTTATATTTATATTTATGCAGGCACATGAATGTTTACGTTAGTATTATTTGTAGAAAACCCTCACAGTAGATACTTAAATAATACTAGATATAAAATAATTTACCTCATTCTCGTCTTTCAGTATTGAGTTGATCAGTGTTTCATAAAGTGCGTCCTTCACTACGATGTGTTTGTGCTAGGTGTTGGGTAGAGAGTGTAAAGCATCTCTCTCTCTCTCTCTCTCTCTCTCTCTCTCTCGCTCACTCTCACACACACACTCTCTCTCTCTCTCTCTCTCTCTCTCTCTCTCTCTCTCTCTCTCTCTCTCTCTCTCGGCACCCCTCGCTCATTCTCTCCCTCCGCTCTCACAGAGCAGGCGCCGCTCCTCCATGCTGCGTGCCGGTGCTAACTGCCTCTCTTCTCTCTTCCCTTCCTCACCCCCACTCCCTCTCTCCCCATCCTTCTCTCCCCCATTCTCCCCCTCTCTCTCCACTGCCTCCTCCTGCTTCCCCCCCTCCTCCCTCTCCTCCTCCACCCTCCCCCCTTCCTCCTCCCTCATCCAGGATGAATTCCACCCCTTCATCGAGGCCCTGCTGCCCCATGTCCGCGCCTTCGCCTACACCTGGTTCAACCTGCAGGCCCGCAAGCGCAAATACTTCAAGAAGCACGAGAAGCGCATGTCCAAGGAGGAAGAGCGCGCAGTGAAGGATGAGCTGCTGGGGGAGAAGCCAGAGATCAAGCAGAAGTGGGCCTCGCGCCTGCTGGCCAAGCTCCGCAAGGACATCCGGCCCGAGTTCCGTGAGGACTTTGTGCTCACCATCACGGGGAAAAAGCCCCCCTGCTGCGTGCTGTCCAACCCCGACCAGAAGGGCAAGATCCGTCGCATCGACTGCCTGCGCCAGGCCGACAAGGTGTGGCGGCTGGACCTGGTGATGGTCATCCTGTTCAAGGGCAGCCCCCTGGAGAGCACGGACGGGGAACGGCTGGTCAAGTCACCGCAGTGCACCAACCCTGGCCTGTGCGTCCAGCCGCACCACATCGGAGTGTCCGTCAAGGAGCTGGACCTCTACCTGGCCTACTTCGTCCACACGCCAGGTATGTGGCCAACTGGATACTAGACACTAATAAGGAGGGATGCCAACACATAACTCGGCATACATGCCCATGTGCATGTGCATATAGATGTACACACACATTTGCATAATTGCACACATGTGCACACTTTACACACACTTAACACAGAAACACGTGTGTGACATATAATTAAACAGAGAGGGAATGACAGAATAAAAAAATACATGAAGACAAGTGTATTAAGTTTCAGAAACACACTAGATAGGTGTTTCTGATTATAATTAAGATTATAATTAAGCTCTCAAATATTATATGAAAATTGTGAATTTAGGAAAGTTTTAATTTAACAATATTATTTTAAAAAAATAAAGCAAACATTTACTTCTTAGGAGCAAACTGAATATTCCGTCTTACTTTTGTTCTCCTAACAAACGACAAATAGTTTTGCTTTTTTGTATTTCTTCTATTTTTTCCTTCTTTTCTTCTGTTCCTGGGTGTTTGTTTACATGACAACGTAGTATCAACAGTAATAAAAAGAATATGTGAGTGTGTGTCAAGGGCATTCAGCCAGCGTGCTCTGGCAAGTACGAGTTCATTTTTCTGAGCGAGGCATTTGCGGCTTCATATGAGCATGTATTTTGTGTTTTTTTATAGGAAGGAATTTGCATGCCTGTGTGTGTGTGTGTGTGTGTGTGTGTGTGTGTGTGTGTGTGTGTGTGTGTGTGTGTGTGTGTGTGTGTGTGTGTGAGAGAGAGAGAGAGAGAGTGAGAGTGTTTTTTATGAGATGATCACCACTGTCAAATTATGTGTTTTTGTGCGACGAGTGAGAGTCGCTGTTTATAAGATTGTACTCAGTCTGTCGAAGTGTATGTGCCACGGTAAGGCCATTGTAGCCAGGGATCATCGTTTGGCTACAGCCCAGGTTGTGTGTGTGTGTGAGAGCGAGCGGAGCCGCGAGTCTCCTGCTCTCAGGCCGCAGGCTGCTGCCGCCTTCACCGTCTGCCTGAACACTAGCACAACGTTGGACCTGGCTGCCAAACACACACTCACACACACACACACACACACACACACAAAACGCTACTGCTCACAGACAGCCAGTACTATTGCAGCCACCTTCACACCCGTACACACACACACATACAAACACAGCTAAATAAAGATACACACAAAAAAAGAAAAACAACTCTGTCATCTTTGTAGCGCACTTTCACACGTAAAGCCAAACACGGTTTTAGTCACGATTGCGTACACACACCCACACTGCACACACACTAGGCCAAGGACTATCATAGATACAGTTTGATACAGCCAAAAATTGTTGTATCTCAGCCACCATCACGGATACACACACGCTCACACTCGGCCAAACATCGCTGTAGCCTGAAGTGTGCGTACTCCACACACACAGCCAAAAACACTGGCTGTGTTTTTTCCCCCACATTGCACAAAAACACTGTCACAGCAACGACACGCGCACACATGAAACACATTTCACAGCCAAATCCTCCAAATACACACTGCTTCACCATTTGCTGGCTACGTATACATACAAACACACGCTCATGACCTAATATTATCTCAGCTGGAATTTTCGGGAAATTTCAAACAGTGACTCAACCAGCTTCACACACACACACAGGCACATATACAGTATATATATACAGCATATCCCAGACACTGCCCAAATACACACACTCACTCTCATGGTAGCTGCTAACACTATGGTAGCCAAATGCTATCACGGCCGTCTCTCTCTCTCTCTCTCTCTGTCTCTCTCTCTCTTGTCTCTCTCTCTCTCTCTCTCTCTCTCTCTCTCTCTCTCTCTCTCTCTCTCTCTCTCCACACACACACACACACACACACACACACACACACAATCTCGGCCCAGGCCAAACACCTCACGTGGCCCGAGCCAAACCCTGGCAGCAGCTCCAGCTCGTTGTCTGTAGTGGTGATAAACCGTAGGTAGCCGGCAGTCCTGAAGTTGACTTTAAAATCTGCCGCACTGTGTTAGTCATATTTTTTTCTGATATATTTTCTCTCAAATATTATTGTTTGATTAAATTAAATTTTTATTCATTTCACCGACTTTGTTATCGCTCAATAACGGAGAAAGTGTTTTTGTAATGTGGATTCTGAGTCAAAGAGCTTTGGGACTTAGTGCAGAGCCAGTTTCTGCTCAGTTTATTATAAAATGTACAGCACTGTTAAACATTATTATTAAACACTATTTGTGTCATAAATTATACCGTCAGACTACACTGAATTATAGAATATGTTTAATCTTAATTCAGGAAAATATGCTGTAAATTAAATACAACACCTAATCTGGTAAGATGCTGCCTTGCCATTGCACTTTTAGTTTTGGAAGAGAAATAATTATGAGTGTTTGGTATTCCAATATATATAATTAAAGCAATTATATGGGGATATGTTTCTTTATACCGATCAAATTTTCAAAACTTACTGAGAGGGCAAAATGGATCTCCTATTATACTGAAAATACAGTCAACTTAAGATCTGAAAATATTTTATTTGTAGTATTGCACTAAATATATAATAAAGGTCTATTCTATTCTACTACAGTATAAGGGACATGAAAAATAAAAAAATAAAAAAAAATAAAAATTAGTGTTCAAGTGAGGGAGGACTGCCATGAAAAAAATTGCAATACTGTTTTTTTTTTTTTTTTTTTTTTTTTACATGTACTGTGAAACTAAACACACAAACTGTGAATGTCTCATGACTAATTTTGATCGCTGGCTTCTCAGTTTGTTGCTGTGCACTCGTCGCTACTGTACTTTGGTTTACAGCAGTACAGTAAAACACTTGGCTGCTTGGAGGGGCTGCCCAGTGCGCTGCACATTCATAATACGGACTTAATGCGCATTCTCTCTTATCTTATCTGGCTAACACAGTGCGCCTCTGCACTTTTATCTGCCTCCAAAGAGCCTGTGCTCAGTTTAAGTCCTGGTTGGTGAGACACTTTATGGTCTATAGATGGAAAGAGACAGGGACAGAGGGAGAGACACAAAGGGCATAGCACTGTCTGCAAACCTGTCATGAGGTCGCCACCGTTACCACACTTGGCTCTCATTCACTTTTAAGTCCTATTTGTGAGCAAACAGGCATAAAGGTCTGCATTTATCTGTCACAGTGATGAGCGGTTACATTTTTCGCCTCAGTCGGGCAATGAATGACAAGATGTGCTCATTGTTTGTTTTTTGTTTGGTTTGCGTTTTGTCGGTCTTTAGCATCTATGTCTTCCTCGCTCCTCTTTGATCCCATGCACACTTTTGTTTTGTCTCCTTAAACATCGCCCTCATTGTTGCTCTCACAGAGGTAAAGCCTCTGCTGATCTCTTTTGTTTATATTGTAGGAGACACACAGAGAGAGAGAGGGAGAGAGAGAGAGAGAGAGCGCGTTGGAAAGGAGAAGAGGCTGCGATAGTGATTGTTCTGTTTGGCAGCGCCCGAGCCCCGTTGGTGTGGGAAGAAGAGAAAGACGTCTTGTGTTTTGTTTATGACAGAGTGGCAAAAGCTGCCACAGGGAATCTCTGGGCTTGCCGTCAGGCTTTCTCAGGCTGTTCTGCAGCCAGCCAGCCTTTGAGATCCTCTCTGTTACGGAGCATAACACACTGCAGCCGTAACAGAACAAATCACGCTGCCACAATACACAACCCCCCCCCCCCCCTGTTTTTTCAGGCACCTCTCAGATAAAGGGCAACAAACCAGACAGAGCAACGTGTCTTTGAATATTGTGGCTGAAATACTGGCAGAGAATAGAGAGGGGAAGAGTGGTTGTGGTGCAGCACAGTAAGCAGTGCATTATTTTTAGTGTTTTATTAAGAGAGAGTGACTGGAGATAGTGGTCTGGAAGAGTCAAAGGTCTGCCAGAGCAACACACACTGGCATCAGCCCTTTGATAACCCATGAATGGAGTTAGTTCACAGCACTAGTTTATATATAATTCTCACTTCTGTTAGTGTGACTACTGCATATGTGGGTCTACTTGTACACCATCTGAGGAGAAATCATTTAGCTGTTTCTCAGTGTTCACTGGACTATTTGATTTATAACCTGTGTGCTGTTTTAGCTTAAACTCAGCACATTTCTGATTTATTCAAGGTTGGAAAAATAGAAGATTAAAAAAAAACATTTGTGAGGTCCAAAGTTAGCTCAGTGCACTTAGTCATATTTTGGACCTCATTCTTGCTGCTTTCTCTTTTTTTCACTTTTCTTTCTTTTCTACGCCGTTAAGTGTGATCATGAAAAGATGTTTCAAATGTGTTTCCAATCAAAAGTGCAGTACAGGAAATTTGCAGTCACTCCGAGGGAGGTGTGAAATGTGCTCGCTGTGCCATTTCTGCCATGACCGCTCCACACTCCACGCTTTACGGTGCCAGATCCCGCCTCCCTCTCGCTATAGCAATAGTCATGCCTTGGACGGCGCTGTGAGAAAGCCCAGAGAGAACCTAACGCTGTGGCCAGCCCCCCACTCGCCCCCCCACCCACCCCCACCCCCGACTCTTTGACCACAGGAAGGATTCACATATAAAAACCCCATTTTTGTTCATCGCTGAGGAAAACTCCCAGAGTATTCTGAATTTATGGGAAGAATAGAACAGAAATGTGGGAGAAAGAACAGGGAAGAGTAGGAAAGTGAAACATCCTGGCATCGTGACAGTCACGGCTGACATGATGAATGGCTTGCAACGTGTTAAAAGTTGACAGGATACTCTGATGGATTCCACAGGTTCCCACTGCTCCGTGGCTCAGTATTTCTTCTCTTTCTCCTGTGAAAATAATCTGTTCTTAATTACTTCCTGGATCTCTTCTCCGGCTCCCATGACACACACACAAGGACAGTCCACTCAACCCCTGTGATAAGTGTTTTTGTTTGTGTCTGTGTGTGTGCACATCTTAGGATGACCCTCAGCAGTGAAGTAAGCACTGAGTTTTGATTAAATGAAATCTCGACGCCGAGGGAGTCGGTCAGGTCTGAGGCTTTTGTATTGTGTGTGGTGGGAACAGGGCCCACGCCGGCTAAGAAAAGCTCTCTGCATGGAGCGCGGCTTTGGCATCAGTAAATATTCGCTGATGGCTCTCGTTTAGCCGGGGCCCGCGTCGACTTTAGCGCGCCTCTGTCTTTCTGTCTGGCGTCAGGAGCACGTCGAGGTGGCTACATATCAAATCTGAAGGGTTAAGATAGAGGGAGAGCCCCGTCACATTAGAGAGACAGAGCGAGAGGGAGTCTTCTCACACTATTCTTGGCTTCGGAAAAAAGTCTGTGTATTTGGATAGCTAGTGGCATCGGGCTAGCCAAAGCCCTGTTGTGTGTTCATTCGCTCCAAAACATGCACACACACAGACAGACACAGACGCGAGGCTAACATTGGGGTGTCACAGACGTGCATAGATCGGTCCAAAACCGCAGGGTCTGCATTTATCTCGTGAGACCATGATGACACAAGCAGACTCGAGGGAAAATTAAAAAAAAAAAAAAAAAAAACATGAGAAAGGCGAGTCAAAGACAATGTTGTTATGTTTGGTCTCCCATTAAATTGACCAGTGAAAACTGGCATGCTCCTCGATATGGTGCCTTTGTCCTAGAAACAGCTCCCTGCTTTTCTTTTCTTTTTTTTTGGGTTTTACATAACGTTCATAAGCCTCAGTTTCTTTGGCTGTGTCAGACTCGGGAGAGAGTAAAACCCCTGAAAATGTCTGGTCTACCCGCATCTGTTTCCTTTTGTGTGAAGAGTTTTAGCGTTGGGAGATGTGAGGTAAACAGATTATTCCAGTGAAATCGGGAGGCCATCATCGTGGTGGAACAGACAAATGAGGCAGTTTGTGCTATTTGGCTCTTATCCGTTTTTTCCCATGATCCCCTCTTTTCTTTTTGAATGAGCTCAGCTGTCAGATTTTCCCCGTTTCTCCTCAGTTGAAAAGGCAACGCAGGTAGAAAAGCAGAAGAATTGACAGATATTTTTCAGCTTTGTATTCTGCGGATAAGACAGAAATCTTATCTTGGTTTCAAATGAAGTACTACACTTGTTTCTTCGTTGCTTATGGTATAAACCTTTTTCCCTTTACCTTATAGTATTTATATTTCAACAAAATATTATATTTATCAGTGTCAGATATAAAGTTCCCAAATGCTTTTTCTTCTATAATTGGGCCCAAATATAAAGTGTTAAAATGAATTTGTCAAACTATATTATGGTAATCTAAATACATTACTTTTTTATTATTTATAATAATAATAATTTAATTTAATAAATGATTACATGATCTGTGGAGTGGTACTTATATAAATGCTTAGCAATTTCTAATTTTGTCGACAGGAAAAAAGGGCGTTTTCACACGCTGCTGAACCCGGTCTAATACCTACTCTTGACATTTAATTACACATTAACGATTGTCAAATAAAAATGGGTGTAGGCTAAACTAAGCGTGCAGTGATAAAAACTGCATTCTCTGCTCGAGCTGAGTGGGCTTTTTTAACGTTTTTTATTTGGAAAAAAAAAACCTAGAGAGCAAAAAAGGGGGGAGAAAGAAGGGAAGAGAAAGGAGGAGAAGAAAAGAAAGAGGTTATTGAGGAAAGAGAGAGTCAGGAGCAGCGAGGGGGTGGTATTGTCTGTATTAATACTGTGTCTTCCCAGTGCCGGGTCTCTTTTCAGGCTTTTGTAGCGGCGCCAACCATGAAATGTGTCTGTCCCCAAAAACCATATACCCACTCAGGAGGGTTTCCCGACCTCAGAGAGACAGAGAGGAGGAGGAGGAGGAGAAGAAGGAGCAAGAGAAAGAGTGCAGTGGCCAATGCTCACTGTCAGGCAGGCCAGCCAGAAAGAAGGCAGAGCCAGGGAACATGCCTTATTCACCGGGCTGCACTCACAGCGAGGCCCTGGCATCGGCTGCTAAGTCTGGCTAACAACGCTATTCAGAACCACACAGCCATAGTCAGGCTAGAATGAGAGTCACAATACTGCGTTTTAATTCCAAAGCGCCATTACTTTTCTTTTTGTTGTTTTTTTTTAATTCTGTTTTTTGATTTTTTTTATTTCCCCATGGAGTTATTTTCCCTATAAGAAGTGGCTTTGCTGAGTTTTTGTTGCTGAATTAAAAAGTTAGGTCAATACTGATTTAGAAATAAAAGATTTTATTTTGCACATGTGGGTTGAAGAATAAAGAAATAATCATGTGGGCGAGTTTACCGCTGATGTTCAGAAAGTGAGAGGAGTTGTGAGGAGTTGCGTCGTCGGCCGTTTTTGGCACGATGCTATCTCTCTGTATGGAAGACGCCAAATTTTCATACACAGTCCCTGCCAACCTCCTCCCTCTGATCCGCGCTTTCTTCTCTTTTCTTTCTTTCACTTGTTCCCCTTTTCTTTTATTCCTCTTTAAGGTTCAAATGAATGCCCTCCCCTAGCCTCATTAGCACCCTGGACTCCTGTTTGCTGCTACAGAAAAATGTATAATAACTTGTAAGCACAAACATTTTAGCGCTCAATAGGGCCATTATCCTTGTTTTTCATGAAAGCAGGCCATCATGGGCTGTGAGCCTTGACTGAGTTTTCTTTTCTTTTTCTTTTTTCTTTTTTTTTTGAAATTCTCTGACGTTTCTTTCATTTAGTATGCAAAGTTGTTTTGCCACCAGACATTCGGTTGATATGTCTTCACACAGACTGGCATACTGCCTTTTTAACGGTATCTTTACATTTCACACTTGATCACAGGCTAATTTATTTTAGATAAAATATTTTCAGTAGATTATTATATCGGCTGTGAGGCTTGATCCCAGTTTAGTTTCTCTTTTGTTTTGGGTAAATTTATTGCCTTCACTTTACGAGATTTTAATTTGACCACTGCTTAAGTTTTATTTTTGTTCTAGTAAAAACATCTCGCATCATAGGCGGTATTTTTTTATTTTTTTTTTTTTAAACCAGATTTTGTGTGTCGTTTTCCAGTTAGAAATTTCTGAGCCATTTCGCAGCCGGCCACCCGTTCTTCGTGAGAGACCACCTTCATGAGGGGCATCGTTTGGTGTTCGTTACACCGTGAGAAGGAGAGCGGTTTAGAGAAGACAGAAAATGGGGTGGGGTGGGGAGGTTTAGTGGGGGGGGCAGAGCGAGCTAGCTGAGAAGCACAACAGAATGCAGAGAATCAAATTTGGCATGCGTCTGTGTAAGCGAGTAAGCTTCAAATCAGTTTGGACACAGATCTAGGACACTAGACGGAAAGAAGAAAGCAGGATGAAACGGGATAGGGAACGACATGGGATTGAGGGGGGGTAGTGTGTATGTGTGTTTAGGGGATGGGGGTGTAGTTAAGTAGAGGATGAGATGTGGGGTGGGGGGGTGGTTTGGTGGGTGAGGTTGAGGGGGTGAGGAGGGTGGTGGCGGCGGGGAGGGCGGGTTGTTTGGTAGAGTGTCCCTCAATGACGACTTGAAAAACAGGCCGGTAAATAAATGGAGTGGCAGTAAACAAGGCTCGGCGCTTCATCAAAAGACTCCATTCATCTGAGAACAGGAGAGTCTCTCTTTTCTCTGAGGACACAGAGAAAGGAACCCACTGACGCTGACGAGAGGACGGCGCTTGTTTAGATAACAGGATGAGTTTGGAGTGGAATGGCGTTGGTGTGTGTGTGTTCGTAGGAGTTTGGAGCGGGCGCAGAGCAGGTGGGAGGTGGACGCAGTCTTAACAAGTGGGGGTAGAGATAGCGTTTATCACCAGCGTGGATTCAAGGATTGTGTTTTGGGGGGTTAGAATCGCGGGATAGGCCGATGACAGTATGTGTTTGTGTGTCTAGTACAAAGCGGTGTAGGGGGTGGTGTGCTTTTGGCAAGGATCTGCGTGCGTGTACTCGCAGACGTGCATGTGTGTGAGAGAGTGCATATGTGCATATGTCTCCGTCTGCTCATTATACATGGTTATTTTTTCCAGACCGAGTGCTATGCTCTATTTTGCATGATTTACAGTCTTATGAGCCAAGCAGCAGGTCTTTTTTTACGAGAGAGAGAGAGAGAGAGTTTGGAAAGAGCAGAGTCTTGGGGTCTCAGGGACACCGCGGTGAACCGGCCACAGCAAGGTGCCGTGCATCGCACTCTGCTTCAGCTGTTCATAATTCAGCCTGTCAGACGGTCGGCCAAGGGAGCCAGGTGTACACTAAGTGCTATAAAGTCCTTTTGTGCATTTCCGTCATGCAAACTTTTTAATTAAGAGGAGATGAATTTATGAATATAGAGATCAGGGTTAAGTCACCTCCAACCACTTAGTGAGTTCTGAGACTACATCTGGAAGAGCAGGGCAGAGAAGCCAAGACAAAGTGGCGTCTTTGAAAAGCTTTAATTTAGCTTATGTTTAATTGTGCCTCACTCTAGCGTGGATGTTAACAATTCTTACTCCTTTTTAACTTGCCTGTAATCGTTTAAGAGCGCATCTTGTTCATAGCAATGGCCTTGTGGAGTAAGATATGAGATGTGCATCTGTCACTTTAGCTCGACTGATCTGACAGCTGAGCTTTATACTTTTCAATTCCAACTTCAGAGTAGTGGAAGACACATACATTCATCTTGTCATTCACATTGCCAAGAGACTCTTTTAAAAGCCCTTTGTGTAGGTTATCAGCAGCATCCAGCACACATGCTCTCTCAATTTCTCTGCCGCTGCCTGTCTTTTATGGCTTATCAATGATGTTATTTTAATGTCCTTCCATTGATATATCTTTATCTAAACAGGTCTTTTTTTTATTTGACTCCTTTAGAACCACAGGATTGATTTTAAGGTTGCCATAGCACCCACGAACCCCCCTTTCCTTCTCTGTATCCTCTGTCTTGCCACCCCAAAGTCCCCCTCCCTTGCCCACCGCCTGTTCCCCTCACGTTTATTGGACCCAAATTTGGCTGGCACCATGGCAACCAAGGCTCCCAGGGAACCTTGCCTGGGTAGAATCCAAGGTGCCTCCAGGGTGGCGCTGGCTGGCGTTGTCTGCGTCAACGGGCTGTCGCCACTGCAGGTTGCTACGACAAGGCCGGGCCTGGCTCTGGCCCGCGCTGGGAGTGTTAGCTTGCTAACCTCCGTTAACTAACTACCAGCTAATATGACCTGCCATATCCGGTGACATTAGCCATCGCTTCCACTGCTGCAAGCCTCGGCGACTGCAGGAGGGAGTGGGGGGAGCAGGGGAAGCGTTTCACCAGTACGCATATTGATGTGGCATGGCTGGGTGCCCAGTGCTGCCTCCCACATGAGAGAACACAGGAGAGGGAGAAAGATGCATTTTCAATGTATAATATATGAGCGTATATGTTTTTTGAACAATGCCTTTCTCCTGTGGTGTGTAAATATTCAGCGGCACACATTCGGCTCTGCATGTCTTGCCAAAGCGCGCATGATATTTAAATGCAAGATTATGATGTGTACGGCCCCATGCATCTGTTGAGGCAATATGGTTTTATGACTGATGCTGAAAACCATCAGTAGACCAACAATGTGAACAAGAGATGAAATTCATTCACGAGGGGTTGTTGTTTTATTGTGTTTGTCTACACAATACTTTTTACTCCACTGCGTGAGTGCTTCCCGTGTGAAAGTTAATGTATGGTCATCTTCTTCGCCCTGTTTAATTGGAAACAAAACAAGCAGGTGACACACACACAGTCCTCATACTTAATGAGATGATTATGTTAGTGTGATCCAGATTGTATGCTAAACAGAAAGGACATTTGTGCATTGTTTGTATTTATTTGCACTTTCTCCAGATACAGCAGAAATCCTGCAACACTTTGACTACATTATCTCATTGCATGGACTGGCACCTGGAGCATACACCCACCCACCCTTACAAACACACACACACACACACACTCACATACACACAAAGCTAAAACCTGTGTAGTGGGGATCCATGTGGCGCTCATCTTACCTCAGCTTTCTCCAGCTGGGATTTCCTGCTGTGGCACAGCGAGCATAGGAGACGGGAGCTGCAGGGGTCCCGCTGCCTTAGAGCATCTTCACACTGCGTCTTCCCAATTTACCCTGCCCTGGTAATTGACAATTTGCCAAAATATTATAAAAAACTTGCCAAATTCAGCACTTGGGAGCTGTACATAGTGTCTATATTTAGGCAGAGTGAGTGTTTTTGGTTCTCTTCAGCGCACACAGTCTGGGGCCCAGCTCTTTCGCATGACGTACAAATGGAAAGATGCTGTTATAGTTCTAGATACTGTAGGTAGCAAGCTGCCATGGTGCACCCAGCTTTATTTTCAAATAAAAAGTAAATACAGCCCACCATCAGATAGGGCTGTACAATTTAATATTTATCTCAATCACGATTTGGGCTTCCCACGATTAAATGAACATGATCACCTGTGATTTAAAATGCTCCGCTCATAGAAAACTCTGCCGCACAACAGCCGGCTACCAGCCGGCGATCGAGATGTTTTGGATTCACTTTTGGGGAGCTGTCATGCCGCTGCACGTACCCTACAGTGGCAGCTTGTGAGAAACTTTCCTGAATGTTACTCGGGGGATTCAACTCGGCGGGTCAGACGTGGCTGCTCGGTGTGGGAGGATCCTCCACTGCTTGCTCAGACGTCACTGCTTCCCGGGACCGTGGACCTCGTGCTGGCTCCGCCCTCTCTCCCTGTGGGGATGGACAGAGCTCCCGGAACAGCAGCAAACCAAGGCAGGCTGACCTCGGTGCGTCAGTGGCCTGCAGCGATGTCGGCAACCCAACCGACCCATCTTTAAACACTCATTTACCATGCTTTGTGGGTGACTTTTTTGTCGGCATCACCATTCATATCAATATGAATATGAATATCATAATGTGCTTATGATGAAGCACAAAGTTCATAAATCTAGCCTCTTAAATTTCCTCGCAAAGTGCACCAGATTGATGCATTTAACTTTGAAATGTAGCCTACAAAATTCAGGGTGAATATTCTTGTATTTTTTCATATCATATCTCAGAAAAATACTTATTTAACTGAACCAACTTATTTAAATTAATGTTTTTAACTTAATTAAATAAGTTATTTAAATGAAAGTGCAATAAAAACTTAAAAATAAACTAAAATAACATTGATCCCAATATTGATCAAAATAAACATGATTATAGTTTTGGCCATAATTGTGCAGCCCTATCATCAGTAATAAGTGTAGTTTAATTTGAATGTAATGAAGGAAAAGTATGTGCTTTGCTTTTTTATATTATCGATACAAAATGCAGTTTAGGCAGCGCTCTTTCTCCAGCAGACAGAAACTCTGACTAAAAGTCTGCTGCTCTCTGTACAATACATTCCAGATCTTGACTGCACAGAGGGTGGGTAGGGCAACACATTGACTCTGCAGGGAAGGAATGGATATCTCATCACCCTGCTTTCTTAAAGTATGAGTCAGTATCCGTAATTGGTCACGGGCCAATCGCTGCAACAGTAGGTCTGCACTTGATGAAAGTAGCAGTGTACAATTTGCCTGAGCTTTGGGTTCAGATTAACAAGAAAGTTTGCAGAGGGATTTATGGACAGCTTTTCTCACAGTTTTTCATTGTGAGTGTCTCCATGATAGCTCAGGCTCATCCATTTTTTTTAACCACTTCAGTTCCTCTCTCCCTTTGTGAGCACAAAGTCAGTGTTTCTTCCTCACTCGTAAGTGAGTTCAGCCTGTGGCAAGGAGACAGTGGATTCGTCATGCGAGGTGTGTAAGGAGATATGGTGTGTGATCCATGACGGTGCTGGCGGCAGTGTGCACGCTCAGCGCTGCCAGCCAGTGTAAAGAGGCCAGAGGTAGAAAGTTGAACGGAGGGAGAAAAGTTTGAGACGACATCATTTGAGACAACGTAAACAGGAGATGGAGTATTATTAAGTTGCTCCATTCTTGTTTGTTTCTCTCTTTTTTTTTCTCTAGTCTCTCTCTGTGTTCCTCCTGACCTGAAATTGGGGGTTAGATTGAGGATAGTGACGGACTAATGAGCCCCCTTTCCTGCAATTACCCTCCTCTCTCCTATTCTCTCTGTTTCCCTCTCAGATTCTCTCTCTAGCTTTGCCTGTTCATCTTGTTCATTCTCTCTTTCGGTCTAATCAGACTGTTTCCCTCGCTCCCGTCTTCTGTTTTGCCTTCTTTTTGCCGTCACCTTCTTAGAAAGCAGCGGTAAATGAAGGTGGCACTTCATCTTTAAAAGCAGCATGATGGTCAATTAAAGAAATCTGGTCCTAATTTGTGGTAGATTGCTATCTGAGATGTTGGATGGAAACGCTGCTTGTTAATAAAGAAAAAATGCAGCGCTGTGCTCCCTTTCTCTTTGTTCCCTCTTTTATTTTCATTTGATTGGGGTTTTTATTTTTGGCCTTGTCTCCACTTGGGTTTTCTTTTCCCTACATTTCTTCTCTCTTCGATGCTATCTGAATCACAGTTTCTCAGAATCAAGAGCACAATTTTTATTATATGTAATGAGTTTTTTTCTTCATACTGCACATGCATGAGTCTTTGCTGTTGGCATACTGACAGCGAATCCTGGTATATAGGATAATTCTTGCTTTCCACGCACTCATTTTGTGGTCTAAACTGCCTGTTTAACCACAGGAGGACATTTGTATACATGTATTACTGTATTTAACTAGAGGTGTGCATGAAAAAGAACATGATTTCTTTTCCTTTCATGGTGCCTGGCTGCTGTTTTTGTTTAGTTTGGTTGCTAGCCTACTGTGTCGTTCTCCCCACTGCATTGGCCATGAAATGGAGCAGAATTGTCAAGGGTTCGGTTGCCCTTGCTGCTTTTTATTTCTTTGGCGCGACGTATCCGTACAGACTGAACACCCCCACCCTTCACTGTCACAGTCTGCTCAGGACAACAGAAGCCTTGGAGGCTGTAGATAATCTCTGTTTGTGCAGTCAGTGTAGGAAAATGAATTTAGTACATTAAGTAATTAAGAGTTTTTTTCATAGAAACTGATGAACTGGCACCAGGGATTTGAATAATAGCAAGGTGGCATACTGAGTCAGGTTAAAACTCCGGTGGTCGGCAGCCACCCAACCTGTTAAAGTGGCCTTTAACAAGACACTGAATCCCCACCAGCTCCAGAGGTGCTACCCTGTAACCAACCCTGACCTCTGACCCCCCTGAGTGTGGCAACTAGAGTAAAGAATTTTTACAGGGGATCAATGAGGTATCACGTCACTAGTAGCTCCTAGTGTAGCGCCATGCTCTTTGGATGGTAAATGCCTTGCACAGGTGCTAATGGGATGCTACCTCCTAGCCTAGCGCCAGCTGCTTCACATCCTATCTCCTAGTCTTGTGCCAAGTAAAAGTCACTGTGGATGCTAAATCCTTGCGCAGTGCGCTGTGCTAACAAGTCCCAATCTAGGCTGATCCTTATTAATACAGTGGGTCATGATCAGCCTAAAAACCTAGCGTACATCTGCCCTCTATGTGGCCTGGTGTTATTGCGGAGTCAGCCCAATGACAGCCTGTGATAGAGAGAGAGAGAGAGTCGGATGAGGAAGAAGATGAATGAGTTGCTGAGTTCTGACTGTATGTGACACATGTGTGGCTGTTGTTGATTAAAAGTTGTTGTTGTAATTGCGGGGCTTAAAATGCCAGGTGGCGGATGTGTCCTGCTAATCCCCTATCTAATTTCGAGATCCAGGGGTGAAGCTCTTAATCCGAAACACACACATACGCCCAGTCATAGTCTCGCAAACGCACATGCACATATGCACACACACAGGCACACACGCGACCCCCACAAAGACGCACATGCACGTTCACATGTTCTCTGTCATCTGTTAATTTCATGCACAAAGTTTTGAAGTCCACAGAAAACTGCTTTTGCAAATGCTCCAAACAATGTATTGCACATAATACATAAAAGTATGGCAACACATGCATCACACACAAACGCGGTTAACGTTACAAGTTTGACCTTACCCCGCAGATGCACTTTTATCTGTTTGTTTTTCTTGATGGACTGAGCATCTGCGTGCGGCCTTATGGCCATGTTTATGTAGGGTGGCATTAGTTAATGATGCATACTGTCGTCATCTCGACACACACACACACACACACACACACACACACACACACACACACACACACACACACACACACACACATGCCCCACATCATTTTATATAAGTCAGTGTCATTCTTTCTCTCTTTTGCTTTCTCTTTGTCTTTCTCTCTCCTGTGTTTATTTTTATGGCTTCAGCGGTTTACAAGGTTGTTGCTGCTGCAAACTCAGACCATATAAAGGTACACTTAAGATACAGGAAAGTGTCATGGTGACAGGGAGATAAGAGGGTTGACTGGCGGCTCCACCCTTTACCTCAGTTCACCCCGGCTCCGCTCCGCTCTGCTCTACTGTATGTGGGTCAGCCACACAGTGCACAGTGTGGATAGCTATATTATAACACGGGGAGGCCTCACTGGGGAGGGGGAAGGGGGTGTTACTGTACGATGATTATCTTTCTTTTCTGCTTCTCTTGGCTCCCTCTGTTTGACGTGTCTCTCTCAGCACAACAATTTCTCAGTGTCTTTCATTGAGCTTTTATGTGACTTACATGGCAGTTTAGCTTAGTAATAGCTTTTATGTTTCACTCATCTGTTATTTCTTTATTGTCTAAAGTTATGGAAATGTACAGCCTTAAGAAGAATTAAATTACCTTTGTTTTCACCATTCAGTAAGAGGTTTGTTTGGGCCTCCAAAACCTGTTGATCGTTTTCCTCTTATGACTTTATGTAACACATTAGCGCTCAGACATTACTTCTTTCTTTTTTCTTTGTCTTTCTCTCAGCATTGGCAGGTGTGGCGGCCATGTGTTAAAGTATGTGTAGTAGTTTACAGACCAAGCTAAGAGGAGGAGGAAAGAGGGAGGCAGGCAGGGAGGGAGGAGGAGGATCCGCCTTGCCCTGGGCACAGGGTCATCTCAGGTGAAATGTCTCTCTGGTGTGTGGGCGTGGCCTCAAATGGAAGTGGGAGGGGTCAGAGGAGGTGTCTGTTGACATACAACAACATCTGTTATATGAGGAGTGATCAGGAAACTTGTCAATAACCAATATTTATACTCTCTAGCATAACAATGTACAACGTCAATCCTCTAACTTGTATGTCGTCGTGCTCTCGTGGCAGGAATAAAAGTCTTGAGAAAGAGAGAAAGATGGAAAGAGAGTGTGGGAGACGGGAATAACTCCATCTGGCCTCTGGCTGTACTGGATGCAGACGGAGTTCCTAATAAAGGAGAAATATGCATCTGAGTGATACATTGA
Organism: Pterois miles; assembly: GCA_947000775.1. Lineage (NCBI taxonomy): Eukaryota > Metazoa > Chordata > Actinopteri > Perciformes > Scorpaenidae > Pterois > Pterois miles. The sequence continues at coordinate 7,919,808 of CAMQGK010000224.1, read as the reverse complement.
GTGACCGGGACGGCGTGAAGTGTTGTGAATTCTCAGTGACAGCAGTGAGATGTGTGTTCAAACTTGGAGCACTGAGAAAGGTGCCTCGTCAGGGGACCTCTGTCAGGAGGGGGGGGGGACGTTGAGGAGAAAGTTTCAGCGAGAAGGAAGGAGGGAAAATAAACCGAGAGCGGGGGGTTGGGGGGGGGGGGGGGGGGGGGTGGTTGACAGATGATTTCCCAAGTTCAGATATGAAAAGAGGGCGGAGTAAATGATCGAGAGGAAGGGAGTGAACGAGAGAAACAGTGGGGAGGTGGCAAGAGAGGGAAAGAAAGAGAGAGGCTGCAGGGAGAGGGAGAGAGAGAGAGGAGGAACGTAAGAGAAAGAGCAAGAGCTTCTTTGCAGGGCGGGTTTCCTGAGGTCACAGTACTGAATATCACAGTGGAATGTGGAATGCTGAATTGCTGCCAAGGCAAACACACCGGCCGCGCCACCGCCGCCCCCAATGGCTGTCAAGGGCTGCTTTATATACACACAAAGACACACAAACACGCAGTCATATATGTGCATGAGCTTATAGGCTATATACAGTACAGCCATACAGAATGGCCAAAGCACACTGAGACTGGATATCCTGCACAGTGCACGCACACATACATGCACTTGTAGAAACGTCCATGCTGTCAGCACCTGCAGAAGATGTAATTTTTTGTAACTGTAGCTGACGGCGCAGAACTACGGTGATCAGAGACAAAGTTTAGGTTTCTTTTAACTGCAGTTCTCCGCGGCCGTGATTACCCGACTGGGATATTCTTGCTTTCAAATGAGCGTTATTCAGAAATGTTTTCATTACTTTTTGTGTGTAGAAGGAACATTATAATGGACCGTGACAGCATAGCTGAAATGCAGGGAGCTGTAAGTTATTACAGCTGTGACACACACACACACACACACAGAAACTACACGTACACACACACGTATAGACACTAGTGTGCACAGTTGCACGCAGAGTGAATGACTCATTTACTGCAGGTTGGACAAACATGTTAAAACACACTCGCGCATACGCTGATCCAGTGACTCATACGCCATGCACACACATGCTAAACCAGTATTTGATGTTTTGTCAAGGACTTAGCTTATATCTGCCGTCGGCTAAAAATAAATGCAGAGAAGATGTAGAGAGGAGATCACCTTTGAAGAATTCAAGTACAAAATGATGAAAAGAGAGTGAGATAAAGTGCTCATCCGAGGGCCAAGAAACTCGTCTGTTTGTCCTCCGTGTTCATACCAAAGTCAAATAAGAAACAGTTTGAACATATGCAGTTGATTGAATCAAGGAGAGACACGGCGAAACAGACAGTCAGGACAGGTTCAACAGGATGAAGGATGGGCTGCACCACAGAAGAAGATGCACAGCGAGCAGAGAGAGGAGACAGGAATGTCTATGTGGCCGTTTTAGTGTGTGTGCATGCAATATAAGTGATTTACTTGTGTGTGTCTGAGCAGGTCCCTTTAAAAGCTAACAAGACAAATTGCTATGTCTCTATCCATGGTTGTTTTTCTAGCTGTTGTAAATTTAGAGGCTGTAGTGTGTATCCCACCCTTTTCCTTGTGTGTGTGTGTGTGTGTGTGTGTGTGTGTGTGTGTGTGTGTGTGTGTGTGTGTGTGGTATGGCTGACTGTGTCTTTTTCTCCTCCTCCTCCACCCTCCCTCTGTCTCGGAGCATGCCAGGGTCAGAGGTCATAACAACTGAGCCACTCCGTCGTTCTTTGATGTGGTTCGCCACACAGATTCATGCACACACACACACACACACACACACACACCAACAAGGTCAAGTCAAGACAAACAGCACTCACACTTAAGGCCTTGTGCCTCCGTTTGCTCTCTCTCAAGGCGCTGACAGCCAAGGAGAAAAAACAAGGCCGGGGTTTTGCTGTGCTGGTCTCTGTGCTTTGATGTGCTCTCATGTTTGCCACATGCACATTAGTAGCCTTTGACAACAGCCCTTAGGCACAGGAAGGGGTACATCTGTGCGACATGGATGTGTGCATGAAAAACTGGTTTAATTTACGTGTAAAAAAAGACAAAACACTTTAAATTCTGACAAGAAATAATTAGAAGGAACAGACTGCAGACTGAAACACCCTGTCTTGGTGCTCTACCCATAAGATCACATCATGTAGTTGTAGAATTATTTGGACCTCGCCATCATAGGCTGGAGGCTTGGAAGCATGGTAGTGTCTAGAAGGGAACCTGCAAGTTGAGGAAACTCTCACAAAGTGGCTAGGGTTAGGCATTGATCTCGAATGGTAAGAGTTAGGCATTCATCTTGAATGGTTAGGGTTAGGCAATGATCTCGAATGGTTAGGGTTAGGCAATGATCTTGAATGGTTAGGGTTAGGCATTGATCTTGAATGGTTAGGGTTAGGCATTGATCTTGAATGGTTAGGGTTAGGCAATGATCATGAATGGTTAGGGTTAGGCATTGATCTTGAATGGTTAGGGTTAGGCAATGATCTTGAATGGTTAGGGTTAGGCATTGATCTTGAATGGTTAGGGTTAGGCAATGATCTTGAATAGTTAGGTTTAGGCAGTGATCTTGAATAGTTAGGTTTAGGCAGTGATCTTGAATAGTTAAGGTTAGGCATTGGATCTTGAATAGTTAAGGTTAGGCGTGGATGCTGTATAGTTAAAATTAGGTGCTGATCTCAAATAGTTATGGTTAGGCATTGATCTTGAATAGTTAAGGTTAGACCTTGACCTTGAATAGTTAAGGTTAAGCCTTGAGTTGCAGCTACATTTCTGAAACTAAAACACAGAGGCTCCTTAGTCCGAACCAAGATGGCAAACTTTATTACTCCTTTTAACCTTGACAAAAGCAGCATAGGCCAGCTCCACTTTTTCCATTCTTAGATTTCACAATAAAAGCCTTAGCTATATAATATTCACAAGGGATTATTTCACATTTTTGTGTCGTTTATTCATCATGCCCCTGGTGTGTAACAGTCGTTATTTGTGTAACAAGGTTGTCCCTTTTTCTGTATTACAGGCACATTGATTGTTATGCAGACTACATCTCAAAAAGGGACCTGTCACTAGAGATCTGCAACCAGACTGCTGTGAAAATGTTAGCATGTTCATTATTCAAAATGTAAAATGGTGAACATCCAATTTATAAATTGGCAACATTTTGCTCTACAAGGAATCTTTTCTACCAGAATTTATGTTTTGCGTTCAGTCGTTTTCTAAAAGTAGCCCGGTTCTGTGTGGATCTGTGTGCTTTTGTTCACACCACAGGAGTTTAAATGAGCTCATTTAATTTGCGCAAGTGTTTGTATGCACACATATGTATTTGTTTATGCGGCCGCTCGCACATGTACAGCCAGCATGCATGTGTGTGTGTGTTTTTCATTCTGTCCACACCCTGTCATCTCCCTCCTTCTCTCTCTCCGTCCCTCTGTTCTTTCCCTCCCTCGCTCTTAGCCATGCAGTGGGGAGAGGCAGGCCTGGAGTCAAAAGTGCAAGTGTGCCGCTTGGCTGATGAGTCAGAGAGAGGCAGCTTTCCCCCCACTGTTTGTAAATATGTGGTTACCCTAATTGAACGCAGCTCCAGTTCCCAACAACTTTCATTTCTTCTTTTTCGTGAGTGTGTGTGTGTGTGTGTGTGTGTGTGAGCTCGGCCACAGCTGGAGCAGCAGGAGACACATGGCGCTGACACACATCGCTGTGTAAAAATCACACATACACATGATAACCCATAACAGAGAGAAGTCTGCTGGTACACACACACACACACACCTGGGATCAGTGGTTATTGTGAGGAGAAGGATGGAGGGGATCTTTCCGCCTCTTCGTTTCGCCATCTTTCTCATATACACACACATGCACACACACAGAGCGACTTTAACATCTCTCCATAATTACAGGCTGTGAGATCCCAGTCTAAAGGCTGTGGTTTGGCTGGCCCTCCTCTCCCTCCATTAAGACACTAAGCAGCGTGTGTCACTCAGCACTTGGACGGCTCCTCTCCAGAGGTGGCAGCAGGGGGCCAATAAATGTACACTCTCACTCTCACACTTTCTCTCTCACACACACATAGAGGTGTTAGTGAGGGGCCAGTGAATGTTTTCCCTAAGGGCTCTGTCTGGGTGGCACAAGCGTTGCTACTGCCAGCTACTACAAGTCATCGCCGTCCACGCGATCTAATCTTTGATACGTCTTTCTCATATAAACTTCGCTTGCATTCAGAAATAGTCAACTAAATAAAGTTATTTTATGTAGTTATAAGGTAGCTTTAACAGGGCTGCGGCTCGCGGGTAGAGCGGGTCGTCCTGTAATCACAAAGTCGGCGGTTCGATCCCCGGCTCCTCCTCTATGTATGCCAGAGTGTCCTTGAGCGAGACAATGAACCTAAAGTTGCTCCTACAGCAGCAGTGCAGATAAAAATAAATAAGATAAAATAAATTATCAAGCTAAGGGTGTAAGAAATTATCGATACACTTAAGTATTGCCATACTGTACATATATATTATTATTAAATGCAGTGATATTGTATTGATTCTCCAAAACACTATTGATTTTTAATTAACTTCTTAAAAATCCGTTGACTTCTCACTTTAAAATGGATGAAAATGGGTTCTATGGGTACCAACAAGTCTCCCCTTTATAGACATGCCCAATTTATGATAATCACATACAGCCTTCTAAAAATTGTGGTGTTCTTTATACTATGCTAATTTTCCTAAAATTATATATATTTTTTAAATTGTGACGTATTGCCTTGCTTACAGTATCACAAATATTCAATCATTACGTCTGTATCATGATATTTATCGTATCACAGCCCTTCTCTAAACTCACCTTGGTGCCCCAAAATATGGATTCCATATAATCCTAATTCTTGTTCCTTATTAAAAGTAGAAATTCCTGTCGTTTCTGTAACTAAGCCTTTAAAACTTCTGGTGACTTCTAAACATGACTTTTCCATAAACTCAAGTTTACTGATAAGCAGTACCACCTGCAGTCATCTGCTATTTGACCTTTTGACCCAAAACATGCCCTGTATTAATCTGCCTGTGTTATCACTGCAGACCCAGAAGTACCCTCAACCTCCAATTTTTCTTCCCGTACCATCCCAGCACAGACTTAGTAATTTCACGTTTGCGTCCTTAAATAGTTTTAATTGAACTAATTAGATTATGTCCTCCTTCACAACCCCAGAAGCACCTTGTACAGAATTAGACTTTATTTTAACCTATTTTTTACTTCTCTACCTGCTTTTTTTCCTGCAGTCCTGTCTTGACTTTATTTAATGATCCATGAGCCTTTCAGTAAACAAACATGAGAAGATTTTCCCCAGATTTAAGCTCACTGACGTCATCCCGTGCAAATCTAGAAGGTGGTCTATGGTGACAAATCCTATATAATTTCTCTCACAGCACCTTGATCTTTAAACTTTGGCTTCGGTGGCAGCTGAGTGCTTCTTGAAATGTAGTAGCTTTACCTTTCCTAAGTGAACTGTGAAATCATCGCCTTAGTTGTGCTTTCTCTGTTACCCACATTATTAAGTAAAAGTTTTTCAAAATTAAAGTTTGATATTGAGGTTGTTTGATGTATCCTCATTTGAACACAGTTGCTGTGAGAATCAGCCTCAGTCTTTAACAACTTACTACAAACTGCTATATCTCGGCAAAAATGTAAGAAATCAATACATAGATGAAATTTTACTAAATTTAAATGCATAAATCATACACTAGCAACTTGTTTAAAAAAAATCTTAAGAGGAATTACAATTCAAAGCTTATTGTCAGTGATGTCTGATCCAGGTATCTGAGTCAGTATCAGCCTGATATCCGATCCAGAATCGATGCATCTCTACATAAAACACTTTCAAAACTGTCTTTCATGATGATGACACTTAATCCACAAGTGCCTTAACCAGGTTGTAAAAGATAACATGAAGACAACTTATCCGCACATACTGTGCATACATGTTTAAAGAAGACCTATCATGATCATTTTCAAGTGCATACTTGTATTTTGGGTTTCTGCTAGAACATATTTACATATTTTAATGTTCAAAAATGCTTTTTGTTATACCAGCTGTGCTGCAGCACCTCACCCAACTCTTCAGACTCTGCGCTGGCTCCGCTCTAATTAACTGTTTGAGGGCGTGCCAAACTACCGGCTAGGCAGGTATTATGCAAATGTGTTACTTGTTGACAACAACATGTTATGGAAGAAGAGGCAATACTTCAGTTCAGGAACAGTGTGTCTGTGGGGAAGAGTAACTCCCTTTCCTGTGGACTGTAGGCTTTCTAATTTTGCAGTTTTACATGCACAAAAGCACTGTATAACACACTAAAGGAAAGGAAAAAGCATAACTGGTCCTCTCTAAATAAGCTTGTTTGGCTGTAATGTCTTGACTTCCTGACCTCTCACGACTCCGGTACATTAGCTTTGAGTGCTTAGTCTGTCACCTGCAGCTCCATCTGTGCCTGACATTTAACTCTAGAACTCGTCTGTACTTAATTCGAGTTTGATTTGATTTACCTAAGTTGACTCTTGCCTCAACCAAACATTTAGAGTCATGGCATGTTCAGCTCCAAGCAGTGATCTGATCTCCCTTTGACCCTGCACACCTTGACTTACCAGTGTGTACGTAGCCGAGCCATATTAGCATTAGACTCTGTGGCCTGGTCTGGTGTTGTTAATGGCTGGTTAATCGACTGGTGACAGTATCAGAGCTCCCCTCAGTCCCAAAGCAGCTTAGCCTCTCCGGGCACAGCCAGAACACCCTGTGATATTTTGTGTGTGCGCATGGGTTGCACATGTGTTTGTATATACTAGTCTTCCCCCATCCTAAAGTACAAGAAAGAATGAATTGTACCTACTACTGTATGCCACTGATGATTTCCATTACATTTACAAAGAAAGCACTGTCTGCAATATGATTAGAGGCACATGATCGGAAAGCAATATGGACAAAACAGAGTCAGTGACTGAGGGAAACAGATGCAGCTGTGCAGACACCCTCAAATAAGCACTCACGCACACACAACGGCCGCGACAATAAACACAGTTTAAATCCACTCGGGGATTACAAATCCACTTATAGTAGGTCAACTTGACTATGTCAGCTGCAGATCCCGCGCTGATCCTGCTGCCCTTCCACACTGCTTCATGCCGCATATCTGAAAGAACTAATACGGACATGATGAATTCCCAAGCAGTTGGTTGCGATGCATGAAGCATGTGTATATGAGAATAACACACATTCACTTTATGACCGTAGTCCATTATGGCCATCCGGCTTTCTGTGCGTGTCGCAGATACTGAGACCTTGCAGTCTGTTGAGCCTCAGAACTGTGTTAACAGTGACACCTGTGGCCGTTAAGTCAATGACAGTCAGCGTCGCACTGCGTAGATGCGAGCGAGCATCGGTGATTCGACACACACACATGAGACTCAGCGTGATTGGTTGGCATCATGATAAATAACATTAGCAACATTAGCTAGCTAATACCACAATAGCACTATATATTTCACATGCTTGGCAGTAATCTTAGTTTACCAGACAAAGGTCCCTTCATGAATCGAAGGCCTGGTCGATGCTGATCCCTGTGGATCCTAGAAGTCACAGGGGAGACACAGTAGTTTTGGCCTGGGCGTCACTTCACTCAGCAGCAGGGAAACGAGACACGGGAAACCTCTGTTGGTCTCCAGGAGCTGCAGCATTTATTTCTGCACAAACTGCGCCTTCCATTGTACATTCACTTGATACTCTCAAAGCTAAATTAAGTGTCTTGCGCTCCGCTGCTCGCACGTTTTTGCCGCCACTCGCTCTCTCTTGCTTCACCACTCACTTCCATGCACACACACACAGTCACACAACACTAGTTTTCCACCACCGTCGATCACATTCCTGTTTTGCATGACGGTTTAGACGATTACATAAATTTATCACTGCAAAGCTGAGACTCTTGTGGATCCAAAGAGCCCAACTGTATTCATGTGTGATGATGTTAGTTGTCATAAAATGACCTGTGGTGACTTCTAGGATAATCATAGCCTAATGAAGCTTTACAGCCACAAACTAGAGACCTGGAGCATTCAGAGGATGGGTGGATTTCCTAGGTAGATTGACAATAAGGGGGTTTCTGACTTCTGACTAAAAATCTCAAAATGTCAAAAGTTTTTGATATCAAATCACAGTATGGCTTTTTCTATGGTGTTCCTCAAGTTCTTGCTGTCTTAATGAGGTATTTCGTAGGGATTTTTGATTTTGATCAATTCTCAACACGTAACAAATGGTTAAATTTAGCACCAGATCTGTGTAACAAATGATATCAACCCAAAAAATTGCTGTAACAACTTATGAGACATAATAGAGCATGGAGATGGTCATCATATACTTCGATTACAATGTTCTAAACCTTTACACACTTTTACAATTCATTTTAAATAATGTATTCCCAGCTTTCAGATGACATAAATCACTTCTGTGTGACATCTACTGCTGACCTGCTAGCTCCCTCTTGAGACCCCCTGTATGCCCCTTTAAAAAAAGACAAAAATGAGTTTGTTGTGGGTCTCATAGGGTTAAAAAGTTACATACAGTCCCTTTTATGGCCTGAGGGTTAGACTGAACAAAATTGTCTGTAAAGGAGGAACACCAAATGATGTGGTAGCGGCAAAGAGAGACGAGCAGAGCTTTTGTGTCTGCCTGTTTTTGTGTAAGTGTGGACGAGTGAAGGAGTACGTCGTCTGAATGAGTAATGACACATATGATATTGACTTTAATCACATCTGTTTATGTGATTTCATCTCTCTCCATTCCCATTGGACCTCCCCTAGTTCTTGGAATGGGCCGCAGCTCGGTCTGCCAAAAATAATCTCTTGTTTGCTGCTATTTACTTAAATCTGTCAAAGAGGCACTGTCGGAGCCCATGCTGTTATGGTTCTCCCTTTTGCTCTGTGTGTACGTGTGCGTCTGCAAAGCACACAAGGACATGCCAGTGTGTGTAATGTTCTATACTGTTCTCTCAGTTGTGTGTGAGAGTCGGACGTATCCAGGCATCCCGAGCCAGTGGATACGCACACACAGACACACACGCAACCAGAGCCAGCCAGCTAGAGAGTGTGAGACGCCTCAATATCTCTCAGTGAGTAGAAACCTGGCAGAGGCACGGGGTTCATCTCAACGTCTCTCTGTGTGAGACCAGAGGCCTGTGAAAAAAAATACACCCTCAGAATATAACGCACACACATACAAAGCGCCTCGGAGAAGTGAAGAAGTGTCAGACAGGGGTGTCGGGGGATTTGTGTGGTTTGGATGTTTGCCTTTGTCAGATGAGCGATGTCATTTTCCCTCCTCCTTTATGAAAGATGAGGAAGGGGGAGGGTGATTGGTCAAAGAGCATGCAAGGTGAAAGGATGCCAGGCAGATGTCAGCTCACACCTTCCCTCCCTTTTTCTTCATCTTGTGTGCTTTCTTCATTCTCCATCTCCGTCCCTCCTCATCATTCCTCCTAACTTCTCTCTCTATCATCTCTTTTCTCTTTCACTTTGGGGTCTGGAGGCATCACAGACCGCTCCCAGCTGGAACGGGGTCTGGAAGCATCCAGGGATATATCAGTTATTATTAAACCTGCTCTCCGATTGCCAAATACCTCATCACTCATGTGCGTGCACACATACACACACCACCTGGCAGAGTGAAGCAACCACTATTCTCACACAGAAGATAGACATTAAAAAAAAAAGAAGAAGAAGAACAAAAAAATACCCTTCTGATTAGAAGTTGAGAGGACTGTCGTAAATCTTCCCCTGTGTGATGGCAAAATGGTAAACACATGTCAAAGCTGTCTTCTCACAGTGCAAAAGCTTGCAGAGCGCCTTTTTAAAAGTCTTCAGTGTTACAATAATGATTCCACCACACCCAGCCGCCCGCAGTCCTTATCCTTATCCAAACTATGACATTTACACTCACAGTCACAAAACTCATTAAATGCCAATACTCACTACTCTTTGATGGCTGTCTTATAAACATCACACACATACACAGCTCTATAGTATGGACATTTTATACCGCTGTCTATAAAAACATCTAAATTCATGAAAGTCCTTAAAGAGCACTTGATTTATGATGAGCTACCATTCAAATATTTATGCTGTTGAGGCAAGTTTAATAAAACCACAGATGTTCATATGAAACAATAACTCAAATACATTGTTTTTACATGTTTTAATTCAACCCAGATCTGTCTGTCATAATCCTGCATTGCTTCTCATCCCGCCACCATTTGCGGTTGCGTCTGCACACACTCACTGAAGTTTGAGATAGCGAGGCTTGTTTTCCTCCCCTCAGCAGTACACGTTTTCTACCATTTTCCTCTCAGGACAGGATGAAAAACACCATCCACAGAGCAAGATAATACATCCATCGCAGCGGATGTGAAGCCGAAGTGTCTGTTGTATTTTCTCAAGTGTTATCAGTGCACCATTATGTTATGGGCATTCTTCTGTTAATCACTTGACACCGACAGGAAGTAACAGAACACGTTGTCTTGTCATATTAGGTCATCTTTGTTGGTCAGGTTAACCAGCCCATTCGCACAAAAAAGGTGTATAAATGCCACAATAATACGCAAGGCGTTTAGCGTGCATTAAGTATAGAGATCAACCAATATGGGTTTTTTACGGCTGATGCAGATTTTTTACAGAATCCGGGCCGCCGATATAAGATGCAGATATTTTTTTTTTTTTGCTGCTATCTTTGTAAACATTCATTAAATAACACTTATGGTCTGTCTCTCTAATCTGCATTTTGTGTTTCGTGTCTGCGCGGTTTCTTCCAGTTAGGATGTTGGTCATCTCACGCACTCTTTCAAAGGTTAGTTCACTGGGCTACATCTATCGGTAGAATGGCAGTTTGTTTGGCATACGGGGTGGAGTCACACATGTTCTACAGCAACAACAACACTGGGCTGCCCGCAGATGTGCCTGCTTGCTAATCGGCTTAATATACTTAGGCATCGGCCGATGCCGATAATGATAAAATGTTAGTGACGAAGTTTAAAAAGCGAGAACGATCACTTATGGCGTGCGGGAGGTGAGGTGGATGGGGTTGTCTTTCAGGATGTCTTTCCCTTTGTGTTTTACTTAGTTATGTACTTATTTTAAGCTCAACCACGCTGATTTTCCTTACCCTAAGAGTCCATCCATCCATCGTCAACCCCTTATCCCGTTAGGGGTCGCGGGGGGGCTGGAGCCGATCCCAGCTGGCATTGGGCGAAGGCAGGGTTCACCCTGGACAGGTTGCCAGTCCATCGCAGGACACATAGAGACAGACAGCATATAGACAGACAACCATTCACACTCACATTCACACCTACGAGCAATTTAGAGTGATCAATTAACCTAGAGTCCCCAGCCGGAATCAAACCTGCGACCCTCTTGCTGTGAGGCGAGAGTGCTAGCCACTTCACCACTGTGCAGCCCTACCCTAAGAGTTAGTTAGTGGTTTTCTTGCCTAAACCTAACTGTGGATGATTGTGTGGATAATAAATGGCATGCGAAAAAGCTAAAATATGTACTTAATGTACAGAATGTCATGGTATTTATACGCGTTCCTGTGAGACTTTATGGTTCTGCACCATGAAGGTTGAACATTAACCAAAACAAGACAAGTGAACTCATCGTGGTAGGATGTGGGTCAGTCTAAACTGCACATTATCAAAAGGCATTTGACTTTAAAAAAAAAAAAGCAAGTTTGAACAAATACAAACTGAGCTGTAAATCCTTCAAATGTAACTAGAGCTGGAGCGATTAATTGATAAGTTGTCAACTAATGAATTAATCAGCAACTATTTGCAATAATCGATTAATCAGTTTGGATAAGAAAAAGTCTAAATTCTCTTATTCCAGCTACTTAAATCTGGTTTCTTTATTCCTCTATGACAGCAAACTGAATATCTTTGAGTTGTGGACTAAAGAAAGGATTTGAGGATGTCATCTTGGGATTCTGGAAACTGATTAACATTTTTGACTATTTTCTTATATTTTATAAACCAAAAAACGAATCAGTTAATCAAAAAAAATAATCGACCAGTTAATTGACTTTGATGACATTTGTTGTCATATTAATGTTACTATAAGGCTGTTGCACAAATTTAAAATGCTTCTACACATTACTTCTCTTAGGGTTTGGTGTCATTATTGTTGGACTCGCTATTTTCTCCATTTAGTGTTAGTGGCGAGAACAACAGTTGCCTAATTCACTGAAGGCAACAGGAAACACTAAAGAGCAGCGTGACAGTGCATTTTACGAATGCCAGTGCTTGCTGTGACTGCGATTTCCTCACCGCGAGTTCAGGTTCAGAGATTGAACTTGAACTTAGCCTGAACCTGAACCAGAGCTTGAACGGGTCAAAGCCAGTCGGCAGTCTCCCCTCCCCCCATTACTTGTAGCTGTCTCTCTCTCTCTTTCCCCCTCTGCCCCCCTCCCTCTGTGTTGGGATTAAGGAGCGGTGGCGGCATCAAAGGCCTGTCACCACAAGAGTTAATGGAGCATCACACGTGTGCATTCACACACACACAGGCATGAGAGCCAGGTCCTGCAACTTGAGACGGGGGCATTTGGAGATTTGGGATGGGGGTATTAGCAGCATAGAAAGGAAAGAGAGAATGTTACTGAAAGGGTTATAGGGCAGGCTAAGGAAAGCATGTGTGAAAATGAAATGTTACAGTGCGGTTTTGAATAAGTCTGTGTGTGTGTGAGCATGCATTTGGGAAAAAGCTGGAGCAAAGAGAGGTCATGTTTGGAGGTCAAATCCTTCAAGAGTACATGGAGGAAGTTTGTAGTCATAAGGGGCAATGAAGAGAGGCACTTGTTCAACATACAGTAAAGCCTAATATCGTGCTTACTTACTCTTCAAACAGAAGGTCTGCGCTCTCACTGGAGAGAAATGTATACTCTTATCAGGCGCACACACACACATGCCGCAGGCAGCCATACATGATATACATAACCACACACAATGACATTCACCTTCCTGAAATATACGCACAAACACACACATACCGACAGAGCTGGGTTAACAGGGTACAGTTCCTGTTGCTTCCCTGATCAAACAATGGCAGCTCTATTACCGGCCTGACAAGCCAGACTGTGCCAAGGGAGAAGGAAAGGGAGCAGACAGAGATAGAAGGGGCAGCAGGCTGAAGAAAAGCAGTCGACAAAACAGGCTTGGCAGTAAAAAAAAAAAAAAAAAAAAAAAAGACGCTGAGAAGGAGAAAGAAAGAGATCCTCTTACATACAGGACATACTGTAGGGTTTTGCCTCCCTAGAAGTTGCAACACACAAACTGTATTTCATTACCTGGATCCAAACTGCCACCTGCAAGGAGAACTACGTGTAATTGCATGTCTGCCTAAGAACATGTGGGTTTGTGCTTGTCTATGGACGAGTCCACGTGTCAGTGTCTATTTGTGTTGGTGCTCTACAGTGCGTGCGTTCCTCTCCAGTGCGGCGTACATCAGGAAGTGGCCAGCTCGTGTTTTGTCCCCCTCTGTTTGACACTAGCGTGTACAGAGCCCCTGTAAGGACACAACCTCTGCTTGGAACAAGCCACCCCTGTGTTTCCCCTCCTCCTTCTCCTCCTCCTTCTCCTTCTGCATATCCTGCCTACCACGTCTCTCCAGGAAACGCTCCTCCTCCCTCCCTTCCTTCCTCCCCCCCCCCTCGTCACTGCTGTCTGGGCCTTTATCACTCCTCTGCCTCCTTCCTCCTTCTATCTATCTGCGAGGATGAAAGACTCTGTGAGGGAGTACGTGTGAGGGAGTATTCCCGACTATGTGCATAATTGTCCTTGTGTGTGTGTGTGTGTGTGTGTGTGTGTGTGTGTGTGTGTGTGCACCTATGTATCTTTGTGTGTACATGGGTCTTTGTTTGTGCAAGTGTGTCTTTGTATATGTGATTAAAATTCTGTTGACTCTAGCGAGCTAGCTGTGTGAGGGCTCCTATTGAGTCTGAGCAGGTGGGCTCCTGCTACTACAGTCCTGCTAATCACTCCTTCCTCTGGGTGACTGACTGGGTCAGGCAAAGGGCAGCTGACATACAGACAGCCCACTGTTAATGCTAGATAGAGTGAAGAGAAGTCAATGGATGATGAGACACCTTGTGTACTTGTTATTGAAAGGCTTGGGTTAGCGAATTTGGTCAGTGGGGGTTGGGCTGCCATCACCATATGTCCTGTTCTGTGATTTTCTTGCTTTTCGCCTGATTAAAGAGAAGGAGAGGTTTTTAAATTTCTGTTTGTCTTCACCTTAGAGTGAAGGAACGTACTTCAGCAGTTCCTCACATTCACTCTATTTATAATATTAGAGCTGTCCTGAATACCGATTTCCAGGCTTCGAATCTTTCATGAGACATATTCAAAAGTATTCAAAGCTTCAAAAGTTTTTTTTTTTTTTGTCTGGCTGTCTCTATTTCCCCTGTTTCAGTGCTCAGGACAGTGCCACTGCAACACACCTAAAAAACAGGGATATCATCTGAGAGCATATCTGAGAATAATTAGTAATCTTTGATGTTGTGGAAATATTCCTTATTTCACAGGCTATTTTTTCACATTCACCCTCGCAAGCAGGCAGACCGATAGCTGCAGAGCTGTCAACCAAGGCAGGTTAACAGACTAGCAGAGCTTTCATCACTGGTTTCTTTGTCTGAAGCCAAATTCAGTTATCAGATCAGAGGACAGTTTGGCCTCACTGGTAACAGAAAGCAAAAACCAAATAGGTATAACAGGTGGTTCAGCATTCCTGTCACCCTGCTACTATTTAGAGTTACCTATTTAATTTGAAGCAACAAAAGAGATGTGACAATAGAGTATGATAGGAGGATATAGTTAGCATTGCTCACAAACACTACCAAGGAATGTTAAGAAACCTAGTTGATAAGTTGTGTTGTACACACAAATAAGTCAGTGTGTGTCAGTTAGTTTGTCTGTTTTATTTTTTTTTTGACTTAATCAAAGCTCAAGAGCTGCCCTGTTTTAGCAGAGGTCTTGATAAAGTCAGAAATTTCCAAGATGGGGATTTTGTGAACAGTATGACTACTGTACTGGCCGTGGGTCAGATAAGCTTCTGTCTTGTAGTGATAGCCAGACAGTCAGGCAGCTCATTAAACCTGCTAGTCGGCAGACTGACTACATCAGATAGCTAGTCACTCAGTCGGGAGTCTTTTTGGGGGGATTCTGTGGATTTCTCAGATTTCAGGATCCAGTAGTATTTTAGCCTACTGTGTTTTTTTTTTTTAAGGCGCAGTCAGGTAGTTTATGTCTCTCCCAAACAAAAGGGATGATACTGTACGTGTTAACATGTACTGAAGATTTCATAACTTCATGTGCAAAGGTAGTTGGTTTCATTTATCAGGTTGATAATCTGGGTTATCACAGATATGTTTATGCTGGAGAAACCTGATTTTTTTTTAATGTATTTTACTTGTGTACATGTGCATGACTTAAGCCTGTGAAAGTTTTACTGTGAGAGTGAAGAAAGGAGACATAGTTGCTCCTAATGACATGTCTTTGTATCCAAACGAATAAATTCAAAGACTGAGTGCAACTGAAACTGACACTAAAATAAATAATTCTAAATACGTTCAAGCGTCCACAAATGAGCAGTAGCCTACTGTACTTATATATCAAAACCAAATACTCAGATACTCAACCTTTTCAGAAGTCGATAAAAGAGAAATGGGATTTTTTAACAGCTACAACCAATTGTGTTGTGAACTTGTAGCAACTAGGCTATTGCAGTGAATTAAAAGTTCTTTGATTTATGCCCTGTTTTTCTCAGTGTTGGTATAAATGTTGTGAATGAGACAGATGCGGAGATCAGGGAGATGAGTCCACTAGACATGACATGAAGGCCCATGCAACACAGCTGCAGGCAGAGAGGCTGAGACGCACCGACGGCCCTCAAGCTTTTGATAGAAGAGGGGGAGAATGAGCGAGAAAGGCAGAGAGGCTGCATTTACTTTTGTCCTTGGATCAGTCAGAGGTCTGAATACGCGTGTAGGAGTTCTGAACTGAGGCTGCTGAATAAAGTGTGTGGTTGTTTGTGAGAGGGAGAGCACTTATGTGGTTTTGTGGGCAAGTGTGTCTTTGTGTTTCTTTCTGTCATCTTTCAACCTTTCTCGTGTCTGTTTTCAATCCCTTTATCTGAGAAGGTGCTCCCCGCTGCGCCCCAAAACATTTTTATATCCTCACAAGTCAGTCTACAAATGTATGAATGCATTTCTACTGCCTACTAGGGGCAGGGCATTTTTTCTGATTTTGAAATTTATTTTTAAATGGCAGAATCTATATATCAGCTTCATTTGAGTCTATAAGGATGTTTAAGAAAATTCAAACGGCCCTAAATGGAGCTGACCGCGGATGGATAAAGAGAACGGAGCCGACGGGGAAACCTAGCGATGGACTCGGCGAAGATAGCGGTGTGCATGTATGACTATGTCCGGTTTTCAAAATAATGAGTTAACAAAGGGAACTGTATATAAAAAATACATATATGGATGCATGCTAACTGTCATGGACAGGAAATGTTCCTGTAAGGTACTCCTATACTGACATTTATGTTAAATGCGTTTAAACGGCCCCGATGGAGCTGACCAGGGATTTTTAAAGGGAACAAAGCTGACGGCAGAGCTGGCAACGGACTTGGCAAAGGTAGTGGAAGTATACATGTGTGACTGTGTCAAGTTTTCAAAATAAGATGTTAAAGGGAACTGTATATAAAATATACATACTGTATAGGGAAATAAGATTGATTCTATTATATTCATCAGAAGTATAAAACATTACATGTCCCTTATAAATTAGAAAGAAAATACCACTAATTTATGAGGGAAATGTCTTTATTTTTTGATTTTTGGTTTGCTGGAAAAAATAGAATAAATAATGCCAGTTACTGATATTATATTTGACGACTTCAGGACATCTCTGACTACATACATACTGAAAATCAAACATTTTTACTGCATTACTTTAGGTCTTTTCCAAAGTAAAAGTCCCTAGAAGTGTATGATTCAACGTCTGTGGAGGTTCTCATTCATCCAGGTCATATTCATTCTGGCAAAAATTGAATCGAAGGCAACTGGACTTAGATTTGTCTCTGAAGACGTTTCGCCCCTTATCCAAGTGGCTTCATCAGTTCGAACGCTACAGTCTGACTAGTCCCCACTAGTCTGACAAACAGTCTGACAAACAGTGGAGTAAGACCCAGGTTTTTTGAAAAAAACCTGGGTCTTACTCCACTGTTTGCCACTTGGATAAGGGGCGAAACGTCTTCAGAGACAAATCCAGTCCAAGTCCAGTTGCCTTCGATTCAATTTTTGCCTGTATGATTCAACTTTTCCCTGTGGTCTAGCAGCCGATTAGACTGTTGTCAGGCTGTTAAATAAAGTGTTATTATTCACTATAAGTCCCATAGATGTGGGTCAATAGGGGCCTACTACACCCACTAGTAGGTATTATCATCTATTCACAACCTCTAGTATAAAGAGAGGTGGCAGGGAGTGCTAAAAAAAAAGTTAACAAAAATCGCAGTAAATCATAACATCAAATCGCATTGATTAAAAATCACAATACATATGATGATGCATGCATCATGATAGTATGGAATCGGGAGCTTGGTGGGTCGTCCCAGTCCTAATACCTACTGGAAAGCTCTTTGTATTTAGAGAAATATTTATGAATTGTCTCATGATGTGTGCTCAAGAGTTGGAAGCTTGGAACTGTGTAGAAATTAGCCACATAAGAAACAACTATCATCTCTTGAGTGACTAGCAACACATCCCTAGATAATGGAATTCAAAAACATTGGTGAAGTGGAGGCTTAAGTTAAGATGTATGTGTATCTGAAGTGTCCAGCTATATATTATCACCCTGGACGGTTGCCCAGTGCTGCCCATGGCTCAGTTCCTGGCCTGCATCCAGTCCAAACTACAGATACACCAATCAGACTGGATGGAGCATTAACAGTGAAAGGAGATCACCTCTAATCTCTGATTAACAAAAAAAAAAAAAAGTTACATAAAGTATTGTGAGCTGTGGAGTATTATTTCAGATACCTTGGCTAGCAACCAAGACTTTCTTAAGTCTGGCAGGGATTGCAGTGCTTTTTTTGTGCGTGTCCCCCCGGTGTAGAAAGTACAGAGCGTTCATTGTGTCTTTTTCTGTCTGGGTGAGGAGGGGGGGCATTCGTGTGTGCACGAACCAGAGAGCGCGTACCTTCCCCAAAAAACCCTGCCTAAGTATGTTGTAAAGCGGAGATGAAAGTCAGTGTGTTAAATAGAAATCCACCTCCTGTTTCTTCCCTCCCTCTCTCCCTACTTCCCTCCATCCATCTCCTCCTCCTTTTCTCCAGCATTGGTATTTTTTTTTCTCGCTGTTCCCTTTCTCCCCGTCAGGCTTAATGCCTGCTTACAGCTCCATTTAGGCTGCATGCGTGGAAATTGGGTAGGGGATCTTGTGGGTTTTGTGTCCTTGGAGATAACCAGTGTGTGGGAGGTGACAAAGGTAGCGTAAGCCGTTTGAGTGTGAGTGTGTGTGTAAGTATGCTCATGGGTGTGTGTGTGTGTGTGTGTGTGTGTGTGTGTGTGTGTGTGTGTGTGTGTGTGTGTGTGTGTGTGTGTGTGTGTGTGTGTGTGTGTGTGTGAGAGAGAGAGAGAGAGAGAGAGAGAGAGTGTGTGCGCTTTAAGTGCAGGAATAGATCTCTGACAAACGGGAGTGCGGAGGGGTATGCATCTGTCAGTGTTGTTTGAAAAAGCCAGAAGAGAGTTAATCTGAGCGAGTCACTCCACCTTGTGTTTGATCAGCTCGGCGTCTCGGCTCCGCCTGCATCGCGCCGCTGTGTTCAGCTTTGAGGTTTCAGTCCACTTTTTAACAGATGAGCTCTGTGGCTTTCATTTGTTCACCCTCAATGTCCACAAGCAGAATATGGTCAAAGTTACATAAAGTTATATAGATAATATATAAATCGTAACACGGGGTTCATTGCTGGTCGAGCAAGTGGGTCAAAAAAAAAAATACTTGCCCAAAGTCAGTCTTTACTTGGAACCATTCATTAGCGGTTATCAAATGACAACAAGGAAGCTGATTGTCGTGTTTAATCTTTATTTAAGTAAATGAATGTTGACGCCAATCAACTAAACTCCCGTTTCCAGGATAACTGCGCTTGCGCTTTAGCTCATCCACTTTGTCTTTATCTGCCGCCATTTTCTTGTGAGTTTCTGATCGTTACTGGAATGTGCAACTCTCAACGGAGATGAGGAGGAAGCAAGATCACTCACTCCTTAGCTACCTCCATCATCAGCCCAGTTGAGTTTCTAGATTTACTTGCCCAACGTGGCGTTTCACTGGAAATGCGGGCAATCGTGCGATAAGTTAGGAATATGCTGAAATGTATATATGCAAAATGTTCTGCGGTGATATTCAGGCACAAGTGGGGTTTTTCCACTGCTCAACATTTGAACTGTTCAGCTCTGTGGCAGTTCAGCCTTAAGACAATCTAAAGCTGTTTGAATGATGTAATATATCTTCATGTTGCTCCGACTCAAACACAGTAAATTACTGGAGTTCGACCCCCAGCCCTAAGTAAATCATGTATTGCAGAATTGCTTGTATTGTGTTACAGCCTTTCCTTATGATTCATAGACCTAATAGAAAGAAGACCACATGCATTACACCTAATGTCTCTTCCTTTTCTTTCTCCATCTATCTTTTACTCCTCCTTCATTCCATCCTGTTGTGTAAATCTCTTACCTCTTTGCTCTGGTGAGGATCAGCTTGGCCCCATCATCAGCACCACCACTGCCATCATCATGGCCCCTACATCCCCTCTAGTTCAGTCAGTAATCCCCTCTAAACAATCCCTCATAGCCCTAATTCACCATTAGCTTGTCAATAAGCCCAAATAATCACTATCAGTTATTAAGGAGCCAAAGCAGGAGGATCTGTGGCTGTTAGCCCAACCCAAGAGCTAATAATAAGGCCTTATTGGGCCTTACGCCCCAGGCTGAGCTGCATTGACCACCAGCCAG
Source organism: Pterois miles (assembly GCA_947000775.1). NCBI lineage: Eukaryota > Metazoa > Chordata > Actinopteri > Perciformes > Scorpaenidae > Pterois > Pterois miles. The sequence goes on along the minus strand of CAMQGK010000224.1, from coordinate 7,899,719 downwards.
CCTAAGCTAAAACACTGGCTTATTGATTGCGCACATTGATTAGAGTGTGTCAGAGAGTGAGACTAATCCACATGAACCCAATATCAGAGTGAACATTTACACACTATGTCAAACTTTTTATTTCACATTAACCATACCTCCTTCCTCCTCCTACCGTCTCTCTTTCTGCTCGCTGTCTCCCACGAGAGACAATCAGTGAGGGCGTCAGTAGTTTCGCCACAAAGCCCCCGAGTGGATTACATCACCTCCTCTATTAACAGCGCTGTCTGTCACAAGCCATCAGCATATTGTTGACTTCATACAGTCCTCTACTTAACTTTATTGTAATACTGAAACCAGTTGTAACCAGTCACGGCAAGCCAGAGGCGCGACCTGTTAGATCAAGATATTGAGATACATTGGATTTTGATTATCGGCAGGGTTTTTTTTTTCCGTCCTTTTCTCTACGATATAAAAAAACGATCAGTCTTTCTGGAGGTAAACACGGTCCCATACAGGACACATCTGCAGGATTGTGTAACAGGATGTGGAATTTAGTAACCTATCTATATAAACCATTGGACACGCACACTGTATTCTCATTCCCTCTGTCTGCTTGAATTTCCTATATAGGCTGGAAGAGAGAGGGCGGGCAGGTTTGATATATACAAAGGAAAATATACACAAAGAAGAAAGAGTATTGATACCACAAATTATGTGTAATCATAAATGTTTGCATGTCGTGGAGAAAAATAAGCTAGCATGTGTAGGGAGAGATAGGAGAGATTGTGAAACCTAAATAAAGAGGAACTGAGTGAGAAGAGGAGCAGACAAAGCCGAGCAGTGATTGAGAGGGAAAGAGAAGAATTGAGAGAGAGAGAATGATGGAGAGAGGGGAGGAGGATAATTGCAGGAAAGGGGGATTATTAGTTCGTCACTATCCCCATCCTGGAGGCTCTCAGACCAAGGCCGTGGATAAGTGAAATCATATGGCCGTCTCATCACAGAACAGAGAGAGAGAGAGAGTGTTGATGAGTGCAGACGGTTTCAGTGTAGCAGTAAACACTCATTCAACACCGCTCATTAAAACAGCCAACTCATTTATGCTATGGCCCATATGGCTCTGTGAGTGTGTGTGTGTGCGCCTTTACTTCTCTCTGATGCATATCCTTTATCTGCAGATTTTCCACACTCGTTTGTTTTATTATTGAGCTCGAGTGCAATCAAGTGGGTATGTAGTGGTGTGTGAAACAGTCGCACCGTATAGTAATGTGTCCATGAAATAATTGCTATCAGGGTGGAACAATAAAGTTTGCACAGTGGCACCAAGCCAGGAGAAAGCCACATTAGTACAGCAAATACAAGCCTACCGGCCTGATCTGGATGGTGAGCTCAGAAACGTAATATAAAAGGATCACTGTTTTAAACCTGCCCCCCTGAAAACATGACTTCACACTTTTAAACACACAAAAAATACAAGCCAATCATGTAGCACAGTTAATGCTTTAGTCTGGATTTGGGTGTGAGGAAAAAAAAATGGAAGTGGTGCCGGTGAATGAAAGCCATGAGATTAAAAGGACATTCATTCCTTCATGGAAGGATGAGTTTCCTACAAACATGTCAGTATACGTTTGTTTTCACTTCCATTTCATCAGTTGTCTTTCATCAGGTGTCTCTTCCTGTCAGGAGGACCCGATGACGTGGCTTGTTAAACGTACTAATAATTATAGAAAATAGTATTTGGTGACTGATAAACTGTAGAGTATTATAGATTAACTGATTGCACTTAATGAATTTTAATACACTGATATGTTCTGTGTGATTGTTCAAAATAATATAAAAAATTCTGTTTTTCATTCATTTTATTTGAGTTCCCAAATTGTTATCAAAGCTTTTCTTAGGCCCTCATAACTGTCAAAAAACAGTATTTTTTCCACTGAATAAAATAAAATTATTTTATTATGTATTTTGGGTTTATTCTGTGAGGGTTTTTTAAGTTTCATAAACCAAGGGGTTATACACACAATTTAGCCTGTAATAAAAAATGTAATCCTTGAATTTGAGACAGTTGCGAGTCTTTTTAACAGCTGCGTTTAAAAGTGGAAGGATGCATCGAATGATCAGTGATCCAATATCATCAATGCAAACATCGATACGTATCATAATTTTAAATATGCGCCTTTATTTTGAAATTCCCTTTGCACGTATTTGTCACCATTTCCGTCCAAACAAACCTCCTATCAAGAGAGCCCAGTAATAATATTGTTAAATCATATTTTAGTTGCTTTTTGTGAGTTTATATAAATGTAACTGATTACGTTAAATAAACATATGATATTGTCTCATAGCGATTGCAGCCTCCTGAAATGAATCAAATCATATTGTGGCAGACTTTGTGATATCCCCAAATATTGTATCGTTGACCAAAGAACTGATATAATATGGTTTTGTGATGAAAATGATTTACACCCCAAGTGACAATATGGTACTCTCAATGTATTGACTTTTCCATATTTTTTCTTAAAAGAGATGTAGTATAAAAATCAGCAACATGCACAAAATGAAGTGACTTGGCCTGGTTTCAGGATTTTTTTCAGTTCTTTGCTGCCATAAAATATTTTTTGTGTTTTGTGACAGTAAGCTGAACAATATATGAAACACGACCAGTTAATATATGGGTGTAGCAAATGAGATGAGCATGATATAGGAGGAGGAGGTCTATCCTGACTTTGTACAGAGTTTCACCCTGGTCTGTATAGGACGAACTTACAGTGAAGATAACATTAAATAATGGAGAACAAGATCAGACTACAAAGGAATAAATAGATCAGCCCCAGTCTTGGAAGGGTTTGGTCTTGGTCTTGACGGATGAATGAAATGTACAGAAAATGTGAAATACTGTTTGTTCGGTCTCTAACCTCCAGCTGTGGGCTCTTGTGAAGTCTTTTCTTTATCGTCGTCTGCGATCGTCTCCTCTTTACTCACTGTGAAGGTCCTGGTTATAAATCGCCAGGAGAGCTGCAGAGCCACAGATAACACTAATGCACATGTAAGCTCAAACCAGTCACTTAGCTGGGATATTTACAGCTTTCTAGAGAAAGCCTCGCCTGAGGGAGACACTTCAAAAACAGAAAAAGCTGAATGGAGAAGAGTAATGATGTGTTTGTTAGAGATAGCATGAAGAGTCCCAGCCTTTGAGGTGATGCAGAATGCTGTGTCTGTATTTTTTAACTCAACTCCTGTTCAACCAGAAAGGTTGACTGATAATGTCTTATTAATTTAAAGCAATGCCCTGGGGGAGTATGTACAAGGGGAGGGAGCATTTAACACACCAGAGAGCTGTCCGGTACAACCATGTCTTGTAATGTGATTAATGAGTGGAGTTTCATGTTCAGTAGGAACAAATGGACTCAGAACTGAGCGCCACAGACAGGGTAAGGAAGTCAAAAGTTAGCTACAGACAGACAATCACATTCCTGCTTTTGGTCTTTTCATTGGATTTGATGACAGTTCGAAAAATGTTGTAGTCTGAGTAACGTGACATCATATCCCTTCCTTATCCGTCAACCAAAACAAACTGCTGCCAGCCGCATTGAGCTGAATGAGAAGAAAACGACAGAGGGTCCACGTGGCTACAAGTTGAATCCTCACATTTAAATCCAAAGTGGTAAACACTACACGTACAGAAAAGTATGGAAACACTTTGGGTTTCACACAGAGCTAGACATCACGGCTAAAGCTGCATGCTAACTCATGGACAGATCATCGTAAGATTATCGTGGTAACATGCGGGCAAGCCAGATGTCACTCGCATCTTCGAGGTCGAATCAGCCAACGCAACAACTGTACTCAAACAGCCCAGACTGTAGCTGACCATGGATGGATAAAGAGAACAGAGCTGACAGGGAGCGCTAGCGATGGACTTGGTGAAGTTAGCGGAAGTATAAACATGTCTGTGTCCAAAATAATATGTTAACATAGGGAACTGTATATAGAAAATACATATTTGGAAATAAGAGTGATTGGATTATATTCATCAGAAGTATAAAACATTACATGTCCCTTTAGAGATTAAAAAGAAAATACCACTAATTTGTGAGGGAAATGTCTATTCTTTGATTTTTGGGTTGCTGAGAAAAAATGGAATAAATAATTCCTGACAATGACTGATATATTTGACTTGAGGACATCTCTGACTACATACATGTTGTTGGTAGATTGGTAAAACAAACACAGGACTTTCACCCAGGAGACCGGCGTCTGCATGCGGAGTTTGTGTGAAACCAACAATGTGTATTTGTCTTTGTGTTTGTAGGCATTGTAACCCAAAACATGATGTTTTTCCCTAAACCTAAAGAAGCTTTAGTTTTATTACCTAAACCTAAAGAAGTTGAAGTTTTGTTGCTTAAACCTAAAGAAGTTGTAGTTTTATTGCCTAAATCGAAAGAAGTTGTCGTTTTGTTGCCTAAACCTAAAGAAGTTGTAATTTTGTTGCATAAACCTGATGTAGTGGTAATTTTATTGCCTGAACCTAAAGAAGCTGTCATTTTGTTGCCTAAATCTACAGTTACAGTTTTGTTGCCTAAACCTAAAGAAGTTGTAATTGTATTGCCTAAACCTAAAGAAGTTGTACTTTTGATGCCTAAACTTGAAGAAGTTGTAGTTTTATTGCCTAAATTGAAAGAAGTTGTTGTTTTGTTGCCTAAACCTAAAGAAGTTGTAGTTTTGTTGCCTGAACCTAAAGAAATTGTTGTTTTGTTACCTAAACCTAAAGAAGTTGTTGTTTTGTTGCCTAAACCTAAAGAAGTTGTAGTTTTGTTACCTGAACCTAAAGAAATTGTTGTTTTGTTGCCTAAACCTAAAGAAGCTGTCGATTTGTTGCCTAAACCTAAGTAAGTTGTAGTTTTATTGCCTGAACCTAAAAAAGTTGTCGTTTTGTCGCCTAAACCTAAAGAAGTTGTAGTTTTGTTGCCTAAATCTTGAGAAGTTGTAGTTTTGTTGCCTGAACCTAAAGAAATTGTTGTTTTGTTGCCTAAACCTAAAGAAGCTGTCGATTTGTTGCCTAAACCTAAATAAGTTGTAGTTTTATTGCCTGAACCTAAAAAAAGTTGTTGTTTTGTTGCCTAAACCTAAAGAAGCTGTCGTTGGTGTTCAAAGCGTGAAGATTCACTCAGTTTAGCATGTCACGTGTATCTTTAAAGTTTCATTAACACTTTTACAACATCGTAGGTTGATTTATAGATAGATAACAGCCTTGTGAACCTGTTAGATTAGTTGGCCCCTACTAGACTACTAGATGTGTGTTGATAACGCCTATTCAATAGCCTGATTACAGTCAGATCGGGTGGGTCTAGTGTTAAAAAAGTTTTATAAAAGTTTCAATAAATCATAATATCAAATCACAATATATGTCAAATTGGTATTGTGATAGTATGGAGTCAGGAGATTGCTGAATCGTCTCAGCCCTAGTATACTTTAACAGAGCTTTTCTGTCAGTTTCTTCTTAGTTGCACCAAAAGAGTTCTCTAGAAAACACAAATAAAACATAACAACTACATTTTGAAAACAGTATTCAGCTTTTTTTTAACATTTGCACCTGAGAAAAAGAAAAAATAGAGAAAGGCTCATCAAGGCGTCATTTATTACAGAGCACTTTCAGTAAGTTTACTGTAATCCTCATCTTAATTGGTGGATAAAGAACGCGATTAAGTACTATTTCCCAAATTAACTGCTGGTAAAAGTTTTATACCAGCCCACCCTGCTCACAGCAAAGCCGTCACACTTCTACCAGAGAAAAAAAAAAACTGCTGGCATCGATCTGGTTTCCACATTAATTTCAGTCACAAGATTTCCAAGGCCTGTGGTCATCTCACACCTCCCCACAACCATCTCTCTGACTGTCTGTCTGTCTCTTCTGTCAGTCTCTCTCTGCCTGGTCTGTCCTCAGCCAACCCTGAACAGCTTTATGCTCGGGTTTGGTGGTTTTGGGAGCCGCTTTGCTCAACATCAATCCAGGCCGGACAAGTGAAATGCCTTAAAATGACTGAAATCCTCCCCAAAGCTGATAGTACAGGGATCGTACAGGCTTATGTGTTCCAGTGGGATCTAGAGGGAGTTAGACAGAGAGCACCAGAGAGAGAGAGGAGTCGTTCCATTATAGCTTTCAGTGGAAATAAACCTACACAAAACGTATCGCAGAATCAGAGAAATATGTATAATGGAGGCAGGGGAGCCAGAAGGAGGGAAAAAAAGGACAGGAAGGAGTGAGATATGGTTAGAGACAGAGAGAGGGTGGTGGTAGAGAATCAAGAAATGAAAAACACATTTTCATGATTTTATTCTGTCACATCGAAGCACCAATTTCTCTCTCTCTCTCTCTCTCTCTCTCTCTCTCTCTCTCTCTCTCTCTCTCTCTCTCTCTCTCATTCCCTCCATCAATTTCCATGCTCTAACTCCCCTGTATGTTTATTTTCTTCCCTTCCAACTTCCCTCAGTCCATCCATCCATCTCTCTTTCCTCTCCTCCCTCCCTCTCTCTGTCAGTTAGCTCATGTAAACTTTGCTTTCCCTCATTGTTTTTCCAGGGGAAAGTGCCTCTGCTTTTGATTAAGCCCAGAGCCCCACTTTAATACCATACCCCCCCCCCCTCCCTCCCCATCTCCTCCCCCTCCTCAACACACACACACACACTGTACCAACATCATACATCATATCTTGCTTTGCTGTTGAGCAGCAGAGTGGCTTTTTGCAACCAGACACTGAGTGACTGCCTATACGTCTCTCCTTAGATGGGCTATGATATGTTTTTTTCTGTGCCTGTCCATACTGTACATATTCCCTCTGAGAAATGAATGAATACCCAGTTATCAATACATAAGTATGCATCCACATCCACACACACACACACACACACAGGTGCTGGTTTGGGAGGTGGACAGCAGCGGCACCTGTCTGCCAGCTGTTTGTTGTCCCTTGGGGGGGTTTCAGCCGTCTGACTGACAGGTGAGGAGGCCCGGGGCTGAGAGCCACAACACAGCTGGCCTAGCCCAGATGCCGAGGAGGGACAAAAATCCTCTGTGAGTTTGTGTATTATTATTATTATTATTTTTTTTTTTGTGGTGGTTGCCTTTGAAAAAGTGTTGGTGAAACTGACAGGCGACAACACGGTCCTCATTTGCTTTGTTCCTGTTCTTTTTTTATCATTTTCTAAATACCTCATATGTCGCTGCACTTTGTCATTCATCCTCTTGCTCAAACGCCACTCTTCATGATTTTACCCCCCCCCCCCCACAAGTCACTCCTCTCTTCTCCCCACTTTCCTCTCTTTCCTTCTCCCTCCGTCCTTCCTCTCACTCCTGCTGTCCTTCCTTCCCTTGTTGCCTCTCTTTCCGCGGTTCCCTCCATCTCCCCTTTTCCACATAAAGCTGTTTTTCATAGAAGCCCATGCAGCCTGGAATAGCATTCCCCCGGGCGCTGCAGGGTGAAACACTAGACTTTTCTGAGCCCCAGCCAAACAGATGCTGGCTCTTGGAGTCCCACCAGAAACAAGCCTTCATGCTTCTCTCTTTTTCTCTCTCTCTCTCTCCTCCACCCTTTCTCTATCTTGTTTCTCCCTCTCTCTCTCACTCTCTCTCACTTTCATGCTTTTTGTCTCTTCTCTGCCTTTTCCGTCCCTGGTTCCCAGTCTTTTCTTTCTTGTCTCATTCTCCTCACCCTTTCTCACACTCTCTTCTCTGTCTGACTCTCTCCCCTCCTCTCTGTCAAGGGCAGCATCTTAGTGTCCTAATCACTTTGCAGAGTGTCGTCCAAGCGGCCCGGCGTCTGGCCTCCAAAGTCTGCTCAGCCTCTGCTCTGTCTAACTTCCTCCATCAAAATCCCCTTTGTCAGGTGCCGGTCGCTTTGTGCCTCCACTTTTGAGCAAAAGACCATGTGCTTGGAAACAAGAGTGGAAAAATGGGGGTTTTCTTTCTCTCTGTCTTACTTTCCTTTTCTTCTCAATTTTATCCACCCCGAAGTCTATACTCCTACATTTTCCTTCCTGCCTTTTCGCTGTCTTTCCTTACAATTCTCGACCCACCTCATCCCTGCTTTTTTTTTTTTTTTTTTTTATTATTATTATTTTGGCAGAACTTGCGAGCCTGCCCCCCTCTTTCACCCTCCTTGTATAGCTCCTTCCTCCCCCTCTTTTTTTTCTCTCTGCCTTTCTTGCTTGCTTGCTCAGTCTTTAAATTCGCTTGAACCCAGGGACCCTGTCTGTTACGTAAATGGGTTAAACACAGACACACATGTGCTCACGTACTGTATGTACACACTCATGCCTGCACATACAACCCCTCTTTTCACCACAAATACACACACACACACACACACACACACACACACACACACACACACACACACACACACACACACACACACACACACACAGCTATATGGCCAAACTTGGCTTTGCAGCTTTTGGCAGGCGTTCAACTCTCTCCCGGTCTCCACTATCGCTCACTAGCTGATGCAGTGTTTACATGAGCTGCCAGTCACAACCAAATCAAAAGCTTTTCCCTCTGAGCTCAGAACAGTTGGGGGCCGAGGAGGTATGCTGTGAGTGGATATGTTAATACTGATTTGACTATGGCCTTTTTTGGGGGGCTGAATGTAGGTATTTGTGTAAGTGCATCTACTCGAGCTTAGCAAAGCTCGCCCTTTAAAACAGGTCCTCCTCAGAGTGGAGCTGCATGATGACTCTTGACATTTTTTAAAATACTCTGGGCCGTTTACATAATCAAAATATTCAACAGTGCAAATGGGAATTCTTCAGTGGCTTCAGCGATGTAATTACTGGTGCCTTGTTGATTTGAGTAGCTTATTATTATTTGATATCTTGATCATTATACATCTGGTCCTGACAAAGCAGCCATTCATACCCTGAATGAACCCTGTGAACCCCGGGGTACGTAAGCCCATTATAAGGTTATGTAACATATTATGGTGGCTGCACCAGGCATTACATCACTGGTTAGATTACAGGGGATCAGGTCTGCTCACACACAACCTCTGCCCCAGCATACACACCCATTACCATTTTATAGCTCTATACAATCTATAACATGTCTGTTTAATGAAGAGTGGAGAGAATAATAAACAGTGGTATTAATGTTCATGTATGTCAGAATCCAAAATGAGTATGAGGTGTGTTTGTGGGAAGGCTCTACCTTTATGTTTTGGCAGGATTTGGATGTAGGGGTTACACTGAATTGATTAGGGTCATAGGCTGAAGCTAAGCAAAGCACTATTAATATGGATTAACTATATAGCACAGTCAGATACCGTGGTCCGGTTGCCATGTGGCCAATCAGATATTGTGTGTCTCTTTGTGTGTAGCTTAGCTGGGGTGGAGTACGGGGATGATGTGTGGGGTGATTGTGGTAAGGAGGTGAATTAGATTTAGAATTAGAATTAGTGAGGAGACGTTAAGCGGGATGGGCTTACGGGCTAAGCGCTGCGAGGTGGTGGGGGGATGTGATCCTTATGTAAACTCTCATACACACAAACACATACGGTACAGCAGGATCAATCGATAGATGAATGCCTATCTGGACTCAGGTGAAGTTAAAGCAAAAAAAGGAAGGGAGAGAAATAAATAACTGGCTGAACGGGGCAGACAAAATGAGGACAGACACCCACAAATGTTCAGTGTGTGCTGTGTTAGTGACTTGCGCTCTGTTACACACTTTGTCTGTGATCAAACGAACTGAAAGGACTGTAGGCCTCTGTTGTCTGGCAGAAGCCTGGGAGTCGCCTGCAGGTCCTCTGCCCAGACTGAGCGCTCTTTTCTGCGAACACAGTGTGAAAATGCCAAAAGGTTATGTGAATATTTGTGTGTGTGCTTATACAAATGCTGATCATAAACACACCTCAGGGTACACTTTATTATACTCTCAATCACTAAATCACTCTCTCTTTCTGACTCACACACATGCATTGACCTTATGTGGCAGCGATTGTGGCTCCCCAGTGAGTGCCTATACCACCAGACAGATGGTGGTCTGCTTTACTGTACATCTACATCCTGATTGGTTTATCCACTTGTCTGTGTTGGTGCCATCACTTTTTTGTCCGGGCTCCAAGCTGTTCGGAGCTCTCCTAGCTGTGGGGGTTACCACCATCACCATTTGCTGAAGGAGCTTGTTTATTATTATTATATATTATATATATTATATATTATTTTATTATTTATTATTATTATTTTTTTTTTACCCTTCCCTGTAGAGTGACTTTTTCTTATGTATGTTAGACTTTTTTGGGCATCTGTGCCCTCCTCAAGCAGCAATCTCATCTTTTACTCTGTTGCAAACTCAGCATGTGTTGGTATGTGTGTGTGAGTGTGACATTCATACATTAGATGCATATTGTTCACACGTGCGGATAAGCATATTTTAAGATCAAGATTAACATTTATTTCACACACCCAATCCTTTGAGTGATTTTGTCTGTAGACTTTTTATGGTTTTATCCCATTTTTCACTGGTATTTATTAGGGGAAAAATTTGGTATAGGGTATTGGAGAGTACGGCACTCTGTGCTCCGATACCATAATTTATTAACCCAGAAAAAAATGTTTAAACGGAAATCAATTCTTCTTCGCCGCTCCAAAACAGTAGCCTTCACTGTGCTGTCGCCCTGGATGTATCATGGCTGCCACTGGCAACTGCTTTTTTAGAGCAGCAAAGAAGAACTGATTTCAGGTAGTTTGCCATGTGACGATAGCAAACAACAACAGTGCGGTGCTAGCAGAGAGGGCAACAGACACGGTCGTCAGAGCGAGGAAAATGTCAGCCATTTGGCAATATTTCACAGTGGAAAATCCAACAAGAAAAACTGAATAATAAACGAAAATTCTGTAAAATAATGATAATAATAATGCAAATATGTTATATATGTTTTTTTTTGTTTTTTTTTTTTATTAAGCTGGTATCAGATCGGTACTCGTATCAGCCGATACCACAAGTTCAGGTATCAGGAAGGAAAATATGGTATTGGAACAACTCTAGTATTGATGGGCTCACCTGTCTTTGGGTGATGCAGTTAGGAAGATCTTCCTGGATGTTTTGCTGAGGATCGTCCAGCCTGCTGCTCATTCATGAGCACCGCAGGCCTGTTTCATTGATTTTTCTCCACGTCCATGCACACATAACATTCACCGGTTTTTATCTGTGCTTGTGTTGTGACCTCAGCTGCATCACAGACCACATTCAAAGAACACACAAGCACATCCTCACAGGGTCACCCGTTGGTGATACAGACTGCGGGGTTGACTTCAGGCTGGCCGTCGCGCCTGGCTCCAGCTCCCTCACATGACTTCACCCTTTGCCCCTCGCCACTCTCTCCATCTGCCCTCACCGGGCTATACAATGGACAAAGAGGGCCTCAAGAGTGTGTGTGTGTGTGTGTGTGTGTGCTTATATGAAAGGTTGTGAACATTACCAAGCCACATGTCTGTTTGAGCACTCTTTCATCTCTTACATACATTGTGTGTTTGTGTGGTTGAAGTGTGTGCACCATGGGCCAGACTTGGTATGATGGCAGTTCAGCTCCTGAGACCTGGCACTCGAGGGCACAAGTTCACTGTCTCCTCTGCCATTTCCCTGCCAACTCCTCTCCTCTCCCTTGCTTCCTCTCTTCCGCCGCCCTCCCACATTCTTCCTACACGGTCTTTAATCCTCAGTCTGCGTAGCAACGCTCCAGCGTACACACCAACACACTGGTACAAATGCACACAACCGGTAACACATATTGACATGGCACAAAATGAGCGAACATCAACCCTTGTCAACCTTGTCAAACTTTGCTTTCATTGGCTCATACGATCTGACTTTGTGTGGCTGTGATTGGCCAGCGTGTGTCCACACCCCTGTGTACACACAAACACACACACACAAGCACATTCAAACACACTGTTTGCTCTACTTCCTGCGTTGAGCTGTCTGGCTGGCATCATCTCCAGCTACAGTGCCAAAGGGTCAAAGGTGACCACCGCTTGGCAGCACTAGCTCCATGTCCTTCCGCTCTTCTCTGTGTGTGTGTGTGTGTGTGTGTGTGTGTGTGTGTGTGTGTGTGTGTGTGTGTGTGTGTGTGTGTGTGTGTGTGTGTGTGTGTGTGTCAGCGTGACAGCATGACCTCTTTGATCATGTTTGCTCGCCTAGAGTTTTCCTCCATGTATACAGTATATTCAATATAATATGCACAGCCTTTATATCCGTCACTGTTTTCACATGGCAGCAGCTCCTTTCCTAATCTCAAGCTAGCATCCCTGCGCCTCCTTTTCTTTTGATTCCCCCCCACCCACCCACCCACAGCCCTCTTACTTTCTGCCTCCCACCCTCCCTCTGTCCTCTTGGCACACATTGACAGGATTGAGTCACTTGGATTGTTTCGTATACTTCCCGGTGAGACACATATTGTGTCAGTGTCCAGCCCACTGAGTGCTGCACTGTATGCGTACAACCCAAAAGGGAGCAACTGTGTCCGACACCTACTGTATATAACCACGTGTGTCACTATTTATGCTTTGTTGAAATTACACCGTCGCATTTTTTTTGATGTATGACTTCATTCTTATATTAAAAAGTTTTTTTTTCCAACAGAAAATAATTTAGATTATGACTTTTATGCATTCCCAACAGAACAATCATTATTTTCAAATGCATCCAAACGGATGGATTCTCGCTTTACTTTCATCATTGCTTTTCTCATGAGCGAAGAACTTAAGAGATCCTCTGTAATTGGGTCTCTTGCTTTCCAGCAGCATATTCATCCAGCTGACTTATTGACGTATTGTTATGTTCATAAAGTGGCACATTTGCTCTGAATTTTCATTGAAGTGTTCCTCGGGAGAAAAAGACTTGGCTGCAGGAACAATGTTTGTTATCACTGTTATCTCAGTGGTGCTTTTGGAGGAGTTGGCAACCTTGCTCAGTATCACTTTGTGTGTGTGTGTCTGTGTTGAGGATGTTTTCTCACTCTTATCAACGTGTCCTTGGCTGTGCAAGTGCACCAGCCTTCTATTAGTGTAATTCACTTTCTTTTATGTGTCTTGTAAAGAAATGCAAAGAGCTTGGGGAGATAAAAGTAAGGAAAAGAGAACCAGCATAAGAGGCTTGAAAAAAAAATAACACTATAATGATAAATAGGGCAGGATGTTCTCATACACCGTTTGTAGCTATATCTATGAAAAGTAATGCACTACAATTTGTATATATATCCTACCAATTTATATGTAATCCATATAATTGTGAACCAGGACGGGGTGGATGGGTGGGTCAAAAAACATGTGACTTTTCGCACGGGAGGTGTTCGTACCCTGTGTGAAACCTTTTTTTTTTTTTAGTGCCACTTCCAGAGTTGTTTTAATCCAAACCACAATCTTTTCCTAAACCTAACTAAGTAGTTTTGTTGCCTAAACCTAACCAAGTTCTTTCCTGTGAAGACAGAAGTTTATGTTGAAAAAACTTCAGCGGAAATTTACGCAACATGTTGCTGGACAGTGTTGAATGGGAAGAAAAATTAGTTGAATTGGGAAGAAGGATGTGGGCGGAAAGCAGATCATCAAAAATCAAAATGAATGATGTTGTAACCAAATCCAGATAAACAGAAATATGAAGTATGACACAGGAATAAAGAGAAAAGACAGTTCCTGCGCTAGAACATGGGAGAGGCTTACCTTAAAGCACCCCTCTGCTGGCCAGACAGGAAGTGTGTGTAACAGCCTCAGCACAAAGACCCACAGTGTGTATCTGGGCCAACAGGAAGAGGGACTGAGGGAGGAGGAATCCAAGTCTCAACACAGGCCTTCCCTCGCTCCCCAGCTCTATATTCAGCTCTGCACTGTACTTTATCTGCGACATGTCCAGCTCCGTATACATCCTCCCAGTCGCCCTTGTTATTTCATTTCTCCCCGCTTTCTTTCTGCAGTTTAATCATTCTGTCATTGCAGTTCTCTTTTTGCCACAAATATGCATTCTGTCACAGAGCTATGTATTTTGTTTTCATTTTCTGACCATACTCTTGCAAATCTACATTCCCCTGGCTTGCAAATCTTCCTGTCTCTGCACTTTCTGGTAGGTTTGCCCCCTCTCTAGCTGCCTCTTTTGTCTGACGGCGCTCAGCTCCTGCATGTTGGAAAGTGCAAGGCATTTTGATTTGAAACACTTTATTTGAACACGATAGTATGCGCGCTATGTGTTGGATCTTGCTATCTAAGGGCAAAATGCAGCAGGGATAAGCTCCTACTCACATCTCAGTAATATTCACGGCTCCATATTTCACTTTGATTTTATTCACATCACATCTCTCTCTCCCCTTTTCATCTCTTTGTCTCCCTTTCTCTCCATTTCTGGCCTGCTTCTCTCTACAGTCTAGAGAGTGAAGTCTGAGCTAGCTGAGAAGCCTGGCCCAAGGCCTTGATGCTTTATTTGCATTTCACCATGCTCTCTCCGTGCCAGGAAAATGCCACCTGGTGGTGATCACCTCCTACTGCAGCCTCCCATTCAATATGTACGTGTCTGTCCGATGTTTGTATCTTGTGAGGGGTGTGTAGGTAGTAGGCGAGAGTAAGTGTGCCCCCCTTCTTCCTCTTTCCCCCTTCTCCTTCCCTTTCCGGCCTTTGTGCAGCTGTATTTATTTGGGCTGGAGCAGAGCTATGCAGAGACACTGGTCCTCAACGCGCTCAGGCCCCACGCCGGTTGACGCCTTTAAGCTGAGTAGAGATGGAGGTTGACAGGGTAATAATGCTGGTGTCAACACCACTTACAGGACAGTTATATCAGTATCAGCTCAGCGGGGGGACGTTCACACTCTGTTAGGCTGGGTCGTGAACCGTGCTGGGGGCCCCCAGCTTCACACACACACACACACACTCACACACACACACTCACACACACACACACACACACACACACACAGTACACTTGAGCCTCTGCTAATGAAGCAGCTTAGACGTACATGAATGCAAAATGCTCATATACAGTAAACACAAATTTATGCACACATGCTGAACACATTAATTCAGCATAGGTGCACGTTTTCCTTACATCTTTTTAATGCATTCACTTGATTACATGTCAGTGTTACTTTTTTAAGCACGTAAAAGAGATTTATATATTCAAATTTAATCAACTAAGTCAGACACACTTCATATCAGAGCCTTGTGTGCTTTCTCTCCCTGACACGTGTCAGCTGGAGGAGTACATTTGTAGAAGTGTGTGAGTGTGTGTGAGGCTGTGTGTCATCTTGTGTCTGTTTAAGTAGGATTTTTGCTCCTTGAGCCCTAGCGGTCCTTCAGGACTTTGAGCGGCTGTCCAAAAGCAAGTCTTGTCAGCATGACTCCAAAGCACAGAATCCCATTTACACTCGACTATCCATATTAATTATGAATCAGAGTTGTGTTGGAGGCCTCTGTTACCGCATTGCATAGCAATGATCACAGTAACCAAATGCGATGCTAACAGGATTGCCTGTCTCACAGACACTGCTATTGCCCCGCTGTGTGTTTCTAACTATCTAAAAGAAACAACACCATATAGAATATAATGTAGGCTCTTATTTTGTTTTGCAAAGAGCTTCTGAATGAATTCCAGGTTTGCTTTTATTTTACACTTTGTCTCTGGATGTGCTTGAGCTTCTCGAGTTCTTACACTCACAACCTTTCTGCGTAAATTGACTGACTGCCACATAGATGGCACATCCAGATGTATGGTTTCAAGTTTAATCACAAAATCTTTGCATAAATGCAGGCTTACCATAATTCTCGGTTCTATAATAAAAACTCCTGTTTCAAATTTATATGTAAGTGGATAATAAAATAAATGGATATGATTCAGCGGGGAGTTTTAATCAGGTCTGATTCGGTTCAAGCTGACGTTGGTTCTGTTTTAACTGAACTCTTCATCATTGCAGCATTTAATGAGCCCAAACTGGACTAAAACCCAGACTTTTTTTTTTTGTTTTAACATGACACAAGTGGTTTCAGAGTCAAACCACTGTCAGTTTTATAATTTGGCAGATTTTTGCAGCATCAATATTCATCACATCACTCTGATATGTTGTGACTGTTGGCAATAACATAGTGATTCGTCAAACTTTCCCCTCTGTCAGGACAAAAATAATTCTTCTGATGCTATTTTATTCTTCGCTGCTTCATCTGCATTCATTTTTCTTTCAATACGCAGAACATAAAACAAACTGACATGCTCCTAAATACTGACAGTGTTAACTCAATGCATTGTTACACATGCTCTGATTTAAGGAAACAAGCCGTGGCACGTGTGTGGATACTAAGTTCATGACTCATTTTCAGCTCAGTGCTGTAAAAATGTTTGAAGAGGGCAACATGAATGAAGATATGTTACGCCTTGATAAACTGGCTTTAGCGAGCACCCAGTTGACTGTTAAACCTTGATCGATGTTTATGTCATTGCGACAGACAGCCAAATCCAACATACAGCAGCGAGAGTTTACACAAACTTGTGAAACTAAGCCTGATTCATACACACACATAACAGTAGATTCACACATCCTGTACTTTAGTTCATAAGTCTCATGGGAAGTCGTTTTACACTCCTCTGAGTAAGCATTTGGCTTACTTTAAATGCCACAAGTGAATGAGTTCACCCTTGATATGCAGAATATATCTGTTTACTTTAAACCCGTTTGACAAAATTTAAATTGCCTTTACTTGCAATTTTACCACATGCCGTAATGAAGGACTTAAAATCAATAATTGATGTACCTCGGGTTTTCATGCTCTCACTCTTGGAATTTCCCAAAATTGATTTTTATAGGCCATTGGTTAGGCTAATTTAATATAATCTACCCCGTTTTGGGGATTCTACCCCTGGGCCACAACCTAATAATTAGCCTAGCTTATATTGTAGCAGCTTGGGAATACCCTTGTGACTTTACACAGCCAATATCTTTGGATAAAACATGTCTGGAGAAACAGTTAGGGACCTGTTTTTAGGAGGCCCATATAACCCACTGCTGGGTCCAAACCCAGTTATGGAGAAGCATTACAGAACACTGTGTAGCTGTGTCACACAGGTCCACAATAATCTGCACTGATGGAGCCAAGAGGTGATGGTGGGGTGAGGATAAGAGGATGAATGGGGAGAGGGAGGAACAACGGGAAGGAGTGAACAGGATAAAGAAAAAGGGGGGTATGTATGGGCATCCAGCCAGCCACATACCCCCCCACCCCAAAAAAAAAAACCTCCACTCAGCACCCCACTCTCTCACTATCACCCATTCCCTGCGAGTTCATGCATACCATCTCGACCCATAACCCCCTCCTCCTCCCTCTCCCACTTTCTTTTTACTCCCTTCCCTATATCCGCCATGCTCCCAGCCTTGTAATCCCCGTCTCCCTCCTATCTCTGCTCCTCCCTCGCTCCTTCCCCTTCTCCTCCTCCCCTCCATCTCTCGCTTTCTTTTCCATCCCTCCCCTCGTCTCTCAGCATCCCTCTCTCCTGGGTCTTCTTGCCGTGGTGTGGTGCTGTTGGCAGAGCGTGGGCGCAGGCGGCACACAGACGGGAGCACAGATGGGCAGCAAGCTGCGCAGGGCGGCCAGGCACACCTGCTCCACACACACACATGCACACACACACACACACACACACACACACACACACACACACACACACACACACACACAGAGCCCTAACTCTGCCACCTCGCCACACAGCCTGCCTGGCACAGCGATACAAACACAAATACACACATGCATACATACATACATACATTCATTTGTACATCCATACATACATACAAACGTTTGTGCATACACAGATTTGTACATACATAGTTTATATACTGTACTATGCAAACAGGGTTTTCTATACGCAAGTAATGCCTAACTGAATTTTTCGGCTTCCACTGACATTTTCATTATGATTCTTTAAGTTTCAATTCTAAGTAACGTATAAGTGTTTGCTTCCAACAGAGTAAACATATGAAAAGGTCACATTCACACTGCACCACATGGGGATACTTTTAGGACAAAATCATTACTAGATACACACAGTAACAATGATAAAGAGCCCTTAACACTGAAACAGAAATATACCCTCATATGACACAGACTTAAATAATTAAAGAGTAAAACGGAAGAAATATATATAAATAAAAAAAAAAGGGAAAAAAAAATAATAAAATAACGTCCAATAAAAGAGCTGAGTGAACATCTGTGTGGGATAGCCAGGGGGATTAGGAGGGTTTGGAACATTTTAAGCGCATTAAGGATTAAAAAAAGGTCAGAATGTTTAGCAACATACCGATAAACCTCTTAAGCGAAACCCAATTGGGAGGCTGTACCGCGTTATCCTGTGTTTTGGGGAGGAGAAGAGAGGAGAGGAGAGGGGGAGAGTCGAGTTGACATTTGTTCCAACAAGGAGGGAAATCTCTGCGAACCAACAGTCTGTGCACATATCATGTAGTTTCACACATACTTTGCCCGCACATATGGACACATGCTGGTTTGATGGGGCTACATCCGCTGACTTGTTGGGTTTGTATGTTGATGTTAGGAGTGTGCATGCTTCTACTGCACAAGCTCACAAATGACCAGCACTGTTTATGCATCTGTCAGACAGTGGTGTGCCACTGCGGAGCCCACTTTTCATTTCTGACCTTGTCTTTTTACTTTGGTTTTATCCCATGTTTGTAATCATCATTCAGCTCGTACATTTCCACACTTGGAGGAATGTAATTTGTGCAGTTATGTCTGTTACTGTAGGGCGTGTGGTGCTTTTAGGGCATGTTTGAATGTGTTTTAATCTGGGCTTCTTTTTTTTTTTTTTTCAGCTGAGCTTTAGTTCACTGCTTTGCTCAGCTCCGCTGGCTGTCTGCTCGCCACGAGGAGTGACAGACTGGCAACTCTGTTTGACCCCTATCACCAGTCGGTCAACAGAACAGTCTGACAGGTCACTGATCCAAAACCTAATCTACAACTGGTGGATGAGTGGATGGTGGGTTGGTTACTTGGTGGGATGCGTAGTTTGATAAACAGGGTTAACAGATCAGTTTATTTTTCTGACCATGGAGATCAACAGTGCAGCAGCTAACCGCAGGGGAAAGAGTAGAGTAGTGAGATGATGAGATGATTAGTTATGTTGGGATGGAGGTGCTTATCGAAGCGCTGATGAGAATGTCACACAGGATAATAAATAATCATGAGGAGAATGCAGTACAGATTGAATCGATGCTGAAGAAATCCACAGAAATATTTGCCGCATGTCAGAGAGATGGTGAGAGATCGTGAGAGGGAGAGCGGGCGACCACAGCGGGGGGTACAGTACTGTGTATCAAGGCCATGGTAACTGGGGTCGTGAGATTTGCCCCCGGAGCCTGCAGGGAAATTCTGTAATCGGCAACCAATGACAGGAGCCGTCACGAAGCCGCAGCCACTACAGTTAGACTCCAACACAAACTCCCCACAGCAAACCCTGACGTGTCAACTTACCATGCACTAAAGGGCTAATGTGTTAGCAAACATTTAGTCATGTTTCTTGCTATATGTCAAATTTGAGGCCCAATATCAGCGCATGGTTGCTCTGCCAACTCCTACCAAAATGATCCCATTCTATTCATCTCAATGTAACTGGATCTTCCTCTCCTCACCAACCATTCATTTACTTTGGCTCTACAAAACAGAATAATATTTAGTTGTGCAGAAGCATAACTTTTCACTTTTTTTTTTTCATATCGTGTTGAAAACGTGCATGTTAAGGATAGCCCACACTAAAAGGTTTTTCAAATCTTAACAGATGTTGAAAGCGCAAGAGACCCAACATATATCATGTACCATGTAACGATAACCCTAACAGTTTTGTTGCTTTAGTGTGTGGAGAGCGACAGTTGCAATTTTGCATTTTCAACTGCCCTTGGGGTTCTCTCCTCACATCAGGATATCGTAAATATTGAACATGTTCTTCATGGACATGGACCTCCGAATGGATTGGAGGATGTAAAACACTAGCAAGATAATCTTTAGAATAGGGCTGTCCGTCGATTAAAATATTTATTTGTATGATTGTCCATGATTAATCACAAATTAATCACACATTGTTTTTAAGTTTGAAATGTGCCTTAAAGGGAGATTTGTCAAGTATTTCACACTCATCAACATGGGAGTGGACAAATATGCTGCTTTATGCAAATGTATGTATATATTTATAATTACAAATCAATTAACAACACAAAACAAATGACTAATAGTGTCCAGAAACCCTCACAGGTACTGCATTTAGCATAAAAAATATGCTCAGATCACAACATGGCAAACTGCAGCCCCAACAGGCAACTTGACTATGACTTGCCCCAAACTGCATGTGATTATCAAAAAGTGGGCATGTCTGTACAGGGGAGACTCGTGGGTACCCAGAGAACCCATATTCAGTTCAAGGGACCCCTTTGAAAATGGCCACGACGTTTTTTTCCTCGCCAATTTGGAGCATCATTTAGTCTCCCTTTGTGACAAGCTAGTATGACATTGTACACACAACACATGGTTGGTACCAGTAAATTCCTCAGGTTTTCTGTTTTCATATGATGCCAGTATCTTCGCTCTAGTTTTAAAACTGAGCCCGCTACAACCTCCGGAAGATCGATTGTGTTAGTGTGTTAAAGAAATGAATGCTGTTAAAACGAATTTGCGTTAACACATTATTATCGGCTTAACTTTAACTTTAACTTCTCTCTCACTTGCAGGATGTTTCACACTATTTTCACAGTGGGGAAATCAAGTCAGTATAAGTGAGAAATTCAGCACAAAGCAAAATAGTTAGTGTATAAATGCTGTTTAAATCCTAAGAGTTAGAGGGGAAAGCCCAGTTTCTGCACCCGATGGCCCCAACTGTTACATCAAGACTGACTCGATGAACCATGTAGAGTCAATCTTGCCAAGTGGGGCTTTGTGTAAAACCAGGAGAAACAGGTGTAGATGATATATGCGCCAAATCAGACCAACAGTACAAAAGTTTTTTGGAAAAAAAAGAGCTTACGTGATGGTTACAGTGGTTATTCAGTTTCACTTGTCAAACATAGTTGGTTATTGAAAGCACAGCCCTACATGTGCTACTTGTTAGTACTGTATGTGAATCATCAGGTCAAACTGTGTACACAGTTTTATCTGTGTGTCGTATTTATTAATTCACTGGTGATCGGGGCTGCAGGGTAGGCTAAAAGGTTTTGAGGTTAGAGATGGGGTTGGTGGAGGTGGAGGGGCATCCGGGAGGGGACTGCAGGACTATGATTGGGGTTGCTGAAGGGAGGGCTTTGGGGGGCTGCGGTGGGAAGATAAGGCGCTGGATGTGTGGTTAGGAGGCTAGGGAGGGGGGGGGGGGGTTGAGGCTGCTGTTGTAGGCTGCAGCTGGCAGAGCAGTGATAACCAGCGACCAGACCTCCTCTGTCTTACCTCCCTCTCCCCATGTCCTCCTCACTTCTCTACCCAGCTATATGATGCACTGTTGGACTCAACGGGTCCAATGAATGATGTAGTGCTGCGTTGTAAGTACAGGGTTAGTTGGCTAAGAAGTCTGAGCTCAGAAAACTAGAGCCAGAACTGTTGAAAGCTTCATTATCTAGGTGGGTCATCTTATTGTGCAGTCTTGAGGCTTTTCAAGAGTTGAATCTCTCTCTGTGTGTGTAGACAACACAGGACATATTATCAAATTCTCTCAAAAGACTTTTTAAAATAGGAGTTGTGCAAACCAACAATTTGTATCGTTCCGTCTTACGTACTCTGACATGGTTTGACCGGTTGATGCCTCGGGGTGAGGACAGCTATCAGTGTCACTGCTACTGCACATGTCTGCCTGACAGTCTCTTATCTACCATGAGCCTCAGTTTTCACTCCGGGGCCTTTCACACCTCTGCAATAGCAGAACATGTTGGGGTCATGACAGGCCGACAATACGCCATTTAAGAAACAGTAAGGGCGGCATTTTTCCTAAATGAGATACGTCCACATCGGTCTCTGTTAGTAGGATATACAGTATGTGATTCCAAAGTATGGGGTGTTATTGTATTGTAAAGAAAGGTCTCCATATAAAGATAGCAGTAATATAGCAGTTCCATGGTGTCAAATACGTGGTTCTCCATGGTGTTATTCTGTTATTGTAAGAAGGCCTGAACTTGTTCAGCGATGTATCTGCTTTTGAGTACGTGATTGCTGATGCGGCCTCGCATGTCATGTGTTCGTTTGGAACGTTCCTTGTGTACATCCTCAGAAATTTACACAACGTGAACAGCTGGTTAAAAAGCAACTATATCTCCGCCCTTAGTTAAAACAATTCTGGCTTCATATTGTTTATAATACGTAACAGTTAGCAGGTACCAGGAACAGAGTCCGGACTGATTAAGGCTGCATTCACACCAGATCAGGCATTGTGGCAATTCACCATAGGGTAGTGCAGTGGTATAGTAGAGTCACTTTAATGGCCCCTTAACTGCGATGATTCATGTCTTTTGTTCCCTTATGGCTGGTCTGTACAGGTCTGCATCGCCGGTTACATGATTGGCCTCTGCAGTGTGACGTTCGTGACGGTCACGATTCTCCAAAAGTTGATTGTGTTTCTACTTTTCTGCTGCAGGCTGCTGTGTGTGTGTTTTTTTTTTTTTTTTCACCCTCTGCAGCCACCACAACTGCAGCTTTATCGCACTGCCCCCATTAAAAATGAATGGGAAGACTTGAGTTTTCGCTGCTCCGCCTGATCTGGTGTGAATGCAGCCTAAGACTTCAATTTGCAACCATCTTCACATTCAAAATAAACAGAACTGAGCATCAAGTGCCACACTTAAGTTGTTTAAAAAAAAATATAAATTTTGATGCCCTTGGTATTGGTTTTGTCAGCAGACAGATGCAATCAAACACAATCCACAAGTGCAGAACATTAAGAAAGTCTTGAAACATAGTAAATATGCATTTGAAAATAGAGTAATCAATATTGTGGCAGCAAAGCATCCTTGCAACTCTCGTATTAGACCATCAGATATCTATCTAGCATACTGTATGCACTGTAAGGTGGCTGTGTATCTACCCAGAGCATGTATGGTGTGAGAAATAGTGTGAGTGTTTACAATATTGTAGAGCCCTGTGGTGAAATATTACATGACGGCAAAAGGTTTATTGAAGTCAGGTTGTTTTTTTCAACAGCTTTCATTGGCCATCATATATGTTTACTCTGAGTGTGTACCTCAATGTTTGTCCACGTATGAGTGTATGTGTGTGTGTTTCCAAGTGTCTGGGTGCGTGTGCGTCGGGGCCGCAGCCTCGTATGTTTGGAGTGAGTGCCGTCAGTTAGCTGGAATGTAGCGCTACCGCCAATGCTAAGATGGCTGCCAAGCTCTAAGATGGCTGCCAGGATTACACCCAGCCAGTGAGAGACGGAGACGAGCGAGAGATTCTGCATAAGAAGAGAAGGGGAAAAAGAAGCTCTCTTTCACTTCTGTGCTCTTTTCTTTCTTTCTTTCATTCTCGCTCTCGTCTGTCTCGCCCCTCTCTCTGTGGATAAGCAGTGCTTCGTAGGCAGCGAGACAGGTCTGTTATTGTTTCTGCTCAGTAATCTGTGGCTTAGTGTGGCTGCAAGGCAAGTGCTGCTGGCAGGAGTCTGTGTGCTCTGTTATCACCTACAGCGTGCAGATAAACACCTCCTTTAGCTAGCTTGCTATCTAGCTACGGCCTAGCTAGGGCCTGAATGGATGGGCAGTAGCATTAGGCCACACCACGCTCAGTCCTTTTCACCACGTGGTCACAAAGATAGAGGGAATGCATACAGCTACCCATCCTGTGTTATATATTAATAAACATGAATGCATACACACGTGTGACATCTTTATTTACAGCCTGGACAAGAGCGCACTGTCTCCAGACCAACTTTTCTCAGTACTCTGGTTACAAAGCCCCGTCTTGCACCCTCCTAATTCAGCATGCAGCTCCTCCAGGTCTAATCGTGGCCCTTTGTTGTTGCCAAGACTTGGCATGTTTGTGTCTGCACATGCGAGCGCTCTCGTAGACCAGTCATAACAGGTGTGTGTTTACGCAGATGCGTATGTGTGTGCGCATGTGTCTGCTGTCGTTTGATCCCAAGAGGAAGCGTTTTGCCTCAACTTTTAACGGCCAGACTGGCGTGGTCAGCCTTTACACATGGTCTGTGTGTTTATGTATTCATGTGTGTGTGTCCGTGCAAGGATTACAACATGTATTAAAGTATGACACAAAATATTAAAGAAACAGCTTGAGAGAGAGGGTTGTGTGGGTGTGTGTTCATGTATGTGTGTGTGTGTGTGTATGTGCAAGGTGCTCTGTTTACGCAGACTAAATCCCTACCAGCAAGAAGGTATTAAATAGGATTAGGGCGAGGGATATGATTGCGTGGTTAGATACTAAATGGCATAGCAGCACACTGTAAATCATTGCACCTTAAGTCAGGAGGGACAGAGGGAGACAGGAGAGAACATTTTTAGATGCAAGACTGTCACAGAAAAATGCGTGAATTCACACACACACACACACATACACTCACAAGATGTATACCATACCCCTGCACATACTGCAAGTCCCTCTTATTCCCTCTCACACCTCAAATATCAGAGTCTTGGCAGCATGGATACATAGCTATGATTCACAGAGACGTTGTACACTTACCAGTATGTTTTTCATTATTGTTTTTAGCACACAAACCAGATTCAAACCATTTGTCTTTCTCTACTCTTTTCTCCCCGACTCTGCAGAATCCGGACAATCAGACAGCTCCAGCCAACAGGGGGACACAGACATCAAACCACCGCCCAATGGTAGGTACACACACACACACACACACACACACACACACACACACACACACACACACACACACACGCACACACACACAGATCCATGTCCAAACACTGTCAAATCAGCATACTAGAATTGATTCCATCATGCTTATCAGTCTTAACATATTCCAATTATGGATCCAATTAGCAAACACACTCGCACAGATGTTGATCCACAAACATAGTTGCAGATGGTCGCCCTCTCAAAGGGATGTGATTTTCAGGGTTTCTTCCAAATTTTTTTTTTTTTTATTATTATTTATTTATTTTGTTTGTTTGAAACACAATTTCCTGAATTTCTGATATAGTGTTGTATTTCTCTAAAGGTTTTGTGTCTGTGCGTAAGTCCTGATCACATGATTTTTCCGGTACAGGGCACCTGAGTTTCCAGGACTGCTTTGTCACCTCAGGGGTGTGGAACGTGGCAGAGCTGGTCAGAGTGTCACAGAGTAAGTAGTAAAAATGCTGCAGAGAGAGGCGGCAGCAAAATCATTACAGTCTCCACTTGGGGTGTAAGAAAATATCATTACAGTATCGCAGTATTTTGTTTTGCGATACTGTTAATTCTCCGAAAAGCTGTATCGATTTTTAATTAACGTCTTTAAAATCCAGCAGCCCGCTGGTGGATAAGGGCACTGCTCTGTCTTAAGACGTTGTAGCTGACTCAGTTTTAAAGCGGGAAAGTAAAGGCCCTGCTATTATATGAAACTAGAAAATCTAAATTTCAAATTATGACTTTTTTACTCAGATTTAATTGCAATATTGCAATATATTGCCTTGCATACGGTATGGAAATATATTGAATTGATACCTCTGTATCATGATACATATTGTATCACCAGATTCTTGCCCATACGTAACCCTGATATCCACAGTATGATTTGTGGATTAAAGCAAATTCGTTTTCTGATTGGGAGTGAAAACTACAACAAAATGGCACCATTTTGATGATATTGTTATATTGAAGGAGCCCAGTACAATCCTGTGTACACCTTTTAAACTGTATGTACTGCTGAGCCACAATGTTACTCTATGGATGATTATTTTCCTATGGAATATACAGTACTTATCTTGCATATTTCCCTTTCTCCTTGCCCCTCTTTCTTTTGTTTCTCTCCGTCAGCACCTGTAGCCACGGCGTCAGGTCCCAACTTCTCACTGGCTGACCTGGACAGCAGTCCCAGCTACTACAACATCAACCCGGTGGCTCTGGGGCGGCGCTCCCTCACCTCCCCTCCTTCCACCAGGTACACAGTCCCGACTACGATTCAGCACAGACAACAGTACTGCTCGGGTGTTAGAGAGATGTATGTTACGCAGGAAACACCAGGGACCATTATACTATTATAAGTCCAGCTGTCCGCCATTAGTAGAGCCTCTTGTGGGTGAAGCCACCATGTGGCAGTAGCAGCACTACCTTGTTATGTGATTCGCTGTGAAGCCAAGGGCAGACTGGAGAGAAGTGTGAAATCACAGTAATATCTGCCAACGGTATATCGCTTTGTATCGCAAGGATGACTTTACTGGCAAGTAAAGTACCCCATTTCATTGAGGTTTCTTTTTCTATAAATGGCATTTAGTACTAGAGTGCATTCCCAGTCTTGGAATCTGTCCTGAACCTCTTCATATATATGTGTGTGTCTCCCTGTTAGCTGCTCTCCTCTTTATGAATGTGTGATTGCTTCTTTCTGCTGTTTTCCTCATTTGTGTCTTTCCTAACTTGTCTCTTTCTCTTTCTTACTTCTGTCATCTGCTGTCACTTTAGGTCTGAGGTGGAGTTGTACGCAAACCTTCCACGGAGGTAGTTATGAACATCCACAAAGTCACAAACTAATGAGACACGCACACACAAAAACATACACACACAGAGAGAGGGAGAGAGTCTTCCTGTGTGGCTGTCTGTTTCCTAACTTTTCTTTTTGTTTCCTCCTTTTTCATTTCGTACTTTTGACTTTTGTTGTGCTTTGTCTGTTCTGCTCCAAGACTTTGCGACAGTAATATTGTTTCCACTAAGATGCAAAACTTGAATCCTCTTGAAAGTGCTTGTTTATGTAATTAAGTTATCAGTTCTGCAAGGTATTTAACCTTGATCCATGCATTCTCTGCCATTACATATTTAAAAAAAAAAAAAAATCATGCCTCCTTTCTCCCTGTCTCTTTCTGCCTCCCACCTCTCCTCCGCCCTCCCAACATCCTCCCCACGGCCTCAGCTCTACCAAGAGGAAGTCATTAGACGACAGTGAGCTGGAGAGCCCCACAGATGATGTTTTCTACCCTGGACGCTCGCCTGCTGCAAGCTCCTCCCAGTCCAGTGCGTGGCCCAACGACATGGATGCAGGTACCCCCTCTATCCCACCCCACACCTGTCACCCACAGAGTAAGCATCATGAAACTTATTCACACTCCTGCCTGACCACCACCACCAAAGTCCAAACTGATGCCTCCATCTGGCTTTGTCTCTTCTCCACACTCCCTACCTCCATCACCTCCAACTCACCCACCAGCCACCTCCCTTTAGGCTCTCCACCTCAGTCTGTCTATTCTACACCTTAGAGAAACAGCAACACCTCCCGCAGCTCCTAAATACCAAAGAGAACCAAACAAATGATCAGTTTCTTAAAGAAACACGAACACGAGGAGTGTTTTATTTATTTAACATTGACAGGGGTGACCCAGATTGACCAATGGATAACAATATAAAGCAAAACCATTTCTAGTAGTTTCACCTTTTCCCCTCCACCCTTCTTTACTGTATTTTTATCTTTTTGTAGGGAGGCACAGAGGATCTTTAGGCGGAGATAGCAGGTCAACAATACCGTATAAGTCAAACTGAAGTCGTGTACATCATCTGAAGACAAATTGTGAAGTGTATAATGGTTAAAACATTAGGATAGAAGTATTTGATGGCCATCCCCATGCTCTGTCATGTTGCAGCAACTTTCAGGTGGAAACCATTTGTTACATAGATTTGGTGCTAAATTTAACCATTTTTTTACTACTCGAGAACTGACAAAAATGGTGAATAATCACTCCATAATACCACATTAAGACACCAAGACCTTGACGAACAACTTACGATCAAAAAAGCCATGTTGTGATTTGGTATCAAATGACATTTGGAATACAACTGGGGTCATTGGATTTATAGGAGTTTCAACTTTTCAGTTGTACCCAATTTATGTAATTCCAAGACTGTGTAGAGATTCCAGTCTGCAAAAAAACATTTTCAGAGTAGGCATTGTTTCGGCCTCGAAGTACATGTTATTATCATAAAGTGGGCATGTCTATAAAGCTGAGACTTGTGGATACCTATAGAACCCATTTTCATTCACATATCTTGAGGTCAGAGGTCAAGGGACCCCTTTGAAAATAGCCATGACATTTCCCTTGCCAAAATTTTGCCTAAACTCTGAGTGGTATTTAGCCTCCATCCTGACGTGCAATCATGATATGGTTGGTACCAATGGATTCCTTCGATTTTCTAGTTTCATATGATACCAGTACCCTTTCTAGCTCTAAAAGTGAGCCTCTGAAAGACTGTAAAGTTGGCTGAGGGTCCCAGCACCCTCAAGGAGTGGAAGAGGTTAAACATGTAATACCCTGTAATGTATTTAACTATATAAATCATGAAGACTTGAAATAGAAATGATTAAAGTCACATGCTTTTCTCAGATTTGTCTCTGACAAGGATGTATGAATACCTGCCAAAAGTCTTAAAGACATAATTGGTAATAATGTCATTACAGTCATCACCTTATTTTACACTGACTGGAATAGCCTCTTCCTCTATTGTTCCGTAAATGGATTTAAAAGCATCAGCATGTTTTGAATTATGGTCTGGGCCATTTTTTGGTCACCATTTTTTCAACACCATCACTATAACTCCAGAAAATTGAATTTATCATGGATAAATGGTACTAAATGCTAGCCACCAAATAGCTTCAGACAATGGAAATATAAACGCCAAGATGCATCAAGGATGGAACACCAGCTTACTGTACAGCAGCCTGTATTACGGCTTTTCTGCATGTCTGTTTCCATTGAAACAGGCAGTAACCACTACCACTGTGATTCAGCTTTGAAAATTATCACTGTCTTTATTCTATCCTCAGTAATCCTACCTCATCCCCCCCAACAACCCAATAACTCCAAGAAAAAAAAACCTCTCTTATTCACATCCCAAATCTCAAGGCCTCATATTTACTCATCCTCACCTTAAAGCCATCATCCCCACATACAGTTTACCTGATGTTGTGTCAATTATCAGTCATTCACTGCCTTCGTCATACACAAATGCTCACTCTTAACTCTCTCTTTCCCCCCATTCTCTCTCTCTCTGTCTCTCTCTCTCTTCCTCTATTTCATTGTTAACAATACCCTTCTCCACTTTCAGTGCAGCACCATTTGGCGAGTGTGCAGGAGAGGAAGATAAAACATGAAAACGATGGCGTGCAGTTTCCTTACCATGGTTAGAACAACATTGATTACACTCACTTGATATATTTGCTATTTATCAGCCTTTATGTAGCTCAGTCATTCCTCTGTGTATGCGTGTGTGTGTGTGTGTCTGTGTATGTATATATATTATATATGTTATATATGCTGTGTGTGTGTGTGTGTTTTATATGAGTTGTGCGATGTCTGTGGTAAGGACCCAAATATGGGACTATAATATGTTTGTCAGGAATGTTTAGTTGCTGTCAGATTGATTTCATCGCTGCTGATCAAAATATGTTAACATTACATTTCCTGTGATGTTCAGTAGCTGTCCAGGATTGTCCCGTTCAAGCTTTAATTTGTGTGTGAATCATGAGGCTACACTTAGCTCACCTCAGATCCCTGGCTTTATCTCTGTGAAGTCACGTCAGTCCTCCCAGCGGCACTTTAACTGACAGATGTCACCAGGCAAACGCTGACAACACCAGCAGGCATTCATTCACATGCTGTGCCCATTCTGCCTCACATGCACAGTGGCTCACTCACATACCTGCAGACCCCCACAACTGCACATGCGTATACGTATACACTTACCCCCCCCCCCCCCCCGAATATGCAGACGTTCACACATTGAAACACACGCTTATCGCGCTCCCCACCCCTGCAGGTGTTCAGGTGCCTGCCTTGCCTCCATCCCTCTGTCGTTCCATCCCTCCCTTGCTTCCAATCCCTCATTAAGACGCTTAACCGTCTGTGGATCAGAGGTGTAAAACCCTTCCTCCTGCTCCCTAGCTCTCCCTTCAACCCTCCATCCCTGTCTCCCTTCTGTCTAATTGAAAACGTGTACAGCAGGAGGGACTCTGGGGAGGGAGAAAACATGTCAGAGGAGAGAGGAGCAGAAAGTGGGAGGTGAGAGAGGGGAAGGGAGGAGAGAGGACAACTTCGGTGTACTCAAATGGTGATAGCTACTGAGAGAGAAGGGTTATCAGGACGTGAACTAGAGGAGCCAAAAGCCCTGGTTAGGTTTTGCCCCAGTCTACTCTCACTCGAGCCTCAGTGGCTGCTCTCCTGCTCCCGCTCCACTTAGCTGTAAATGTAATTAAGAGGCTGCTCATCAGAGCCACAACAGAGAGGCTGCCGCATGCCTTAGCGCACCAGAGCCTCACCTCACATCTTTTTCCTCTCTCTCTCTCTCTCTCTCTCTCTCTCTCTCTCTCTCGCTCTCTCTCGCTCTCTCTCTCTCTCTCTCTCTCTCTCTCTCTCTCTCTCTCTCTCTCTCTCTCTCTCTCTCTCTCTCTTGCTCTCTTTCTCTCTCTCGTCGTCATCTATGTGAATGTGTATGCCACCCCCTTAACTCTCCAAAGTGCACCACACACAGCCGTGTACACCTCCTAATGAGTTTGGCAAATAGAGGTGTGGAATAGCGCGCAAATCTGGACCCTTTACCCAATTAATTTACAAAATCCAAGTGAAAAATTTAGGAAGCCAAAAGCTTTTGTAATTATCAGCCGTTTTTTTTTTTTTTTTTTTGTATTATTTTGTGAGGGTTTGGCAGATAGTTTTTTAACAGTAGCTAGTGGAAAACATGGTCCACACTCAAGAGAAGCCAAGGCAGAAAGGAGAGATGGAGGTATGGAGCAAATAGAAAGTGTGTGATTTTGGTACGGTGTGTATCCGATTTTCCAAAGGATCCCACCTGCCACAGGCAAAGCTCATCTGGGAATTCCTATCCAGGTGGGGGGTATGTAAACAAGCAAGCACAAACACACACACACAAACAAACCAAGGGGCTTCTCAAAAAAAAAAACACACACACACACACACAGGTGTGCCTCGCCGTCTGTCCACAGCACCATCTTCTCCCCCCCGACTCCCTCCATAACCAACAGAACACACACATCCAGCAACACACACACACACACACACACACACACACACACACAAGTGATGTATGAAGACGCACTCATACATATAAATCACGCGGGTACATTCAGAAATACACATGATAGATTTGTGCGCACACACATCACACAGCCCACACAAACACACACTCACAGCTGAAGCGTGGTCCCAGATGGTGTTTCCGTGTGTGCGTAGCCTTGGGATCCGTGAGGATGCTGGAGACATCTGCTCCACAGGGGCTGGAAGAGGGGTGGGGGAGGTTAGCGGAGGCAAACGAAACATCCAGGATTTCATATTAGTTCCAAATGATTGTGAAACGTTCCTGAGACACCAGAGACTTGTGGTGGTGGGGGCCTTTCTTGGTCTTTGAGTTAAATGTTACAGGCCGGTGGAGGGATACGGCTGGATGTACATAATGTGGTTTAAATCACTGGGGAGAGGAGAATTCCCTGACTTTCCTTCATTTGTTTAAATCACTATCTCCTGTCTTTTCAAAGTGTGTGTCTGTGTGAGTGTGTGTCTGCGTCTATGTGTGCTTCAGAGGCGCATCTGGTGGCAGGCCTGTTAGTGCAAAGAGACAGAAGGGTCATCATGGGAGCGCTTGATTGGTTGCCAGTGAAATACTAAGGCTTGCCAGGAGAGGAAACAGTGCAGTTGTGGCACACACACAAACCAGATCAGACCGTCGCACAGTCTCTGAAGCACCAACGTACTGTCTTTCACATTCTGTCGGTGATGGATACAGATGTCAATCTTCATCTGATCTTCTCTGTGTTTCCTGGCTCTGATTTCTATACTTCAAATTCATTTTATACTTCTAAAATAAAAGCACATAACTACCTCTCTGAAACCATGACTTTTTAATCTATAGGGTTCTGGTTTCCTCCAGATCTTTCCCCGGCTCTCTCCCCTCCAGTGCCTTTCCTTGTTTAAGTCTCTGCTCTTAGTTCCAGTTTGCTCCCACCACTGTGACAGTGTCATAGCAATCACTGCTAACTGTTGGTGTCAGAAGTGGGATCGGGGTTGTCTTCATGCTTGGAATCTGTCTGACAGTACAATACGCCCCCAGACTCCCGCTACAGTGGGGAGGGGAGGAAAAAAAAAAAGAAATATATGTCTGCTAAAGACATAAATGGTTCACACATATTCACTCCCACCTGCTTGGGACTTAACTCTTTCACACAGGGAGGGAAGGTTTTACACGCCCCCACACTCCCATAGACTTTCACACGTCTCCAGCTGGAGAACTGAGGAGGAATCATATTTAATGCCTTGTTTGATGCGGAGGGGCCACAGAAATAAACCACAAAACAACAGTCTAAAAAAAAGTTTCAGAAGAGAACACTCACTTGTTAGGAAGATTAGAGGAAAACTTCATTTCATCAGTTAAATGTTGCCATGTTGAAAGGGTCTTTTGTTTTTTGTGATTGGACACATGCTTGTGCTTCCCGAGTGTGTTCAGACGTCGAGTGTGTGAGTGAGTGTGTGCGAGCGAGAGATAATAACCATATTTAACATCTTATGACATTCCAATTTCATACATGTCGTCAGAGCAACGCATTGAAAAACAAGACGCTGCTGCATTTTTCACAGGTTCTGCTTTGCTCTCTCGCTCCCTTGCTCCCTCGCATATTTTCATGTCTCCCACGTTTTTCTCGCCTCTCTCTTTCTCTCTCTCCCTCCCTCTGTCTCCTCTCTCTGTCCGTCTGCTTGTCTTTCGCACTCAGCAGCTGCCGTGTCCATACTGTACAGTGTGTGCTATTTCTGAATGAAGCCTTCTTCTCGTGCAGCCAGCCTGTGAGCTTCACTGAAGCCAGACCACAACTAGCTGACTGTGGCTGTACGATGGCCATGCTCGTACACAGAGAAAGCCTGGAGTTGGCACCTGACAGAGAGAGAAACAGAGAGAAAGAGATGAGACAGAAAAACATACAGTGGCACAGAAGAGGTTTTTATAGCTACAGATGTGCTTTGGCTCCAAAACAAAGAGCAGATTCACATTGGCTTGTGCTATTTCTCCCCTTTTTTTTTCTTTTGAAAGACATGCACTTAGGATGTGAAATATTGCTCAGCCCTTATTATATGACTATAAAGCTGGGAGTTGGGAATCCTACAGTATATCCCTGAATGACTTATTACAGCCAAGAGTCCTCTGATTGACTCATTGAAACTAATGGGAGTGAATGGCCAACAGCCAAACAGACAGGGAGTAATGCACTGCCATCAACCAATGAGGAAATTAAACAATCTAATCAGGAAATCGTGATTGTTCAAGTCCCCTTCAATAGAAATCAAATTGATTTTTTTTTTTTTTTTTTTTAGTGCAGCCAATTAAAGAAGCAACATTTTGTTGATTAAAACCACCTCTCTCTTTTCCTCCCTCTTCCCCCCCACTTTTTTTTGTTGATCCCATTTTTTTTTCGCCAGGACTGTCCTCGCCTGGTTCACTTAAGAAGCCGGGGAAGTTTGATTTCAACGCCCTGACTTCCCAGACGAGGTCCCCCCGCATGGCGTTCACACACCACCCGCTGCCTGTGCTGGCAGGAGTGAGACCAGGTGAGAGCCCTGCCATGAACCCAACAACCTCCCCCCCCCACCTTTTACAACCTGAAAAAGAGAGAGAAGGAAAGGGAGTGTCAAACTTGATCCTAGATTGCCATATTTACAACCCCCTCCCCAAACTCCTCTGGGAACCAAACCAATTCTACAGTCGTGTGCCTGAAAATTAAAATCATAAACCTACTTGCTGCGAAAGCAACATAAAACCTTAAAATCCTACAGTTGCAACTGCTGAGAAGCAATATGCCCGCAGAGTTTCACCTGTTCAGCGTTACTGCTATCATCATGGCTTGGCATAAATTTCTCTCTCTCTCTTTCAGCCTCTCTCCATCCATCCATCCATCCATTTGATTTTACCATCATCCCTGTGCCTTTGTGTTTGAATAGTGTCATTGCATGGTACCATTGCTGCATCCATGCCTTTGTGACTGATTTGCCTCACATCTTACTGCTTTCATGCATCCATTGTAATGTGTGTTCAGTTCTTGCATTTAAACAAAGCTGTTTATTCTCATGTGATGAACTTGACTGGGTGTGTTAATTTACCAAGTGGAGCTATCAGCACACTATATAGTTAAACCAAACACTTGTGAAACCTTGGAATTACCTACCTCCATAGAGGGCTGCAGGAATGATGTATTTTTGTAGACCAACTACAGCATTAGCATCGCCCTGGTTCCCTTGACAAACAGCCAATGGGATTTTTCCAATTTTGGATAATTGCAGAAAATAATCTGTGGCAAGCAAATATTTATGACACTTTTCTTCAGTAAGATAATCTCCACAAATGAACACTTTTCTGATTTTTTTTTTTTTTGAAGTGTGAATGCAGTCGCCAGAAGTAAAACACTAGCTTTAGGCTATAGATGAACTACACCACGGTCACATGAACGCGAGTATAAACAACGAGGCTGTTAAGGAGGACGAGTCGGCGTGATGACGTTTACTACTCTCTTTTAGCCACTTGTTAGCCACCGCTTTTTTTAAGACTCATTAAGGATTAAAAATTCACAAGTGGGATATTTACTGACATATTTTATGTCGTTAAGCAAAACCTTAAAATCTCTTCAGCTTGTGTTAATTACAGACCTTATTTCAGGCATCTAACTGAAAACCCATTAAAAAAAACCCACTGACTTCCAGACATGGGAACCAGAAGTGCTAAAGTGCTAGTGTTGTAGGACTCAAGCCTGCAGCACTCTATATGGTAAAAACAGTTGCAATATCATGGATAAAGTGTCCAAGACACACTGTTTGAAATTTTATTAATTAAAAAAATAAAAACTGTATTATAACAAGGAAGACAACAAAATATGAGTGTGTGTGTGTGTGTGTGTGTGTGTGTGTGTGTGTGTGTGTGTGTGTGTGTGTGTGTGTGTGTGTGTGTGTGTGTGTGTGTATGTGTGTGTGTTTTATTACCTTCAGATGCACCATCACAGTTGTGTTTTTGTTCTTCAAAAGGTATGTTTGGTAGGTTTATCTCATTTAGATTTTACGGTGATGGAGTGTCGAGCAAATGCGGATTTGAAAAGAGAGATCGAACCCATGCATTTGTACAATATTCTTAAAGCGTCATCCAACATTTCCAAGGTCTTGTTTCATTAGAGGCACTAAGGGCAATTTGTCCTCATAAGAGCTTTTCGGTCCTATAGGATAACCGACATGGTTTCTCCATCTCCACTCAGAGAATTCCCAAAGTCTCCAGGATTTCAAGTTTGCCAACTAGTCCCTGTAGGCTGGTCTCACTTTTCAAAGGAATAAATATGTCCTCCCCTCTCTATCTCTCCCTCTCATTCCATTTGTCCCTCAAAGGGATGGTTTGGTCCACAGCCAAACCAGACCTACCATGTAAAGGTCATTTGGACTCATTGCCCTCCATGTCGAAACATATTGAATTTTACTTGCGGAGCTCCCCACAGTATATTTAGAAAATAAAGTGCGGGCCGGATCTCGCCCCGTTAAGCCGTGCCGTTTATCTGCACAGAGCAGTCCTGTACCCTCTGGAGAATCCAAAACACCAGATTGAATTTTGCGTTTAAATTGATTTCTGAAATTCGCTCCTCTGTTTTGTGTGCGGGTTGAAGAGGTGTGAGGGACTGGCTCAGGTTTCTTTGTTCCCCAACTAAACTTCTCACACTCTCCAAACTGTGTGTGTGTGTGTGTGTAGACTGTTGGCTAAGAGGTTTTCATGTAATAGAGAGGCTGTAATTAGACAGTGTTTAGAGATTGTGTATGGGTGCATTTGTGCACGTACACACACGTACACTTGTGTGTGTATGTGTAAATTTACACTCTTGTGGAGGACTCTCTGTGCTAAAATGGCTGCCATCCAAATGGAATGTCCCTCGGAGGCCTTGGTTCTATAAAGAGACTGGAGGATGATGGGAGGGAGGGAAGGAGAGAGCGATGAAAAGAGAAATGGGGGTAGACAGAGAGGGGGAAGAAGCAGTTAGCGATCATGGCTTTGCCTTGGATGGACTGGAGCTGTTAGCTCTCGTTGTATAGTTCTAGTGAGTGTGGGTGTTCAGGGGTAAGGACGGGATGGTTTATGTCCTGTTTTCTGGCTCCGGACTGACGTGGAGAGCTGCCAGATTGACTGTTGTCTGATTATACTAGTCTGGAGAGTCCGCCATTGTGACAATGATTACACACACACACACACACACACACACACACACACACACACACCAATATAAGTACAAAGACACATTAAAGCTGCAACAGACACAGCAACACATTCGCTGCGAAAATACACACAAGCTAAGAAACAGACACACAAAATTCACATGCACACACAACAAAGATGGGAACACCACTACACCAAAACACAACCAAAGTTTGAGCAAACAGGCGCTCGCACACTCTGTGAGTACAGCGTACACAAGAGATAGTAGGTGACAGACATAATCACAGATGCTTGTTCGCCAGGCTCCCCTCACCTAGCAGCTTGCCTCTTTAGTTTGGTGTGCCAAATTGCCAAAGCCATAGAATCTCAGCAGACAAGACAGACAGTGGAGCCTAGTGTGTGTGTGTGTGTGTGTGTGTGTGTGTGTGTGTGTGTGTGTGTGTGTGTGTGTGTGTGTGTGTGTGTGTGTGTGTGTGTGTGGTTGGCTGGCTGACTAATGTCTCCGGGAGGCGTTTTGTGGTCGGTTGGGAGCGGAGGGGAGATTCTCTCTCAAGCTTCAAACTACTGGGCAGAACCGCACAGCAAGGATATGCTGCTGATTGATTACACATCACCGACAAGCAATAAAACAAAAGTGGAAAAACCTTGTGTGTGTGTGTATGTGTGTGTGGTTGTGTCATACCCCAGTGGTTTGTGTATGTATATGTGTGTGTTTGAGAGAGGGAGCAGAAGGCAGAAAATACTCTACACACTCTAGCGTGTATGGGACTGTACAAGTGCGTGCGTGCGTGCGTGCGAGCGTGCATGCGTGCGTGCGTGAGTGCGTGCGTGAGTGCGTGCGTGCGTGCGTGCATGCATGTGTGTGTGTGCTGATGCCAGGCTTACCAGAGGTACAGAGAAATCTAGTGGGCTGATTTATAAAATGAATGAGACCAGATGTTGCCCAATAGCCAGGGATAATGCCAGTCATTTGTAAGCAGAAACTGCCTCAGTCAGTCAGCCACGAGAGAATGTCACAGCTATTTTCGGTGTTATGACAATAATAGACCGAAGCGGCAACCTGGTCTTTGATGCCAGCTGTGTTGGTGCTTAGTTAAAACATATGCATGTCTTATATTCTGTCATAGGTGTGCATGTCAGTGTATTATCAGTGTGTAGAGCATTACCTGTGCTTAACATCTGTTTTGTGTTTTAGTAGAAACAACAATAGAATGACCTGAGCCTCATTGTATTTTTCCCACTTTTGGTCTCTTCACTTTCCTCTTCCTCCTCTTCTCCTTTCCCATTCCTGTTTCCTATCCACTTTTCTCCCCCAGGGAGTCCCCGTGCCTCAGCCTCAGCCCTGCACTTCCCCTCCTCCTCTATCATCCAGCAGTCCAGCCCGTACTTCACCCACCCCACCATACGCTACCATCACCACCAGGACCCGCTTAAGGAGTTTGTGCAGTTTGTGTGCACCGACGGCACAGGGCAGCCCAGCGCGCAGGTAAGTGCTCTGTGGGTTCAGCGAGGGGATGGTGAGGGGATGGCGGGGACGGTCTGCTGTGCAAAAGTTGACACGGGGATATACTGAAGATGATGCAGAATGAAAGCGAGCAAGAATATAAATAAAACATCAGCATCATAAGTGTATACAGAATGACTGCTCCTTCATTTCATGTATGATTTGTTAGATTTACAGGTGCAACAAGGTCATGTGACCCTTGACCTAGCAATATTTAAGTGAAACACCAGAGAAGAGGAAAATGGTTTTAGGGCAAATCCATCAAGTGAAGGAGGCAGCCAGATGTGCTTAAATGTGAAGAAAAAAAAATAAGGGGCATGGAGCCAAACCACATTTGACTCATGATTTGTTCAATGTATCACACAACACCTACTCCCACAATTAGGTATAGGAGAAGATCTGGCCAGTCGTCAGTTCTGTTCAGGTTGTGGGAGGAAGAAAATATCAAGAAAAAGCCCCTTTTACACAAACAGGTCATATATGGCCCGGGCGAGGCTGGGTTTACTGTAGGGAACCATAGCTGCAAACTTTGGAGACGCTGGTGTGTAGACAGATCAAGATTAGCACTGTTCGGAGAGTTAGGTATCCGTGGAAGGAAACTGAAGCAGACATTTAAGACTCCTGGTGCCTTTCAATAGTCATTTGACAAGCCCTCACTGACCCGCTGCCATTGTAAGTGATGTTCCTTTAGTCTAAAAATACTGTTTTCTCAAGGGGCACATTTCCCAGTCTGCACTGCAATCATTACCTCTGCATAATGCATGGTGGAGGATCACATAATATATAACCAGTGGTGGAAGAAGAGCTTTTACTTAAGTAAAAGTACCAATACCACAATGTATAAGTACTCCATTACAAGTAAATATTTGTTTAAAATCTTACTTGAGTAAAAGTACAGACGTATTATATCCAAAATGCACTTAAAGTATCAAAACTTGTTTTGCAAATTCTGTATTATTATATTTGCATTATATGAGATATCCTGGGACACAGTCGGGCCCTTTTGACACATTGTGGGCATTTCAGTGGAACATCAGTGAAGCGAGGTGCCCCATTGATAACCCTACATTCACTCACTCATCCTGAAAGCATCAGAACACAGCTGCCCGTCAACTGGCTGTTTCAACCTTATTTCGACACATATTCACTAAGGTGCAGAGTGCTGGTAGTACTGTAAACCTCTACTGTAAACTTGGCCTTCTGAGCAACTTTGAACCCACATATCAAGCCCGTTTCATGTCCTGTTATCCTTTGTTCTCATTACTTCACACACTAAAGACACAGTATAACTCGCACACACAGACACCCTTTTCTCATTGCTGATTCCTCCTTTTTCTAAAGTCTTACATTACACTATAATAACTTTCCTTGTGGGCAACTCCATTTTTCTTTCCCCCTTGTGTGTTTACAGTGTTCATCACTTTTCCTCGTCTTATTTATCTTACTATTTTTGGCCAGAATGTCTGATATTTTTGTTTCTTTAAAAAAAACTGTGTGTTTGGTGATCTCTGTTTGCGAGCGTACTTTAGAATATGTGTGTGGAAACTGTTGGCATCTGTCTATATAGTATGAGTGTCTTACTCTTACGATGAGACCTGTATGTGTGTGTATGTCTGGCTCCCTGTGCACTGTATATTCTCGGGGTGTGTCATGCTCACCCTATCTATATGGTCCGTCTGCAGCCTAATGGAGGTGGCCAGAGCAAAATGCCGGGCTCCTTCCTGCTGCCCCCGCCACCCCCGGTGGCGCGCCCTGTGCCCCTCCCCATGCCCGACTCTAAAATCATCAGCACGCCCACTGACGGCGGACTCAGCTCACCCGCATCTCCGTGTAAGTCACCCCCCACTCCTACTCCCCTCCACAAACCCCCCATTAATGCCCCCAGTCTCCCCACAGACTTCTCACAGAGGCCAGTCCGAACCGATTTGAGACTCCAGTAGCCTGGTTAGCTCTTAGCTGGAAGCTAATTTGTCCTCCGTTCCAAACAATACCACATCGAGTTTGTTAGACTGGAGCACATGTAGCCATCATAGAAGTCCCAGTATAAGTAAGCCTTTTTCTCTGTAATATTGATGTACAACTACTGAAAAATCACAGATCTGGGACTTCTACGATTGCTACTGCTGTAGTTTTTCGTAGATTAGCTGGCCGTCTGCTTCCTGTCAGGTTGCAGTCTGCTCAGTCAAACACTCAGCAGCCCCAGGAGCTTCACTCCTATTCATCCATCACCTTATGGACACATTGTACTGTACTGTACTGTACTGTACTAGCAAGATCCAATTCTGTCGAGGCAGAAGCCACGCCTTTGCCAAACCAGAGATCCTCTTTCAAGCTCTTCTGTATCTCTTGCTCTGAAGTTCAGCCTTCTTTTTCTCTCATGTCTTTGCAAAACCTCCTCAGCTTTTCTCTTTCCTCAGCATCTTTTTATTCTCTCTTTTTCTCTCTCTTTCTCTCGCTCTGGTGTTCGGTTTCCTGCAAGCACCACAGGAGGCAGTGTAGTCTCTCTCCCTTCTTTTTGATGTGTTTGGTAGTTTGGGGGGGGAAGAGCAGAGCAGGGCCCTGTGCACGATGCCTCTGTAGCCGCAAGCCTTTGATCAACGCAGACTCCGCATGTCTGTCTGCGACGGCAGCGATACGATCTACCCCCTTTCTCTCATTTCTTTTTTTTTGCCTTCTTCTTTTCTTTATTTGATATATTCTCATCATCCTCCTTTCTTTGTTTCTTTTTTTCCTTTATTTCTCTCTTTTTTTCTTTTTAAAGGAACAAAATTAGGGCAGTTGGCGTGGACTCCAAAAAAAACATCATGCCCCACTTTACCCACCCAATCCCCTCGCCACTTTCACACAAATCTCACAACAATTAAAAATTGAGAACAACAAAAAACATGGAAATCACAGTATAACAAGAACAACCCAATCTCTCTAAACATGAATGATAAAACCTAATCAAACCTGTCTAATTAGTGCTGTACTGGGGGAGCGGGAGAGAGGAGTGTCATCAGGGAGCGGTGAGGCTTTGGTTGGTTCCACCCAGACAGGTGCGGTGCGAGAGTCGGGCCACGGGAGAGGCACACCAAGAGGGGGCACTGGACGGAGCGACCCGGGGCACCTTCTCCTCCTTTTTGTTTTGCCTTTTTCTCCTCTTCCTGTCCTATCAACCTTTCCTCCCCTCCCCCTTCCAACTCTCTCAAATTAACGTGTCACTTTATTATTTATTTATATGAACATCTATATAAATAAATATCTCCGTCTCTTTTCTCATTCCGGTGACTGTTATCACTGTTATTTTTTTTTTTCTTTTATTATTTTTGTATATATTTTTTTTACCCCCTCTAATTTTGTCTCTGATTCTCAAGATATCGTAATTACAGTCATAAAAACACACACACACATGCATATGGTACACTCTCACCCTCACTCATGCATCAGTTTTCCAGCCCTGTCACTGTCACCCCCACACATCCCCATCCCCTCAACCTCGACGAAGCCATGCACAGCAAAAGTTCTACTCGGCCGCCATGTTGGAGTCCAGTGAGCACAACTGCCCTAAATTTGATCCTGTGGCATCACTGAATGGTGTCACTTTGTAGTCAAGATGCTCCTCTTAACGTATTAAATGTAAATGGAGCATCGGTTACCACTGGTGATGAGTACAGTTCCTCCATCGGTCACCCTATTATTAAGTCCACAGCGAATCCACAGTGGTTTTTCTATGATTACGGAGGCTTGTTACTGAGGCCAGGGGCTGCTGAAGAGCGTCTGTGGCTAACAACGCAGCCATATTTTGGGGGAAATACTTTTCTTCATGTTAGTGCTAATCATTACAGACTCTACATCCCCTTTTTAAGCGGTTAAGTGAAGGAAAATAACAGTGAACCTGCCCACAAAATGGATAAATCATCCATGTGACTAACAGGGCATCAGTATCCCTGACCCTTACTGTCTTTCCCAGTAAGTCGTTTGACAGTGAATTGTAGTCATCGTCTTAGCAGATTGATATTAAAACATTTCGATAATGATGATGAGAGCATCAAACTACGAGCTCGGTGTGTATGTGTGTGTGTAAAAAGCATGTACACACTTGTCTCTCTCTGTTTGTAGCATACTCCACGCCAGGCTCCACAGCTCCCAACCGGTTTGTCGGCATCGGAACACGGGACAACTTTCTGAATATCCCCCAGCAGACTCAGGTACCCCGTCAACCTCCCTCATTTAATTAACATCCACCCGTCCTCCTCTCCCTCCTCCTCCTCCTGTTTTTATGTCTCACTCTTCCTTTTTTGCTCATCGCTCGCTGCAAGCGTGACTCTGCACAGTGCTGGTGATACTCTACAGTGCTCCGTCACTGTAGGCATCTTCGGGTTTTAAAGGGACAAGCATGTCATTCAAAGCGAAGGCCGTGATACAGAGGCAGTACTCAGACAATGGCTCCGCATTGGCAACCTGCTACACGCACCGATTCAGCCCGTGGTTCCAGTGGTGATCAACAATTTGAACATTCGTCATTCATAGCTGTGACCTGCATTTTGCTATTTGCATTATTGTGGCAAAACAGTCCCAGCTCAAGGTCACTTCACAAGCTTTATTCTGAGCTTTCAACCATAGCACACAGTCTTCATCAGGGGATGGAGGAAGCTCAGTTTCTTATGGAGATGGATCTTTTGACATGCAAGCTAGGGATGTGACGCTGAGGAAGTTTTCCCACCGGTTAATAAACTTGTGACCACACCGGTGTTACCGATTACACCGGACATATTACAAGAAAAGATGACAGTCAATATGTAGTACAGAGCGCTTACTTTGATCTGTAACACTGGATGGCGGTGTGTCTGGCCTCTCTGGTCGAGCTTTCACTGCGGGGCTGCAGGTTTCCACCCAGCGCTGCTCCACCGCGCACACCAGCTGTGACCGCTCCATCCTCCTCACAGCGATTACCTCATTAACGTTATGGTTCCCTGATAGCATTGGGCTTAAATCTGAAATTTTGCCAAGTAAGATAAGATAAGATAAGATATTCCTTTATTAGTCCCACAGTGGAGAAAGTAGGTGGTTTTGCTTTTTGTTTTGACACCAAATCCTCCGCCATCATCTTGTCTGTCAAATATCTTTCATCCCGTATGCGTGAAATCTGACTCCTGCTACTCTGAGCTGAGACTCCATACAGAGCAGACGCTTTCAATTTGTAGCGTCCATCGTCAGACTGTACGGCGCTGATATGCGAAAATTAGCTAAATGGGTTTTATTTCTGTAATCGGTGTGTGTCCGAACACCGGTAACACCGACTACCGTGGTAAGCCTAACGCAAGCTCAGCAGCTGTTATAAGATTTTAGGCTTGCATGTCGACAGATTCAGGTCTATGAAAACTGAGCAAACGCTGCGTGATGTGGTTGAAAGCCAAAGAAAAAGCTAGCAAGTGGACCTTGAGTTGGGATTGTTTTGTCAAACCGTTCCCAAAGTCAAGAATAATCCTTGAACCTTAGTATGTTTTTCTACAATTTAAATCCAGTTTTTTTGTGAAAATGTGCTTGTTTGAGTTGACATTGTACTTGTCCACACTGCCATCTTGTATCAATCACTTGTTTTCAAAGTTGCCCACCTACATTGACACAAAGTGTTGCCCGTGTATCAAGGCCTTTAGTTTCAGTATTGGTTTACAGTGTCTGTACCACAGTAGTTTCCCCACAGTGAATGGACGCAGTGCCAGTTAGTTTCAGCTCCAGCAGTGTTGATTTATCTGCGCCCGGCCTCACAGTGTGTATTAGTGCAGCGTGTGAGGCCAGCAGTGAACTACATTGTGGTTTCAGCTTTGGCTGCGCTCTGCCACTGGGCTGCAGTGTCTTGGGCCTCCTCCATCACCAACACAACTTTTCTCATTAGGGGCTAACCGCACCTGCCTGCAGCCAACTCGGCTCTCCTGTCCTCCCCACACATGGAAACAATCTGCATTCCTCCTCGGCACAGCTCTGCTCGGCTGCTCCCCCTCCCTCCCCTCATGCATCAGCAGCACACCCTCCCTTCCTCCCTCCCTCCCTCCCTCCCTCTCCTCCTGCTGCTCCCTCTAGTATTTTCGAGATCCCCACCTGCACCACTCTCCCACAGATGTAGACCTGGCACTGAGGGGACATCCAAACACCGTCCAAATGCGTGTGAGCGCGTATGCTGTCACGCACATGCACTTCAACTCTGTGCCAAAACTCTTGCCCCTCATTTTCTCCCCTAAAAAACAACAGGGCTTTTACAACAGCTTACATCTGTTCTGAGCGCTTATTATCTCCCGCTATTGCTTATCAAACATCATTGAAAAATGTCCACTTTGAACATTTCTGCCGGGTTTACGGCACGCACAGCGAGAACCTGGGCACTGGCATCGACTGCTCCCAGTTAGCTGAGCCTAGTAGGTCAGTAACAACCCCAGCCAGAGTGAGTAACAGAGGTCTCTGCCTATCCTGCTGTTCTCTGGCATATGGAGAGGTTCAGACGATGGCCCTGCCAGCCCGCCTCGCCGCCTTCTAGCCAACTAGCCAAGACAGAGGGAG
This sequence comes from Pterois miles, assembly GCA_947000775.1. Lineage (NCBI taxonomy): Eukaryota > Metazoa > Chordata > Actinopteri > Perciformes > Scorpaenidae > Pterois > Pterois miles. The sequence continues at coordinate 7,855,315 of CAMQGK010000224.1, read as the reverse complement.
AGAGTCTTCCCACTGCTGTCAGGACACGAGGCGGAGAAAAGCTGGTCTGAGGAGCTCTCTGGTGGCGAGGCATCGGCTGTGCAGGAAGAGAGTGGGAGATAGGGGGATGTGTATGAAAAAGTAGGAGGGACTGAGAGAAACGGAGGGAAAAAAGAGCGAGGGAGTTAGTTGAAGCTCGCTGCACTCCACAGTCACGTCCCAGCTGTCTGGTTGCCCGCAGCAACCAGACATGATGTCATAGGCAGTTGAACTTGGACTTGAAGGGGGGTTATAGAGAGGGGGTCACTTTCCACTGCCAAGGATTACACTGGGAGAGCCGGAGTAAGAGAGGGAGAGGAAAAGAGAAGAGGTTTAAGGGAAGTCGGAGCCAGCAGGAGGAGTTAACACCAAAGAATCATGGGTAGGAAGGAGGTGGCGGAGGATAGACGGAGGTTGAGGGGGGGGTTCGCTAAAATGGGGGACAACAGAGAGTTTGCTGTTCAAGGTGGGGTGATCGGCTGCTCTCCCCGGACCGAGGCCCGAGGAATGTCAGCGGCAGCCAGAACGGCTCAGGCCTGTGCCAAAGCCTCCACTCTGCCCTCTTATCAAAGTGAGAAACCGGATCCCAGCAGTAGCTCCCCTCAATAGCTTTACAGTGTAGCCTGAGACCACTCGGGCCCACACAGTAGAGACATATTAGGAGGATCGCCTTACATGTAAACTGGTAACGCATGACGGCAGTTATAGTCCCGTGTTTGCACACTGGAAAGCCATCCAGGCCGATGCAAAATACTGCTGCCCCAATGCTATTTGTAGCTCTGAAATAACACAAGTGTTTTTAATGAGTAAAACGCCAGAGTCAGCCCTCTTAAAAACAGCAAGCGGTGAAGTTGAGGCAATAACTTTTTCTGCGCTGTGGGACAGCTGAGCTCAGCAAGTACTGTAATTGTGGGAGAAATGGAGTAGAAGGTGGCCACCTAGTGGAAGAAGAACCAGTCATACGAGTGGTGAACCCCGTAAAACAAACCAACCTTGACTTGCGGCCCCTCGTTACATTGCATACGCCTCCTGGTTGTGAACAGTTCAACCAGACAGTACATTTTATTTTGTTTTTAGAGGTCTGAAGAGGTAAATTATCCCGTAATGAAAAAATAAACAGTGTTTTGTGTTGCAGAAATATGTTTTTTTAATGTTTCCTACTGTTCACCTTCAAACCTGTAAGATTTATCTTGTGACCCTTTGTGGGAAACACAGATTTACACCATCACTGTGTAAGATGCTGTTCTGTGCTCATACTTCACACCTTTTCATACTCTGTTATGCCCCCCACTCCTCCCTCCTTTATTCATATCAGTAACTTGTGTGTCTGTTGGTAGGTAATGTATTTTTCACTTTCTTTGCACTGCAAGCTGATTTAATGTAAATGTGCTGAAGTTGTTTAAAGACTAATTTCTTCTTTTCTTGTCTTCTCCACAGTCCTGGTTCCTCTGACAAGGCCTCTCTGAATCAAGAGTTAAAATTGTGTCATGAAAATTGGAAATTTGAAAAACAAACACATCACCGCTGATTAAGAACAGACTGCTGACACTAAAAGGTCTTTCTCTCTAGCCAACACTATTCAAAGTACTACTACAGAACTCCAAAAGAAAATAAAACCCCCCACCACACCACCCCAAGAGGACTCCCGATCCAACACAATTTGAACAGGAACGTTCGTCCCCCTTTATGCAGGAGGCTCCAATGAGATTGAGTGGACAGACTCAGAATGCAAAGAAGAGGAAGATGAGGAACTGTCTCACACATGCACCACGAAATGTCAGAAAGGAAACACAATATGGCAACCTGACAAATGACCAATTATACATTTGTTGTTTCTTTTTTTTTATGATTTCTTTTTTTCATTTTGTTGTCTCCACAATGAAACTCCATGCATTGGCTGGGAGATCCAAAAAAAAAAAAAAAAAAAAAAAAGTAGTGGCAAATGGTTAAGTCGGATGTGCGAGGTGAAAACATTGCCACCCAAATTTTGCATGCCTCCATATCTGTGTATTTCCCCACTCACCTCTCCTCCAGGTGCATGGTCCCACCTGACCCCCCACCTGGAGCTCGTGCAGCGCAGGGTCCAGACCGTTAACCGCAGCCACATGCCTGCGTGTCGCCACACTCCGCCGCTTCATTCGCTCAGCCCTGAGCCTCTTTTCATTTTCTGATTGGCCAATCATGGTGACACCATCCAATGGTGTGACATATATGCACTAAGTGGCTGGTCTTTGTTTACCTGTCAAAGTATCAGGGCGTCCTGCTGTGGGAGAAGTGATAGCCATGAGGCGAGTGCGAGCGAGTGAACACACGACAGACAGTCATAACACTAACTCTACATGTGCTCTTTCGTCCCCTCACCTATGCACTATTAATTTTTTGATAAGGGATGAACAGTATTGCACATCGACGGTCAGATGAGCGATTAGAGAAGTGAGTCGAGGATGGCTGCCACTGCGGGGATGCGGCTGCGCTAACATCCAAGTCTAGGCCCTGAAACATGCAGCACACACGCGTGCACGCTTGCAGACCGCACATACTTCTGTCACACAACCACTCATAATATCATCGTTTTATTCATAGACATGGAATTTAATTTACAGTAATGCACACGCAGCATCTGCTTCATATCATTAGCTTTCATTTTGTTTGTACGTGTTGCGATTTCCCTTTTTTTTTTTTTGCCAGATTTGGTTTTGGTTTTTGTCTCACTTGGATTGTTTTAACCTTCTCTTGCATGTCATAAACACTTTTCAGTAGTTTGCAGTTAAGTATCATGCTCAGATTTCAGAAAAACAGTAACAGCAGTTTCTCAAATCTCTCACGTATGGACAGCACAGTTAACAGCTCATCACATGCATCCCTTGCATTGCTTCACCCTGTATCCCTCAATCCATTCAGCCCAGAGGACTACACACACACACACACACACGCAGACGCAGATATATAATGCACATTAGCACCACCACAAAACAGACGTGACATAATAAAGGGAAGCCTTTATATTTGGTTCTCCAAACTGCCTTTGTTAATGGTTTTTCATTTACTTTAAGATTAGTCTTTTTAATTTGAGATTATTTTTTTTCTATGTAAATGTTCACATTGAGATTCGGTTTTATTTTCATCGTGACACAATCCAACGAAAGCCGACCTCACAAAATAACTGGACTGCCTAGCTGTTGGTTCTATTTTGCAGGGATAGTAAACAGGGCTGTTCTCAGCCTCTCTAGTAACATTAGCTCTATGTACTAAAACCGTATATCAAGACTATAACAATATATGAAAGTGCCTCTGTATTCCCTTCATGCAATTAGTAATAAACTTGACTTCAGGTTCTCTTCCCACATATAAGCTAAAGCTACGGGGAATGGTAGCGTTGGTGCATGTGGAAACCATTGGCCTAGGACAGATCTGTATAGAGGACTGCAAACTTTTTTTTGTAAAGACAGAGAGAGAGAGATCTTATACATATATATTTATGATATATGCTCCTTTTTAACTTTTACTACATGAGCTGGTTGGCAGTCTAGTTATTTTCTGAACTCTCGCCCCGCCCCCACACACAACCCGTTTCAGTAACATCACCTTAGTGTTACTAGTACGAATCAAACGACACACACGCCATCGCCATCTGCAGCGCAGCATTATAATACCTAGACGAACATGTCAAAAATCGACAGTAGGTTTGAAGAAAAAAAAAAGTGTTTGTTTTTTGATGGAAAGTATTATTATTGAAAAATATGTGTCGATTGAGCCACGTGCAATGCATTGGGTAGATCATTGTGTTTGTCTGTTAGAGATTTTTAAGAAAGCTAAGAGAAAAGAGAAAAAAAATGTATTTGTTTCAAGTCCGTAAGCTCCGGGACTCTAAACTAGAGGGCCATGAAAAATCCTAGTCTTTGTAAGTTGGGGGTATTTGTTTTTATTTTCCTTTGTCTCTTTTTTTAATGTTTTATGTGTAATCAGTTGTTTATAAAAATGTGGGAGGGCTGAAGGAAAAAAAAAATCTACACATCTTGAGGAAAAAAATTCTCTATCATCAGATGAAAACTGGTGCTTTAACACTATAAAGTACATTCAGAACTATTGTAAATGAATGGTAATGAACAAAAATAACAGACCATTTAGGAAACAGCATTATTCCTCTCTCTATTTTTATTCTTCTTCTATTTGTATAGAGTGTGGGGAGAGGTTCCTATTCCTTAAGGTTGTGACACAAAAGGCATTTTGGTTCAACCTTTAGAAAACAAAAAACAAACCTATACTGTCCAGAAACACTTCAGATAACTTTTACCCGTGCACTGCCTGAAACTCACCAGCAAAAAAACAAACAAAACCCTCCCAATTTAACTCATTCTTATCTCATACATTGACATAAATACACGACAAGTACCTCCCTCTGCGGCGGGAGATGCTTCCCATCCAGAGATCTTTTATTCCCATGATAATGTTTCTGAATCTAGAGTGTTGAGACACACATGCAAAGGAAAGATTAACAGGTTTTGTATCCTGCACAGATAACAGAAGCAGGAAGGGGCAACGACAAAAACACAAAAAAAAAAAAAAAATCACGAGAAAATTTAAACCATTTCTGAAGCAGGCAGCAAGGTGAGCCTCTCCCCTGTTCCACCCCCTCCTCTGTAAATGACTCTTATAGTGCTTGTGCTGTAGTGTATAGTTTCCCAGCAGTTAAAGGTTGTCCCTTAAAAGTGCCTTTTGTTCACAGACTCCATTTTGTAATCCAGATCGCCCCCCTTTTTTTGTTGTTTTTTTTTTTTTCCTTTTCGAAAACGGCTCGAGGGAGCAGGTTGCCCCTGAGTGCCGCGAGGAGGCAAAAGGTTGTTGCCCATTCAGCACTCAGGGACGACTTTCTTTTTCCTCCCGCCTTCGAAATGAATCCCCTCCATTGTACCTCCCCTGTATCCTCTCTTCCTTTTCAAAGCCGTATATATATATAATACATATATATATATAGTACAAAAGGAAACTGGTGTGAATTAGTTCTTTACTTTTTATTGATAAATGATGACAAAAAATTTGAAAAGGCAAAAAAACTTGTTCTCGTTCAGCTCTTGCTTTTTTCTTCCCCTCTGTCTCCACTGTCTGTTTTCTCTTAGACACTGGAGTAGTCTGTAACTGTGTGTCCGTCACTCTCCGTCTTTCTCTCTCTCTCTCTCTCTCTCTCTCTCTCTCTCTCTCTCTCTCTCTCTCTCTCTCTCTCTCTCTCTCTCTCTCCCTGCCCTCTCCGCTGTTGGGAGGGTGAAAAAAAAAAATATTGCCGAAAAACTTTTGTCTGAGCAGAATGCAGTTAGCTCACATGTTATTCTTGTCTGTATGCTTCACATTGTATTACCATACCCATCTTCTTCAGCTTCTCCATTCAACAGCTAATGTAAGTGAACAAATTTACGCTGACGGGCTTTTGGGGGTGTCCTTGGGTGGGTTAGGAAAGGACGGCAGGGGTTCGGGTTGAAGATGTTTATGGAGATCGACAGGGTCGAGAGGGCTGGATGAACTGCTTTGGGATGTTGAAAAGGGGCTGCTTTATAGGATAAGAGTTTGCTCTTTTGTTTTAGCTATTTATTTTTGGCTTTGTTTTATTCCCCCCTGTTTTTGTTTCCTTTTAATTTGGATTTCTTTTAATATTTGCTATCAGGGTATGCTGTCATTTAGGCTCTCTTCGAGGATGCCTTTGGACTGTAAATGAAAGCTACAAGCACCTTATAACCGGACTTGTCCTGCACGAGGCTGAAAGAGGGGGGTTCCATTTGTTCCAGGACATATCCACATCCACTCAAACCAATCTTTTAAAGTGAAGTGTTATTGTTCACGGCTCAGCAGTATTAACCATTTACAACACACCAACCAGATCGATAAAAGGCCAGCATGAACCTGATCTCTCAGATTTGTGAGGATCCAGGGAAGTCCCTCCATTGTTCTCCTCTGACCACCTCATGCTGGACTGCTCCGTGTCTTTGTTCTGTTGTTTATTTTTGTTCTTTATCTTCTTAAGCGTGTATGGTTATTGGTGTTATAGGCAGCACCCTAGGCCCCCCGACTCCCAGCTCCTCTACGCCTCTGTCTACGCCCTCAGTGCAGCACCACTTCTTTGTGAGAACACCCCCAGAGCTCTAGGTGAAATGCATGTGTTAATTACAGTTTCTTTTCCATAAGAAGAAAAACACAGTTTGAGAAGAGCAGCACCTGATTGAATAAAAAGGATGTTCTTGACTGTACCATCCTGCTGTGCCATGTCTTTCTTTCTTTAAACTGGTGGTAATCACAGGATATAGTAGATATAAATTATGGTAATAAGCAAACGCTTATACTTGTCTTCATGTAGTGCAGTACTATTATAAACTATTACATAATGTAAATGTTAAACAAACATCATGTAAAAATGAAGGGGCTCTATGGGCAGAAAAGGGATAAAAAATATGAATGTGTTTTCTTAAACCTGCAAACAACAGTTGTGTTTTTGTTGTCCTAGAATGAGCCGTTTACATCTACATAGTGAGCAGGACCAAACCCCCAGGAAGAGGACCAGTTGTTGATCCCAATGTCCATAGAGGCCAAGCGGCAGTACTACAATTTCCCTGTCCGTCATGTGATGTCATTCGGCCCAGAAAGACCTTTTCCCATAGACTTACACTGAGAAAGAGACGTCTCTCACACATCACACACTGTAATAGCCCTTATTTTAATCATTAGGTCCTTAAACTTGTAAAATGTGCTAATAGCTGAATCCAGAGTTATTTCCCTTCCTCCATTCATGTAGACCAAGGCTGAGCCATGTGGCCGAACGGATGCTACTGTACCTGCTCCTGCTGGGTCCTGAGGATGCGGAAGATCACTGGAAGATTCGGGTACTTTTCCAGTCAGAAGTCGAGCCATTTTGGCTTCACTGTCATGTGAACAAACAGGGCCCCGCCTCCAATGCTGTATCCAGGTCTCTTTATATATCCATGAGCAGGGACCTCTTCACAGCCAGCCACCATGTTTCTACAGTAGCCCAGAACGGACTAACCACTGTGTTAACTTTTCCTGCCTGGACCAGAGTCAATAACGTTACTCACTCCAGAGTTAACACTCGTCACTCCACTCAACTGCAGCACTGCAGAATTGATTTCTGCATAAACTACAACTTCTACCGAACAGTTACTTGATATTCTCAGAGCTAAACTGTCTTCTGCTCCACTTGCTCACTTGTTCACTCACAGCATCACACACATTCTCCGCCGCTCTCTCTCTTGCTTCACTACTCACTTCCCACACACTCTAATGACCAGCGCTGCTCTTACAACAGCTGGCGCTAGAGAGGGTCATTCCTATGAGAAGTTGCAATCTGTAACTTCACCAGTAGATGTTGCTAATCCTACAGACTGTTCCTTTAACTGCTAATTAGCAAATGTTCACTCAAGCAAACTAAACTGAGACGGTGAACATGGTAAACGTCACACCTGCTACACATCCCCGTGTTATTATTGTCACTGTGAGCTTGTTGGCACACTTCCTTTTCCTGAGAGACTCTGTTTTTCATTGCCTTCTCCCTTTTTCTCCAGATTTTCACACCTATTTTTTCCTTTTCCTTATCTCAACCTGTTTCTGGCACTGAACAGCATGTATAAGCCCCACTGTTTACACCTGCATTACAATAGAGCTACACCAAATGTTGTTTCCCAGCAGAAGAGAGCAGCCTGCGGCCATAGATATATTGTATATACTGTATATATACGCCCCCGAGCAACACAATGAGGTTTAAGCTGCGCTCGTGCCCAAATTGGGCTTTGTTCGATGCAGCGAAAAGCCATCATGGCGTGGCACAAACTATTGGAAATAAAGGGTTTCAGTGAGCAGTGATTAATGAATCATTACAAACTGATATTAGTTTATACTGGAGATTTTTTTTTTTCTGTCACAGCATTTGATTTATTGATTGCTGTCAGGATGTAATGAGAATCTCAATATTTCTAAAATCTACCCTACCAACAAAATATTTTCAAGCTTCCCTTAAGGAAATAAATTGTGAGGGTTCAAAGCAGGCTCGAGCTTAATTTATAAAACTCTTTGGAAAGTGACAAAATTTGGTTTAAATGTGCATTTAAATGAACAATAAAATGAGATAATTAAAAAAATAGACATCTAAAATGGTGTAATTATAGTATATATTCAAGTATGATTTAGTATTACACGTAATAACATAAAATTGGGATACTCTGGAGAGACCAAAAGAAAATCGAAGCCACAGAGGTCGAGATATCCCCACACACACACAAGTACAGGTCAAACTCCAAAAACGCTTAATCCTACCATTCCCTTTGTTCAACTAAAACATATCCCTCCCGTCTTTCAAACTCCATGTCCCCAGTTTGTAACGCAGGCTGTAAGCTCTCCAGATGCAGAAAGTTTCCCTGCTATACATTACCCCGTCCTTAAAGTTTATAATTTTGTGATTCTTTGCTATAAGCTTATTATATATTTTTATGTTTATGTCACTGAAATATCTATTTTTGAGCTTTAGTTTCTCAAAGGCACTATAAAGTCTACAATTTGCATGAAAAATAGCAAAGCAAAAGTAACATATTCAAATATCTGACGTAAAGCGACAGCAACAGTGTTTCAGTGCAGCTCAGAACAGCAATTTCAAATACTGGTATCTTTGTTGAGAAGTAACTAAAGTGTGTCAGGTCAACAGGTCCTCTTCAGCCTGGTCGGCTTCATCTTGCTGTTCTGCCGTCTTGAGACAGAAAGAAAACCAACAGTTATTTCTTCTGTTTTATGTGATATGGAAAGTGACAAAGAGCATGTACTAAAAGATAACCTACCTGTGGTGCAGGGTCGGTTTCCTGCACTGGAAAGTATTTCTCTTCATTGTCTTCTTGTCCCCCTGGCGGAGGAGACGGGGGTCCGTTTTGAACTGGGAGCAGTGATGAAGCTGGTGCACCCTGGATGTTGGGAGATTTCACAGTAAGATCTTTTAGAGGTCTAACACCAGCATGAGACTGTAGACAGATTGTGGAGGAGACACTTACCTGTGCATCATGAACAGTGTTTGGAGAAGGACTTGTCTCTTGGATTGGAGGGCTATCATTAGAAAAATATGGTCTTGCAGCGCACCCAGGGCACGGAGGAGGACTGATACTACAAGGTTGGTTTCCAAAGGATTTAGGAGGAGGGGCAGGTGGAGGAGGAGGAGGAACTGCTGTGGCCTAAATGCATGAAGAGACTGACGTCAGGGAACGCAAAAGTCCCACTTTGTATCCAAGCTAGGCCTTGTTCCACTAGCCTCTGAGGACACAAAGATCAGTCCTCTGAACAGTTCACCCTCTACAATAGCACATAAGTTCACAACACAGTATTCAAGCCACGTTGAGGGTAAAAAAAAAAATCAAGAATAAAGTAATAGAGTAAGTAATATTACGAGAACAAAAGTCGGAATTTGATAATAATGTCATACAATTTCAAGAAAAGTCCTAATTTTACAAGAAGAAAAGTCTGAATTTGATAATGTCATACTATTTCAAGAAAACTAATATTATGAAAATAAAGTCATAACTTTATGAGGAAAAAGTCATAATACAAGAATAAAGTCATAACTTCACAAGAAGAAAGTAATAATATTACATGTACAAAGTCATAACTTCACAAGAAAAAGTCATAATATTACAAGAATAAAGTCTTAACCTTATGAGAAAAAATTCGTAATATTATCAAAATAAAGTCAGAATTTTATGAGAAAAAAATTGTCATTTTACAAGAATAAAGTCAGCTTTATGATATTATAATAATATGCCTTTTTTCCCATAAACTTCTGACTTTATTCTCAAAATCTCAGATTTATTTTTTCCTTCAATGTGGCCTTAATACTCCATCATATACTGTAAGTTGACATGTTGTGTTTTTAGACAAAACAAACAAATAAAGCACCCCAGCATCCACCTGCAGGGTCTAACTTTAGTCAGAAGATAAGCGCTACAATCACTCCCCAATATTCACATATTCACATGTAATTTAGCTTTTCTATGGAAGGTGACTAACTGAAATATATTATATTTAAATAAGAGGAATTCAGAATCGCATAGCTGACACAAGATCATGACGTAGGGAGATAAAAGTCACAGAAAATGACTAAATAATTACTGATAAAGAAATCCCCTAAATACTTGGAATAAATACCCAGCTTGGCTGGTCCGGTGGGTGCAGCTGCACAGGGGGAATTTGGAGTCATGACTTCAGTATTACCATCCTGTTACTTCTGTACTGACATACAGTACGTCATTTTATAGCTTGTCTACGTAGGATTTGAAAATATGTGAATTTGGAGACTGCTAGATGCAGTATTAAAATGACACCACCCATATCCATACCACCCCTTACTAAAGAGAAGTGTACTCAAGTATGCTGTTCGTATACTTCTTTTAAACTTAAAATATAAGAGTATGCTTTCTGATTACTTTTTATGTATTTATCAAAGATAAACTAAGCATATGTGGTTATACTGACAAGTATACAAAAAAGTCTAAGTGTACTTGGCTCATACTGAAAAGTATATTTGGTTAAGTACTATACAGTATGTTCCCTTACGAAAATGTAGTAAAAGTATACTTGCAGTAAAACTATTAAACTAGCAGTTTACTGAGAGTATACTTTAAAGTGTACTTTCATAAACTAAAAAGTGGTCTATAAGTATATAACTAATAGTATACCTATACTGTAAGCTCACTTGTAGAACACAGTACAGTACAATATAGAAAACTCTAAGTATATTTGACTTATACTACAAGCAAAGTAGACACCTATACAGACACCAGACACCAGTAGTTGTGCTTACTTTTTGATACATTAGCCTGCGAGTGTGAGAGTTTGTAAATGTATGTTTTGATATAAATTTATGTCCAATTCATCGAGAATTTTCTACATTTTTCATTATCTGTGAGAGAAAGACTAGATTTACTTTTTCAACTTCATCACAAAACATCTAGTCAGACAGCAAAAGGAGCAAGTCTCTCTGTAAAGCATAAATCATTGACTAGGTACTAAAAGTTCAAGAAAACTTACAAGTATACTTGCAGTAAAAGTTCCCTTACAGTATGGTTCACTTCATAGTATAGGTGCAGCGGAAAATACAACTTCGATGTAAACTGTGTACTGAAAATTTACTAATCTTACAGTACACGTAAAACTATACTTCTATAAACTAAAAAGTGAGCCACAACACTGAAATTAGTATACTTATTTCACAAAGTATACTTAGGAAATAACTTGGACTTTACTTAAGTTTATGTCATAAAATATATGTGAAAACTTTGTTTTTTATAAAAGTAACTCAAAAGGGGGCCAATTTAGTCCTAAGAAGTACTAAAGTAGTACTCTTACATGTATATTACTTGTGCATTGCTATTAGCATACTTATTATATAAAGTATATTTGAGATTATAATTAAACTAAAATTTACTTGACAAAATATATTTGAACTTCTTTTTAGTTAAAGACACCATACAGTACGTGCCATACAGGCTACCACTAGTCTGTTAGCCACAGTTAACTATATATAACTAAAATAACAGCAATGTTTTGGCTATTTATTACAGAGAAATGTATTAAACATATCGGGGAAAAAAACCTTAAACCACCTGCTTTTAGCTATTGTAAAGCATAACGCTTCCTCTTACCATTTTCAGTCCTTAAATCTCTCTTATAAAAATCAGCTCTGGACTTGAGTGAAGCAGGACGAGACACAAAGAGGTCAGTAAAAAACAGCAATCTGTCAGAAATGTCATACAGTCTCCATCAGCGTAAAGACGACACACAGCCAGGCTGCTGTCACTACATACCGGATACAGACGGTGCACAGTGAGGCAATGCACACATCCGGTTGTCGCCGTTCAGAAAAACCCCTGAACTGTTTCCAACACACAGTACACCGATCAGCCGTAATATTATGACCGCTGACAGGTGCTCAAACAGCCATGTCATGTGTGGATGTTTATGGAGAAAAGGTTCAAAAATATAGCTAGAAACTGTATAATGAAGATTAATAGATAGGAACTATTTTTTCTTTGCGCTCCAAATCTGAATTTGGCAAAGGGCACTAAATGAGTCAGCCCTGGGGTTTCCTATGATATTTCTTTATATTGTGTTATAGTATTTTGTATAAATACCGACGGGCAATGAAACTACACGTCTGTGCCCACTGTCTCCCCCATTGCAATTAAATACCAAAGTATTGGCACTTACAGTAAATAGATAAATAAATAGATGTTATGATGTTGTGCTTTTATTCTGAAAGTCTGGGTTGTAAATGAAGGCGGAAGTTGAGTGTGCTTTCTGATGATGATATTCCGGTTTGTGTTTTTTGTAAACACAAGAACGTAACATACAACCAGACTCACACAAAAGAAAACACCTCGCTGTGACGTTTAAAGTCTTTGTCACCAATCGTTTTACCAGTCATCGTTTAGCTTAACATTTGGCGTTTATTCCACCAAAGAGAGCGACGTCGCTCCTCGCCTTGTTTTTTCGTTAATCTCTTTAGGGAACGACAACAAACTATCAGCTAACAGGTAGCTAAGCTAAGCTAACGTCAAGCCAAGTCGTTCAGACCGAACGTTAGCTGGTTAGCTTAGCTCCCGTTGACGGTGTCTAAGTGTCTTGTCACCCGCAGAGAGAAGTGGACTCTCTCATGGTGGTCTCAGTTCGATGGGGAACTGCCTGTTTTCACAAGGTGCGGATGACCTGTCGCTGCTGAACGAGTCCGAGGGAGGCAGTCTACCCGGAGAGCCTCCGCCGCCCTACCAGGTGAGCTGCTGGGGCTCAAGTTAAATACACTCCGGTGATTTAAAAAGAGCGTGTCACCTCAGTGTCAGTCATTTCTGCATGACATTAAAGGGTAACTTTGGTGTGTGTATATGTATATATACGTATGTATACTTGACATACTGACAAGTATATATTGAAGTCTAAGTATACTTGGCTTATACTAACAAATATACATTGAAGTCTAAGTATACTTGGCTTATACTAACAAATATACATTAAAGTCTAAGTATACTAAGCTTATACTGACAATTATACATTAAAGTCTAAGCCTGGCTTATACTAACAAATATACATTGAAGTCTAAGTATACTTGGCTTATACTAACAAATATACATTGAAGTCTAAGTATACTTGGCTTATACTAACAAATATAAATTGATGTCTAAGTATACTTGGCTTATACTAACAAATATAAATTGATGTCTAAGTATACTTGGCTTATACTAACAAATATACATTGAAGTCTAAGTATACTTAACTTATACTGACAAATATACATTAAAGTCTATGTACAGTTGTGTTCAAAATTATTCAACCCCCACAGTAGATAAGTGTTTTTGCAAGTTTGACATTTATTTTTCATCTTGTTTATAATCACATTCAATAATGACATGTCAAATAGACAAATACAACTGAAATAACAAAAGTATTTTTTGGAATATTCCAATTAATGACCTTTCTGTGATTACCTCATTGACAAAATTATTCAAACCCTTAGGTATGTACAACTTTAGTACTTAGTACAACATCCTTTTGCAACAATAACATCCTTCAGACGTGAAGCATAGGTTGACACAAGTTTCTTGCAGCGATCCACAGGTATCTTTGCCTATTCCTCATGGGCAAAGGCCTCCAGTTCATTAACATTTTTTGGCTTGCATGCTGCAACTGCCTTCTTCAAGTCCCACCAGAGATTTTCAATGGGATTTAAGTCTGGTGATTGCGATGGCCACTCCAGAATCTTCCAGCCCTTCTTTTGCAACCAAGCTGTGGTAGATTTTGAGGTATGCTTAGGATCATTGTCCTGTTGGAAGGTCCAACGTCTCCCAAGCCTCAGCTTTGTCACTGACTGCATGACATTTGCATCCAAGATCTCCTGGTAGTGAAGTGAATTCATAATACCTTGCACACGCTGAAGATTCCCTGTACCTGAAGAAGCAAAACAACCCCAGAGCATGACTGACCGCCCACCGTGCTTCACAGTAGGCAGGTGCTCTTTTCTCTATAGGCATCATTCTTTCTCCTCCACACGTACCGTTGATCCATTGGCCCAAAAAGTTCCAGTTTGGTCTCATCACTCCAGAGAATAGTATCCCAAAACCTTTGTGGTTTGTCCACATGGTTTTTGGCATACTGGAGTCGACTCTTCTTGTGCTTTGGAGTCAGCAGGGGGGTGTGCCTTGGAGTTCTTGCATGGAAGCCATCATTTCGCAGTGTGCGTCTTATTGTCTGGGCAGAAACCTGAATACCTCCCTTTGACATGTCCTGTCGTAGTTCCTCAGCTGTCACCTGGGGATTTTTCTCCACCTTTCACCCCAAGCATCGCACAGCAGTTGCAGACAGTAACCTCTTTCTACCACGCCCAGGTAGTGTTTCCACTGTGCCTTTAGCTTTAAACTTGCGGACTATGCTCCCAATTGTGTCTCTTGAAATGTTTAGCCTCTTTGCCATCTTTATATATCCATATCCTCGCTTATGAAGTGAAATGACCTCCTCTCTGAACTTTTTTGACCAATCCTTGGACTTCACCATGTTGCAAAGATGTCATTAACTGCTAAGAAGAGCCATGTGTCACAGTCCTTTTAAATCTGCTTAATTGCTGCTCATTAGGGTTCCATTCACATCTACAGGTGTTTTCATCAGCTGTTTGACAACACCTGATGGAAACCTCTGTTCTTAAGAGTGGTGGACTAGGGGGGTTGAATAATTTTGTCAATGAGGTAATCACAGAAAGGCCATTAATTGGAATATTCCAAAAAATATTTTTGTTATTTCAGTTGTATTTGTCTATTTGACATGTCATTACTTAATGTGATTATAAACAAGATGAAAAATAAATGTCAAACTTGCAAAAACACTTATCTACTGTGGGGGTTGAATAATTTTGAACACAACTGTATAGTTGGCTTATACTGACAAGTATAAAGAAAGCTCTAAGTATATTTGACTTTTACTACAAGCCAAGTAGACACCAGTATAGTAGTTGTGCTTACTTTTTGATACAGTAGCCTATTAAAGTGTGTGAGAGTTTGTAAATGTATGTTTTGATATGAATGTACGTCCAATTCATAGAGAATTTTCTACATTTTTCATTATCTGTGAGAGAAAGACTAGATTTACTTTTTCAATTTCATCACAAAACATCTAGTCAGATATCAAAAGGAGCAAGTCTCTGTAATGCATAAATCATTGACTAAGTACTAAAAGTTAAAGAAAACTTGAAGAAGTATACTTGCAGTAAAAGTTCAGTTGTAGTAGGATTCACTTCATAGTATAGGCGCAGTGGAAAAAACAACTTTGATATAAACTGTGTCCTGAAACTTTATACTTGGACTTCAGTTTATGTCATAAAATAAATAAAAAATATACAACTTTTTTTTATAAAGGTCTGATTGTTATTATTATGTGTCTGACAACATTATGTGTTTGCTGATAAAATTTAAGTAAGGATTTGAATGCAGGACTTATACAGTGTGGTATTGCCACTTGTACTTAAGTAAAGTAGATTACTGAGAACAGTACTTCTTCTACTACTGCTGTAAGCATCCTAGAAATGTCCAATATTCAAATAACAGAAGTTGAGTTAAGATTCAGGTTGGAAGTAGGGATGCATCGATACTGATACTGGATCGGTTCAAGCTGATAATGATTCAAATAGCTGGATCGGATTTTGGTGACATGGGGGCTGATCTATTTAATTCAATTCTATGTTTATATACTATATACTGGGATTTGAATTCCTGTTCAAGTTTTGAGCAGTTTGTTGCTACATTAAAAGGTTTACACTTGAACTGTAATTCCTGTTAATTTTGAGGATTTTTTTACCAAGTTGCGGATGTAAAAAATTTTATTTTAATAACGAACAATTAAATAAATTTATATCTGTGTATTTATTGATCACATTTTGTTTTTCAAAGTTAGGAGATCCATGTTTAAATCAAGCCTGACACATAAAAGACTGATCCCATTGACTTCCACAGAGTGAGGTTACCAGCTTATTAATCAAATATCAAAAGTCAGATCGGTACGTCTCTAGTTCGAAGTTCTTCTTGTCAAAGGTACACTTGTAACACAGTATTTTTTTTTTTAAATCCTCAGTATTTATGATGCAAAATACAGTATTTAAACTGAAAATATCATTGGCAAATTGGTTATGGTAGAGTAGTAGAGGCATAGTCACTGTGCTGTACATTCATAGAATTAGATCAGACTGTAATTACAGTGCTGATGTTATATCAGCCATATATTAAAATATGACCCTGAAAATAGCGAGACTTCACTAACACTTTTATTCGTCACTACTTGTAAAAAATTGAATTGAAAAAATTGAATTTCCCCTAGCGGGACTAATAAAGGACTATCTTCTTCTTCTTCTTCTTCTTCTTGTAAGATGGCAATTTTCCTAGTGTTGACAGAAGCACAGGAGCATCACCATGTCTGATGTCCCTCAAATGACTTTTAAAACCGACATAATCAGCTTGACAAGTATGCGTATCAGCCTCAGAAATCCAGTATCTGTCAGGCTGTAATGCAAAGGGGGCATCTAAAAATCCTTCCTCTGTGAAGATGTACTTCATAAATGACATCTTCTGTTCCTTTCTGTTCCTTCCTGTCCAGGAGCGCACCCAGCCTGTGCCAGTGTACCATCCCACCCCAGGGGAGAGTCGTCTGGCTTACCAACTGACCGAGGAGGAGCAGATCCGCATTGCCCAGCGAATCGGTCTCATCCATCATCTGCCCAAAGGCATCTTCGACCCGGGCTCTGACCCCTCTGATAAAAAAGTTAAAGAGTAAGTCTGTTTTGCACTCTTCTCTTTTTGTTGTTTGTTGTATTGATCAAACACAATGGTCTGGGTTGATTTTTCTACCATTTTTAGATAAAGCTCTGAGCCTTTGGTCAGAATGGGATCCTGTCATTCACTGAATAAAATGCAAATTGACTAAATCAACAAGTTTTTGATCAATGACATAATATGTTTTACAACAAAAAATAGTGTAGCAGTGGACATACAATTTAGATCAGAATATGTACAGATACACAACCCTAAATCACTGTTGTGGTGATAATCTATGAGTTTATTTGAATGTGATATCAGGTGCCAGTTTATTGAGGTCTGATTGCAGCCTCGGGGGCTGTTCCAGTAGCGCTTGACAGGAACACCCACCGCTTTGATTGAATCATAGGATGATCTGACATGACAGCTGGTTCTGGCTGTTACAACCCTACATATTTCATCGTAAAGACACAAATGACAGCAGCCAGCAGTAAACCAAGATGAGCTTTATTCATATGTTGTGACTTGGTCAATAGTTATCTTGTGTAGGCTATGTGAGGACTTGTACATGTTCATGGTGGCAGTTCAAACACACATATTTGGATATTGTAAATATCTCTCCTTTGGCAAAAAAGGGCAGCCATATTCGGGATTTGTCTCCAGTATCCGAGGCAGCTCCTTCATTTAAAATTGTGCTGTGTAGCCAAAAAAGAGAATTAATGTTTGGATGTTGAATGCTTGCTAAAAGCTAGGTAACTTTGTTAAGATCAAATTGGTACAAATTACCCTTGTTATTGTAAAGCAATTAGTTAGCAACAGTTCGCCCCACTTGTTTCACCAAAGTCACAAATAATAAAATGATACTTAGAACTGAATGTATAGCCACTGATATGACTGACTTGAACATGACAATGTTATGATTTTATTACTTGTATTTAAGGTTTTAAATGGACTGGCACCACCATATCTTTCTGAAGTCGACCTTTCGACCATTCGGATGCTCTTGGATGTCCCCAGAACTAGACTCAGAAACACAATGCAACCGAGCCTTTGCGGTTGCTGCTTTTAATCCCTGGAACAGTTTACCTCTAAATATTCAACCTGCTCAGACCGTAGAATCATTTAAGTCGCTGCTGAAGACTCACCTCTTCTCACTGGCATTTGATTAAGTTTATTTTCTGTTGTGCTGCTACTCTTTTATTCCTGTTATGTGCACATTATGGTTATGGTCTTTGAATTGTTGTTATTGTTGTTTGCATTGTATTTATTTTATTATGTACATACTCAGTACTTTGTTCAACTGCAGTTGTTTTTAAACATGCTAAACAAATAAAGCTTGACTTGACTTGACAATAATGTTACTGGGCAAAAAAAAAAGCCCTTGGGCGTTCCTGTGCTCTGCAGGAACACCCAACCCCATCCCACCCCCACCCTACGGCTGCAGTCAGACTTTACTGAGTTTATTAGTAAATTGGCTGCCAGTGCCTACAACATGAGGCAGTCTGGAATAAAGAAACAGTGTACCCCATAAACACATTTTTTCATCATGTGCTCACTCCCTTGTCGGCAAATCTCAACTGGAGTTAGTTGAGATGAGACATTGTCGACAGCTAAGTTTGTAAACACTATCTCCATTATGAACTTACTGTTTCTCTTTCCACCAGGTGTGTGATCTGCATGATGGATTTTGAGTATGGCGATCCCATTCGGTTCTTGCCCTGCCTTCACATCTACCACGTGGATTGTATCGATCCCTGGCTGATGCGCTCCTTCACCTGCCCCTCCTGCATGGAGCCGGTAGACGCAGCCCTGCTGTCCTCTTACGAAACCAACTGAGCAGCCCCATGACGGCTGCTCCCGCCTAAAAGTAACTGCACCTTTTTTAGCCGAAACTGTCCTAGCTGTTCAGACAGGTAGCCAAGGTGATGAGGCATTATGCAGATGTTTGGAGGGTGTTTTAGGATGCAGACAGGTGTTGAAAATTGTGCCCTACAGTACATTGCTTAAGTCTAATATGCACCTATTTGGGCTTTGGAAACTATTTGCCTTTTACAGTAGGACAACGTGCCAAATCAAGCTAGATGAAGAATATGGAAAGCTGTACACGTAGCAAAATATTACTGCAAAGTAATTTCACTTTTGTACGACTGACATGTCTATTTTAATTTTTGATTTTAGATGCATGTCACCAATGTAATTTACTTCCCCTTTTTAGACATAATTGTGCAATATGTTACATCAATAGAGAAAATGCAGGAAATTTGTCTCGGTCAAGTGAAGTTAATGTGTTTTTCAAATGAACATGTGGCCTTGAATGTGACAAAAAAAAAACACAGGCCTCCCTGCTGATATGCAATCATAAAAACACAGAAAAATATGTTTTTCTGAACAAAGTTATGCTATGAGGTCCCGTGACCATTCATGAGATAGAATGGTGACATTTTAAATAGAAGATATTTGAGGATTGAATCTATTTTATTTGACAAGGGTTGTCGGTACTGTAGTTTTTCCTTTGAAGCTGCTTTTATAAATGTGGATCTGTTCATTTTTTTTGCCTTTCCACAATATGGATCCCCTCCTTTGCTTTGCTTTATTTGTGCTCTCTGATTTGTTTGAAAAATCAGTCCTTAGTGTGTCCTTTTCACTGTTTACTGTCAGTAACATTTACAAAGACAAGATATGCTGTGCAGTCCCCCTTAAAGCACCTTGGGATACCCCTCATTTGGCACTCTGTAGCTTGTAGATTTCATAGATGATTGTGTGTATTGATTTGTGTGTGTATGTGTGTGTTTCTTGAGGATGTGGTGGGTAGAGATTGGTATGTCAAGGTAACACGGTGAATTAACCCTGTCAGTTGTTAACCTTGTTGTAGTTTCCTCTCTTTTACTAGTTTGAAGCTGCTGGGTTTTGTTTTGTGTTGATGGCCTTCTTACAGCAAGTGTACGAGACGTAGGCGTGTGCTCTCTGTTATTGACGTCGTAATGTATAGCACAAACAAGTAAAATGCTGAAAGAAAAAGCTACAGCAGTAGAAAGGAATGTGTTTTGAATGTTTAGCATCATTTCAGCTTTTAAAGATTTGGACATTATACGTGACAATAAGAGGACATTTCTGATTTACTCAGGCTGCTGTGCCTTTTAAGGTTGAGGTAAGCCAATTCCTGTGAAGTACAATCATTTCTGAAAGGACTTTTGCTTTTCTTTTAGCTGTCCTCTAGGGGGGGAACAGATACCAGCACTGTACTGATTTCTGTCACTATGAATTGGGCCAGAAATGAAGCCAGACGTTTGCTGTGGCTGCTGTTAACAATCAGTTTTAATTTATGGTGTGTGCCACCAGTGCGCAGATTTTAGGAAAATCATAAAACCACAATAAAAATGGATACCAAATTTTACACAAGAATGATGCGTTGTCTTTTTGTTACGTTTTAAAGCCGAAGAGGTGTAGTGGATGGTTTACCAGCAACTCTGTTTATTAAAGGCGCAGTGTGTAGGATGTGGCGGCATCTAGCAGTGAGGCTGCAAATTGCAAACAACTGAAACTTCTCCCGTGTGCTAAGCGGGAAGCAAAATTTCGGTGGCTGACATGAAGGCGACTGTAGAAACCTGTCGGCTGGCTCTGTGAGGAAGACCTGCTCCGTATGTCGATATTATCACGTGATTGTACGCTAAAGAAAACAGACTTAATATTGTTATATTGTATTTCTGCCATTAGATGTTACACACTGCTCCTTTAATTGTGCATATGGATAAGGAATTGTTCTCGATATTTTACCAGGACCATAAGACCAGCAGGCTCATGGTTGGGTGCAAAACATTAGTGCAAATATCTACCAGCTGCACCCTGAATCACAACAGCAGTGTCATTCCCATCACAACAAAACAGCATGAATGAGCAGTGCCAACTAAAACACAGACTACTGCTTCACAGAGTTACTTTCAGTAGATTTTTATTAAAAAGGTAACATTTATAGTATTAAAGGTATATGCTTTGCACCTTTTAATGTACACTGGATAACAGTGGAAAACAGAAGAAATAAAAATCATCACACTCAGTTTTCATTGTAAATGTGGTTAAATTACAGTTAAATTACAAAAATATTTTACAGTATTTTGTTATTTACAGGCATTTACAATATTTTTATGGTCTTACAGCAACATACCAATACATAGTATTTCTTGTCGTTTAGCTTCTCTATATAGCATAGATTCCTATACTGACTGTGGCAAGAGCCATAAAAAGTCCCAGCACCATCCTGATGATGGCGCCGGGGATCTGCAGTGTCTTTACTGGTTCAGAGTGTGTTGAACAAATCTGCAGCTTGTTTTCAGTGACGCTCAGCAGCATCTGTAAGTCATCAAAGACCTGTAAAACAAAAAGCAAGAACGTTCATCAGCTGCTTCTGGCTTAAAGGTTAGTCCTGTAAGTTCACAGTGATGCCGTTCATCGCTCTGTACCTGAATGTTTAACTCAAACGCTCTGACGGCCTCCTCCAGCACGCCATTCCTCGCCTCCTCCGTGAGCTCCACGCTGTTCATCCGACTGCGGTACAGCTGTTTGAAGAGGTTGGGACTGGACACACCAGGGAAGGCAAAGAATGACAGACCCTCGCTTCCCTTCAGCCCCATGGACTTCTGGGCAATTCGACCCAGGACCTGCCCTCCTGACAGGTCACCAAGGTACCGAGTGTAGGCATGGGCGACCAGAAATTCTGGGTTTTCTTTACCAATCTAAAAAAAAAAAAATAACAATGATTGAATGTTATTTCAGTATCAAACAGTTGAGAAATGATGATGTGTGATTTACTTATGATACATACTTGTCTGAGTCTGTGGCAGTATCGTTTAGTGGCCGCGGGGACGACGATCTTCTCTCTCCAGTCCTGGCCGTAGAAGTATTCCAGGTCTTTCTCGATTGCCTCCAGTCTGGCCAGTTCAGCTGGGAAGTAAACGGGTGCGACAGCAGGGTGGTCGGAGTTCCGGTCCATCTCTTCCTCCAAGGCCTGGTAGATTTCATACAGTGAGCACAGGAGGAGCTGAAGAAGACGAGGAAGAGGAGAGGTGGTGTCAGGACAAAGGTGCCGCAGTAAGGATGCTCCAGTGTAACTTTTTCAGTCCCGATAGTGATAGCTGGGCTTTGGGTAGGGCTGCACAACTAACTGAATATAAATCTCAATCACAATTTTGGCTTTCCACAATTAAATGAACATAATTGACTGTGATATTGATGTTTAAAATGCTCCGCTTATAGAAAACTGCTGCATAAATCAAGCACTTCTTGAGCTAACAGCTGGAGATGCACCGTCAATTAGCGACCGATTGAAGTTTCCTATCTGCCACACACACATACACATGCAGCTGTCACATTATGGTTTTACAGCAGTATAAAATATAGCAATATAAAGCAGATAATAGGGTTAGAAATATGACCTGTTTAAATTCCTAATACTAGCTCTAAGCAGCTTGTAATATGTAATTAAAACTACTAATGACAAAAAAAAATTTTAATCAAAGCAAATATTTATTTCCTGATCACCATGATTATCATTTTGGACATAATCGTGCAGCCCTAGCTTTGGGTAATGGCCGATACCAGTGTGTAATCGATACGCTGTGTGCCTCACTGTGTGGAAGTGACCGGGATTGTTCTTTAATGTGTAACGCGACATCAGCCTCGACTGCAACATTGCTTTCTTTGTAAAAGAAAATGTAACAAATAGATAGATAGATAGATATTTATTGAATTATTTAATTATTAAATAATAAATCATGCACCAATAACTTGGAGAAACAAATCTTCTAAATTAACAGGAATTACAATTCAAATGTGAACCTTTTTAATGCAGCAACAAATTGATGAAAACTTAAAGTGTATAAACATAAAACTGAATTTAGTAGTTTGGCCCCATTGTCACCGATACCCGATCCAGTGAGTCAGTATCGGCCTGATATCTGATCTGGTGCAGATCACAGTAGCCTACCATTCAAAAAGTTCTGAACAAAAGTGAGACATCATTTAATAAAAACAGATTTTAGATGCTGTTACCTTGTACTGTGGCAGGCTGACTTGTCCCCTCTGGAAGCTCAGCATCAGTTCTGTGTTTTCTGCCCTGACGTGACTCTCCTTTGTCACCTTTTTGATTTGCTCTGACAGATCCCTGCAAAAAGAAAAGAGAGGAAGGCGTGAAATAGACGTGAAGTGCAACTAGAAAATAACAGCGAGCATGTCCCCAAATCTTGAAGAGTATCGGGTGCCAGGCAGCAGGAAGAACAGAAGGAACAAAATCTCCAGCACTCACAGATAAAGTGTCTTCTTTATTATATTGGGCAAACAAACAGAGGTGTATCAGCAATAAGCCCGACGCCGCTGACGAAGGCTTATTGCTGGCTTATTGCTGAAATGTGTTCATTTATTTGCCCAATATAATAAAGAAAACATAAAGAGCAAATATAAGACTCCAAAGTACAGAACATATGCTGCACATTGTGTGAATTACTGCACCTATAGATGCAGCTGATAAGACTTTACAAATATGACCTGAATGTCAGCACGTACTGGACTAGAAACCTACTTTTCAATGCTGCAGTGTTAATGCAGATAAGATCGTCCAAACTCAGAGTGTGTAAACTCAGGAAGAAAAGTTTGGAAATTTGGTGTTTGGTGGTTTATTTCTCTGTTTTTACAATGCTAACTGGCAGTGTATTTTACATCACTGGACAGCCTGTTTATTTACCTTCACAGTCATGTCCAACTTGTGAGGATCATGCATTTGTGCGATGAGCAGCACAGCTGATTATGTTGGTAGCACCCAAGTGATATTTGCCAAAATTCTCTGCCAACGCTAAGCAGTGTATTCTCCTGTTTGTATTTACTCGTGTTTTGAGCTTCAGGCGCTGCCAATTAGGCACCACAAGACCAGACCACAGGACCACGAAGTGATCCGTTTCATTCTGAACAGTCGGCTTTGCAGGAGCACTCCAGCTCTTAGTTGTTTTAAATCAAAGCTTAAACTTTCCTTTTTCTGTTGCCTTTTATGAAACCAACTTTTTTTTTTTTTTTTTTAGCTTGTTTTCATTTTCTAATCTTTAACATTTTGATGTTTTTATGACTTTTTTAATTATGTCATAATGCTCTTTTGCACTTTGTTGCAATGTTGAATTGCCCTGTTGTTGACATGTGCTGTACAAATAATGCTGCCTTGCCTTTTGCAAAACCAACATGGCTCAGCTCAAAATTTTGTTTTGGGACAAACCTCCTCATCTCTTCTCTGACACGATTTTGTCGATTCTGTTTAGCATTTTGGCAATTTTTTTGGGCGCTACCAGCATAATCAGCTGTGTTGCACATCTCATAAATGCATGATCCTCACAAGTTGGACATCACTGTGAAGGTAAATAAACAGGCTTTCCAACGCACTGTAACACTGTAACAGAGAAATAATCCACCAAACACAAATTTCCAAACTTTTTTTCTCCAAGTTTAAGTTTGATGTTTTTTAAGAAACGTATATAACACAACACAGTTATAACACAATAATCTAGGCGCATTACAGTGATGAATATTGCAAAGCCTGGTGGTGAAATGTGAGATTTAGAGATTAAGAGCTCATTCTCACCTGTCAGCCACCTGCTCTGCTGGTGTCTGAGTCTTCTTCTCTGTCTCCATTGTGGTCCTGAAAAAAGCTGAAATGTCAGAAAAGTGCTTTTGAAGACCATCCTCCAACATCATATCAGGCTTTAAGAGCTATAACATGTCAGCAAAATGTTATGAATTTCAAAATATGACAAAAACATCAATGTAGACATTGTGTTTTACTCACCAGTTAGGATGAAGTTGAAGTTTGATGAAGCAGGTTTGGTAGTTTGGTCTCTGCCCGCAGTGATTCACTGTTTTCTCTCTGGATGTGCAATACACTTTGTGCTGTGTGTGCCTGCAGTCGTTTCCCCCTTTTATACGATCCTCCTCTGTCTCCTCCTACCAGCGGCTGAATGAAAACAGGAACAATGTGTCACAAAACCTCAGCTAAACATTATCTTGCAACTTCAGCAAAAGCAGTGGGAGGGACTAGGAGTTAACATGATGCAGCATCTTTGAGAAGTGGGAAGAGATCTGAGGGAGGGACTATGGCCTTTGCATGAGTAAGGAAGTTTGAGTAATGCCCTGGATTCCAGAGGGAGGAGGGCTGAGTGCTAAACATGACGTTGCAGATTTAGGCTTCCAAAGTTGGATCAGACGAGAGGAGGAGCCAACTCTAAACATGACTGCGTGACTTTCTGAAACCAGAGAGGAAGTGTTGACAGTGACTAATGTTCGAGAGGGGACAAATCTATCACATGACTGTATCAGCACAATACACCAACAGTTTTCAGTTGATCAGAAACATGAACAAGTTTAACCACATTGTTAGATCGCTGATAAGTTTATAAAAAAAAAAATGTCTGAGAAAGTAGTGCAGCTATGAACAGTGTGACGTCAAGCAGTGGAGACAAGCAATGATGTTAAAAGATACACAGTCCCCTCTGAAACTACAGGAACAACGAGGCCAGTTCATTTATTTTTGCTGTGCGCTGAAAACATTTGGGTTTGACATCAAAAGATGAATATGAGATCAGTATTTCAGCTTCTGAATAATACTTAATATTTAGTTGTAAATCCTTTGCTTGCAGTAACTTCTTCTACTGTAATGATCCTCCAGGCTTTCACCGCAGCCTCCTTCAGGTGTTGTTTGGGATCTCCCTTCAGTCTCCTCTTTAGTAGGTAAAATAAGGTTCAATAGGGTTTAAGTCTGGAGGCTGACTTGGCCGGTCTAATACCTTTCAGTTCTTTCCCCTGATCAACTCCTCGGTTGATCTCAGTGTGTTTTGGGTCGTTGTCTTGCTGCATGATGAAGGACCTCCTGATCAGTTTGGTTCATCTCTCTTTAAATTGTCAGACATCTCCTGGTGTAGCCTCTGTGCTTTAGTTCCTGAAGTCTTCTGTGAACGGTGGATTGTGATACCTTCACTTCTGCCCTCTGGAGGTTGTTGCTTATGTCACTGACAGTTGATTTAGGGTTTTTCTTTACAGCTCTCACAATGTTTCTGTCATCAACTGCTGATGTTTTCCTTGGTCGACCGGTTCCACGTCTGTTGCTCAGTACACCAGTGGTTTCTTTCTTCTTCAGGACGTTCTAAATGGTTGTACTGGCTACAGCCGGTGTTTGTGCAGCAGCTCTGATTGATTTTCCATCTTCTCTCAGCTTTTCTCCCGTAGACAGCTCTCTGGTCTTCACGTTGGTTACACCTCTTTAACTATAAATGCAGTCCGCACAGGCAAAACCCAAAGCTGAAACCGAGAGCAGGCATTCAGCGCTATTTATTGTTTGAATAATCAATGTAACAGGACACAGCTGGGCAACAAAACACCTGTCAGTCACATGTTCCAGTCATTTTTCTCACTTGAGAAATGGGTGGGTTCAAACAAAAGGTGCTATCTTCTAAGTTGTGTAACAGATCTAGATGTCAATACCTGGAAATAAAAGTAAGAAATACTGATCTCTCATCTCATATTCATCTTTTAATGTCAAACCCAAATGTTTTCAGTGAACAGCAGAAATAAAGGAAGTGTCCTCGCTGTTCCAATTGATCTAGAGGAGACTGTATATGGTGAAACATGCTGCTTTCTATCCTAACAGTTGGGATTGATTGATGAAAATGTAATTTATTTACTGTAAATAATATGCATGTAACTGCCATAAAACAAATCAAGCCAACAGTTCAGCTTTTTAAATGGCAACAGTCTGTGCAGTGATCATCATTGAGTGTTCCTGTTTAAACAGATCAACATTGTTTATATTCATCTTTTAAATGATGCATATGGTTTAGTAATGACTTGTGTACCTGATACTAAATACTAGCAATCTAATACTACTGCATACTTTTTTTGTTAACACTGACTGCTTACTGGTCCAGCTGAAGGCCGTTGTGTCTACACAGCTGTTTAGATCTGCAGCAGGTAAAAGTTTACTGAAAGTCAGTACTATACTCTATACACAGAAGCAGGATATGCACATTTGTGTTTGCAGTAAATGTATTTGTGTAGCAATGTTTTGCAAGTAGGGCTGCACGGTGGTGCAGTGGTTAGTGCTGTTGCCTTGAGGGTCGCAGGTTCGATACCGGCTTGGGACTCTTCCGTGTGGAGTTTGCATGTTCTCCCCGTGTAAGCGTGGGTTTTCTCCGGGTACTCCGGCTTCCTCCCACCGTCCAAAGACATGCTGTTTAGGTTAATTGATGACTCTAAATTGCCCGTAGGTGTGGATGTGAGCGTGAATGGTTGTCTGTCTATATGTTGTCTGTCTCTATGGGGGCGGCAGTAGCTCAGTCTGTAGGGAGTTGGCTTGGGAACCGGAACTGGTAGCTGGAGAGGTGCCAGTTTACCTCTTGGGCACTGCCGAGGTGCCCCTGAGCAAGGCACCAAACCCCCAACTGCTCGGGGCGCTTGTCAGGAGCAGCCCCCTCACTCTGACATCTCTCCATTAATGCATGTATGTGTGTTTCAGGTCTGCATGTACCATGTATGAGTTTAACAGAGTGTAAATTGAATTTCCCCATTGTGGGACTAATAAAGGTAGATCTTCTTCTTCTTCTTCTTCTTCTATGTGCCCTGCGATGGACTGGCGAAGGGCCAGGGTGAACCCCGCCTTCGCCCAATGCCAGCTGGGATCGGCTCCAGCCTCCCCGCGACCCCTAACGGGATAAGTGGTTGACGATGGATGGATGGATGTTTTGCAAGTAATTGTAAACAGAAAATTCACCTTTGAGCTCTCAGTCATGTACAGTGAATGGAAGCTTTCCCACAAAATACAGTTTTTCTCATTCGCTTTGGCCCAGTTAAAAAAAAAAGGAGTTAAAATCTCTGAACAATTAGTTTGTTGTTCTCAACATATTTGAATTTCTCATTAATTTAAGAAGCAATGTGTGCAACAGAGTAAGTACAATATCCATGTGCATTTTTCCATCTAGCCATCTTTAACCATTTATCCCATTAGGGGTAGTTGGCTGGAGCCAATCCCAGCTGGCATTGGGCAAATAATGCCATGTGCATTTTCCCAACTATATAATTTTTCATATACTGTATGTACATGGGTGTTGTACTGATGAAAAGTCAAAAAGCTATTTATTTATTTACTTCTACTCTTCCCTTTTTACTATATGATGTGGGTTTGTTTAACCTGCCTACCTGCCGTATTGTTTCCAGCCTTTGCTGAATCAGTTCCCAACTAGGGAGGTTATTTAAGAGGATGTGAGTCTCAGATCAGTTTGATTCTGATGAAGCCGCGGTTGGTGTCGAAAGGTTAGTCTTCTAATATAGTCGACTGCCTTAAATCTGTGTGCTGGACTGCTTTGGACCTGCTTTCTGCTGCTCTCCATTCAGTGAGCCCCGGACAGGCCTACTAGTCCTTGTGAAACACATTTGACCTCCTTTCTTCACTGAACCACATGCAGACGCCATACTGATCAAAACTAATTGAAAGAGTTGACTGAAATTGTCTTCACAGCCTCTAAACGTTTAATCGTTTCAGCCATCACATGCAAAAACGATCCATTCAGTTATCAAAATCTGTATCCCTCCATAAACATCTATGACATGGTGTTATGTGCTGTGAGGAGGAACAGTTTGCTGCTCTACTTATTTTTGACACAGATGTCATTTTGTGCCAGATATTCTGTTCGCTGTATGTGACTTGACAAGTTCAAAGGTGAATTTTCTGTTTACAGAACATTACTAGAGAAAGAAATGCTCTGCATACTTATACATGTGCACATCCTGTTTCTATTGACTTTCAGTCAACTTTTACCAGCTGCTGAAATGGGAATCTGAAAAGCATCTCAGTTCAGCATTCAGCTAGACAGACTTAATAAATAAAACATCAGCTCCACACCTTTTGGCCATAAAGTATTTTTATTAAGTAAAGGGAAATTAAGGGATGTCAGTAAGTAGAAGTGAATGGTGTCTAACTGAAAATTACTGAGCGCATATCGAGAAGATAATGTTATGTGAAAAGTGTGTCAGACATCAGTCGACCTCAGCCAGCTGCAGCCAATCAGTTAACGTGACTCTCTCCGGTCTTAACGTGACTCAGCAGACAGACGGCGGAAGCACCAAACGTGACTCAGCGGCTTTTGCTCGGCTCCGGTTCACTTCAGACCGACGTGAAGACAGTGAGTTTAGCCGAGGATGCGATGAGTTCAGGGTTTTTTTTTTTTTTAAATCTGAGGTTGTGAGCTACGTGTTGGCTCGTTGTTCAGCTGACAAAACCGGATGTATCACACAGTGAAGTTTCCAGAAATTTACGCTGTTTTTTTTAGCCATAATATCACCGACATGGACACGTCGACCACAGACTTTGACTGTCGGCGACACGTAACATTAACTAGATAAAGAACAGTCTGTCCTCGACTCACAGGACCACATACTACATACTACAGCAGTATGCAGTATGTACTGTGCACTGCATACTGCGTTCCGCAGTAGTTTGCAGTATGCGACGGTAAAACGATATATTTTGCAGGATGCAGTGATTTTTTTTTTTTAAATTTCAATTTAGTTTTTGGAACAGAACTCAAACTATTTAACTTCAGATTTGGTTTAATGACATTGTGGTTTGCAGTGGATAGAAAATTCCAGGTTTTTGTGATGTAAGTTTGTAAGTTTGAGATTGAATGGCTAGCACTTATATTGTGTAAACTGCTCAGAAATCCCCTGATTTTCAGTAAACCTAGGGAAGCCATCCATCCTCTGAATGCTCCAGGTCTCCATTTTGTGGTTGTAAAGTTTCATGAGGCTGTGATTATCCCAGAGGTCACCACAGGGCATTTTATACAGTGAGGTCAAGATTCAAAAAATGGTCTCACTACAATGAAATGGCTCCTATGGGGACTAACAGCATCACACATAAATAAATTTGGGCTTAATGGATCCAAGTGGTAATTCAAGATTATTCAAATTAAATTAATTATTAAAATAGGCAAAATAACACTTTTATATTGCATGAAAAAACAGCACGTTTTTGCCCCAAACTGCATGTGATTATCATAAAGTGGGCATGTCTGTAAAGGGGAGACTCAGTTACCCATAGAACACATTTTCATTCAGTTGCATAGCTTGAGGTCAGAGGTCAAGGGAGCCCTTTGAAAATGGCCATGCAAGTTTTTCCTCATCAAAACTTAGCCCAACTGTGGAGCGTTATTTATCCTCCTTTGTGACAAGCTAGCACATACTGTCCTTTCAGCTCCAAGACTGAACCTGTTACAGCCTCTGAAAGATAGTAAAGCTGGTCAGGATTAGCCATGATCCCACAGGTCTCACCGCTAATCCTCCTTGGTCTGACATAAATCTTGACAACACATTAAAATGGGGTTAGACACAGCATCTAAATAAAACACATTTTATAATGAAATGTTATTTAACTCACACTGTAACTGAATTAATTCTGAAGTTACACTTTATTCTTCCTTTCAATCACCACTGGAGCTCATATTTTTATTAATTGCATTATTTATTTGTAATTATTTCCAATTCCATTTATTAATTACATTACATTATTATTATTGCTGTTGAATGTCTGTCCCCCCCTGACTGTCCATGTGCAGATGGATGGTGATGGTGAAGCAGACCCAGTGAGTGGAGGCAGCCAGAGAGAAAAGAAAGGGTCCTATAAAGACTTCAAGATGGACGTAGAGGATCTGGAGGAACCAGATTCAGATTTTGAGGGATGCAGGACCAAGAGGCCTTACAAGGTGAACTGCACTCGTAGTTTAGAGGAACGACAAATTAAATTTTTCAAATGATCTTTCCTCTGCAGCAGAGTGACAGTTGCGCTTAGGGATGTGACAAATAATGTACCGTATTTAATATATTCTGATATAGTCTCATGGCATATGTTATTGATACATTATTGGCATCAGTATTGATTTACAGTATGTTGTGTTGCAATGTCAGAAGTGTATCCGTAACTGAAGCTCTGCTTTGTGGCAGACCTATAGTTGGAAGAATATTTTTGGCATCACTGGGCAAAAATTTCATTTGAACCTTTCAGCATATTGCAATTCAAGTGTTTTGAGAGAAAACTACACTTTTAAAAATCTAGCCTGTGACGAGAGACTTTGGCCAATCACAGGCCATTTCAGAGAGAGAGAAAGCATTCCTATTGGCTGTTCATTCAACAGAGGCAGCAGTCAGTCACTTGCAAACTCTGATCAAACGGTCAAACTAGGGAGCACTGATCAAATATGAATCAATATTCTGCTAGTGTAATCTATTTCTCACCTCAGATGTTTTTAGAAACATCTTGTAGTGACTACTTAGCTGTAAAATGATAAAGTTTGCTCCAGCTTGTGGGTGGTGCTTGGTATTTCCTCATCTGATCTTGGATGTTGGGTCACAAACTTAGGCATTACAGTAACAGAATATTGATTCATACTTGATCAGCGCTGCCTAGTTGATCAGAGTTTGCACGTGATTGACAGCTGCTTAGAGACTCAGGCTCCAGCCCGACTTGGTTGTTTTCCTCATCTGTGAAATCTTGCAGATGCCGTTAGGAATACCAGAGGTCATCGAAGACTGTATAAAGGAGTAAATAAATCTAGCGCACATGACTGATCGAATGTTGATCCCTGAAGTTACATGGATGTTTTCATGAAGGTTTCACAGTTATCTTTATGTTTTTATAGATGACTTTTTTATAGATGCAATATATTACACATTGTATAGCTGTTATTTTTGGATGTAGTGATTCTTTTGATTTCTCTCTGTGTGATATTTATTATTCACCCATTACAGGAACCAGAAGGCTTGCTCAACAAGAAATGGGAACAGTCTGGTAAGGTGCTTTTCAAGCAATTGTGTGCAGTCAGATCGCTTCACAGTTTTGTTTTTTTTATAACTCACAAATCCAACATGGCTGTAAAACAGCATGTCTCAGTGGTAAATGTTGAGCAAATTTCAGCTAATGGGCAATTTAATGCTGTCTAAGGATGCAGAAAGGGCACTTCATAAGATGAAGATCTGGTTAACAGCATCTATTGTTTAATATGAATACATGACATATTGCAGGTAATAGTGGTGCAGAGTCATCTGGTTTCCTCTCTGCTTATCCAGTCTGTGACCCACAAGACAGATGGCAAGAAAGAGGAGACGAGGTGAGAGAACAGATGAGTTTAATACATTTTACTCTCAGGTTAAATCTGTCTGTGGGTGTTAAAACAGAGATTTAAACTAATTGTGATTACCATACCGACTCATGACTTATTGTATGTGTGAACTCTCTCTTTTCCAGGACATCCAAGACAAGTTGATGCATTCATGTTGCATAGCAGAGGACAGCATTGATCAGGTAATCATCCGGTATGTTCATGTTTATTTCGACTTTCACTTCTACTCATCATCATTTTTCCACTTTTCTGTTTCTCCCAGGCAAATCCAAGCTCCACATTGGAGCGCTGTGTGCACAACATGGGTATCATCACCCCTCCTGCCACTCCAGTAACCCGCAGGCCTCGTCTATTCATACCTGTTCCTAGTTCAGTGACAGCCACTGCTGCTACAGTGAGCTCTGTAGTTAACCCTATGGTGTCTAACCTCATGACTGACACCTGTAGTCCAATTAGCTCTATGAGCAACCCCACCACTTCAGCCTGGGACACTCTGAGATCCACATCCAGGAATCCTGGCTGCTCCGACCGGGATCCTGTCAGCGCTGCAGCTCACCTGCACCTGTTGGGAGAGTCCTTGTCCCTGATTGGACACCATCTTCAGGAGACAGATGTGAGTTGATTCAGTGTAGAAAATGTTCTATTAGATATTGCTCTGTGAGGCTTTCTTTGGTGTCGCAACAAATTTAATTTGTTTCAGCAGTTGACAGTTTATGGCAGTGATTGTGTTGAACGTTTATTCATTCATTATCCGTAACCACTTATATTGTTTGGGGTTGCAGGAGGTTCACCCTGGACAGGTTGCCAGACTATCACAGGTCTGAGACATAGATACAGACAACCATTCACAAAATTCAGCAATTAATGTGCATGTCTTTGGGGGGAAACCGGAGAACCCGGAAGAAACCCTGACGCTAACACGGGGAGAACATGCAAACGCCACACAGAAGGACCCCAAGCTGGCGTTGTACCTGCAACCCTCTTGCTGTGAGGCAACAATGTTAGAATGATTTTAGGACTCATACATGACTGATATATTTTTTAATAACCATTAAAAAAAAAAAAAAAAAAACTCACGCACACACTATATTACTTCAAAATGCCTCTAGGGGTCCTCATATCCCTGTTTGAGAAACACTGACATACAATGTACTGGGCTGTTCCTTCATAATAGGATTTCATATTTTTAATCTTTTAATGATGTAACCCTGCTGTGTTGCATCATGATGAACCCAGAGTGTTGCATGTTCTTCATCTTTTGCTGTTTACCTTTTAAAGTGACAGATTAGTGGTGTCATGCCTGTCTGGCACAGTAGCTGAGCACATTAATGCATATTTGAGAATAAATGCAACAAATGGAGATTAGGGAATGCAAATCACTTGTCAGGCATCCAGAGTTAACAGGCTAAATTACTACTGGCATAACATTTTTGATAGAAAAATGGGACAATATGCATCCTGGAGCTGAAAAATGTACTAAAATATGAAACAAATTTTGATAAGTTAAGAGTCATGAAGGGTATTTGATTTAGCTTATGACATTTTATTTTTGCACCTGTCTACCAGGTGTGCATCTAGACAAAATTTAATCTACATACAGTATGAACAAAAGCCACTGGCCAAAATTAAATTGCATATATTGCATTGCATATGTATAGTTTATTTATTTTATATCCTTTATTTAACCAGGTGAGAAAACTCATTGAGATTAAAATCTCTTTTGTGACCTGGCCAAGAGGGCAGCAGAGAAAGTTATTTCAACAATAAAGACAAACAATATAAAGACAAACAATATAAGCAGACCAATACAGCAATCGCACACCATAGACATATAAACAAATAGCATGTGCAGTTATATGTACAGCACAATAGCAGCTGTGCTGCACAAACAGGTCAATATTAAAATGACTCAAGGACAAAAAAAATTTAGGAGCAGTTACAGCGACCAATAGTGCTATTTTCTCGATTTTTTTAAAATGGACTTAAATTCTCCCATAGTGATAAAATCTGATAGTTTCAGGTCCGTCTGCATAACGTTCCACGAGAAGAAGATAGTCCTTTATTAGTCCCACGAGGAGAACGGAGCAACATATTTAAACGCTTTTTTGCCAAGCTCCGTTCTGACCTTTGGGACCAACATTTGTGTGACATCTTGAGAGCGCAGGCCATATTGACTGTGGTTTGTACACAAGAAGGCACCAGTCCAAGGAGACATTTATATATGAGAGTCGACCAGTGTGAAAACCTGCGGACAGACAATGATGTCCATCCAGCAGCAGCATAAAGGGAACAGTGGTGTACCAGATTTCCACAGCCAGTAACAAATCGTAACACACAGTGGTATATAGTATCCAGCCTCTTGATGCTCTGGTCAGGTGCATTCATGTAAAGCAGGTCACCATAATCCAATACTGGTAAAAATATAGCTGAAATAAGATATTTCCTCACCTGGAGGGAGAAACAGGATTTGTTTCTAAAAAGGAACCCCAATTTAATTTTCAATTTGGACACCAGATTTTCAATGTGTGATGTGAAAGTCAGGTTTTGATCAATGAGGATCCCTAAGTACTTATAAGTTGGTGTGAGCAGTCTCTGAATATATTTGTATCAGGTATCAGGCCAAGATTGGACACAAACCAAGGGAAATTAAGTTCTCTTCAACCTGCCCCTTTTAAAATGACCTTTAAAATGATTATATTATGTGTAGTAAATATAAATAAATACATAGATAGATAAATGAATTTATATAACTAAATAAATTCATTCATATATGTATATATATATGTATATCTCTCACATTTATGCTAAAGGAGGAAAATGAGGAAACTACAGAAATGGTTAGTTAGGATGTGAATATACTCAAAGCTATTTTCTCTTCCAAGATTTTGAATATGAAAAAACAGTAAATTGCACAAACAAGTATTTTAGGAAAAGCTGAAGGAGAAATATGAGATATTGAATTTAAGGTTTGACGCAAACATGATTCAGTCCACCTACTAACTGAGTATAGGAACAAGAAGGGCAGGTTTCATTTAGCCTCAAGAGAACATAAAGCATGTGCAGTGCATGAAGAGACGATAATTGCTTCTCCTTATGTCTCTGCAGAAAATGGTGAGCCTGTCGAGTAGCTTG
The DNA here is from genome assembly GCA_947000775.1 of Pterois miles. NCBI lineage: Eukaryota > Metazoa > Chordata > Actinopteri > Perciformes > Scorpaenidae > Pterois > Pterois miles. The sequence goes on along the minus strand of CAMQGK010000224.1, from coordinate 7,820,160 downwards.
TCTCTGCTCCTGGACTCTCTGCTGTGTGCCCTGGCTCCTCTACTCTGCCTCACCACACAGATACCAGAGCTGAGGAGCTGCACCCAACACACACTGGTGAGAGATGCAGCCGCACCACATACAGTAAATACAGTAATTGTTCTGTCAGTATGTAACATGTTAAGGAGGAAAAAACCTGTTTTTATCATTATTTTTTTAAGGCCTCCACTCTGGAAAACATTTCCTATGTGATGCCTGGGTTGTGAGTGATGAGGAAGACCCCACTAACAGCACAGTCTAATATGCTGAAAGACGCTACAGGTTAATTTACACTTAACTGTGTAACACTGTTAAGTATATTTGTTTGCACTATAATTTTTTTTTTCAGTCTTATCACAAACATGCAAGTTTACTTTAATATGTCGGGTTACTTTCTTGTATTGGTTGTTCAATTAAAAGATGTCAAGATTGAATTATGTAACTTTTTACTGACTAAAAGCCATAGACTGTAAATAAGAAGTGGACGTAGTCACTGTGACGTCACCCATCATTGTGAAGCCTTGAGTTCGGTATTTTGGCTGGTGCCATCTTGTTTTTTTGCAACCAGAGGTCACATGTGAGGGTGGAGCTGGTACAACGAAAGCTGAATAATGTTGCCTTCAAATGACAACAACATCAATGACTTACAACATGGTAAGTCATGTACATGATGTACATGATAACGTGACTGTCAGCGTCTAGATGCCACAGAGGCTAACAATTTAGCAAGCTAGCTAGTGCAGTAAATGCAAAGACAGGCTGTTGGAAATATCAGTGTTTTAAAATTACCAAGAACAATATATGACTAAAAATTACAATATATTAACATATTATGTACCAAAAAATTAAGTTCGGTGGCCTCTGTCATTTCTGACGTCAACAAACACGTCACAAGTTGTGATCGCTGAGCTTTCCACTTACAAGGTCATGAACATAACAATAAGGGGGCATTCATATGGACTCTTCTCATAAACATGATAAACATGACCCCATTTGAAGGCACCATAAGACAGAACAATGCTGTGGTAGCAACTTGTCAATCACAAGGCAGCCACACCCTAAAGCATACCCTCCTTTATGGTCTATTTGACTCTGAATGGGACCATAATTTACTAAATGAACATGACCATAAACTAATGTTTACAATGTTTACTGAGGTAATGAATCAAGTGAGAAGTAGGGGCATTTTCTCATAGACTTCTATAGAAACTGACTTCTTTTTGCAACCAGAGGGGTCGCCCCCTGCTGGCTGTTAGGAAGGACATCACATAGATGTACACGTAAAGTAGTCTCTTACATGTTCTTGGATTTATACCTGAAAATAAGAGTTCATTTTAAGGAATATAACTATATCTTTAGCCCTTATGATAATACATTTGATTGCATATGACTGGGGGGGTCACAGAAATCTCCATTTCGTATTTGATGTATTCAAATGTTGCACACAGTTTAGGCGATATGTGCATCCAAACCTGCAGTACTGCAACATGACCAATTAACTCATGGCAAGCTAAATATATGCTTAGAGTAATTTCAATTTTTCTTTTACAAATTACTAATAATTCAATACATATGATATGATGTTTATTAATATATGAATATATATATATATATATACACACATATATATATATATATATATATATATATATGTGTGTGTGTGTGTGTGTGTGTGTGTGTGTGTGTGTGTGTGTGTGTGTGTGTGTGTGTGTGTGTGTGTGTGTGTGTGTTATATATATATATATATATATATATATATATATATATATATATATATATATATATATATATATATATATATATATATATATATATATATATATATATATATATATATATATATATATATATATGTAGTATAGAGTGAAGTTCTGTCATGTCTGTCTGTGACATATTTTTACCTGCATATTATACCAGTGACTAACCTGAACAACCCTGAAGAACAAAGCTTATTTGACAGGCATCCATGAGTTTTGACATATCATGGGTGTGGTAGATAAAAGCAAAGTGGAATGATTCACATGTGCTCAGAGATACACCTCCTCCTCCCCATCGTGGAATGCTTAGCAGCCTGCAGACAAACAAACCTGTTGTGCACGGAAAAATATACTTGTGAGTGTGTTTGTGTGTGCATGCGTTCAAAGTTGGGAGTGGTGAGACGAGTGCCTCCCCAAGACTGTGGCTCTCACCTGAGTAGGCAGCTTTTAGTCGTCGTGAAGTTGTCTGGATGAGAGACATAATTCAGCGACTACTGAACGGGCGGATCGCAGACGATACATGAACACAGCTTAAAAGTCCTCAAAAGTGAGTAAGTATGTCGTCTGTTAAGTAATAGTTATTGAATATTAAAGTGGGCGTTTAACTGGTGCAACAAATTGTAGGTTATTAGTAATCACAGTTGTTATCATTGTTATGTGAGCTTTAAATAGACAGATGAACTAGTGTCTGTACTCTCAGTATTGGTTTAATGCCAAGTTTGAATTTTACTTTAGTGCCAAATGTGTACAGCTCTTATGAAATACTTCACTAATAAACAAATGGCACATGATCAGTCCTTAATTTTGTGAGCATTTGCAAGCAGATATGTTTTGTGCATATTTGTGTATATGAGCCCACATATGTAAAAGTCCTGGTAGAATGTAGTTGGACAGGAGTGGCAAGGTGTGGCGTATCATGCACACTAAGAAAAGAGGGATGCACTTAGCAAAGGAAGAAAAGTTTCAGTGAAATGAAAGCTTTGTGTACGCACACACAGCTATTACAAATTAGCTTCATTCTTTTTGTTAACTCATGCACAACAGCTGAGATGGAGGGAGTGAGTTGGAGAGAAAAGTGATGCCCAGAGGAACCTAAATAAGAGGAAAGTGTTCTAGTGTGTACTGGACACAAACAATCTGATGAAACATGTCAAAAGTCATCACAACTTTCATGACGTGAGTCATCCGTTCACTTAACATATGTCATATTAGGTAACTAAACGCCTACCCAACCTGTCCAGTTCTGCTTTTCCAGTTCCATTTGCATGTGGTTTCATCTTCTAAAAGTCAAACGTGGCTAAAGCTGCACGTATGAACATGTAGTCACAACACACCTTTTGCTTTTGTTTGGTTAGTGTAGCTTCCAACTAAATAGAAACAGTAATCTTTGAATATCATCCAGAACGCACATTTTGAGCCCCTTCCTTTTCCTTTCTCTCTCCAGCCATGAGTGAACACTTGAGCGAGAGCTACTACGGGTCCTCGCCGCCGGAGCTGAGACTTCTTCTTTTGGGAAACATTGGATGTGGAAAGACGTCTTCGGCGGACACTATCTTGGGCCACCTGTCTGCCATCTCTCCCAGTGCCTCCAGGAGCTGCCAGCTGCGACAGGGCATCTCTGAGGGCAGGAGCGTGACTGTGGTGGAGGCGCCAAGGTGGTACTGGACCGGTGGCAAGATGGAGGACAGTGTCAGGATGGAGACGAAGCGGGGGATGACGCTGGTAGCGCCAGGCCCACATGCTATTTTGCTGTTGGTGCCTGTGAGCCAATTTACAGAGGTTGGTTGTATTTACTCATGCAGTCATCAATGACATTTTTTTGGTAGTTTTGTACTTTTTATTTACATTCCTGTGTCTCTTAATATATTCATTAATCTTTGTTTCTTTTTCTGGTAAAGTACAATGTGTTGGTATACGAAGTGTATATGTTTTTACCCTGTCTTTTGTCAGTTGGAAGTCAGTGAATTTAATAATTAGAGTCCTAATATATATAACACCAGGGTCTTTCTCTTTCCCTGGTGTTCCCAGATGGAAGGTCGTGTGCCTGCAGAGCTGGAGGAGGTTTTTGGGGAGGAGGCGCTGGATCACACCCTGGTCCTGCTGACCTGTGGGGACTACTTGATGGGAAGAAGAGCAGAGGTATTAGAGTTGTACACGCAGTCTCTGTGGTGTGCTAAGATACGCATTTCAAGTCCTCTTATTTTTAGTATCTTTAAAGTGTATACTTTGGCACCTTGAAATTCAAAGTGAGCTTTTGTATTTGAGTTTTAAACGAGTTTGCCAGTCTTGTGACACGCTGAAACAATCTGTCTAAACTTTTAAGGTTAGGTTTTACTTTGAAAACTGGACATTTTGTGAAGAAGCTGTTGCTTCTCCTTCAGACATCTTTGCAGTATTTCCTCAGCATTCACTGTGTCCCAATGTGCACTAATCAGCTGCTGTTTTATAAAGGCGGGAGACAGCGGTAATCCATTGCAAACCTTTTTTTTTTTTTTTTTTTCCACAGGAATACCTGCAGAAAGAACACCCAGGCCTGAGGCAGATAATTGATCGCTGTGGTGGGAGGTACCATGTCATCAATAATCGTCAGCGGCAGGACAGGGAGCAGGTCCGGGAGCTGCTGGAGAAGGTGAGAGGTTGGCTTAGAGAGCAATTAAGACAACAGCATCTAGAGTTTGCACACATATTTTGTAGTGTGTACAGCTTCTCTGTTTTTATACCGAGCAGCCTGGGTGTATACTTTTTTTGGCTGCTGCACATGGTAGAGTTTTATTTGTTTTATCTATGAAGGTAACTGAGCATGCATGTTTTTCCTAGCAATGCCCTGTTTCACACTCTTCTATCACACCAAGCCGTAGTTGAAACTGGTATTAATAACAAGGTTGATTGCATTGTAACTTTTGACTGACATGAGAAGTGATTCCACAATGGAGATTAACTGCAGGATTTATAGAAATGTGACAGTGTGATTGTAGATGTGAGTATGGGGGACCCTTCCTAAATGTATTGTTTATTTATTTATGTAACAGGTGGACAATATGGTCAAGACAAATGGGGTATACTACATGAAAACAGCCCAGGAGAGAGAGCTGGACAAACGAGTGAGAGAGAGAAAGCGAGAACTTATGGAAAATTACAGACTTCAGAAGGAGGAGAGGATGCACATCTCAAACACAGAAACACGGAGGAGTATCGATAGAAGAGAGGAGTGCAGCACCGCCGCTGAGAGGACGAGGGGAGAAGAGAGGGATGAGGTGGAGGGAAGTGTGGGTGTGAGCCAAAGGTCTAACGGGCTTCATTCGACTCCAGCTCCAAAGGAACAGTCATATTCAGAGCGCTATGAGAGCAGGCGAGTGAACAGACCGCCCAGCTTCAGACTAAATGAAGGTAAATGTATGCATTACATCACAGTTTTGTGTAAAAAAAAAAAAAAAAAAGGATCAAAAGTGAATGTGAGCACAAAACAGGACTCATAATTTCTGTTTTTCCTCTGTAGATGGAGCTATACTCTCACAAATGTCTGAGCTGAAATCGTCCCCGAAAGTGGTCACTACTTGTGAGTCACAATGTCACTTAAAAGTGCACTCCTATGATGATAGATGTTTAAAAATAACTAATTGTTCATATTAAACTCAAAATGTCATCTGATTGTTTTCAGTTCACCACAGAATGAACAGCTTTGAAGGGAGATCCCCCGAGCCGTCTCCAGACCCCTCTCCTCTTTCACCTGTCTTCACCTCTACCACCTCCTCGCCAACCTTTGCCTCCTCTCCCACTGCTTTCCCCTCATCCTCCTCTCCCACCTCATCCTTCTCTCCTTCCCCATCTTTCTCTCCCTCCTCATTTGCCTCATCCCCCTCATCTTCTTCCTCTTCTCCGGAGCTGCGTCTGGTGCTGCTCGGCCGATCTGGATCAGGGAAGAGCACAGTTGGCAACAAGATACTGGGGCGGGAGGAGTTTGAGTCGTGCCCAGACAGCCTCACAGCGATCACTCAGGAATGTGAGAAAAAGAAAGCAGTGGTTGAAGGAAGACAGGTAAATTATTAAGATTTAATTTCCCTTCCACTCATCCCATCCATGTGCCATCATCAACCCCCCTATAACCTAATCTTTGACACTCTCTTCTTATTTTGTGTCACAAAACTGTTAAATCATGCAGGTTTCTCATGAATCAGCTCTTCATATTGCTGCCTCCTCTCTGACCTACAGGTGGCGGTGGTGGATACACCGGACTGGTTCAATTCAGAGCGAACTCCAGATGAGGTGCGAGCTCAGATCTCTTCCTGTGTGGCTTTGTCCAGTCCTGGTCCACATGCCTTCCTCATGTGTGTCCCCTTAGACCAGCCTGCAAAGACCGAGCTGCAGGCTCTCGGGGCCCTGGAGACTGTTTTTGGCCCTGAGGCGGTCCAGAAACGCACTCTGCTCGTCTTTACATACGCAGATAAACTGAGGGAGAGTGGGAAGGCGGGAAATGACAGCGTAGAGGCATACATCGCTGGTCAACGGGACGATTTGTTAAAGCTCGTGGAGAAATGCGGAGACAGGTTTCATGTGATGGAGACTGAAGGAGGGTGGAGGGACAGGAACAATGTGGCAGAGCTGCTAGAGAAGGTGGAGCAGACAGTAAAGGAAGGTGGAGGACAGTGTTATTCCCATCCTGCCTTTCAGGAGGCGGAGACCAGAGTGAGGCAGAGACAGCTGGAGATAGTGAGGGAGAGGAGGAGGGGAAAACTAGAGGAAGAAAGACTGGAAGACGTTAGACAGCTCAGCTCTGAGAGGCGTGTACTTTATCCCTACATGCAGCCTGTGGCTGAGGCAGAAGAGGAAGTGAGAGAGGACGAGATTGAGGAAACAAGGGATGAGGCTGAGATGAGTGTAAGCACTATGAACATTGAGAGCCTTCCTGCTATCACGCGCTCCACCTTGTCCCCTTCGCTCCTCCGATCCATTATGGAGAAAATGGAGTCTAGTGCAAAAATGTTACCCAAACTGTTGGCAGACGGCTCTGTGTGGGTCGGTGAGGGAGCAAAGAAGGTGAAAGATAGCCCGATGTGGGGCACAGTCGGCAGCGGAGCACAAAACGTCCAGAAGATGGTGGTTGATAGTTCTGTATGGGCGAAGGTGGGATCTGGTGCTGGACATGTGTCCAAACTAGTAGGAGATAAGGTGGGAACCAGTGCTGGACATGTGTCTAAACTAGTAGGAGACAGAGTTCCCAAAGTAGTAGTGGATGGTTCTGCATGGGTGGGATCTGGAGCAAAGTCAGTAGCAGCTAGTCCCATGTGGGGGAAAGTTGGTTCAGGTGCCAAATCAGGGGCCATGCTAGTGGCGGACAGGTCCATGCGTGTCGGAGCTGGGATCGGAGCCGGGGCAAAGAATTTGGCGCAGAGTCCTGTGTGGGGAAAAGTGGGATCTGGGGCCAAATCTGGAGCCAAACTGATGGCTGAAAGCTCTGTGCGAGTTGGAGCTGGAATCGGTGCCGGTGCAAAGAAGGTGGCGCAGAGTCCAGTGTGGGGGAAGGTGGGCTCTGGGGCCAAAGCAGGCGCCAAAATGGTGGCAGACAGCTCAGTGTGGGAGAAAATTGGAACCACTGCTAAAAAGGTGCCCATGGTGGTCATAGGGGGCGCATTGCTGGGTCTTGTCCTCGGCGTGGTTTTGGGGGGTGTGATCGGCGGAGCTGTCGGCGCAGCTGCTGGATCTGCAGTAAGTGAGGTGGGCAGACGAAAATTTGGCAAGAAAAACACATTAGAAAAGACAGATGAAGCTGCAAAGAATGTGGAGAGAGCAGTGAACGACAGCATAGACTCTCTCATAAAACAAGGAGATAAAATACTCAAAACTGAATGAATGGCTGAATAGATCATGTATATAGGATGTATACGAAATGTAAAAACATTCAGTTGTGAATTACTATAATTCAAAATTCATTTTAAGTGGACAGCTTGATGATCTTTAAAACACTTTTCTATTAGCCTTTCTTCATTTCTACTCAAATAGACCGAAATCATATCATATCAAAATAAGTCTGTCAAAGTGTATTAACTATTTTATAAACTGATGCCTTGAGATGTTTCCAAACATCAATGTTATTCCATTATTTGCTTAAGTTTCATTCCAGAAGCTAATGAATTAGGATGGGTGTGACTTTTTTAGGGTGAATGCCACTCACACTAAATATGTTCTAGGCTAAATATGATATAAACTATATGATATTGCCTTATATACTGTTTGCAAGATGTATCAAATGCTGTGAGAAAATAAAAATGCTGTTCTAATTTTTAGCCTGTGATTGATGGTTATTTCCTGTCCATCTCTTAATGAGTAGTAAATTCAAGGTGAAGTTAAACTAGTGTAAGTCATTTAGCAAATTATGTACATTTATTGCAGGGCTTTATTGAGTACTTGATTCTAATTGGTCAGTTACGGCCTTCTATGTTCTGTTGTTTCTTTATAGCTGTCTGTTACTACAGTATTCAGTATATAACAGACCGTTGCTAGGTATAACAGACCGTTGCTAAGTACAGTATAACAGACTGTTGCTACGTATGATGCATGCTATGGGTGCAGTTCTAATGTCTAGTAAGCGTGCTAATGTACAGCTAGCAGGTCGTTGTTGTGAAATAAACCGTTGGGGTCTACTCTGCATCGCCCTGTCGTGGTTTATTTACAACAATGACCTGCTCACTGTACATTATCCCTTACATATCAGTCATCAATCACTTGGCATTTTCTCCTTCTAATATTATACCTACCTAATACTACCTACTAAAAACATTCATCATAATAAAATTATGTATTTGTCTGTTTTTGAGTGTCACAATGCAAATATGATGGATTTTGTTTTCTACACTAACTTTTTGTTGCATTTACTAAACCTCACAATTAACTAAAGCTCTGCATTTAAAAAGCTGTATTCTCTTTACCAGCACGCTGAAGCTGCTTTAGGAGGAAGAACCCTCTAACATGTCCATTCTTCACTTGGGATGTGCAGGTTTAGTCTGTACGTGACTGATGGACTAGAGCTACCGGTGTTTCTGTGTGCAAGTGGGTGTAACGAGGGGGGCACCACTGAAGGGTGGAGGCAAGGACTTTATCTCTAAGTCCCAGGCTGGCTAGCATCACCATGCTTATCCTCCTGTATCAAAAGAAGGAGAGCAGGTTAACACACCAGCAGTCTCAACCAGCATTATAAGGTTTCATTTTCTTGACCCATATTGTGCATCATTGCAATATTTAATATCAAGTACTGCAGATATATGTATAAAAAAGCAGCAGGTGAATTCAGGCAAAAGTTGTGATGTGCAGATGATTTCGGTAACATTCCTAATATTTTCCCATTGTGAGTAGGCCTCAGAAGACATTTTGACAAGTCACAGTAGCAAAAGCACTGCCGTGTATAATAAAATGAATGATGGCTGAATTCTGTGGAGGTTCGCATTCATCCAGGTCATATTCATTCTGGCAAAAATTGAGTCGAAGGCAACTGGACTTAGATTTGTCTCTGAAGACGTTTCGCCCCTTATCCAAGTGGCATCATCAGATCGAACGCTACAGTCTGACTAGTCCCCACTAGTCAGACTAGTGGAGACTAGTCGGAAAATGGAATGGCTGAATTCCATTTAGCTGCTGCTGTTTCAGGGTGCTGGTATTGTTCATGCTGGCTCACACCATCATGGCTTACTGGGACACTTTAATATAACAGAGCCACCACTAAAGCAGCTGTTATATTTTTATTCGGGCTGTCAAAGTTAACACAAATTTCTTTTAACGCCACTGATTTCTTAAATGCATCAATGCAACATACAGTTTTTAGGTTGTAGTGGACTCAGTTTTAAAGCTACAGAGAGGATACTGGTATCATATGAAACTAGAAAACCTAAAGAATCCATTCGTACCAACCATGTCATAGTAGCTTGTTGCGAAGGAGGCTGAATAAGTTATGCTAAAATTTGGCAAGGAGAAACTTTACTTGCCATTTTCAAAGGGGTCCCTTGACCTCTGACCTTAAGATATGTGAATGTAAATGGGTTCTGTGGATACCCATGAGTCCCTCCTTTACAGACATGCCCACTTTATGATAATCACATGCAAGTCATAGTCAAGTCAGCACACTAACACACTGACAGCTGTTGTTGCCTGTTGGGCTGCAGTTTGCCATGTGGTGATTTCAGCATATTTTTATGCTAAATGCAGTAATATATACATACATTTACATAAAGCAGCACGTTTGCCCACTCCCATGTTGATAAGAGTATGAAATACTTGACAAATGTCCTTGTACATAATAATAACAAAAAATTTTATTAATTTGTGATTAATCGCAAATAACTATGGCCAATGGTTCGTTGCTCTGATATATACATTTTCAGCTGCAGCAGACAGCTGTTTTCAGTCAGAAAAAATAAGCTCTAAAAATCCAGTGAACACCATCTGCTCAGCAGCAAACAGCAGACAGACACAGTTAGCGACCAGCTGAACATAGTGGAGCATTTAGAGGTTACAGAGACATGTTTTTCTCAGGAACTGGTGGAGATCAAAAAGACAGCTGAAAGAGGGTGAATATTGGACTTAAACTCATCAGGTGACCAGACACACAACTTCAAATAAGTGATAATATGATATAAGCCACAACATCTTAGAGACTGTCTACAAAAGTCTCATTGAAACTGTCCTAACTTTTAACATGAAAACATGGTATGGGCACCTGGGAGCTAAGAATTAAATCAGACTATCCAGAATTACAAACATGGCCATAAAATCATTGGGAAAAAGCAAAAACAACAGGGATGTGTATATAAAATACAGGTGAAACAAAAAGCTCGACAATATGACGCTATAGATCCGCTGCAACAGCCAAGAACATTTACAAAAAGTTTTTCTTATCAAATACAATAACTTTATTAGATTTATAAACAATGTCTGTTATTGTTCTCTGTACTTTACATATTGTGCTATTCATATGCATTGTGATTTATTATGATGTGTTTTATCCAACCTGTGAAGCCAATTGCAAATTTCCACATTTGTGGACAACAAAGATTATTATTATTATCATCATTATTATTATTATTATGTTGCTCTGTACCCTGTGATGGACTGGCAACCTATCCATGGATGGATGGATGGATGATGCTCTGTAACTGCTGAATGCATCGCCACACCACATTTGCGTTTCCTGCTATGAGAAGTTGAATTATTTGCTGTGAAAAGGGTCAGTTGGTTTATCGTCTCTAACGCATCACACCATGACACCGGGTTGCCTTTGGTCTCCGTGTGCTGCAATAATATCCATCTACAAATCATATACTGTTAAATAACTCCCATCATCACAGCGAGTCACTTTTGTTACAGTAAGGCCTTTAGTGTGTGTGACAGCAGAGTACGGCAGTACTCCTATGTGTGACCCCTGCCTCAGTCTGCAATCCTGTGTGGTTTCACAACGAAGCAGGAGGAGGGAGGAGGGAGACTGGCGCAGCAGAGCGGGCAGAGGCAGCGTTGTGAAAGCAGCTCTTCCTGTTGTGTGGCCCTGAAACTGGGTGTATGGGGGTTCCCAGAGCATCCTGGTGGCTGTATTATTTTTTTGTTTTCCCCCTCTCCCTTTCTCCTATGCTGTGGTTGCCTTCCCCCCCAACACACACACTGCCACCCCTCCTCCAGGAAACTCGTTGGCTGTCAATGAGACAGCACTAACTGTAGGCGTTTCCTGGCCGCTTGGTAGAACCGAGCACATAAACCACCACCGCACAGCTGCAGCTCCCCCCACACTTTTCACCTATGCACCACCTCCCCAAGCTGAACCACATCTCTAACCGCATTCCACATCCACCCGGACCTTCCTCCAACAACCGCACAAATCTTCCACGTCAAAAACATGCAGTGGTGGAATGTAACTAAATAAAGTTACTCAAGTACTGTACTAAACTGCAATTTGAAGTTACTTGTTGTACTGTACTTGACTATTTCCATTATCTGCTTCTTTATAGGCTACTTTTATGCTTCTGCTTTACAAATATTGTACTTTTTTACTCCACAGCATTTGTTTAACATCAGTTACTAGTAACTTTGAAGATTTATATTATTAATAAAATGTATTGCCTAAATCAACTAAATGATGACGTATTATTATAGATTAAGCTACCTGGAAGTGTATAAAGTTATTTGAATTATAGCTCCACCAACTGCAACACGAGTGATGCACACATTAAAGCTGCAGTGGGTAGAAATGGAGCACATATGACTTTAAAAAGTTGTTTTTATTAAATGATCACTATATCCTGACAGTAGTGCATGAGACAGGTAATCTAAAAATAATCCTCGGTGTCCTCCGGTACTCCTAGTGGCTTCGGTAAGATTTCACAGACCGGAGGAGAACAACCAATCAGAGCTGAGCTGGAGCCTTGCTGTCTCTCCAATCAAACGGTCAAACTAGGCAGTGCTGATGCTCAAATACTTTCATTAACATCCTGTAGTGTACTGTTTAGCTGTAAAATTAGAAAGTGAACTGGATACAGTGTTGGAGGCTGTGAGAGTTGCTCTGTGGTGCATGAAGTCAAAATGGCTCAACTTCCACCTGGAAAAGTACTCGGATCGTCTGGTGAGCTGTCAAACAAATCATCTGCTGAGTTACAGATGTCGCTTTCTCAATGTAAGTCTATGGGAAAAAGTCTTTTTGGGTCCAATGACATCACGCGACGGACACGGAGCTTGTAGTACCACTGTTTGGTCACTACCAATATTGGGATCAATGACCAGCGCCTGTACTGGCTTTTTTGAGATCAGCTGAGCAAATACCAAGCACCAATAGGAATGCGCTCTCCGAAGTGACCTGTGATTGGTCAAAATCTCCCATCACAGGCTGGATTTATTAAAGCCTGAAAACAGAGCCATTGGGAGGTACAGAAGTCTAGTTTTCTCACAGTACTTGAATTACAATGTGCGTCAGCATCAGTTATTGTGGATTTTTTGCCCAGAGAAGCCAAAAACATACTACAGATTTAATGCATCAATAATTATAGTCAGGGGTGAAAGTAATGATTTTATTTACTGTTGTTTTGTGCGTAGGCCTACTTTTTTTGTATTGTTAAAAATCAGTAATTTTACTTTTTTACAGTATTGTACAATTCAAGGTTTAAAGTCGCATCTGTTAAAGATTAAAAACAAAAGTCAGATGAAAAAGTCCTGAATAACTGTGAGTGGGGATAAATCAGCAGCTGCAGGTGTGTCTGCGGCCGCAGGAGGGCGCCAGCTCCGCCTCCAGGTGCAGGGAGGGGACACACCCCGGAAATGACACGTCATAAATGTTTGTTGATAGTTCACGGTCCGAGTTCACCGTGAGTTCACAGGCCACCGGGGCCACTTCATGCACAAATTAAGGATCACATATGGGCCGTGATTATAACAATCACGATTGTACCTCGGCATAGTTAAAAAAACTAACTGCATCTACTGGTATCTTAATAAGTGACCCACTCATGTTGTTCACGACCTGTACAGGACGGACACGCTGGCTAACGTGACTGTGGTTGATGCAGATACTCCAGCATTGGTTTCTGCGTTCACTTGTACCTCTAGAGAGGTTTTCAGCTGCTGGAGGACCAGAGAGTCTGAGTGTAGTGGACTGGTTTTACCCGGATGGAGAGAATGAACGAGTAGCCCAGAGAAGTGAGCCGGGAGAGGGTCAGACCGTGGAGGACTTGAGGACCTGCAGGGCGCCATCAAACAGGTGCGGTACTCCTCTGTTTCTATGACTACAACTAACTGTTGAACTGCCAAATGAGAACGTCAGCGACCGCGTCGTTGCCTAGCAACGTAGTTACGTGTTGGCAGTGTGTTAATTACTGTTTTCTGGTGTTTATATTGTTTACATGTTGATGTTTCTTCTGGTGTTGATCCTAAAACAAGTTGTGTCCGTTGCTCTTATTATTATTATAATATTTGTGTTTTATCTGGTTAATTCTTGTTAGGCGACACTGATGAAAGTAGTTGTATATTTATATAATTGATAATCAGTTGTGTGCCTGTTGGTTTGGACATAAGGGGATGTTTGTTGATGTTGTTCCACTTGACATTTAATGCTTAAGATGTACCTTTGGTTGCGATTATGGCCAAAATGATAATCCCGATTGTTTTGATAAATATAGATATCCTGATTATTTATCAGTATTATTCACTGATTTTAGCGACAACATATTTTTATTGAACTTTCTCATTAAAATAAACAGAACACTGTGTTCACCTCCATGCTGTGCTACATCCTTGTTAATGTACAAACTAATGCTGCACCATGTTGGAAAAAAATGGCGTTGCAATGTTTTTTTTCCCCCTACTACACTGTATATATATTACAATATGAACAAAATACAGGTATATTCACCCTACCCTTTTGTTAGCTACATTATGAAGTTAAATGCTTCTGTCTGGTGCACTTTGAGAGCAAAATCAGCAGCAGTAAGTAGTAGATAAACAATTTCATGCTCTTACAGTAATTTAATCATAAACACATTGGTTGTATAGATATCAATACCCAAAAGTGAAGCCAAAACATCAAGCTGTTATTTTAACAAGCACTTAATTGGATATACTGCAACGTTCTCTATGAGCAGGACGTGCATTTTAAATGTCATAATCTCAGACAATCATTGTGGGAAGCCAAAATTGTAGTCACGATTACTATTCAATGAACTCTGCAGCCCTACTTAATGGTATTTTTACTTGAGTACAATATTCCAGCACACCTCTGTGTTGTATTTTACTTGAGTATTTCCATCTCCACTACATTTTGGAAGCCAATATTGTACTTTTTACTCCACTACATTTATTTTACAACAGTAACTTTGCAGATTCAGATTAATAATAGCTTACAAAATATAAATCAACCAATAAATGATGATGTATTATTATACATTAAGCTACCCGGCAGTGTATAAAGTAATTTGAATTAGCGCCACTTTTATTGCTGTTAAGATTATGTGTTGCTTTCTGCTCCATATGCCCAAACCGAACTGGGTAAAAAGGCTTTTGTCTACCTTTAGCATGGAATATGTTGCAGGATGACTGGAAACTAACAGGGTTAATTTGAGTGCCTTCAAATCCAAACTGAGAATACTTGAGGCGGACTCCACTACACGTACTTGTTTTTCATAATCTGCATGTAAATTCAATACTTTTTCTTTTGTTTGTTTGTGGGATTATTGTAATTTGTAACTGTGTTTTGTACCTGCTGCTGCCTATCTTGGCCAGGTCTCCCTTGAAAAAGAGGTTATTAATCTCTGGATCCTCCATGCAGTATTAGAGATGCTTACACATGATGAGTGCATCGATAATTGAAATCCAGATTGTTACAGATTGTTCTGAAATGGCCCATTCTGCACAAGAAGTACTTTTACTTTTGGTACTTGAACTATAGTTTGATGCTGACACCTTAACTAAGACTTGAATGTATTATGATGTATAATGAGAGTATTTTTTACACTGTTATTGCTGTTCTGATTGAAGTAAAAGATGGGAGTACTTCTTCCACCCCTGGAAACATACACAACAGTCCTCCCTAAGTCAGCTGCCTGGGAAAACGCCAGCAGAGCAACAGTTAAAGCAGTGGTTGGGGTTGTCATGGTAATGTCAGCAAACGGTTATATTCACCTGCAGGGTGTCACGTCACTCACTACTTATTACTGGTGTTGTTTATGGCTCCCTTATTAAAAGTACCATTATTAATCTGTCATTCTGGTGAACAACACCAGCAAACAACATGGAGTTTAGCTTTGACTACTCAGCCCATACAGTATAATGTGCAGTGACCAGTTGTTGTGTTAATCTGTTAACGTATGGACACATTTCTTATCTTATTGTTTAAAATACACATTTAAGTTGGTTCTTTCATAACCCCAACCCAACAGCATTGCATTTATACACCTAACGTGACGGTTATTGTGGTCAGCCCACTCTGAGATTTCCACTCACTGAACACTTTGAGGATACAGAAATGTTCCCGCCTAAACGTTTGACAAACACGGCAAAACATTTGGATGTGTTGAGAAATTGTGCTGACAGAGAGCAGTCCTTGGAGTGCAATAAGAGGATGTCAAATAAGGAACAGCAAACTCAAACCTACTTTATTTTTGTCTGGTACAAGTGTGTCACAATGTCGGGGTGGGACCATCGACGCTGCTTCTCTGACAATAACATTAAAAACTGCTGCAACTTCGATTTATAAATGCAATACGTACACTTCTCTGCAGAGTATTCTATAGTACAGTACTCTTCAGTCCGTATTTGTACTGGAGCAATACATGCACATTTATGAGGCTTGGGAGAGATTTAACATTTGAGTCTGCAGAGGGTGAATTAAAGACCCTGAATGTTTTGTCTGAGAAAAGATTATTAGATTTTTGTTAGGGCTGCACACGTTAAAAAAGAAATATTAAACTATCTTGCAATTGTGATATGATTTGCAATACTAGAGAGAATATTTTTTCTCATTTTCAATGAAAAACATAATTATATATCACATATTGTGATTTTTGTGAGGATCAGTATCAAACAAAGATGTTTTCTTAAGTTTATAGGATATGAGCTGTATCTTTGCAGCACCACAGTCTTTAATTTGAAATGGTATTTTGACACATATTTCACTTTTAAGAAATATTTCCATTTCTCCTCATCCTGTAATTTGAAAATTGCAGTAGGCCATATTGTGGTTTCAATAAAATTTTGATTAATTGTAGAGGTTGACCGATATGGGTTATTTATGGCTGATGACATTTTTTTACAGAATCAGGACAACCGATGGCTGATATGTGATGCAGATTTTTTTTTTTTTTTTTGCCGATATCTTTGGCTGGTTTTCTTTTTTTCCTCCATCTGATAAAATATAATGCTTAATAATAACAACAAATGATACAGAACATTTCTTAAGTAAACATTTATTGGACAACACTTATGGTTTGTCTCCCTAATCTGCATCTTGTGTCTGCATGGTTTCTCCCAGTTAGGACGTTGTTCTTCTCACGCGCTCTTTCAAAGGTTCAAATCTACTGAGGTCTGCAGGTAGACTGACATAAGCGGCGGAGTCACACGTGTCCTACAGCAACAACACCGGGCTGCCCGCAGATATGGCCAGCTTGCTAATCGGCTTAATATGCTCAGGCATCGGCTGACGACGACAATGAAAAAATGTCACAAAATTGGCCCATTTAATCGTCAACCTCTACTTAATTGTGCAGCCCTACATTTTTTTTAATAACATGCTGAAAACAAAACAGACCATCTTATTTGAGTTCCAGGATCCTGTTTTGCATAATTCATCTGTGGTATGAATCCACAGTGTTTGACACATTGTGACCTTGTGATGTTTCATGCCTCCCAATTTGCCACACAGCACAGTTCAATGTTTTATCTAAAACACAGAGCTTCACACTCAGTGTTTGCACATCACTGGAAAAGACATAGAGACAGTTAAAACTACAAAAATGTCTCCAACAGTCCACCTCCTACTTATTTCAGGGATTTGAAGAGAGAAGCCCACTGGCTTCTCAAACACTTGTGGTCTCTGGGGATGGCTGTGTGTCAGTGTGACATTTACACCTCTTTGTTTGCTGTCTTTTGGTGTCACCGCTCATCATTTGTAGCTGCCACCATCCTTATCTGACCCTTGACCTTTCCCAGAATGCCATGGGTCAGCAAAGAGGTCTTTGCCCCAAAGCTCTCCTCACTGTCTGTGTCGCCATAGCAACTGGATGTAGCTGGGGAGTTAGCCATAGCGATGACGGAGTCAGTTGAGCCTCTGTCTCTGTGGACTGCCGCAGGACGGGCTGAGGGTGGCGGGGCGGTGTGGGACGGAGGAGGGGTGTCGCACTGAAAAAGAAGGTCCCGTTTGTTACCGTCCAGCCCGGCTGCGGTGCTCTCGTCCTCGTCCTCAGCCGAATCCCTGCTCTTGTCCTGCGCCTGGTCGTTGAGTAGAGTGACCAAGAAGTTGATGTACTTCACAGCCAGACGCAGGATTTCGTTCTTGCTCAGCTTCTTGTCGGGTGGGTGCGTGGGAATGAGTTTTCTCAGCTCGGAGAACGCCCCGTTCACGTTTTGCTGTCTCCAGCGCTCGCGGCTGTTGGTGAAGACACGGCGAGCAAGTTTCTGAGGAGGGCCTGTTAGACACACATAATCACTGTCTGAGTGTGCAGAGCCTTAAAGGACATAAGTTAATACATATTATTATTGTCAACAGGTCCTTTAAAAAAATACCAAAACCAACAATGAAATGATTGTACTAACAAGTATTGTATAGTGGGGCTGCAACTACCGATTGCTTTCATCTGTTGATTAGTTTCTTGGTTAATCCATTAGTTGTTTGGTCTGTAAAATGTTGAAAAATGAAATGAAAAATGTTGATCAGTGTGTCCCAAGGCCCAAGATGATGTCCTCATATGTTGTTTTATTGACAACTCAAAGATACTCAATTTAGTTTCATAGAGGAGTAAAGAAACCATATAATACCCACATTTACTTTGCTGTATTCAGAGAATTCAAACTATTTTTTTCTTAAAAAATTCATCAAACCAATTAATGGATTATCAAAGTATTTGGGGATTCACTTAATAGTTGTCAACTAATTGATTAATCAGCTGTATTGTGTAGCCAAAACCTGATATATTTTATTGCTATATTTCAAAAACTATAAAACACGTCAATGAGCCACACTGTTGCACTGGAACATCATCCATTATGGCGAACACGTAAACTGCCTTGCTGCTGTAAATACTCGCTGGAGCACCAAATGCGTATTAATCCACAGCTGAAAATAGTCCCCCACAAATGCAACTTTTACTCCTGTTTGAGTAATGTTTGTTAAAAACTACAGTGCCCTGCTCTTTTAGGGAATTATTTAACCTTTTAACAACATTTAAATATGTATCTATGACCCATTAAAAAAACAGTAAGAACAGCTGGGCTTTGGGCTGAAAGCCACAGACAGGTTAAAGGAACAATAAGTAGCACTGACTGTTTAAAATGGGTAACAACAGTGACTAAATTCAAAACATTGGAGCTGTGGCCTGTCTGCTCCTCTGGCGTGACTGATAGCAGTTAGTACATGCTTTCGCAATTTCATCACTATAGGAAACATTTTTCAACATTTATTACACTGAAAATCACTCCACACATCATATTATTAATAAAATTACATTATATGCAGGAGTCTTTGAACCGTACAGGAGTGGATGTTTTGGGTAGTAATGTTTCCATGAGTAAAACTTAACATTTATATGTAGCAGTCCATTACTTATTATAGACGTGCCGCCTCAGCAGGTGACGCTACTTCAAACATCACTCAGGTCAATTTACATCAGTGTCAAGTGTGACAGGAAGAAGCACACTGACAATACACAAGCATTTCAAAACAAAAGCTATTTTCTCTACTGTTTTTTTTTTTTTTTTTAACTTTGTAAGTAAAATTGTATGGCTTGTCTGAGACCTCCCACTGATCCAATCTGATTGCTTGCCTCCATGGCTGCAGAGGACTGTGTTTGGTTGCTAGTTTTTTTTTGTCATATGTGTTGAAACAGACAGTGGACGGGATCACACCGGCCAAAACAAAAACACACGTCCTGAACTGGACAGGAATGGAAACATACTGGCTGTAGTATTGCTGTCAGAAAAAAAAACAGTTTTTCAAATTAGCATGTTTCTGATGACATATCATGGTCATTTTATGATTTATTAAACTAAACATATTAGCTATTGGTCCCTTAAGGAAGTAGGAAAGTACTGAGAGATGGACTGACATGTTGTTGCCGTTGTTGTTTTCATAAGACGTGTTGACAATAAGGAAAATACAGAATATCTGCAACTTTATCTTTTGAATACATTAGATATTAACCTTCTCCACGATGTGAACAGCAATTCCATCAGTACAATTTAAAACATGCAAACATTCAAATACAGTAACTATGGCTGTGTGACTATTGATGTGTGATTCTTTTTGCAGGAACTCACAGTCATTGATCTCCACCTCAAAGTGTGACGAGGGTCTTCTCTTGATCCGGCTGCTGTTGATGACACCGTAGTTTCCTCCCGAGGGACTCAGGTAAGAACTAGAGATAAAAACACAGCAAAATGTGTGAAAATGTGACAATTTTGTAACCGCATTTGCAATCAAGTGCAGCTAAATATATATATAAAAAACACACAGTTTACAATGTGAAGTCGCTCCAGCAGCATCTCTCTTAAAATGAAAGAAATCTTGGAGGGTGGATGGAGAAATCAAGAGGATGGTGGAAGCCATTAGCTGCGGTCTGATTATGTTGGTGGCTCTGATTGAGTGTGCATGCAGAGTTTTTGCCCGGTCTCATTAAGTTTGGTTACTAGCTGATTCTACTTCAGGGGGATGAAATGGATCAATGCATCCTGCTACAAACAGACCAGAGAGAAGTGAGGAGGGAATCTTATTCCCAGACCTCCACGACAGATGGTGAAACCTTAGATGTAGAAAAAAGTCCTACTTTTTACATAGCTGATAGCTCCGTTGTTACAGAAAAAAACTGTGAGGAAAATCCTTTTTGGAGTAGAGAATAGATGAACAGTAGGAGGGCTTTGACAATGTCTGCAAACGAAGGCCTTTCATGAGTGTAAGTGAAGAGTAGCCAACTCCACAAGCCCAAAAAAAGAGCTTTAAGAATTCTGTTTGTCTCAGTTCAGTGACTAAATTTAGTTGCAATTAAAAGTAGATGTATAGTTTCAAAAGTGATTTCAGGTTTTTGGTACTAAATGCCCCCAAAAAACATTCCATGATGCAACTCGAGTTCAGCGATCAAATGTCCTGATGAGAAAGTTTAGCGTGAGAAATGTGAGCTCCCTTCATAACAGCACACATCCTGCTGTCAATTTCGCACCACCGTGCAGCATAGCCACAATTAATCACAATGGGAAGTCGTGAAATTCCAGCAGTTGAGGTTTCATGTGAAACAGAAAATTGTTACCAACGACATGGTATCATCACCGCTGGTAACCTCTCAGGAAAGCATTTTTATTTTTGTTTTGTTTTGTATTGAAACTTCCACATCTGCATCCCTGGTGAAATGGAGGTGAATGAACACATGGCATTTATGTGTTTTATTTGATGTACTGTATGATGTTTCACAGAGGACTGAAGTTATATTATAAAATATTTCACTATTTAAATTTCTTTACATTATCAAATGTAGTCTCCAGCATGAAACTGATATTCTACCAACACAATTATTTAAAGTGGGTAGAAATGGAGCAAATGCTTCTGTCTCTCTGCAGCATTTATTTAACAACATCAGTTACTAGTAACTTTGCAGATTTGTATTATTAATAAAATGTATTGCCTAAATCAACTAAATGATGATGTATTAGTATAGATTAAGCTACCCGGAAGTGTATAAAGTTATTTGCATTATAGCTCCATCAGTTGTAACATGAGTGATTGACATTGAACTTGCAGTGGGTAGAAAAGAAGCAAATATGATTTTAAAACGATATTTTTTATAAAATGGTCACTATGTCCTTACAGTAACGCCTGAGACAGGTAATCAGAAAAAAATCATGTGTTGTCCGGTGCTCCTAATCTAGATTTCACTAACCGGAGGAAAACAACCAATCAAAGCCGAGCTCGAGCTGTCAATCACTCACAAACTCCGATAAACGGTCAACCTATGCAGTGCTGATCAAATATGAATCAATATTCTGTTACTGTAATGACTATTTCTTTTCAGAAACACCTTGTAGTTACTGTTTAGCTGTAAAATAAGAAGGTTTGTGACCCGGCAGCCATGTTGAGATCTGTTGAAGAAACACCAAACACGACCAGCTGGAGTACAGCCAATAGGAACGCTCTCTCTCTCTCTCTCTGAAATAACCTGTGATTGGCCAAAGTAGCCCATCTAGTAGCTTTAACTACTATTTAAGCTACTACTACTAAGTATTTAACACCTGTAAACAGAGCCATGAGGAGGAGCAGAGGTCTAGTTTTCTCTCAGAACACTTGAATTACAATATGCTGAAAGCTTATTGTGGAATATTTGCCCAACGATGCCAAAAATATTTTGCCTACTGAAGCTTCAATACACAACACACTCATAACATTTAGATAGTAGATAACACAGTAAGTGCTGTCTGCTAATGCTGTGGTTCCCAACTTTGGAGTCAGGACCTGTCAAAGGTGTCACAAGATAAAAAATGAGGAGTTGCAAGATGATTTTCTGGATAAGAAAATGTAAAAAAAAAAAAAAGACATTTTCTGACTTTTCACCAACCTTTGCTTGTTTTCTAGTTGAATTGAAAGTTTTGCTTCTTTAGGTGCCAAAAATGATTCAAATGAAACTATCTGAGAAGGGAGAACCACTCTGCTCAGCTGATGAGGGTCTGATAAAGTAAAACAGTTGCTTTTGGATGAGTCCATACAAGCCTAATCTCACCTGGTGAAGAAGGGGTGTGCAGACATGTACTGCTGAGGCAGCAGGGGTCCTGGGGAGGGAGCTCCAGGAGCTCCAGTAGCTCCAGAAGCTCCAGGGCTGGCCACGGGCACACAGGTCAGCTGACTGCGGCGAAGGTCCCCATGAGGCACATGTAGCAGGTTGGGAATTGGGTGGAGGGCAGTCAGAGGAGTGCTGGGGAGCGGGAGAGGTGGTTTGCTGTGACCAAGGCTGATGACTGGAATGTGTGGAGGAAGAGGAGAGGATGATGAAGATGTCGGGAAGGAGGCTGGAGGTGGTAAAGGGTACGAGGTGGTCTTGACTGGCGCTGGTAGGAGCGGAGGAGGAGAGGAAAGAGTTGGGGACCCGTTGGCAGAAGCAGCAGGGGATGAGGTGCTCTTTGGTCCTTCTCGCTTCTCCTCCTCCGTCTCCTTCTCCTCCTCGGTCTCCATGACGATGGGCTCAGGTGCAGCAGCTGTATGCGCGTGGTGACTGGTTAACGCCGTCGTCTTGTCGATGGGGGACAGAATCGAGCCAGCGGTGGGGACATCTGTGTGTCCCTTGTGCCCTGTTTTGTTAGCAGGACGTGGGCTGCTGGTAGAGTCCGCTAAAGTCTTGCTGTGGAGGGGACTGTGCTGCTCTACGGAGGCGCAGGATGAGGAGGAGGAGGAGGGGCGAGGTAGGTCGGGGGGTGAGGCAGGCGGGCCGGTGGGGTTCAGCTTCTCCATCATGGTGGTGACGACTTTGGGGGGAATCCCTGTTAGTGCTCTACCCAGCGTGTGTCATTATAATTGTGTGAGAACAACATCATGCCTGCAGCTTGTCCTACAGAGCCCTTTAAACCTCTTTTCCTTACAACCCTTTATTTCCCCGTCCTTTGTTCCTTTTTCCTGCAGATTATGTAATATTTTGCTACTCTACCTCCTTAGAAATGCAGATTTTCCTCCAGCCAGCCTTAAATCCATCAGTTGCTCTTATCTTTGCCAGTATGTGAGTCTTCTATCCAGTCAGTTCAGACCAACTCCGGCTGCCCTCTGATCCAGCACTAATACCCATCATTCCCGCCTCTGCTCTGAGTGTGAGTAAGCGTGAGCCTGTATTTATTCCCTTCAACGGAGAGCTACTTCTGTGGCGTCATCTCTGGCAGCAGCGTTGGATGTTGTTGCGGTCTGATTTGGAGATGATTTTTCTCACAGTGCATCCTGAGCAGCAGATTCTAGGTTTGGTCGGGTCTCTGCTCTTAATGAGTCCGTCCGTCTCTCTGTCTGTCTTTGAGGATGTGAGTCAAAATCCTTTTAAGCTTACAAAATGTCCCAGACCCTCGAAGACTGGATTGATATCAAAGAGTCTGTTGAACAAAAGAAAAACACACTCAGGATACACAGTATGGTTGTAGATATGAAAATGGGCTCAAAGGTTATAAATGCACTAAAACATCAAGAGTAGTTGTTGTTGGTTTTATTTGTTTAAAATCTGAATTTGATTCATCACAAACTACTGATGGGATGTTATACTGCTGGATAATACGTGAATTAACTGTTGTACTCTTCACTTCTGCAAGGCGTACAGCTCTTATGATTTCTCAGGTTTTGCAATCGCAAGTGTTCCTGTTTTGTCTTTTCTCGCGGTCATGACTGTATTTTGGACAGTTCCCTCTTTCACACTGACATGTGGACAAGACACGCAGGTAGCTTTTTTGATCATTTAATTTTGCAGCAGTGTTGTTTTGAGTGTCATGTAAATATCTTGGAAAGAAGAGGGAAGCTACACAGAAAGTTACAGATGAATATTGAAGAGGTTTCAGTGTGAGATTCTCGGGGCTACGTTGGTTATTTAAGCTGAAAACGCATTTGTAAGATAATTCATTTGGCTGTGGTAGCCAAGAAACAAACCAGTTGTGGCTCAACACTATATTTTACTGTAGCATATTTAATAATTAATATTTTATACAGATTTACATTTTTAGTCCAGCTTTTATTGTCTATCACAATTACTGGCACGTTTCTGCATAAGAAGATGTCTAATAGTTTACATTAATTCCTCAAATAAAATATCTTTGATAACTGTGATAAACCTTTATAATGATTCAAATATTCTTATTGAAATAGTTATTTCATTAGCACTAGATTTACATTATATTTGTCCAATACACTATATGTCTATATATAATATGTGTTCCTTATATTATTGTTTAAACCAAATACACAATATATTGTGTGTGTTTTTTTTTTTTGGTGTATTTACTGTAACCAGACTGGTTATGAAAATATTTATTTATTTTTACAAAAAAATAATAAATTAATTCAGGTTTCAACAGAACAATTTGTTGACAAAAAACATGACATGATTTGATGTGACATTAAATTTCTATCTTCATCTATTTGCCACTAAATAATCATATTTTATTACCAGTTTTCAACACAAACTATTTTACTAAAAGTCCATTCTGCATATGACATATATGGCAAATATGTCATACACAGACATATTTATGTCTGTGTATGACAAAATATACAGACAAATATAATGCTTTGTTATTATATTGTGTTAATATAATAACAAAACAAATGCTGTGCTGTAATTATGTTATATTATACATTTGTTAGAATAAAAGAAAACATAGTAAATAAGTACTTACAGGTACATTATGACGGCCGTTGTGGCTCGTCTGTCTGCCATGCAAAATCCGTCAGAGTTTCAGCGATCTGTGAACGCACATGTTGTATCTCCTCAGTGTTTAACACCCTCCTCCTCCTCCTCTTCCTCCACCTCCTCCTTCAGGTCGTTCACACTCCACCGCAACCTGTCAGTGTCCGTCTGTCAATCTCTGAGGTCAGAGCCGTCTGACACCACTCAAAACACTCCTCATACGCGTGTGAAGCCCTTTAAAAATCAATATTAATCAGAAATAAAAAAAAAAAAAAACTTGAGTCCCAAATATTCACAAAGAGATTAAGTCGGATTTAGATCGTCCAAACACACATATTGTGTTATTCCGTTGTGAAGTTGCTCCTTTGAACGAAGGAAGCGTGGAGATGTTCTCTGTCCATATGTCAGTCTCACCTCTCTCTCTCTCTCTCTCTCTCTCTCTCTCTCTCTCTCTCTCTCTCTCTCTCTCTCTCGCTCACTCTCTTTCTCTCCCACTGTCCTGTCTATCCCTTCCTTCACTCACTGTCTTCGCCAACAAGACACAATGCTCTAGCTGGTTGCCAGTCGGAGAGCTGTGGTACTGGCAAGTGTGAGATGGGAGAGAGAGAGAGAGAGCGGTGGAGAGAGAGAGAGAGACGGTGGAGAGAGAGGGAACCATGTTGCAAGGAGAGTTTTCCGCTCCCTGCTGGACAAGAGGATGTGCTAGTACAATATGGTGGCTGCTGATAAGAGCCTCAAAAGCTGCCTGTGGCCTGTAGATAAGGAACCCCCCCCCCCCCCCCCACCACCACCACCACCGCCACCACCAATACCAGCACACACTCTTTTCATAACACTCACACACACTAACGGGTTCATGCCCACATGCGTGTACACACACACACACACACACACATCACACTAGACTGGTCAGTGTCAGCTCAGACTTTAAAGGGAAAGAAAATATCCGCAGCTGCACTTATACTGTACAGTATATCACAATAACATAAATAGACACACATGTTTGTTCATACACACATAGAGGGGATGTTCATACATAGACGGTGCCAAAAGAAGCCCGTTGGGAATCAACGCATCTGTCTTAAAATATCTGCAAGCAATGATTTTTACATGTTGATTATCAGCTATGAAGTCCTTATAATATGTATTTGTTGTTATCAAAACACACACACATAATGTTCTTTTATTCTGGATTTAACACAGATTGTTGTAAAAAAGGAGGTGAGCAGAGGTGAAACATGAAAGAGAGGAGGAGGATTAAAACTGATTGTCTTGTCTTCGTCATGATCGTTGATGATCGTGATCGTTAGGTCCATTCATCAGTTAATCGATCAACACATAATTAATCTGTTCTGATAAATTGTGAAATGCTTCAGTCATTTTAGTAAATTAAATATAGAAACTAAATATATTTAGGTTTTAGATTGTTGGCTGTATAAAACAAGCAGAGTGAATATTAAATTTTAACGGGCATTTCTCATTATTTTCCGACAGTTTGAAAGGCTAGACAAAACAATGAATCGCTCAATCAAGAATATGATAGAACTGCAACAATTAATAAATTAATCGATTACTCATTAACTGTTACATTAATCTGCAACTACTTTGATAATCGATTAATAGATTTGAGTAATTTAAACATTTTTGAAAATAAAAAGTCAAAATTCTCTGATTACAGCTTCTTAAATGTGAATATTTTCTTATTTAGTTTCTTTACTCTCTCACTATATATACATCTATACTGTATATATACAGTATATACTGTGTGTGTGTGTGTATATATAAATACACAATATACATACGGTATATACTGTGTATATATACAGGGCTGTCAGTCTTTTTTTTTAATGTAATTGTTATTAATCGCATGAGTGTCCATAGTTAATAGCGAACAATCACAAATTAATCACACATTTTTTTATCAAAATGTACCTTAATGGGAGATTTGTGAAGTATTGTAAAGTAAACAATGACAAATATTGACCAGAAACCCTCACAGGTACTGCATTTAGCATAAAAAATATGCTCAGATCACAACATGACAAACAGCTGTCAGTGTGTCAGTGTGCTGACTGGACTATGACTTTCCCCAAACTGTATGTGATTATCAGAAAGTGGGCATGTCTTATGGTACCCATAGAACCATTTTCATTCACACATCTTGAGGTCAGAGGTCAAGGGACCCCTTAGAAAATGGAAATGCCAGTTTTTTGGCCAAAATTTAGCACACATTTGGAGTGTTATTTAGCCTCTCTCCTGACAAGCTAGTGTGACAAGGTTTTAGTGGTGTTAAAGTTATTGTGCATTAACACGTTATCATGTTAACTTTGACACAAAGTGTGTGTGTGTGTGTGTGTGTGTGTGTGTGTGTGTGTGTGTGTGTGTGTGTGTGTGTGTGTGTGTGTGTGTGTGTGTGTGTGTGTGTGTGTGTGTGTGCATTGAACAAACAAAAGATTGGACTGGAGTCAGGTTTTTGGTTGGATCTTTTCTGGGATGACATCAGAGTAACACCTGTGTCACTGATGACCAGCGCTCATCGTCATCGTGGTAACTTTCCTCTCCGAGAGCTCCAACACTTCCTTCCTAAAGCTCTCTCTCACCCGTCCTCCTCCTCTGTGCTCACCCATTCCCGTTCTTCCTAAAGTCTCTCTCTTTCTTTCTCTGTCTGTCTCGTTCTCTCTGTCTCTTTATCTGTCTCCCTGTCCTGTCCTCCCCTCTCTCTCTCTCTCTCTCTCTCTCTCTCTCTCTCTCTCTCTCTTTCTCGCTCTTTCTCGCTCTTTCTCTCAACCTCAGGGTCAGCTCCTTTTTTACATTCCCTCAGTCATTTCCTTCTTAGACAGACTGAAACACAAACATTATAAAGGCTTTACAGTTAGTGACCTTCAAGGTCCTGGGAAAGACAGAAAGCAGCGCTGAGCAACCGCTCTACAAATCTGTCATCACCGTCATCATCATCACTGTTCATTTTTGTCATTGTAGTCATCATCATCATCATTATAAACAATAAGTGCACTGGGTCTGAATATGCTGAACAGTCAGTGTGTCTATGGGTCTGTCACACTCTTGTGGGTCCTGCAGCTGTGGTTCCAGTCCATCGCTCTCTGAATGCCAGAATAACGCTGCAGCCACACCGCTGAGCCTGCAGATGCTGAACGAATTTGCCTGTAACGTATAAAAAGCTACACGAGGGACAGAGAGAGATCCTTTGGGATTAACTTCTCCTGTGCTTTATATGCTACACTTAAAAGTAATACAAGTCAATCTCGTCACATAGCTGTATTATCAGTACAGCTCTGGTTCTTTATGTTTGGTGCCTGTTGCTTTTTGACCCCAAAATATACGTTTTTATTTTATTTTCTTCATTTTTTTTAGCAAGACAAACATACAGAAACATTTCATCAGGGAGTAAGAGAACAGGGTTATGTTAGTTGTTGTGTGTTGTGTTGATTTGATGTTGACGTGTCTGTGTGCATCTGGACAGTGGGGTGGAGTCTATATGGTGGATGGATAAGAAAAAAACTAATATAAAAAGTAATACTAATTAATAAAAAAATGTTAACACTAATCCTACATTTGCCACCACCAAAGCTTCAACTACTAACAAAATAATAGCAGCAATAATAATAAAGCAAAGCTGGAATAAAATAAATAAGTAATAAATTATAATGATAAAAATGCTTTAAAAATTTTCAGTTCTTGTTTATAATTATTTGTGGCTCTATGTGCTGCTTGGAAATATAATAAAGAAAAATAAACACATTCTAAAAGTCAAGACACAATGATTTGAAATGGGTCTTTTAACTGTTTAGATCCAAACATTTGACTTAGATGGACTTCCAAGTCAAAATGGACATATATAAATATATTCTATTATAGTTTTATTTTCAGTATTTTTTTTTCAAGTTCATGTGTTTATAAGCAGCACATTAAAATGTACTTTTAGCTGTTTTGATTTTAATTTTTGTGATTTACAATGGAAAAGACAGACTTTAAATAAAACTGAATTAAAGACAAGGTGGGAGAAAAGCAATTTGCAAGTAAATCGATTGGATTATAGTAGTATTTCTTACATATTCTGCTGTATTTGAGTATATAAATAGAGGATATTGCACTGAACTATTTTTTTATTGTTTTTTTGTGATTATCTCTGAATATTTGTGCACTTTTAGAGGTGCTTGTCTTTTTCCAAATTGTATTTTAGGTTCCTGGCAGCTTTATAGTTAATTACATTGACAGATATAAGTTTAAATCATAGCTGATAAATGCTTAGAAACATGGTTACAATCATCCAAACTAAGCCTGGACTCCCAAGACGTCGGAGAATGCAGTTTTAGTTGCAAAAGCCTCTTAATTTCTTTGTCTTTGTAAAGATAAAATAAAGTCAGTGTACATTTTGGGTTTCCCCTTTTTACTCAAACAGTCACAGTTTTCTGGGCAGGTCCCTCAACAGAGAAAAGACCCAGAAGACAAATCATTGACTCTCATTTACAGCTCAGTGTGAACACCCAAACTGTAAACGGGGAATAATAATAGAAACAAACGATAACAGACAGCTTCCGCTTTTCCCTTGAGTGAGGAAGAAATCAAGAGAGGATTGTTTTAATCTGGGAGCCTCGCTGTCACGCCCTCCTCCAGGCTACCTCAAAATACCCAGCTCGATAGTGTCGAGTATCGATAGTGGAGCCATTGTGCAGGAGTCAAGTGTGTGTGTTTTTATGTAGCCGTGTGAAGCCAGGGTCAGGCTATTTGTTAAAATACCCAAGAGACGAGAAAAAAGCCAATGTAAAGGTTCACTGTGTGTGTGTGTGTGTGTGTGTGTGTGTGTGTGTGTGTGTGTGTGTGTGTGTGTGTGTGTGTGTGTGTGTGTGTGTGTGTGTGTGTTGCACCTGCAGAAACAGCATTGATCTTCTTGCTGGGCCAGTAAACGTGGGGGTTAGGAGTGGAAATGAAAAGCTTGTGGGCCTGTTCACAGTATTACAAAAGAATGAGCTGTTAAATTATAGTCCAAAATGAATAACTGATATCATGCTGTGTCCAGTGGTTACAGACACATACACATACTTATGTTTCTTAAAGGGGTAGCAGAATTAAAGCCTGGTTACCAGCAATTAAAACTGTGAAATATTGCAGCAAAATAATTTCATTGTGTGACTGAGCAATAGCAAGAGATGACAGAGATGATCTGTGGGGGAAAGAGTCCAAAATTAAGGAAGCTACAATTCTGCAGTTTCATTTAGCAGACGCTTTTGTCCAGAGTGACGTACAGTTGTGCTCAAAAGTTTACACACCCTGGCAGAATTTATGATTTCTTGGCCATTTTTCAGAGAATATGAATGATAATAACACAAACCTTTTTTCCATTCATGGTTAGTGATTGGGTGAAGCCATTTATTGTCAAACAACTGTGTTTAGTCTTTTTACATTATAATGACAACAGAAACATAAACTCAAAAGTTTACATACCCCAGTTCTTAATACCTTGTGTTGCCCCCTTTAACATCAGTGACAGCTTGAAGTCTGTCACTAGTCTTGTGGTAGTTGTGGATGAGTTTCTTTATTTTCTCTGATGGTAAAGCAGCCCATTCTTCTTGGCAAAAAGCCTCCAGTTCCTGTAAATTTTTGGGCTGTCTTGCATGAACTGCACGTTTGAGATCTCCCCAGAGTGGCTCAGTGATACTGAGGTCAGGAGACTGAGACGGCCACTCCAGCACCTTCACTTTATTCTGGTGTAGCCAATGACAGGTGGACTTGGCCTTGTGTTTTGGATCTTTGTCATGTTTCATTCGCAGCTTCCGGGCTGATGAGTGCAAATTTTCCAAGCAACATCATCTGCCCTTCATATGGACTGACGCCGCTATGAGTGGCCACTGTGATCACTACTGGTACCAGATATCTTGCATCATTTGCTTTAAAGATATCTTCATTAGTTTGGCTAATATGTTGTTTAACTAGCACAAGTAGAGAAGAGAGAGAGAAGACTGATGTAGAAATGCCAGTTACGGCTGTCCACCAAAGAAATTCTTAGTCGACTATTACTCATAAGATTGTATTGACTAAATGATTAGTTGATTTAATCGACAAATCTGTAAAACTGAAGCTGCTTGGTGGCGCAGTGGTTAGTACTGGCGACAATATGTGATTAAAGTTAGTTTAACATTAGTTTATCAGCGACTGGTCATGCCAGATCAAGTCAAGCAGAACCTAATGTGAGCAAGGCTGCATTTTATTCCTTATGAATGAAACTTTTCATTTTCAAAAGGAGTATTGTGTTATTTGTTATTTCAAAAGTGACAGTCTCACTTTATAACACCAATACTTTTCACCCTCATAAAATACAGCGTGACCTTAGTCATAAAAGCCTAATAAGATCACACAGTGAGGACAAACACACACAAGCACTTGCCCAAAAAAACACCCACACACTCCCCAAAGTAGGCTCCATGGCCTCGTTTCCTTCACGTCATGTAAACACTATTGTGTGCCGGGCGATAGGGATCACTGGAACCTAATTGTTTGAGGCAATATTCGCAGTGCATTTCATGGAGAAAGTGACAAACAATGCTGCGAGCGCTGGCTGGGGCCGACGCTCTCTCTCCTCCTCTGCTGCGACAGATGTCGACTCTATTTATTTTTCCTGATTGTCCTGGAGACCGCTCATCCAACGACAGAAAACGACAACAAGTAGAATCTAAGTTACAGGTCAAAACATGAGGATGTGCGTACACTGCCAGCCGAGGATCCGATCCCACTTGCATTAACATGACAGATCCACCTCATCAGGACTCAGCAGGTGTTTGATTAGACTAGAGGTGACAAAAGGAACATGTTGCAGTATTATTGACACTATACACATGACAGGCTGTTCTCATACACTGTTCGAAGACTTACCCGCTAAAAGTAATGCACTATAATCTGTGTCGATTCCACAAAATCAATTTGTGTGTAATTCACGTAATTGTGCACAAAATTATAAATAGCATCAAACACCACATAGGGAGATGGTCAGGGTCAATGGGTGGGTCAGAAAACACCAGACTTTCGCCCAGGAGACTGGCGTTTGTGTCTTGTGTGAAACCAGAAGTCAACGTTCATTACATCGCATAAGTTACGTCACTTCTGCAGTTATTTCAAGTCAATTCACAGTCTTTTCCTAAACCTAACCAAGTACTTTTCTTGCCTAATCCTAATTAAGCTGATCTTTTCTTAAACTTAACTAAGAAGTTTTGCTGCCTAATCCTATCCAGGTCAATGTTTTCCTAAACCTAAGTTGTTTTCTTGCCTAATCCTAACCAAGTCAATCTTTTCCTAAGCTTGTTGCCTAATCTTAACCAAGTCGATTTTTTCCTAAGCTTAACTAAATAGTTTTGTTGCCCAATCCTAACTAAGTTGATCTTTTCCTAAACTTAACTAAGAAGTTTTCTTGCCTCTTTTAAATCACTTCTTTGTAACTCCACACCAATTGATTATCTTTATTTGTCTAACTTGTAGTGTTCAAACAAACCAACAGTGACTCAAGCAACATCACTTGAGGCAATTTATCAGACTCCATGCAGCTCCCTCTGGAGTATACTTGCCTAACCTCCTGATTTTCTTTGGAAACTCCAGGTTTTATTGCCCACTCTCTGTTTCCTCTTGGGGTCACACTTCTCCCGTATTTCTGTGATTTATGACAAATTTTCATACTTTTTCTCCCTTTTTGTTATCTTAGCCTGTTAACAGTATGTATAATCTCTACTCTTTCCACCCGGACGACAGTACAGCTAGACCACCTGTCATCTCCCGGCAGAAGAGAGCCGTCTATGCTCGCGACACAATGCAGTTTTAGCTCATGTTTAAGCTACGATCACCACAGCCTGCAACGCCCAGAGTTGGTCTTTGCTCAGTGCAGGGAAAAGCCGCTGTGGCGTGGTGCAAGCCGTTGGAAATAACATGTTTCAGAGTGTAGCGGTGCCGTTGTCGCGTTATAAGGACCTTCAGTGAGTGAGAGGAGAAGAACTGATGAATATTAGTTTAAGCTAGAGATTCACTCCACACCACAAAAGTTTAACATAAAAATGCTGTTGCAGTGTACTTATTATTTTGTTATTTTCACTCTTAAAGTCACCAGAATGCAGGAAAGTCTGAAACTGAAATTTTTCTGGGGGAGGAGCCCTTAACCCCCCACTTTGGTTTTGAAATCCTTCCTGTTATTAAGGCCTCAAAATTGGCAAATATGCTCTGGAGCCACAAAAGGCTTTCCATAACATTTTCAGATGTGCAGTATGTGCAGTGCTGTACCACAACCTAACACCTGTAAACAGACTTTGAAGTGTAAAATCAGTGGAATTCCCCTTTAAGGAGAAGCAATCATTTGTGAGTTAAGTGTAACCACTTCATGTCAAGCAGATCAAACAAATGATTTAGCGCTTCCTCATTTCTGCCCCGTAGCATCAAGGCCCAAACACTACAGACAAGTAGACAGCAAGGAGCTTTATTTTTATGTGTTCGCTGTATAAAGTTCATGGCGATCCTGATTACTGTAACGGCACCTCGTACGGTGTCAGCCACATGTCGACGGCTCCATTCCCAGGATGCACCTGGCCTGGGGCGAGCGGCCGGACGTGGGGGACAGCTGTTTCCTGTGCACACTTCCTGGTTTGGCAGAGCAAGGGGGGGGAGCATGGGTTTAGTAGGGGATGAGGGTGGGGTGGAGTGGCAGGCGAAGGGTGTTTTAAGGCCTTTTCCAAACAGGATATATCTGCCATAGCCACAGGTGTGAGGGTACCAGCGCTCATCATATATACATATACATTATTTAAAGAAATAAATCAAAGACTACTGATTTGAAGGGATGGTTTGGTAGAGAGGAAAGTAGAGAAGGATAGGATGAGAAGTATATAGAGAGAAAAGAAAGGGAGGTGGGTTAGACAGAAGGATGGAGGAGAAAAGGCTCCTTTATTGTCTTGGAATAGACTCACTCAGCTGGGAGGGAGAGAGCAGCCGGTGGGCTAATCAGAGCATAATCGCTTCAATCAATAGTTTCCTTGATTGCACACATACTGTACATTCAGCGTCAACAGCTGAACGGGAGCCAGAAAAGCAGTACAGCAGCGTGTTTTCATGAGATACTATATTCAGGAGTGTAAATATACAAACCTGTGATGTTTCATTGCCTTCTGCTGTATGAACGGCACATTATGTTTCTATGGCTACAAAAAAAAAAAAAAAAACAGAACACACGTCAAATTATGTATGGGAATAGTGTTAGTCAGAATAGGGTCAGTGAAGAAAATACTGACTGATGCTGAGGATAATGAGGTAAATATTGGCCATGAGGGCAGTCATTTGACTTCAAAAGAAGTTTATTTTATTCCTTACATGCTGTCTGCAGAAGCTTTTTTTTATACGTATTTTTTGCCAAAGGCATAAATAGTAGTCCGTTTTAACTTCAGACGTTTGGGAGAAGGTATGAATATGACCTAGAGATGCTAGATAGTGCACTTAATGGTTATATATGGATAAGATTCTGAAATGAAATATAAAGCTTTGCAATTTTTACTTACCCAGGGTTTCTCCATCTGGCTGTGAGCGCTTTCACATAAAAGGGGTGGGGTTTGCAGCATGTGACCAATCGCAGACATGGACAAGTCTACAGACCGGCAGAGTGGCACATTTTACAAGGAAGAACGAACTGTAATAGACAAATACAAAGAAGTTAAACACGTAACCCAGACAAAAATTAACACAGCTGAAGCTGCCAAATGCAGGAAAGTATTTGGCTTTGGAAAGAAAAAATTGCAGATGTGTAAATTAACAGACTTATTAATTTAATGGAACACTCAAAAGTCAGATATACTAGTCTAGATGGGGCAGTGATGTATAAACGGCTTTCAGAAGTGTAATGGATGAGTTAATTATACTTCATTGTGCACTTTAGTAATGACAGTAATGACAATACATATTCTTTTTCAGCCTTCTTTCAGCTGCATTCCCCCATAATTCACAGCGGTAAGTACATACAGCATATAGCCAGCTGTCCTTCCTGTAAACTGTGTTGTTTTTTTAGCCTGGATTATGACTTAAACTTCTGCATACGTGTGTAATATTATCATACGATCAGCACACTGAGCTTTGATTGGTCAGTATCTGGGACATAACCTGCTCCGGAGCAGGTTAGGTGTTCAGCACAAGTTACCATGGCGATCTACCCCGGTAAGAAGTGAACAACCGTCGTAGTACTGAAAACCCAGGGTACAAATCCGTCTTTGTGGTACAAGCCTGTGGTCTGGCTCATTTGACCCCAAAGCCTCAGTCTGACTTTTGACCCAGAAGCGTCATCACATGCGCTGGATTACGTGCAGAACTTTACGAGTGCACTGCGGCTTTTCAAACAGCTCTCTCGCATCCACTTCCAGATTTGGCAACACTACTACAAATATTTCCATATGAGATGAGCACTGACAATAGAGTGTGTGTGTGTGTGTGTGTGTGTGTGTGTGTGTGTGTGTGTGTGTGTGTGTGTGTGTGTGTGTGTGTGTGTGTTAGCCCACTGATACATCTGTTTTTGTGAGGTCCAATGTGAGCTTGAGAGTGAGGACATTTTGGCTGATTTTCACTTCTTCAAAGGCCAGTTTGAGGGTTCAGACTTGGCTTTAAGGTTCATGTTAGAATTAGGTTATGGGTACAGGGGTGTGTGTGTGTGTGTGTGTGTGTGTGTGTGTGTGTGTGTGTGTGTGTGTGTGTGTGTGTGTGTGTGTGTGTGTGTATGTGTGTGTGCGTGTGTGTCCCTCGGGTCATGATGACACTGCGTGGAACAACAGTGTATTGTGTCTTCCTCTCATATTTCTCATCATCAGCATTGCCGCCATCCAAATTCCACTGGTGTGCTCACAGCGTGGCGGAGCGGCTCGGCCCTGTTGTCAACCCCCATCCTGCAATAATAGGAAACACAGCATCACTTTTCCACTTTCTCCCTCACTTTTCACCGCTAATTCAAAATATATGAGTTCCTGTTTGGAGCTCCCTCGCTCTGGACTTGATTGTTTGTTTTGGATAAAAGCTGCATTCAGTTTGGTTTCCTATCTAAAATGCTTTTGTCGTTTATAATGTGCAGCTGTTTTTCTGTATTTGGGTGGAGGCTGGAATTTGTAATGTGACAACAACCTCTTCTGTTTTTTCACTTACACTGTGTGCGCCAATGTGCAAAACTCTACTAGGTCATAAGGAGAGATAATATCTAGCAGCCAGTATAATTACCACTAACTCATTCTGAAATTTGGGGATTACCTAAATATTTATCTTTAATCTCACGGAAATAAAATCTCTTTCTTAGAAACACCCTGTACATTCACACTGTATTTATACAGTAAAACTGTAATTTTAGAAATGCTGATGACATAAGTTCTTGTGTGTGCCGTTTATGGATAATACTAGGGATGCACCGATATCGATACTGACTCATAACTGGATCGGATATCGGTGACAATGGGGTCGATCTTTTCAATTCAATTTTATGTTTATATACATTATACTATATACAAGTTTACTTTGATGTAACACATGGCCCTACAATATTTCCACATCTAATTTTCATCAAAATTTAAAGTTACACATGGTAACACATTGCAAAGACTGACATATTCACCATAATACAGAACACAGTGGCTCAGCAATTGCCACGGTCCTGTTCACATAGTCTACTCTGTTGGCCACTAAGTGGATACACTGGAGAAGTTATGAGTGAAGATTCTTGCTCAAAGGCACCTCAACATGTAACAGGGGCAGAGTAAGTCTGGCTCTTTTGGCACTGTGCAAGTTTGGGATGCCTCGAGTATCCACTTTTGAACCGCCTGTCACAAGCTGCTCCTCTTCCTCACCCTAACCCCCTACAAAGGACAAGTGTTGTTATTATTTTGTCCACCAGATTTGTATCAGTGATGGAAGGCTGAATAACAGAAACACCTGTCAGTGTAATTCAATACGGACCAACAGCATCACAAATAAACTGCAGCCTCCATCAGGATCATCCAGTTGAATCAACGCCCCTAAAACAGTTTCATCAAAACCTGAACATTATAACTTTCATGAAAGTCGGGTTTATTGTGACCGCGTTAGTTTTATCTTCATGCATCTATTAAATTGGCAACTCGGGGTATAAAACAGTGTAACTGTTGTGTCATGCATTATCCTGTGTAGTATGTCTGCTGTGCAGGTTTTATTGTTTTGTGTTTTGGTTGGCTCACCACTAGGTGGCGACAAAGACTAAATATTAAATTTACAACTCCCAAACCACCAATTTGATTATTTAAAGGGACATTTTGTCTTTTTGTCACAGTATGGCATGCTTATATTCACCGTGACTCTTGTCATAATGCCATCTATTTTTAATATGAAAATGAGATGACATAAAAACAGAAAAACTAACCACAATGTAAAACCATTTATTTATCTATTTATTTACACTGTGGTATTGTGTGTTTGATGCATATATTTGTACACATTTCTAATTTCTCCTTTTTATTATTTATATGTCTCTACATATGTTATATATTGTAGCATTATGTACATAATTTGCATGTTAAATATTCCTTTATCATCAGACTTAAAGTTTAAGTTGTTAATAGTTGTCCTGCAATTTACAATAACAATGTGATAGTGTATAGACATGTCAATACGCACCGTGTCTCCAAAAAAATTGGAGGAGCTGCTTTAAGGTGGTAAAATAGAAAATTTTCTAAGTAAGTTAAGTTCTTAAGTGAAGCTTTAGTACCTTTAAATCAACAAAATAAAACTAAATGTTTACTGTTTTTGTCCCAGATGAAAAAAGCTCAAATCACCAGCCTCAAACGAACCTCAACAAGTGCTTTTACTCTCTGAAAGGAAAGAGCAAGAGACTGTTGTCTTCTGTCCATATTCTCATATGTTAACTGATGTCGTTTGTAAAATGTAAAAACAAAAACCAGCGATATTTGTTAGTGATATTATAAACTGGCTAAACTTGCTATTAATGCAGCAGGCTGCTCTAATTCTCCAAGGTGACAGGTCTGATGGGTCAAATAATGTTTTGTATTACTGTGGTAATTTTTTACACTAAAAATATTCAAAATTAAGAAAAACACTTAGAAGCTTTCAATATTTTAATTATTTCTTTATTTTACCTTTATTTAAAAGATTGAGAACCGATTGTCATTTACAATGATGCAGCAACAGAGTGAAAAATCAATACAAGATATTAGAACACAGAACATAAAATACCACTAGTGCAATAAAACATTAGACAAAATTAAAACTAACAGAATATATAAAACTTGTTAAAATTTCATAATTATTAAGAATATTAAGAATTATGTTTATGTGCTATCAGGAACAGAAAAAGAATGAATTACATTTTGTTCACAAAATCATTTCACTGTTCATTTCCTTTTGTCAGCATTTTATTATTGCTTATGTTTAAATGTATGTTATTTTGTAGGCATGACGCTAATACGCACAGACACACACACACACACACACACACACACACACACACACACACACACACACACGCACACACACACACACACACACCGCTCTGCCGGTGGGCCGGCCGACGCTGCAGCACTCAGTGTGTGGGTGGTCTGGACCAGGTGGAGGAGAGAGGGATTAACACCAGGCCAGCCTAAAGGGGGGAAAAGTACAGAGGGAGAGAAAACAAGAGATGGAGGAGAGATGGACATCTGTCCACCAGATGTGCTGTTCCAACATACGGAGGTGGTTTATGAAATAGAGAGAAGGGAATGAAAAGGCTTTTGGTCACGAGGCGCAGTGACAACTGGATGCATTGTGACTGAAATAGCAGTCAGCCTCCCTCTGCTTCTTCCTTAATCACTCTCTCTCTCTAGACTTTCTTCGTCTGTGTGTTTGCTCTGGTTGTCTGTCATTTGGTTATAAACATAACACAAACACACACATGCATCCGTTTTCTTTCCATCTCTTCTTCCGTTCCCGGAGGAACTTGTGCAGGCTGCTATTATACAGTATAAACCAGTGATGACCACCTGTCAAAACATGTCCAGTTACTGTGTGTGTGTGTGTGTGTGTGTGTGTGTGTGTGTGTGTGTGTGTGTGTTTAGGAGGATGCTGATGAGAGGGACTGACAGGTTGAACTTAATACAGACTTAAGCTTTTAAAATATTTTACGTAATACTTGTCCATCTACAAATACTGGAGAATTTACAGTAGCTGTGTACAGTACTATTCACACAAAAATGTTTTGATGCAGTGTGGGCTCAATTTTTGATAATTCAAAAATCTGGCTGGATGGTTTGTGGATGACAGTCTGAAGATGCAGCAAGTTTGGTGTGGTTTGTGCAAAGTTTTTAGAGAAACAGAGTGGTGGACTACACATGTTGAAGCATCTGAACATTTCTGCTCACTTGGGCTACATTTTGGTGGAAGTTGCAAAGTCGTAGCATGTACGGCTGATTTGTTTTGAATTTTCAAAGGCATTTGCTGTCGCGCCACCATCATAACTATGGTCCCATGAAGCCAGTAGAGGACATTTAGCACAGGACTGGGCCTGTATGAAAATTTTGGTTTATTTTCATGCATGGGAAGGCAGATTTCCTAAGCAGAATAATAATACTGGCAAAAACAAGAGGGACCAGCTGCATAGCTGCCCAGCCCCTAAGAATAAACCTTTCCTCTAGCTTTCCCTCACACCCAAAATCGGTACACATTTTATTTGTTGTTTACAAAAACAACTTCATCACAAGATTGACTCAGAACAACATGCATGTGGTTTAGCTGGAAAAAGAAAAATGATTCCTTGACTTATAAGGGCGTCTAGAGCTTTTGATCCTGAAGTATTTGTCAATTGTTGTTTTCAAGGTCAAGAATAGACATTCATTCTCAGGTTTTTAAGCAATCATGGAAAAAAGGTCATTTAAGTACTCAGAAAAAAATAGAAAATGTGAACATTTGCATTTCCATGACAACTGGGCAAGTTTTCATTGGCTGAGGGGGCTGGTGAAATATGACTGAAGTTACTGTAATGCGCACAATAATATTATTATTCTTTTTCCAGTGAAATCAAACTTTTGCCATTGAATATTGATGTGCTGAGACAACCAAACAGGTTACAGATGACTCAAATAAAGCACTGATTACAGCCCCACATACCGTATAAATATGTCACAGTTTTCTGCTTTTTTACAGCTGTTTACATAGCTAACAGTGGGTGAGCCCTGTTCGACGAGCCCTACCTCTAGGATTCAGGCTTTTCGAAGGCCTATAAACTCTGGATGAAAGCTGAGGCCAAATTAATAAAGTTTAACGGGATAAATATGTGGCTTGTTACACAGCATGGCATTACAATCGCCCTCCTAAATGACAGAAAACAATCTGTGTTTATGAGTTCCTGGCCAGAGAACATCCTATAAAGTACACTGGTTTGTTTTTTCATGTGTCCTGTTTGAATTGCATCTTTTGCCCTTTTTCATTCAGAGTCTTTCCCTGATCCTTCATATTTGCCCCTGGCTCAGTTGACCTCAGAGCTTCCTCCCATAATGAGATATTAAGTTAAACCAGCAAGCATGGAAACGCAAACACACACACGGATAACTGAGGCTTCAATTCACATTCGCTCCCGCGTTCGGTGTTACCTGGAACTATTAAAGGCTATTTTCGTTGATGCTCTGGTTATTGGCTGCTTTTAGGTTTTTATCCCGCTTGGCGCTGTAATTGTTGTTGTTCTGTCAGGGCCGAGCTGTGAAACTTACCTCTCTCACACAAGTTATAGGGCAATAAATGTTGAAAATAAAGTTTCTGGACTCCTTTTAAAAACTCGATGTTATCTCATGTAATTATTTGAATATAGAGGAGCTTACCAATATGAGACGTGTGTGGGAACATGTGGCTATAGATATCTATTGTAGTGTAACATGAGAGCCTCAAACCTGGACAAGATGTCTCAAAATGTCAAATTTAATTCACTGTGATCAACATGACAATCATAAATCCAACAAACATTGTTTTTTTTTGGTCACGAGAGCAGTAGAAACACAACATACAGTACGTCATAAATTGTTAGCAGACTGTCGCTTATTTATAAAGCTGCAACTAACGATTGTTTTCATTGTCCGTTAATCTGTTGTTTATTTTCTCGATTAATTGATTAGCTGTTTGATCTAGAAAATATCAGAAAATGGTGAAAAATTTCAGTCAGTGTTTGCCAAAGCCCAAGATGACATCCTCAAAAGTCTTGTCAAAGATATTCAGTTTACTGTCGTAGAGGAGTAAAGAAACCAGAAAATATTCACATTTAGGAAGCTGAATCAGAGAATTTTGACTTTTTTTGTAAAAAGTTACTGAAACTGAATAAACTATTAACAGAATAGTTGGTGATTCATTAAATAGTTTAAAACTAATTGATTAACTGATTAATTGTTACGGCTCTAGTTATTTATGCACCCAGCAGTTATGGAGCAACATTAGCGTTCATTTTGGAGTCGTGTTTCTGGTCATATTAGCTCTCGTTTAGCTCTGTTTTGGTCTCCACCAACTCCTGAGGGAAATATCTGTCTCTTTAGCTGCTAAATGCTGCTCTATGTTCACCAGCTAGTCGCTAACCGTGTCTATCTGCTGCTTGGTGCCGAGTAGGTAGTGTACAGAGGGTTTTTAGAGCTATTTTTTACTGAAAACAGCTGCTTGCTGTGGCCAAAAACGGTGCTATGAAAACAGTGAGAGTGAACCAAAAAAGTAAAGCTGCTGCCAGACCGATAAACAATGACTTGAAACTCATAAAGCTCTGTAAAACCAAGAAGGGCTGCAGACAGCCGGGACAGTGTGTGGCTGGTGTTGTTTCCAACAAAATGCGGTCTTGGAGACACCTACTGTAGCAGGAACTACCACAGAAGTGGTTCTGAGTACTTTGCCAGGTGTTTATATGTATGTCTGCCACAACTGTGCAAGATGTAGTCACAAAACTGTACTCCAGTTGAGATCAAGATGAGTGTGGTCCGACCGAGGGCACTTGAAGTAGGGAGGTAGAAAGAAGGGAAGGGTCCACTGGCACCCCCACTTTATGCCCCTGGCCTGATATGGCGTTGTGGCTGGTGTGATCCTATCGCAAGATGGTCTCTAGTTTGATACGTTGTTATAATAGAAATATTGATTATAGCCCCTTTAAGTTTACTGCTCCTTGCAGCTGCTATTGCAGTTTCTATGATGACTATGGGATGGCTACCTCTCGGTTTTAGCAAAAAAACAACTCCCAAACTGGAAACCTTTGACTATGTCTGCAAGCTGTGATTTGCAACTTGACATCAGTTTCCCTCACACATATGTTTCATTAATCAAAATAAACACTACAGTTAAGACCCATGTGAAGCATGCTAGATCCCTGGAGGACTCATACCATTTTCTGTAATAAGTGAGCAACAATCATTTATGAAATATGACACCACCATTCATGATCTAAAAGCCAGTACAAGTAAATCACTTTTGTGAAACAGGCATCTCAAGGTGCACAGGGTCTGTGCTTTCCATGCATCCCATTCGTTGTCTATTTAAGCAGCCATGCAATGCAATCTGGTAGCATGATGGTGCGATTTGTGAGACAGAGCGTCACGTTGCCCGCTCCTCATTTGCATAAAGTTGGTTGAGGTCTAGGCTAAGTCGTGCAAATCACAAGCATCCAACACGACTTACTGCCTTTAAACTAAGTGTTGCTGATCCAAAATAAAGACAGATTCAGCAACAGCAGGTTTTCAGAAACACATTTTGGTGAAGTATTTTTGTGAAATAAGAAGAAAGTTTCCAAATGAGTCGCCATATTATTTCCGGTGCCTAGTGTCTCGTGGCAGCCCATCAAATGCCCAATGCTGGGAAGCGAAGCAATCCCTCGCAATAAAAAACGCCCCTGTGGACACATACCATAACCCAAGTCTGCTATTTTCACTGCTTCCCACTCATGGAGAATACATGCTTTCTCACTGTGTGGTCTATATCATCAGCTTGCTCTCAAAAATTGAAAGTCAAATATTTTATTTAAATGCAATTTGAGAGCAGCTCTTGTAATTTTATTATCTGCTTGCTTTGGCAGACTAATCAGAATGAAAAAGCAGACTCAAGTTCTGATTGAAACTTTGATCACTTGTTAAAGAGATTTTTTTTTTTCATCTGTCATTTTCCTTTCGTTCCACCTCATGAATCATTACTGCGGCTAACATTAACAAACACTGAGCCTTTCATTGAAGCGTACAGCCTGACAGACAGCTTCTTTCCTCTATACGCTGCAGTGGGCTAACAGATGAGCATCAGATTCGAAGCATGTATCACTGTGAATGTAGCTGTCAGTCAGCTTTCACACGCACAAACACACGAGCCGCCCGTCACTAGCAGTCTGAAATGAAACAGACTCCCGCACATCATTACCCCCCTCCCATTCATCCGTCCTCGCTCGAGAACCAGGAAAGCTTGTATTTGGATCGGAAATCTGCTACAAATCTGGCAACCATATGTTGGGACATATTCAGCTTTCATGTCTTTCAACTGGGTCTTTCTCTGTTTTTTTTTCCCTTTTAGTTTTATAAAAGAGTCTGCTCCTCTGCACATGTGCATTTCCCTTGTTTCATATTCTTATTCTGAATCGTAGCATTGTGTGGTTGCTGACATTGGTCCACTTAGCGAGGCCTTCTGCTGTGTGAGCGAGCGTTTGGGGGGATTGTGGTTCAAAGGGGGCTGTGCTGAGCTTGTACAGATGACTCTGGCCTGCTTATTCACTTTTTATTTCTGTTACAGGTTGTCAATAACTGGGGGATGTTTTGCAGATTGGTTCCATATTGTTGTTCCTGTATTCTGACATCAACCTTATGTGGCCCTTTATTTGGATCACCAATTTACTCTGAAGAGCACAGAAAACAGATTGAGCAGTCGGTTCATGAGACGTGCAGTTAAGGGGAGATAAAGTGCAAATATCAGCACAGATGTAATTTGAGTGACATTCAAAGCAATTTGAGGACACACTGTGGGATGTTTTAAACTTTGTAAACAGTATAAATTCAGTCTTTTATACTGTGGCAACCAAGCCTTGACTATCAGTGGGCAACTACTTTGGGGCCCTGGACTGTCAGGGCTCCAGGTTCACCATTGTGGTAGTTAGTTTGTGGAAATGTATTTAATTTAAGGTTGTCAATCGATTAAAATATTTAATCGCACATTTTTTGTCAGTTCAAAATATCACTTAAAGGGAGATTTGCCAAGTAATTAATACTCTCATCAACATGGGAGTGGACAAATATGCTTGCTTTATTTAAATATACGTATATATTTATTATTGGAAATTTTAATTTTCAATTAACAACACAAAACAATGACACCTTGTCTAGAAATCCTCAGGTTTTTAGCATAAAAAATATATGCTCAAATCATAACATGGCAAACTGCAGCCCAACAGGCAACAACAGCTGTCAATGTGCTGACTTGACTATGACCAAACTTCATGTGATTATCATAAAGTGGGCATGTTTGTAAAGGGGAGACTGGTGGGTACCCAGAGAGCCCATTTTCATTCACATATCTAGAGGTCAGAGGTCAAGGGACCGCTTTGAAAATGGACATGTTAGTTTTTTCCCAGTTTTAGCCTCCTTCACGACAAGCTAGTATGACATGGTCGGTACCAGTGGATTCTTTAAGTTTTCTAGTTTATATGATGCCAGTATCTTCACTCTAGCTTTAAAACCCACTACAACCTCCAAATGATGTTTGGGTTAATGTGTCAAAGAAATTAGTGGCATTAAAATAAATTGGTGTTAACGTGTTAACTTTGAAAGCCCTAATTTAATTACACGTTTTGTTTTAATATCGTATGCAACGTTAAAGCACAATATAAACTAAAATGATAGTGCCATAAAGCCCACGAAAATGAAATCTCACTCACCCGATGTAGACTTGGGATATAAGACTTCCTTGCTGCATTCTAATACTCTCTATTTTGCAAGAGCACCATTGCTGGATCCTGAGCTTGG
This sequence comes from Pterois miles, assembly GCA_947000775.1. NCBI lineage: Eukaryota > Metazoa > Chordata > Actinopteri > Perciformes > Scorpaenidae > Pterois > Pterois miles. Next base: position 7,775,325 of record CAMQGK010000224.1, on the reverse strand, counting down.
CGCCGCCCACGACGATTGTGATTGGTGTAAAAACAAAAAAACAAACCAGCCAGAGTGTTTTTTCCCCTATACCAAAACATCCTGATCCTATGGGAAGTCATGTAAATAACTTTATACTTTAATATACTTTAATAATCTACCTGTAGGCTCTGAGTGTACCTTCCCGTAGGGCTGAGTTAGTATTATCGGTCCCTGCTGTGTTTCACACTGTACATATTCTACATTAACAAACTAATAATTTCCATGTGAGACTGCTGACTGAACAATAGTGATGGCGATTGCTTTTTCAATGGTGAGGTAATGAGAAGCCCCAGATTCATAATTAACAACATGCAACACCAGCATGATGCACACAGACTAAATGCATAAAGAGACGGAGCTGTCGCAATAACCGCAATATTGGCAAGCCAACCGCAGGGGAGGGCAAGGAACCGCCACAACCACTATGTTCACGTTTTTTTCTTTTTTTAAAATTATTTGCAATGGGAGTGCCACATTTTTACACTGAAACGGCACTAGAATCAAGATAAATAAAGCAATCTAAAAAATTGCGATAATATGACATATCATGTTGTAGGAGCCAATCACCACCGTCGAAATTTCTTCCCCACGAGAGTCTTACAAAGAGATTAAGGCAACCAACTAAGAAAACAGAAGTTCACAAGCTCACTTATGAGCAGAGGAAATAGCGAGTGAGGGTGGAGGGGAGTGAGATTTTATGAGAGTTGAGTCAAGCAGGGTGGTCTGTAGCTGCATGCTTAGATGAGAGGATTGTCAACACAACACAACAGCAGAGAACCTCCAAGTCATCCCAGCACTTCTAGCAAGTCCCAACTGTGGCAGACACGTCCAGAGCTGGCCAGTCCGATGCTGTTACCCACAACCCAAATTAGGTCTGGCTAGCAGGTGATTCAAATCCATGTTCCAGTCAAAGTCAAAACCCCTCACAGCTGTTTGTTTTTGCTGATTCGCATCTCCCACTTTCAGTACAGTTCAAACCAGTCAGTTTGAATTTAATGGCAGCGATTAATGTGTCTATATTTGGAAAGAATCTAAAGTACAGATTTGTTTGATCCGAAAATATTCAAGAGTTATCAAGCCAGAGCTCATTAATGATCCCTCCAACCCTTGTTTCCCTGGCTCGGGGCTCCAGCACCTGTCAGCTCCACTTTTTTATGAGCTCTGGAGGCAGAAGTGGATCCAGAGCAGCCGGGTAGAGAGGTTTGGAGGGAGGAGAAGCAGGGAAGTGGGAGGAGGAGAGGAAAGGGGGATATTTGTGATATTTACGGGCTGCAGGGTGGCACACGGCGCAGCATACAGCACAGCATTATATGGCGCTGCTGAAGCAACAGATCTCACTTTCTCTCTCATCCAGTACGAGACCGTCGCAACTGCCCTAAAGTTATCCTCCATCTAATATGATAACAATTACTATTCATAAATATTTGGGGCAATCAGAGCCTGGGGCCCTTTGCTGCCCGCCCCCCCCTTTCACTCTGTGCTATCAATAAAGGATAAAAAAAACGCTCCAAATCAATGATTTAAAACAAAACACAATCCACTCAAAGATGCATTTCCTATCAAATGTAATAAATCAAATGTAATAATTTCCCTGCGGGCCTTTTCATGTACCCTGTACTACTAGATATCATCAAACAAAATAAACAAAATTATGATTTTCATCTAATGCCAACATCGGATGTGTCAGGGTGTGAGGCAGAACTCGCAATGTAGATGCATCTGCTGTCCTTGAATGGAAACAAGGATCAGTCAAGCTTGTCTCCTTTTTTTAGACAGTTTTATTGATTTCTGTTCTTGATTTGAATGAGAAAAAGCGGTCATCTGGAAACTGTAACTGTTCAACTGACTTTACATTTGGCTTAATTGTTGCACAACTTTGCCATATTATTGTGCAGAGGCAGTATAGAGCATGGTTTGAATATGCAAGAGTGAGTTGCTGTATTAGGAAATGTGGGAGGTGAATAAGTGGAAATGAGGAACTAGCCGTTCTATGAACTGAATTTTTCAGCATTTACTTGGTAAAACCAGCAATTCAGATGTCAGTGCCTAGTTGGCATATACTGTTAGGAGTTGGTCTTAGTGGGCAACCTTTGGGTCTGAAAAGTGAAGCCACTGTAGAAGTGCCTTAAACTTTGCATTGTAAACACGAGTTTGTGGTCTCAATCGCTAGTTTCAAGTCTTCTTCAATACAGCATGATGTTTATTTAGTAAATTATGGTCCCATTTAGAGTCAAATAGACCATAAAGCAGGGGATGCTTTAGGTCATGGCTACCTTGTGATTGACGGGTTGCTACCACGGCGTTGTCCGGTCTGGGAGCTGTACAGGTTTTCGTCTTGCAACTTTAACCCTTTCATAGTGTCGTTTAAGTTCATGAAAGTTAATTCTGCCTTTTTGGTTGCATATAAATATTCAACGGTGGTACTTAGCTCCACCCTTTTGTGTCACTTCTGGATGCAATAATCAAGATGGCAATGGCAAAAACCGTAGTCCACAAACAATGGGTGATGTCATGATGACTATGTCCACTTCTTAAATACAGTCAGTGGTCTTAGTGAAACATTGACTGACAAAGTATTTATACAAACTGGTGTATGACATGGTAGCTAGGTGCTGCTATAACACAGGTAACAAGTACCAAAAGTTGACTTTCATGTCATGTAGATGATGCCATCATGTATTGTTCAGCCGCTGGAAATAATGAGGCACATACTCAGCTGTAGGAAGCATGTAAAAAGCTTCAGTGTCAGCAGTGTACTGTACTTAATGCTAACAACACAAAGTTAAATGTATTCTAGTGAAATGGGAACAAGATCTTGCAAAACAGGCAAACTGGAACATTTCAAGGAAAATCAGTTGTTGCTTTTGCTGCTTCTGTACTTGTATTTCTCTGAAAATACATGTTGACAATCTGAGATTTGGGATCTCTGGGTGGATTCTTGATTAAATAATGGTTGTGGTAAGTTGCATACCAATTATAGCTGAAATATATGTAGTAAGAAGTGTCACATCTGTTATGATCCAGCACGTGTGATGTGATGTTAACAAGGACTAAACCCTAGTTACTGTTGGGCCAAGTCAAATGTCAAGTGATACATAGATTTATTGTTCCAACTTTTGCTTATTTTCATGTCATATGTTACAGCTCTAAACCAAATTCACTATCCCTGAAGTCATGGTTCAAACTCACCAGCAAACGCACTGATTTTGGACAGATCTGCATGTATCTGAAATAGCAGAGGTTTTAGATGATACAAGTCGGAGTTGCATCAGATTAAGTGTAGCATTAAGCACTTAAAGACAGAATGAGTAGGATTCGTCAGGTGTGGTTTGTAAACACAATACCCAAAGTTGGCCCCTCTTTGTGCACGCTCCCTGACTGCAGTTAGGGTTACGGTGCTTTCCAGCTTGTGAAAGCCAACCCTGGATTCACTCTTGGTTTGGATCGAGCTCTGTCTTCTTGGTGTTTCACCTTTCTATATTTGTGTTTTTTTGGTGCTGTTTCCCCCATTTTCATAGCTTCCTCTTTGATGCGTGACTACGATCTGGCACCTGAGGCCTGTACTGTGAAGCAGGGTTGAAGGTTAGTGAGGTAACTTCAGGGTTAACCCTGGTGGTTTCAGTCCTACAACAGTAGGTTGTAGGACACTTTAGCAGGATCTCGTTTGTTAGGGTTAGGTTAGCCAGATAGCAAGACGATGCCCTGTGTATGGAGGTTTGAACGTCCCAAAGACAGCAAAAAAGGAAAATACAGGTGGCACTGCAAGTACAGACATGCCCATACACTTCTAGTGTGTCACAAATGATGATCGAGAGGGATTATTTTTCTGCTCATCCTACTCATTATTGCTCTTGTAGTCGCTGTTTTACATGTTTTTACTCATGTAGCTCATATTGATCATTTGTCAAACAAGTCTGTAGAGTTTATGTTTATCAGAGTGACCTTGTGGCAGTTTGCTCTTCAAATATAATAGATAATGTAATACAATCAAATAGTAGTCCACCTTGTTTTTAAGCACAACTATGTTCTAATCATGAAATGGATGGTCGTCCTTTCCTTCTCTTTGCCTTTCTTTTGTTTTCTCAGGGAGAGTGAATTCTTGTGAAATTACTGTAGTGTTTGGACCACGAGTTTTCAGGTTGTGCAATACGGACTCCACCCTCATTCACAGAGAGCACCACCCAGCCTAATTAAAAAAAAAAAAAACACTCTTCCTTAAAGCCTACATTGCATTTTAAACAACCATGGGCAACACACCCTCATGTCAATGTGAACTCGAGAAAGAAGAGAAAACCGTCTTTAGGTCCCACAAAAAAGTGTACAGGATTCCTGCTCTTTTCTACGACAGAGACAGAAAAATCCTCATGGCCTTTGCAGAGAGGCGGAAGACTTTTGATGATACCAGCACAGTGGCGCTGGCCATGAAGACAGGAATGGTGATCAAGGAGGAAAACACTCATGAAGTGAAAATAAAGGTAATTATCCCAAGCAGCTTTTTTATTGGTTTATTACTTGTGATGATAACCTTTTCAACTACGTCCATGCTATGTTCATGTTTAACCTGAGTAATATCTTCTTTAGTGGTCAAAGCGAAAACTGGTGAAGGAGGCACACCTTGAAGGATACCGTCCTATGAACCCCTGTCCGGTTTATGAGAAGACCAGCAAAACACTCTTCCTGTTTTTCATCTGTGTTGAAGGCACCATCTCTGAGCAGTGGCAGATACAGCGGGGCTGCAACAAGACTCGTCTCTGCTATATCACAACTACTGATGCTGGTGAAAGTTGGAGTCCTGTGACTGATTTGACTGACTTGATGCCTGAAATCAAGCAGTGGGCCACATTTGGTGTTGGGCCAGGCCACGGTATTCAAACAGAGTGGTAGATTGATTGTCCCAGTTTATGCATACGCTTTTGGCTCTCGCTCATGCTGTTGTTGGTGTTTTTCAACAAGTAGTTGCTATACTCCATGTGCACTCTCTCTGTGTAGTGACGATAAGGGCAGCACGTGGCACTTTGGCAAAATGCTTCAAAGTGAGTCACTTGAATGTGAAATGGCAGAGTTTTTTGATGGAACAGACGGTTTCATCTATTGCAATGCCCGCAGAAAGGGGGGCTATCGAGAAGAAGCTTTCAGTGCAAATAAAGGAGAGGATTTTTATGAGCAACGTAGTGCAGGAAAGCTTGTTGAGACAGGTTCAGGCTGTCAGGGAAGTTTGGTTTCCTTTCCAGCTCAAACTGCACATGCAGATAATGATTCAAGAGAGAGTCCTAACAAGTGGCTGCTCTACATCCACCCAAGCCATGAGTCCAAAAGGATCGACTTAGGAGTGTATCTGAATAAGTCTCCAAACAAACCGAGTGCATGGAGCCATCCCTGGATCATTAACCACGGGCCCAGTGGTTACTCAGACCTGGCTTACATTGATGACGGATGGTTCGCATGTCTTCTGGAGTGTGGAAAATATCACGAAACTGAACAGATAGCCTTTAAGGTTGAAGTGAAGTCAAGAAGGGCATTGAAGTGTAAAAACCCTTTGCTTTTACTTTTACACTTTTCTCTGTGGCTTTACCAAAAAATGATGTGAAATACAAGTACCGGTACTGCAATTGCACTGAAATCATTTTTATACCTGCTGAATGTTGTATAAGTGTGATTAAAGTGTGTATAATAATTTACAATAAAAGTTGCAATTACTTACACCATCCGTTCAAATGATTGACTCTGGATTTGATTTCAGCTGTAACAACAGTTAAACTTATGATACTGTACTAACATTCTATACTTCTGAGGTGTATTTCAAAATTTGCTATTTTGACAGTTTATTAAATGTAAAGAATAAAACGATTTTTTGACATATAAATGGGGCTATGAGAGCTTTCTTTACTGATTTTATGAATAATAAGTTGAGGGGAAGTTGTTTGACTGAAAAAGCAAACAGCAGAAAACTACGTTCTGATTTTAATGGAAATACTGACTCATATTAAACCGTAATTTTCAAAAATGTTTGTAATGACCTACAATGACAACATTTGCATTTGCTGATGTATTTTATAACTAAGTTCTTAAAATGCTATCAGATATCAAAAGGCGTTTTTAAACCTGACTGATCAGTGTGTATGCTAAACTTTATTTCCTGACATTCCTCCCAGTAAATTAATAACCAAACTTGTTTTGGTTCTGCTTCAACCAGGAATTGGATCGTTCTTTTCTAATCAACAGTTAGTTCAACACCCATAATATATTTTTTTAATGAGTTACTTTTTACAGTGTATCATGAACACCGCATTACTCATTTGTTAAACATAAAAGTAGTTAAAGTTTCCCGTAAGACTAACCATAATTGTAGAAAATAGTTGCACTGACCTAAAGACCTGGGAATCTGACTTAAAAAAAAATCTGAGCTACACCTTGGAAAATTTGTCTCCCTTACTTAACATGCAAACCTTAAAGCTTCAGTAGGCAGAATATTTTTGGCATCACTGGATAAAAATTCCTTAATAACCTTTCAGCATGTTATAATTCAAGTATTCTGAGAGAAAACTAGACTTCTGCACCTCCTCATGGCTGTTTTCAGGCTTTAAAAAAATCTAACCTGTGACTTTTACCAATCACAGGTCATTTCAGAGAGATACAGTGTTCCTATTGGCTGTGCTCCCGCTGGTGGGTGGTGCTTGGTGTTTCCTCAACAGATCTTAACATGGCAGCTGGGTCAGACTTTCTTGTTTTATGGCTAAACAATAACTACAAGATGTTTCTGAAAATATTTGAGGTGAGAAATAGGTATTACAGTAACAGAATATTGATTCATATTTGATCACTGTGCTACAGCTACGTTCACAGCTGTAACGGCACCAACAAACACACACTCACCGCTGCCACACACACACACACACACACACACACGTTTGTACAGCTATCTTTGTGAGGACTCTCATTGACATAATGCATTCCCTAGCCCCTTACCCTAACCCTAACCATCACAACCCTAACCCTAACCCTAACCCTGACCCCAACCCTAACCCTAACCTAAACCTAATTCTAACCTGGACCTTAAAACCAAGTTTGAACCCTCAAAAAGGCCTTTGAAGGTTGGTCTGAAAGTGAGGACCGGCCAAAATGTCCTCACTTTCCAAAAATGTCCTCACTCTGACAGTCTAAAACTCAAACTGGTCCTCGCTATGATAGCTGTACAAGTACACACACAGACACACACACACACACACACACACACATGGTCTGTTGGAAACTCGCTGAAGTAACATTACAGCCGGCACAAAGTCACCGGCAATGCTAGTAGCTAGTAGCTAGCAGCAAGTAGCTACAAGCATAAACACACACGTTGTTTGTCAGACAATCACTATTGTTAGTCAGACACACAGCTGACACCCTGCTAATCTAAACTAAATGTGTGGTGGTGGCAGATTTTTATTGGGAAAGTGGTTGCATGCTCCTGGACGGTGAACCAGAGACAGTGAACGCAGCACCGTGTCTGCCACAGTAACTCTCTTGAACTGCTGTCTGTTGTGCTCATACACTGCAGCTGGCGCACTGCTGCATACGAAGCACTAAACTTGTTGGTTGACGGTTAATAATCGGTTATCGTTATCGGTTAAGAATTTTTTTTTCAAAATTAGCATCCTTAGTACGAAATGCTCAGTTATAGTACATTTCAGTTGAACCGCAACAGAATCGCATTGATAGGCGACAGTTTGGGTTCATGTTTACTTTGTGTCAACTGATGTAATTCACATACACTGCAACCGAAAATGAACTAACAAAAGGTTTATATTAAAAACTGTGAAATGGTCTAAATATTGTAGATTTGTGACATCACAAATGGACAGAAATTGTGACAGCTTGTTTCAAAGGCACAATTTCTGAATACGGGCTGTGTGTAGGTATTTCTCCATTCTCCACAGTATTTATATAACACTTAAACCTGCTTTATTAATACAAAAGACATGAAAATCTCCTTTTAAAACATGAGACCTTTAATATACGTCCCCAGGACTTCCTGGAAAACGTACTGTTATCCTGAAAAATGAACTGAATTGAAATTTAAAAAATATATAATTGTATGCCCAGGCACCATAGGCTGAGTGATAAAATATGTGTAATTTCAGTGAAATAATCCTTTAGGTCATACTAAGAGTTCAGGTGGTACAGGGTGGGAAAGATGCCAAGAAAGAAAACAGCATAAATGCCCAGAGGATGATGCAGGAAAATAATAATAGAAAAAAAAAATAATTGAAACCAAATGTCCCTCCATCAAATACACTGAGCCTGTATAGCAGCCACGGTGTTTTCTCTTGATCCACCTCTCTGTGTGTCGTTTGTTGACCAAGAAACTGCAGTTTACACACACACAAAGACAAATCCTCCAAAGTGTTGGATCAGTTAACGGGTGACTGAGGGTGAGCTGATGACGTCACGTCTCCGATGCTCTGCGTTGGCCGCTGTCAGTGTCCGCTTGTTTGGATGATAAACACAGCTGGAGAAAATTGGACTATTTCGTCTCATTTTATGCTTTTGTTGTGATCTTATTACAAAGCCCTGACTATAATCAGACACACTTGTCTCTCATGCACATCCACACCTTTGAAAGAGAGCCTAAATAAACTGGATTGTTACCTTGACCTTCCAGTTTGTTTGTCATTGCTGCTTTTATGCCTCCATTTTCACCAGGGAAAGGAAAAAAAAAGAGGTGAAAAGTTATGATTTGAAGAAATGCTCATAGTACTAAATTGAAATCATGTGGTGGTGCCGGATAAAGACATACTAAAGCTGTGCCATTCCACTCTTTCAACAAAGTCTTTCTCTTTTCATACAGACAGGATAAATTATGATTTTGCGGGTGGCTCTGCTGTTATATGTATCTGTCATCTGTCCACTTCAGGTTTTAGGGATTGGAGAGGGACCCCCCCCCCACACACACACCACCACCTTTTCTTCAAATATACACACTCCATCATATTTCCTGTCACAGGGCTCATGCTGCAGTCTGACTCACACATCACTGACTGACTTTAATGGGTCACACTCCATATGTAGGGGAACAGAGTGCATGTGCGCTGTAATTGAATAAAACTCAAATATGAACGCGAGTGCCAGGAAAAGCAAAGCGCTCCCTGAGGCGTCATTTAGGTTGAAGGCAGATGTTTACAGATGAGCCACATCACACTTTTACACCAGCAGCTAAATGCAGGGAGAGATTTCCTCCATACATTTACCCAGTGGATAAAAGTAACTTAGCTGTGTTGTAAAAAGGTCTGTAAGGAGATGCCCTGCAGCTTCACTTGATTTAGAAATTATAGAAGTTTGGAATAAAATGGGAACAAAAAAAATCAGAAAACAGGATCCGAACACTGCATTGATAGCTCCCAGCAACTTTAATGAAGCAGTGTTTCCTTTTGGATGTGTGTACCCCACAGCTTTTTTGTCCTTAAATAAAATGTGAAACATTAAGACTGAAAAACAGAATAAATTGCATGGTTATTATTAGATATTGTAGGAATGTTATTTTGCATTAATGGGCTTTGCAGGAAAGCAGATTAACCATCATCATGCTGCAGATTTGTTCTAATTTCTCATTTGCCCATCATTCAGCTTCTTTTTATATTTTACTATTTAATTACTGGTGCAACAGCTTTCACTCAACCCTTTCCACACTTTGCACAATCTCTTACAAACACGCTTTAATTGAGTAGCCATCAGAATCCCTCATTCACTCACAAATTACATTTTGCATGTAAAACATGTATGAAGAGCTTTATGCAGGATGAACTAACAGAAGCTCCACAACATGAAATGGTGGTATTTAGGTCTGTGTGTTGGCAAGAATTTGGTGATTCGATACGTATCATGATACAGGGTTTACGATTCGATATATGCGACTTACTCTAAGCAAAGTGATATATTGCAATTTTTTTTTAAAAAAATCTAATTTTAGGAAAACTGTAATAGTTATTTGCATAATATCTGAACAAAAATGACTATTTGTGCAATCAGAAGGGTTTGCATTTGTTTGAATTTGCATTTATTACAGTCTAACATCCAACATTATAGCTCTACTGTGAGAGGGAGCATTTCTTTGCAAATGAAATAAAGCTCTGGCTAAGTTAATCAACTGTTTTTGAGAATCGATACCACATCATAAAGCATAATAATGCAATATTTGATATTTTCTCACACCCTGCCTTATATACATGCATATAAGGGGTCATTCTGCATAATGACTCTACATGTAGTGTTTCAGTAGGTTTTACTGCTCATGCAGTCACAATACTTTCAATACAATCATGATTGTGTACCTTTTGGCTAAACGATCTCCCTAAAAACAGGCTCACTTGTGCAGCTCATATTTCTACATAACGAAACAAACAGCACCGAGAACATCCGATTAAATCCAGCGGTGCAGTTGTGTAATAATACCTGACGGCCAGATGAACAGATGTGTTTGATATACTGTATTCATGCTGAACAATGCGACTTATTCATGCTGCAGACAGACAGATGTGAAGGCCTGTTTAATTACAGCAGGACCTCTTTCAAACGTGATGAGGAGGAAATCACTCGATAAAAATGTGCACATGTTCACATCTCTGGTGTTTACTTCTGATCAGCAGCGAAATAAACGCAGCGCTGTCGTCGCATTTGAACAATTTCCTGTGTGTGTACGTTTGTGCAAGGCCTATCGGACGAGTTTAACATCAAGAGCTGAATATTTGCATTATTATTTCAAGCAACTGTTGGTCAATGATTTCACACAGGTTACTACTTTTTATTTATTATAATAGGTCTATTATTTTATGAATAAAACGACCTCGTTTGCCCCCAAGCGATCTATTTTTATTTTTGTTGTGCGGAATTTTATTAGGAATATGGAATAAATAATGTTTATTTTTGTGATTATAATAATTATTGTTTTAACTGGAACGCTCTTCATTTGTTTTTCGTGAAAATAAAAACACAACAAATTTGTAAAACAATCAAAATGTTAAAATAGAGAAAACTATTTGATTATGTCTATGATGATAATAAGCCCTGTGATATTAAATTCAATTTGCACCGATTATAAATTCAATCACGTTTTATTCCAAACATATTTAACAGCTGTACAACATCGGTTACTCAAAAACAAATATCAGAATATGGAGGCCCGTTTTCAGCTTCGTTCAAATGTATTTTACATAATGTACCATGTGAAGATTGCGTTCAAGACAGACGGGCATCGTAGCGTTAAATTAAATTAGACGAAACTTTTATGACCCCACTGGGGAAAGTGGACAGCTGAGAAACCGGGTAGTTGGGTATCATCCCGTGCAGAGAGACAGGCGGCATGAAGGAGCAGTTTGGAGCCAGAGGCGGGACAGCGGCGCAGCGTCCCGGGTCCAAGTGTTCAAAGGTCAGACATGAGGGGAAACTCTTGGAGAGGAGCGAGGAGAGCGCAGGTATGATGCTGCTTACAGGTGGGACGCCGGGACTAGTGTGGGGATGTAATCGACTTCTTAAGCCCAGGTCGTGGTACAGATCAGGACCCCGGAGACACGAGCTCATTCTGTGCGCTCCGAGGAGAGGAAACGCGGGCACCAGGCTGCGCTCCTTCGCCCTGGAGTCCTTCAGCGCTCCCAAATAGAAATGTTGCCTCTTGAAGCGTTTCCTCCGCCGGAGAAAACTCCCGTTTTCAAACATACCGGCCGACATGGGATCCAGGGTCCAATAATTCCCCTTACCAGGATTCCCAGGCTCCCGGGGCATTTTGACAAAGCAGTCATTCAGAGACAAGTTGTGACGGATTGAGTTTTGCCACGCGGGGAACTTGTCCCGGTAATACGCAAAGCGCTGGCTGATAAAATCACAGATCTCACTGAGGGTGAGCCTCTTCTTCGGGCTCTGGAGGATGGCCATGGTGATGAGAGCGATGTAGGAGTACGGGGGCTTCGCCACGGCGCTTGTCCTGCCTGGAGCATCCTGGAGCCGGACTGCAAAGTCTCCCTCCTCCCGCACCTCAGGGGTGAAGGATGGATCGTCGGGATTTATCACCGAAAAACCTGTGATCTTCACATCTGCCTGTCCCTCCACGTCAACGTCCGTCTCTTCCATGAGTTTGCTGTCCAGGATCATGGTCCGGAGTGTCCGGCGGCCCCAACAGGCGCTAATCTCGCCTGTCTGGGACAGAACAGGCGTAGACACCCTTCTCCCCTTTCATTCACATCTGACTACATCTTAGACTGTTTAGCCTCCCACTCTAAACTCCCTCCTCCTCCTCCTCTTCCTCTTGCCATCAGTCTGTCTTTATCAAAACAACAGCTGATACAAATCTGAAACAAGGAGCTTAAAAACCTGGAGTTTTAAACTAAAGATAGTACTTAATAGTAGATTATACTAAACATTAGTGTACGATACAGAGAAAATATACACAATCTTATCTCAAACATCTCAAAGTCGCTTTTTACACCAGTTACAACGTGTTTTATTTTCTCTGATTGGCTCTGGCTAGTGCTCTTGTTTTATTCTGGTACAGTTTCAATCCCAACTTTGATTAATTATCCCCAGGGGGGTGAAAACATAAAATACAAAGTTAAAGCTGCAGTAGGTAGAAATGGAGCAAATATGATTAAAGAAAGCTGTGTTTATAATATGCTTACTATATCCTGACAGTAGTGAATGAGACAGGTAATCTATTGTCAGATATCATGTTCTTCTGTGTCCTCTGGTGCTCCTAATGGCATCTGCAAGATTTCACAGACCGGAGGAAAACAACCAATCAGAGCCAAGCAGGAGTCTGCCGTCTCTGAGCAGCTTCATGATTCATGTTTGATCAGTGCCACCTAGTTTGACCATTTGATTGGAGTTCGCGATGATTGACTCGTGGCTCTCATAGACGGCAGGCTCCAGCTCGCCTCTGATTGGTTGTTTTCCTCCGGTCTGTGAAATCTTGCAGATGCCAGGAGGAGCACCGGAGGACACAGAGACATATGATTTTTGATCACAATCATCATTCACCAATTCTACATGGAAGAGACAGATTAACATCTGACTCGTCCTGAACATTTAACAGTTTGATGGCAGGAGAGATGAAATCATTTCTCAGTCTGTTAGACTTGGCCTTTGGTATTTCTGTCTTTGAAAAGACTGAAAACAGACTAAATCCAGCTGCATAAATGCCTAAATTTACAACACTGAACGCTTTTCAAATGTGCAAGTCTATATCTGGTCTTTTTTCACATCTATGTTTTATTGTATTGTGGTTTACTGGCTTAAACATTCATCGGGGTTTACTGTAACCACAGCAGGTGAGACTGGTTTGGATTGAAATACATTTAATGTAAAAATGAAGCGAGCACATTCATTCTACTGAGCTTGTTTCTATCTTTTATGTTCTTGGCTTACACAGCGCTCATTTCCTTTGGTGTTGCTCATTGCCGGATGGTTTGGCACATGGTGACAGAGGCAACTCTGGCTGTTTCAAATAGGAGGAAGACGTAATGCGTTTTGAAATAATAGCTGCACTGTATCAATTCGTGCGAGGCCACCCACTTGGCGAATGGGCCGGTACTGCAGGGTGGGCTGAGGGAACTGTGGGAAGTCTCATTAATGGACAATTCTTCCCTGTACATCTTGTTTAATGCGATATGCGTACCCCTGTGAAACTATTCCACTTCATAATCACTGGATTTTTCATAGGGGATTTATATCAAGAGCAGGCCTTACCTATATACTTACAAAAAAGCAGGAAACAAATTGGATGTTTCATACTAAATTTAATACAGACCAAAACCCATGCAACACACACAAAAAACTCACAGAAAACAGCAATGCTGAGGAAATTAGTGCACCAGTTAAGCTGGCAACAACCCAAATGAACTACAAAATAATAATAAAATAACCACAATAAGAAACAAAGACAGTAAATAACTTAATTTAACATGCAACTAAACTTGTATCTACTGAACTTAGCAGACAGTCTCGCTGTCAAGGTCAAGAGAATAGTAGTTAATAGTTTTCCAGTTAATAACAGTGAACACAGTACTGAGCTCAGGTTGCTGTTTCTGGTCCTGTTTACAGATATAACTTTCTGCTGGCTCAGCTGACCATCATACAGAAGCAACACTGACACTATTTAGATGAAAAATTACAACAATTATGACTAAACTTTCCACTGAATGTAGCCCTTCAGGATTTAATGCTGCATTGATGCTACACACTGTCTGTGCTTCTAATATCCCTTTTTGTGTAGCGAGGTTACAGATTGTTTTTAGAAGCCCTCCATTTTTTACAAGTTGTTTTTCTTTTTTGATTTCTTTTTTTTACCAGTTTGTTTTCCCCAGATGTATACAGCACCTCGAGAGCAGTCATAGAGCCAAAAGGAGTTAGTGCTGCTTCCTGATGTACAACACTGAAGCAGTGAGACTAAATTTAAATGCTGAGTCAAGTACGATGTAGGAAGCTGGTGCTGCTCCTCTATATTTGCGTCCTCATCTGTAGTGAACTGTAGCGGACTAAGAACAATGGGAGTGGGGAGTGCAGTCTTGAACTGTTGTGTGCAAATGTGTGTAGATCTTCGTCAGACATAAAAACCTTTGCTCAATGTATTTTCGCTAGGTGGTGTGTTTCCGCTGAGCTGAGGTCAGCCTCACAAAGTTTCCACACTTGAGGCAGCATGAGTTGGAGTTGCCCTCTTTCCTGGGGATATGCCAGCAGTTGACACAGCGCACTCTGTACTTCTTATACCTGCAAAAGTCAAGACAGAAAGAAAATGCAGTGGTGATTAAAAGTTTTTTCTTAGTTGGGATTTATCTATACAGGCTTTTCTCACATACACCATTTGTAGCAATACTTACGAATAGTAATGCACCATAATTTGTATATATCCCATGAAATCAATTTGTATGTAATCCACGTAATTGTGAACCAGGAAGAGAAAAGAGTGACAATTGCAGCAGGGAAGAAGTAGGGTAGTTGGGTTGGCTTGGGAGACGCGGAGGACGCCGGTTCAAGTCCCCCATGGACCAAGACCAACTGGCTGCTGGAGAGGTGCCAGTTTACCTCTTGGGCACTGCTGAGGTGCCCCTGAGCAAGGCACCAAACCCCCAACTGCTCGGGGCGCTTGTCAGGAGCAGCCCCCCCACTCTGACATCTCTCCATTGATGCATGTGTGTGTGTGTGTTTCAGGTCTGCACGTACCGTGTATAAGTTAACAAACAGTGTAAAAATTGAATTTCCCCTAGTGGGACTAATAAAGGTTGATCTTCTTCTTCTTCTAGATGGGTGGGTCAAAAAACACCCAAGAGACCACTGTTCGCACCCTCTGTAAAACCAGAGTCAGCGCTGATTTGTCATGTAACTTCCATACTAAACCTAACTGAGGTCGATCTTTGCTAAGTGGTTTGTTGTCTAAACCTATCCGAAGTTGACCTTTTCCTAAACCGGAGTGGTTTTATTGCCTAAACCTAACCGAAGTTGACCTTTCCCTGAACCTGAGTGGTTTTATTGTCTAAACCTAAGCGAAGTCGACCTTTCCCTGAACCTGAGGAGTTTTATTGCCTAAACCTAACCAAAATTGACCTTTCCCTAAATCTACCTAAGTGGTTTTATTGCCTAAACATAACCAAAGTCAACCTTTTCCAAAACCTAAGTGGTTTCATTGCCTAAACCTAACCACAGTGTACCTTCTCCGAAACCTAACTAAGTGGTTTTATTGCCTAAACCTAACCAACGTCGATCTTTTCCAAAACCTAACTAACTTGATTTGTTGCCTAAACCTAATCAAAGTCGACCTTTTCCTAAACCTAACTGAATTTATTGCCTAAACCTCACCAAAGTCAATCTTTTCCTAAACCTAACTAACTTGATTTGTTGACTAAACCTAACCAAACTGTATCCTGTGAAGACAATTTAAGTTTATTTTGATAAGACTGGAGTGGAAATTGACACATGCATAACGTGTTGCTGAACATTTTGTAGGAAAATGCAAATAAAAAAAATAAGGAGTAGCTTTTCGTAAGATATCGCGCAAACAATGCCTCACAATACGCTGAAGTATGACATATATACTGTATTTGAAATGTCCCAGTTGAGGATTGGCCATCTAGGATCACACTGTAATACCATTTCAGCATAGCATCATTCCTTTTTTCAGAAACAAATTGGTATTTAATTCTGCAGGCTAAAAGTATGAAAGACACAACACAAGGCAAACAACATATTAACACTAGAGATGCACCAATCCACTTTTTTCAGTTACAGAATAACAATCCGATATCGGAGCTAAATAGACTTACAAACATTTGCAGGAGTGCAAATTGCTATGGCAACTCCTTTAAGGTTTTGAAAAATGTGAACAAATCAATAGCACAGCAAAACTAGTAGATTTTTGTACACAAGTTCAAAAGTAATAAAAGAATTTCAGAGGGTTGCAATGGGAAAAGACAACTTCTTCATAAGGTTTTCAATGGGAATATTTGAAATAAAAGTGCAAAAATGTGTAGAGGAATAAACATTAAAAAACCAATAAACCCTAACAAGTAAAAAACAACAACAACAACAATTGTTGCACGACTGCTTCTTAAATCTGCTTGTTATAAATTAGTGTGTGAGCAGATGTTTTAATACACACAAATTTATTTTGATCAAGTAATAAAAGGCAAGGCCAGATGTTTGTTTGTGTCGGCTGTTGAATAGAGGAAGTGGTATGAGGTTGCTATGGTTACCGCGAGAGTTCCTACCAGTGTTAGAAAGAAGAAGCCTAAATGTTGGGTGGTTTATTGAGAGCACCGCTGTGACTCTCACCGTATGTTTAAAGAGCTGAAAGAATATCACTGACTTTGACAAAACAAACAGCGGTCCATGACGGTTTATACACACACACTAGTTACTGAGTTACTGCGAATGGCTCTCGATTGGTCCCATCTCTAAATAATACCATGTGTTTCATATAGTAACCCTCAGATTAACTGTTTCATCGGTATGGGCTGTATGCATGATGTATTGAGATTTCTGAGTACACACACCATGAATTGATTTGCTTTAGTGTACCTCTGCAAGTTCTTTTCAACAAATACAACAAAAGAAACAGAAATACAGCATGTTCGACTTTCACCATTCCACTAATGAAAATCAATGGTGACAATGAGCCAACAGAGGAGTGGCATAACTGTTCTGCGTTTGTCGCTGCCCTCGAGTCTGTAGTTAGAAACTTTAGCAAGTCATCTCTGATCCATAATATTCTTGTTACTGATAACTGATCTGAAGGCAGCTTTCTACCTGCGCAAACAGCTTTTTATATCTATGTATTTAACTTTGATTCAGTCCTCACCATCAAGTATGTGGTACTCCTTTACTTTCAGATTCTAGTGTTTAATGTGTCCTGTCTGCATGTGATATGTTGTTTTAATGGACAATTTTTAAAAGCAAATTCTGCACAAATGTCTGCCCTTTGCATGCAAAAAGTAGACAATAATATATATTCTACTGTGCTGTATTCTAATTGTTGATAGCCAAATAAACTGAAACATATGACAGGAAAAACAAACAATATCTGGAAACAATTATATATAGTAAAGTGCTAATTCTTGATGTTATAGGTTATTATTTATGTGTTTTGGATAATATAATTTGTCCGTAATAACTACAGGCAATCAATGTTCATGGACTAATCATCATGAACTTCAATGTTACAGCCAATAAAATCAAACAAACAAAATGTATATTTCTAAATGTGTGCTTTAAAGATGAGACTTCAGGCTCCCATAGTGATCTAATAGATATGTACGCAGCTCCATGCATGTTGTTAAAAAACATGCAACAGCCTGCAGTGTTAATATGAGCTACCTTATACCACAGGCATTACAGAGCGGGGTCCCGTCCTCTGCATCCCTCCACATCGGGGTCTTCCTGGTGCAGCATGATGCACACACTTTACCCTCTGGTGAAACAGAAAGGAAACAGATTTTTAGTTAGTGTTACAGTAATATTGAACCAACGGAGGAAGTGTCTGTGATGCAACCATGAGTTTGCTGGAAATGAATGCTGCATTTCACCAATAAGATTAAACTACAGTATGACCTGGAGGAGTATTATGCATTTTTGGTGTCATTCCATGACTCAAATGATTTGTATGTGACAAAAAATTCCTGACTTGCTGTTAATCACAAACATGAATGAACAAAGCTGTAAATCTGGGTGGTCTTGGCTGTCTGGTCTCTGAATGCTGGGGATACGAACATGTTCATGTTCATTTTTGACTCTAGGAGAAACATGCAAATTTTCAATAGAGAAGCTTTGTTTTTTAAAATGTGTTTGGGTGGAGAGACGCTAACGATGAATTTTGATACAGCTGCCACTGGAAATACAACGTCTCAAAGCATCAGCTGGACAGCTGAAAGTAAAAATAACACACTGAAATTTATAATCCGTTTCCTGGTTTGAAGAGAACTAGCTGATACCCATTATGGTCTTAGAGGGTGTTTACACAATAGTTTCCCTAAATACTCATCAAATGTGCACCACCTGTTCTGACTGATGCTGTCAAGTCGCATGTGCTGATGTGTTGGCGTCCTCTAGTGGAGCTAACATTTCATGCAAACGCATCCAAGTTCATACCTACTTTATTTCAACTAGTTTAGAGTAATGCTTCTGATGCATTCATTTTAAGCACATACCATGGTAGGATTCATATTTGAACATATGTTTTAAAGTATTATTGTTATATAATTATGTGTGTCGTATATATACAGATTTTAAAGTTTTCTGAGACAAACTTGTGATTTTGGATTCTGGAACTGAAATTGACTTGACTTAAATAATAGACTTGTGTCTCTTACAAGCTAAAAGAGCATTAGCTATAGGTTGGAAAAATGTGAACCAACCAAGTATGAATCAATATATTAAGGATCTATCATGTATTGATACGGAAAAACTAAAATACATTACTAAAGGAAAGCTAGCAGTTTTTGAAAATATCTGGGGAATTTTTTGAAATGTTGGCGATAATCAATGAATGGAAGAAAGATTATAGAACTGGAGTAGCCCGTGTGTCCATTAATAATTCTTTACACTATAATTTCTGTAACTTCTGTATTTTTATCTCTGTTGCAATTACTGTACATTACCCAAGACTGACCAAATTAATGGGATATAATGTATATTATAAGTGAAAAAACCCTATAAATGTACTATGTATGCATGTATGTATGTATGTGTATATATATATATATATATACACACATACATACATAATACATACATACATAGTACATTTATAGGGTTTTTTCACTTATAATATATATATATATATATATATATATATATATATATATATATATATATATATATATCAACATAAACTGACATCAGAACAGCGCAGGCACTCGTGTGTTACTCACTGGAAACACTGGTCGTCAGGTAACTCTCCTCATCTGAGCTGCTAGTTTTCAGGGATTTCTGGGATGTCCGTGTCCTCAGCCTCGGTTTCCTCACACTCTTGCGGAGCTCCTTGCTGCAGCAAACACCAACAATATGTGTGAACTTAACTTACTCTAACTTTTCGTCAACATTGTCTAAAACATACGTGCACGCAAACGTAATGAATCAGTCACTACCTGTATTTTGAAGTTATGAGGAGTCGACACTGTTCCCTGTTGTCATCCAGCTCTGTGTCCATCCTGAACGTAACTCCCTGGAAGTCTGGGTCTTGGATATTAGCACTCCGCCTGGGATGAGGTTGTTTTCTCTGAGTCTTGGTTCTCCACGGCTGGGTAGATGGATCAGCAATGTCCTCCTTTTGTACTGGCCTGGGTTCTGGTTTTGGTGTTGCAGAAGGTGAGGGGGTTGTTTCTCCTTTGTGGCTTGAGGATTTCAGTTGTGCAAAAGGAGGGCATTTTTCCTCTATGTGAGCATGTGTACGTTCTGGGTTAGATGCTGTGGTTGTGTCACTGTGTTTTGCAACTGTGGCACTGAATAAAAATGATTGGGAAGTAGGCAGGACGCTGGAGCTCGAAGGGGGCAGCTGGGTGTCACATGGGGGCTCTGTCGATGCAAGGTTTGCATTGTGATCTAGTGTTAGTGCTGGCTTTGACAGAGCTACACTTGCATCTTCATTTGAATTAAAAGTCAGCTGAGCATTAAGGGATGCATAGGGGATGTGTGTTTGTGACAAAACATTTTCAGAGAAGGACACATGCAAAATATCCTGTTCAGAAGAGAAACTATCCCTCTTACACTCCTGGTTCCACTCAAACTGTCTTTTAACACTGAACACTGAAATGCTGTCTACATTTTCAGCCTTGGAGTCTTTCACACAGTACTGTGGTTTATAACTTTTGTCTCCTCTGCTGCCGTCTCCTCTCACATCTTCCACAAAACTGACACAGGCCGGGGTTTCTTGATTCTCATTGACAAGAAAAGATGGTCTCAAAGCACATTCAGCTCCCACACAGTCACCTCTGACTCCTTGATCTGTTAAATCTGCTACTGCAGTCAGTGATTTTGTGGTAGATGGTACTGAACTTGGGTCTGATTCCTCGACATCTCTCTGATGCAGGAGCCTCTCACACTGCAGATTGATCAGACTCAGTACCTGCCAGGGGCTGTTGCATTTAAGATGCGGCTCAACTAAAGTTGTGACTTTGCCACTGTGACTGTCCTCTTTCACTTTATTCATCTGATTATAAGGCAACATACAAGACAAACCGTGCTGGCAGGAACTATTAGAGATTTGAAACGGATGTGCATTCTCTTCCTCTTTTTTAACAGTGAAAGGACCTTGCCTGGAGGTCTCGTGGAGCCACGTGGAGGGCGAATTTGTGTCCAGGAAACTGCTGTGGATGGGAGACGCTAGCTTGGAAACTTCTTGGAAAAGGTAGAAGAGTGCTGAGTGGGGGGCATCATGTTCAATTGTGCTCTGGTTTCCCTGGATGAAGGCAGCTTGTGTCCTTGGTCCTGAGCTCATGTTGAGGAAGTTGAGGAAGCTTGTAGATCAGTAGTTCCCAGCCTGGAGGTCAGGGCCACCGCAAGGGGCTGATAACCAAAATAGAAAATAATCTGATCAAAATCTTGCAACACAAAATTGTTTTCTAATTTTTGCTTTTTTTCTTGTAAAATATTGTACAGTTTTACCTCTTCAGGCTACTAAGTGTCTTTCAAATAAAGATGGAAACACTACTCTTCAATTGAACAGCTCATAACTTATAAACATGCACCTTGTGAGGAGAGGTGGACAGTAAATATTGCTTCATACTAAGACGTCCCAAGTTTAAAAAGACTGGAAACCACTGCATTATAGAGGCTGCATTTGATTTAAAACATGGGCACGACATGGACTATTACACCATTTGAGCTATATTTTTATTTTAGCTCCTACAGTTGAGCTTCATCAGCTGCTGGTGTATGTAAATACCACAGTGGAAGCAGATAAGCTGGGCTGTTGTGTATTTAACAGTTTTGTTTCCAAACTGTGGCCAACAATGACTAGCTAGCCTATTGAAAACATGAATAGTTTTCTCATAATGTTTAACTGGGCCCACATTATTAGCTTCATAGCCAACACCGGCTAACAGCTAGTGTCATTCTGCTGTCATTTAAGGTCGAGCTGTCATTTTCCTTGATATGACGTAACGCCGCCTGTATCAAGGAGGAGACGTATTTTATCAAAATGTAACTTTTTTAACTCACCGGAAGAACTGCAGCACAACGTGGAGCTTTCAGTGTAGTTTAAAAAGGTTCCACGACACAAATGTAGCACTTTAAGCGTTCTTGAATGTGTCAGATTTTCGCGGTTTTCTCGGTGTTCGACTGTCGCGAGCGCAGACGCAGCTCAGATGGATATTGACAAAAATATCACAACTCAGAGTCACTGAAAGTTTGACTGTACATGTATATTCTTCCACCTTTATCTCTCATATTTGCACCAGAAAGCTGTGACTTCACTAGGACCCACATGTTTCAGACTACAGTCAGTTTAAACTGGACGTTTTTAGCAACTGATTAGATTTAATGGAGACTATTGATTCATTCTGAAGCAGTTTGCTTATAGTTTGATCTACCAGAGCTCACTCCAGGCCGTCACATATTCACATCCATTAACTATGATCGATCTTACAACTGGCCCTGCACTAGATCATTGTCTTTATTTGCCTATTTTATTTTATTTTTACCTGTGATGGCCTCTAAGCTGACCACGTCTTCAACATTTGGGCCTGGAGAGAACAGTTCAGAATCAGATTCAAACAGTCCACTCAGTTAACCCGTGATCGCTGTGTGTTACTGCTGATGCTCACCTTAGATCTCCAAATCGATCATCAAACTAAAACGATGAAGTGTGCCAGCTTACTGGGAACTCTGGAGCTGGTTGCTATGACTGGGGGCGGTGTTTTGGACCAGGAGGAGTTACGCGGGTGTTTTTAGTTTGCTAAATTGCGTCTGCCGGGGAATAAAAGTGTTGCCCACACCCACTTCCAGTTTCACTTGGTAGCTGCTGCAAAGCACTTTTTGCGACAACACAAATGCCTGTTAAGATATTTGTTGAGTCAAGGTGATTTACCAACAATGGCCTAATGCAGTGAACTAGCTTTGATTATTTAACTTCATTTGTTTGTCCCCTTTGTGTCCTTGCAGTGAGTGTTTAAGCTTGATGGGTAATGAGGACAGTGTTCACAAATAGCTTTGAAATGGATTTTATTGCACAACGTTAAATATTTGTATTTTCTCATACATGATATACACAATTAACTTAGATTTGTGCGTAAGAACAAGTACAGTAGACTTAACAAGTAAAGGACAGATGTGGTAAACTCTGTAGCCCACCAGCTTCAAAACAGATCGTCTCCACCTCCATTCTGCTCTGGATCAAAACACACCTGAACCACATCAACTAATCAAGCCTCAGACAGCAAGTGCTTTAAAATACATTTTAAATCTGACACTTTTTTGCCCAAATATGTTTTGCAATGTGAATAAAATGTAAGTTACAACAGTCTAAATTCAGATTTGCTTTACTGTCAGGCAACTTTTGTCTTTCAAATACACTTCATTATAATATATGGCTTCTTCTTCTGTGTCTGGCTTCAATGCCACGCAGAAGAAAACTGTTGTAGTTTATGACTTGGGGCTAAATGTAGTCAGTGGGTACTTACTGAGAAGCTATCACAATGCTTACAAATGAACTTGGTACATAAAATGAAAGTAAATGTAATGCCTACAATATCTGACAAGGGAATCAGAGTGACTGGTAGAAATGACTACGAACATTATCTTGTAACACTTGTGCGTGTATGAGCTGTAACGAGGAATGTTCCATTAAACAGCACAAAGATGAACTTTGTTAAAACTGGCTCTGCAATGTTTAACACAAACATGAAATGTCTATTGAATTGTCTGGTGCTGTGAAACTGAATGGCGTCTTGATGCTTGCCTGAGAACACTCCACATAAATAAATACACTGTCGGTTAAACCATCACAGTTTTTGGAAGTAACCATTAATTTCACCTTTAGTGAGTCTAATATAGTGTCTGCCTGCCTGATGTCATCTGCAGGTCTGACCTGTCATTGGTTAACTGGAATTTGTCAGTGGCAAGAAGTCGTGGGAGTTGCTACGGACTTTACTATCCTAGCCGTGCATCTCGTCATAGTCGCCCCCTCAACCAGCACTCGTGGTGTCAAGCTTGCAGCGCCACCCTCTCATTTTTCTCCGACTCTCATCATTTGCTCCACTTCTCAGTGAGGTTTAGGCACGTGGCCGTCCACGTAGAAGTTCCTGGTGACTTTGGGCAAGGTGAGCTCCATGCCTTCAAGCTCTGGAGTGAGAATGATCTGGCAACCCAGCCGGGAGTTCTCCTGAAGCATGGGCGCCATGTCCAGCATGTCATCCTCCCTAGAGCACCAAGATATCTGTCAACATTTATGGCCAGCTCCCTTCCACCTCATCACGTGCAATTGTTGAAATTCAAATGTTGTAGTTCAGAAGGATTTCATTTGTAGCAGACCTACCTCTCAACAGGTTCTGGCAGTTTGTCAAAATGGGAAGCATTCACATAGACCTGACATGTTGAGCAGGCCAGTGATGCTTCACAGGCTCCTAAATGAAAGAGAAACACAAATAATGAGTTATAATATCTTCAAATATTTAAGAAACGGCTCTAACTATGTATATGCTCACCTTCCAGTTCAATGCCATGCTTCTGAGCCAGATACATGACATTGTCTCCCACTTTGGCCTTTACTGGGATTCTCTGGCCAGACCGATTTATATACACCACATTCACCCTAAACAGCAGAGTTAAAATAATTTAGCCATATTAACAATCATAATGGATCAATCAATAATGGATGACCCACTCTAAATCCTCCGCCACAGCAGCCACAAATATTGTTCTAAAAAGTAAAATGTTGAACAACTAATTTTATTAATGTGTACCCAAAGATAATAGAAAAGGTTTCCGCACACTTAAATCCATGCATTCTCATTATTGGTAGAATGCAGAACACCTGTGCACACCCTGGTGGTTTTAGAGGCTCCATCTTTTTTCAAAATACAAAGAGGGAATGAATACAGAAAATAGAAAAAAACATATGAGATCACAAAGCACCTAATGATAATAATATCATACACATACTGTACATCACATAGTAAATGGGACTGGAAAAACATCAGGCTGAAGCCATCATAAATCAGAGATCCCCAGATCTATTAGAAAAACAAACATCCCAGAAAAGGATCAAGCTATGGAAGGGTAACAGGCGATGGCCATCATAAACCAAAGACACCAAATTCTACATAGAAATGAAGAAAACACCTTGGATTACAATATAACACTCATATCAAAATCCTGGCTAAGGCCCATAAGCTGGAGTCTATCTAAAGTGTCAATCCAATAAAGCTCCCTTTGGGGAATGTGTAGCTGCAAATTAATAATTTCTAGGGAAATGTGTCTCTCAGATGCACCGTATGCATTCTATGTAGGCTGTTGGTTTAGAGTACTACTGGTCGATCTATATGTGGTCCTGAAGAAGAAGAAGAAGATAGTCCTTTATTTGTCCCACTAGGGGAAATTCAATTTTCACACTCTGTTGTTTTTTACTTATACACGGTACATGCAGACCCGGGACACACACATGCACAAACAGGACCCATATACATGCATCAAATGGAGAGATGTCAGAGTGAGGGGGCTGCTCCTGACAAGCGCCCCGAGCAGTTGGGGGTTAGTTGCCTTGCTCAGGGGCACCTCGGCAGTTTACCCAAGAGGTAAACTGGCACCTCTCCAGCTACCAGTTCACACTCAGTTCTTGGTCATGTCGGGACTTGAAACGGTGACCCCAAGCCAACTGATTCCCAAGCCAACTCCCTACAGACTGAGCTACTGCCGCCCCCTGAAAAATGCAAGTTTAGCATGACTCAGCAGCAATGTGAACTATTTTACCCTGAAGACTACATATAGCCGCCACTGATTTGAACTTCGCAGTTTAAATGTGTGTCAGTAATAACTGTTGCACAATTGTTATTAGACTGTATAACGCGTGCATTGACCTTCACAATAAAAGCCCGCTGTAAACTTACACATCCTCCGGGTCCTCTGCATTGGAGCTCCCCTCCTCACTGTGGTAAAGACCTATGGAAGACAGAAAAACGAACAACAGGACTGTGAGTGTTTGTATTGTCAGTGATGATGTCAGCTTCTCCTGATGGTAGCGGAGAGTATTTCACTTGTTGCATTCAGTTTCATCACAACCCCGTTTGGGATTGTTTATGAGAAGTTACACAAGTGTTATTGAGGTGACTTTCGACTCGAATAACTGCTGATATCCGTCGACTACCTGCTAATTAATCTCTGCTAGCTTCAACAACGGCTTAAACTCTGGTATGAGAAAAAGACAACTTCTATTCAGACTTATCCTAAACAAACAGTCCCGAGTGAAGAAGCAGCGTCTGACAGAAGCTAAAGGTGTTAGCAAACTGCACCACTCACCTATACTCGTCTGCAAGTGTCGATTTATGGTCCGGAAGCTGTCAAAGGAACCCCTCATTTGTAAATTACCCACACAGCTATTTAACCTATAAAGGGGGCACGTGCTACAGTCCGGTATAACTCGAGAAAGTCTCAAAGTCAGCCCCATGCTCGACCGGGCTGCAGCTGAAGCCGCCATGATTCTGTTTTGGTCACATGACCGAAAGCGGCCAATAGGAAAATAGCGTTGTCGGGGTGACGTCTGTGCTGCGACGTGCTACTACGACAACAGAGGGCGCTGCTGCTGCTTCACAGCATCAGTAATAAAGACACAACACTGAATGATAGTGGTACTCAGATCCTTTACTACAAATAAACACCAGTACAAGTCCCGCATTCAAAAATGTCACCGCAACATAATGTACTTAAAGTATTTAAAGTAAAAATACTCATAATGCAGACTGACCCCTGTCACTTTTACTGTCTATTATAATGATATAATTTGATCATTAATATTTGTACATGAAGCAATACTTTACTGTTGTACTGGTTGCGATAGAGCTAATTTTAACGGGTTTGTATTTTGCACAATACCAGATTTTTACTACACAATTATTGTGGTAAAATAATTCAAGATAACAATATTATTGCAATATCTATAGAAAATGTGATACTACTACTACTACTACTAATAATAATAATAATGCTTTCAGTCAAAAGTTTGATACACTATTTTAAGTGGTGCTGGATTATTCACATGATATTATTATATGTGTATTATTAATATTATATCAATATTTAATTTTTAAATATCACAGTTATCACCAGTACTGGTACATTGCTGTACCCCTACTTTATATACTATATATATATTATATGCATTTTAATCTCTAACAATGCATCATATTTTATAAAACCATCATGTCATCTTAATCTGAAAAATAACTTGTAATAAAGCTGTTAGGTAAAAGTAGTGATGTCAAAAGTGGAGAGGAAACATAAAGTAGCACCACTTGAGTAAATGTACATAGTTACTTGAAAAAAATGACAATCTATAATGGGTCAAATGTATTGAACTCTCAGCAACTCGAAGGTCTATACATTAGGGTGGAGAGTTAAACAGCCCAGGAACTTATATGATGCGTTGTTATAGATTAGTCTACCCAACAACATATAAAGTATTTGAAATTGGCTCCACTATGACAAGTATAGAATGCTGCTGACATGTCAATGCCTAATGTAACACAATATAACACTTTTAATGGGGCCATTCTGCACAATGACAACTTTTTTTAACCTAATTTTGCCAATAATACTTATAGATGTTCAACTAAGTAAAATTTAGGACCTGTACTTATAGGATTTGAATACTTTTTTCCATTACTGCAAATGGTATTCACCAGTAGTGTATGAGACACTGCTGTGCTGATTCCTTCTTTACTCTCATTGCTTTCTCAAGATGGTTTTAGTGATAAGTGATGATGGCGGTGCATATTTTCTGTATTCATCTATCTCTGACTACATCATCTGATCTGAATGCTCTACTTTTACTTGTAAGGGAGTATTTCTTATGCTGTGGTTTTGCTGTTTTTTAACTTTAAATTGGCATAGTGCATTTGGTGCTAATGTATTTTATTCCACTTCTAGGCCAAGCCTGTTAAAGTTATGCCTGTGGTTAAAGAAGCAGGACTGCCCAGTCCCATTCATTGTTAAGCTCCAAACTCGCCAATATCACAAGACAGCAAATACCTGTTCTGCCATGTTTATGTGTGCTGGAGATGAAGACAAAGCTAGATGGGAAAGCTAATGCAGGCTGGCAGTGGAAAACTGTTTTGTATTGCTGAGACCGCTGGTGTGTGAAGACAGAGAAGTGATGTTATGACTAGAGGCAGGTGAAGCGATCAGATGCTCTGTTTTCTCTCTCTTTCTCTGTCCTCGACATCCACTTAGAGAGAAAGGAAGTTATCCTAAATAAAACTGAGCTATTAAACATATAATCTCTCTACAGAGTAGTAAAACTCCCCCAGAGGAGCACTATGTTGATATTTTAGATGTGATTTATATGCTTTAGTGCAGTATAATATAAAACTATGGCACTATTTTCTTATCTTTCCTTCAGTGTCTCATAATGATCTGTGCTTTGGGGGAAAGACACTCTTGGTGTGTTTTAAGATATATATGAACCCCCCATCTGGATCTGGCTGCAGATGTTCTTTCCATGGCCATAAAAAGTCAGTGGGGCACTTTCATGTCTAGCTTTTATTTTATAGGGAGTGCTGGGAGTCAACTCACTGGCATATAGATTATTACACTTTATACACTCCAAATCCACATAATGAAACACTTTTACATGTTCATATAAGCACACACGCACACACGCACGCACGCACGCAAACACACACACACACACACACACACACACACCTGCACAGGATTAGTGTCCTGGGACAGTTTACCTGTGTGTCACTTAGTATATCATTGGGCCCTGTAGTCTTGGGATTGTGCAGGTGTGTGTGTGTGTGTGTGTGTGTGTGTGTGTGCGTGTAACAACCTCCACCCACCACACCCCTGTGGTGGGTGGAGGTTGTTACACGCTTGACTTGGATATGAAGTGGCCCCTAGCTGTTCCTACAGATTATACTCACTTCACTCCCTAAAGACTATGCTGTACAATAACTCATACACCCCCACATGCACACTCACACTGTACTGATTAAACAAGACGCTTCTTAAGACAGACATACACATGCAACACAGATTTAAACAAACACACTCCTCTAACATACTGTATGTCGCTCATCCAGCAGTGACAGCACGTGTGGACATTTTAGCGGTGATGTAGTGATCTATCGCCATGTGTACTGTATGTAAGGGTTTACAAGAACAGGCACAGCTTGAGAAAACGTAGCATTTCCCAGCAGTCCTTTGGGTGCAATACAATGACTCCCATCAGCGCTCCCATTAGGGCTGCCCCATCTTTGTCAGAACTGCCAACAGCTTCAAGTTGCATCCATATTCCTGACTCCCTCTCGTGGTCCCTGCGCATCAGTTATTTCACAAAAAGGACACAACAGCAACTTTATTTTCTGAGGTGTTTAAAGAAGCATATTATGTCAGCTAAAACCCTCATCAACTTCTATGGTTTGGCAACATTACATTATACGACCGTAAACTTCTGATGGGGACAGTGAGAACAGCATCTAAAATTATTGGATCAGCATTACCACAGTTACACGACATTTACACCACTCGCTGCAGGAAGAAAGCACTTTGCATCATGCAGGACACAAGTCATTCAGCACACAGACTTTCCTCATATCTCCCTTCAGGGAAGTGCCTACTGAGCATTAAACCGTGGACCTCTCACCTCAGAGACAGTTTTTACCCTCAGGCGGTCAGACTACAGAAATGAATGGATGAATTTAGAGCTGTGGATTGTTTTTTAATGAATGTTTCTACTGCCACCACTGTTTCTATGTTTTTTAGGTTCTTTTATAATTTTTTTATTCCCAGGTATTTTTGAATTATTTATTTAAGGTACCATTTATAGCTACACGGTGGTGTAGTGGTTAGCACTCTTGCCTCACAGCAAGAGGGTCGCAGGTTCGATTCCAGCTTGGGACTCTTCTGCGTGGGTTTTCTCCGGGTACTCCGGCTTCCTCCCACAGTCCAAAGACATGCTGTTTAGGTTAATTGATGACTCTAAATTGCCCGTAGGTGTGGATGTGAGCGTGAATGGTTGTCTGTCTCTATGTGCCCTGCGATGGACTGGCGACCTGTCCAGGGTGAACCCCGCCTTCGCCCAATGCCAGCTGGGATCGGCTCCAGCACCCCCGCGACTCCTAACAGGATAAGCGGTTGACGATGGATGGATGTATACCATGAGGACAAAAACAACAATGGGTCTGTTGAGATGTGTGTATTGGTGCATCTGGGGGCCAGATTAGACTTTAAACTTTTAACTTTGAAGACTGAACAAGTCACATGTTTATTGTGGGCAGAGACATAGTCAAGACTGGCCTACACCACGTCCTGAGTTGTCCCTTATCATGTCTGCTGTTCAACGATAAAGCCTCGAGCTCCAGATGATAACTGTAGCCAGGCAGGAGACGGATATTCCTTTCATAGGCATTACACACACACACACACACACACACACACACACACACACACACACACACACACACAGGCAAAGAAAAACATACTATATCCACATACCATCACACGCTTTGGATAACAAAATAAACCATTTACTATACGTTACTATAAATAATATGAAACTGATGGAACACATGTGGTTCTTTCAAAAGCTCATTATTCAGAACTGACCAGATTAATAAGGCTGTTTTTTCCTCAAAAATACACAGTGCATGTTAACCCTCTGAGACCCGCGGGACTCCGAACTGACTTAACTGTCTTTCAAAGGCTCTAGTAGGTTCAGTTTTAGAGCTAGGATGATGGCAAAGATATCATATGAAACCTAAGAAATCAATTGGTGCTGGGCCATAGCAGCTTGTCAAGAGGGAGATTAAATAATGCTCCAAACTTCAGCTAAATTTTAGTGAGGAAAAACTGGCAGGGCCATTTTCAAAGAGGGCCCTTGACCTCTGATCTCAAGATACGTGATTGAAAATAGGTTCTATCAGGTTCCCCCTTTACAGACATGCCTACTTTATGATATACTCATACACTTTTATGAATGCAGTGTAAATGTGTTATTTTCCTGATTCTAAAATGGTGTAGTTGAATATTTCTGCATACTGGGGTCCCTAAACAGTCTTAGAATTACATAAATTGTGTATCACTGTAAAGCTGAGACTCTTGTGGATCCAATGAGCCCAACTGTATTCATGTGCGATGATGTTAGTCCCCATCGTAGCCATTTCATTTCATAGTGAGATCATTTTTTAAAATTTGACCTCACTGTATAAAATGACCTGTGGTGACCTCTAGAATAATCACAGCCTCATGAAAGTTTACAACCACAAACTAGAGACCTGGAGGATTCAGGGGATCAATCAAGCTCAGTTCTTGCATGGTAAAAAATAGTTAAATTTAGCTCCAAATCTCTGTAGCACATAGCATCAACCCAAAAACTCATATTTGTTTATTATTTATGAGTACAATAACTTTGACATAGCGCTGAATTGCATCTCAAATTAATTTTCATGTTCTCAGCTCTCAGATGATGTTCACCACTTCTGTGTGACATCTACTGTTGACCTGCTGTATCTCCCTAAACACTGCCCGTACCCCCTAAAAAAGGCAAAAACTGGTCTATTGTGGGTCTTGGAGGGTTAAATATGACAGATGACAAAAAACTAAAGACATACAGCTGTATGTGCACGTTGGCTGCCGTTAAGTTATGCAACAGTCAAACAATATTTGAGCCACACAAAAAGGGTTTTGTTTCTCAGGCTGTTTTGGGCAATTTCAGTCGGCAAGCAGGACTGATAACACTGTTTAGACTGGCTATTCTGTAGACATGAAAAACAGAAGAAGTTGTGTTTGTGTTTTGTTTTGGTCATGAAATGGATGAGGGATGAGGGTTCTTTTAGAGGCAGGAGTGGAAATGGAGAGCGATGGAAAAGAGAGACAGAAGTGAAGTATGCCAGGACAAGCAGAAATGATGTACTGAGTTTCGACGTGTTTGATATCAGACAGATGTTTTTCCTAGAAGCTCAAGAAGATAATGAAATAATAATCACAAAGTCAGGAGCATGCACACCCTGATACCATACATGGAGTTTATTTTTGGTCTTTTCGGTCAACTTTCATTATTGATTTGATGCCGGAAAGCCAAGCATTTCATTTAAAAGTAGAAAGTGAGTCAACTTCTCAGCAGTAAACTGTTTTATGAAATCCTTTGTTAGCCTGTGTCTGCCCTTTTGGAGCCAAAGGCAGAAAATGTAGCTACATGTAAGTGGAAGAAATTACTGAAGATCGTGGCCTGTGTTTAAAGATGAAAATGAAAGAAAATATTCCAAATGTTGTAACAGACATCATGTGAATACTATGTGCTCACTTTAGCCAGATAGGCAAACAAAAAACAGATTCTGTTTGTGTTGGTTTAGTTGAGACTCTGGACTTAAAGATGAAGTGTTGGTGGAATCTAGTGGTGTGGTTGCAGATTGCAACCAACGGTTCCCCTGCCGTCAGTCCTCCCTTTCTAAGACTGTGGTAATGTGACCCACCAAGTGCAGAAGTGTGGTAATACCATTCGCCTTGCTCAGAGGTCATCCTAACCATAATAATTCTACTTTAGGAGCAACGGAAGTCAGACGGCAGCTGGTGGTACCATGGATTTGCATCCTGCGGCTCATGTTACCGTGACTTCACTACGGTTGCCTTCAGGTAACGTAAAAATGCAAATGGCTTCTCTAGATCCGATGTGTGTCCATTATGGGCTACCGTAGAAACATGGCAGACTCCGTGACTCCCTATGAAGATGTGAAGGACTCAGTCTAAGCTAATGAAAACACAATGATTCTTAGTTTCAGATGTTTATACACTAAAGAAAACATAGTTATGAATATTATTTTCCATTTCTGCTAGTAGACCCCGCGAAAAGCTACGCACTGTTCCTTTAATAGAGTAGTTTGACATTTTTGGAATTACACTTAACACAATTAGCTGTTTTACTAAAAGTTAGACGAGAAGATCAGCTCCACTCTCATGTCTGTGAACTAACCACGGAGCTAGAGCTGGGAGTCAATTAGTTTAGTTTCACATCAAAACTGGGAGCAGCTGAAAACAGGTAGCCTACCTGTCCAACTGTCCATTGGTTATAAACCAATGAAAACATAGTTATGAATATTATATTCCATTTCTGAAAACACACTGTTCCTTTAACAGCCCCATTGGTCTTACATACAGCGTGACCTGACAGTTTGGGAAATGTCGGTGCTCAACTAGCTCCTGCATCAGTTAAAACTAAGTGGGGTAGTGTATGCGTACACTCCACTGTGTGCCCACTTAATTTGCTTTAATTAAATGAAAATGACCTCTAAACGTGAAAGCAAACACACGTGACATTCTCTAAAGGCTAATCATTCATTTTGAAATAATACTGTCGAAATATAAAGAGGATTTATAGCTGCAATGAAAAGTTGTGCTTGGATTATGTGGAGTGAAACAGAGCCCAGTTTGTCATGGAGTTAACACCTCTCAGTCCCCAGAGACACACTGTGCTCTGTTTGGGACTTTCACAGAGGTCTGGATCATGGAGGGTCCATTATAGTCGCTGTCACAGCCGTGATTCAATAACAACACACATACACATGCAGGCAGGAAGTCAATCATTTCCTTTGGGGCTACAGTGCATGCAGACACATAAATATACGTTTACAGAGGCAGGCACACATTAACACATAAACACACACTCTTCGTCCAACTAAATATCATCTTTACCTGCTGTCAACACACACACACACACTCACACACACACACACACACACACACACACACACACACACACACACACACACAATACACATATATATATATATATATATATACACACATATATATATATATATATATATTTATATATATATATATACATACATATATATATATATATATATATATATATATATATATTCTTTTGTTTTTGTTGACAATAACAACAATCTATATTATCACTAGCCTTATCCTTTAAATGTGATAAAATGTGACCAACATGCTGTGCGTACTGTAGACTATATCTCGCTACAAATGGTCTATATATATATATATATATATATATATATATATATATATATATATATATATATATATATATTCATGTGTGTGTGTGTGTGTGTGTTAAAATCTGATCCCGCAAACTTTTTACCAAATTAAACAATAAAAAGGATAATTGTAATGGACTTGTGACTTCCTTGGTGTGTTTGGATTTGTTGACATGATTCGTTGTGCCTCCATGACCTCCCAGGTCTTTGACCTCTCCCTGCCGCCTTTCTTCTTCTGGTGTCAAAGGTCAGTACTCAGCGGTCAACGCTGTCTGTCACAGGCCAGACAGTAGTCGCTCAGACCTCAGACTGAAACCACTAAACCACATCCAGTCTTCGAGCTAAAACAAACACTACCACGGCTGGCCACTGTGCCGTTTTTAGTGCAGTGTGTGAAAAAGGTCATTAATTACAAACAACTCAACACAACCTTGAGCCCCGGGGAGGCTCTTAAAATGTTCCTGCATTTAACTGTGTGACACACAATAGTGTCCCAGATGCATAAACATCACAAGAGTTTGACTAATCTGTAATAATGCCAGCTCCCAGGCTGCTGTGTTTACTCACATTGACGGTAAGTTTCCCTTTTGTCTAGCTGAGAAACAAACATTCCCACACCGATGAAACATGAAAGGGCACTTTTTTCTTTTTTTAACCTGTGTCTAATTAGTTTTGTGTGAATCATCTGAGAGACAGGAATCATAACACGGCTTGCACAATGTTGCTCATATGCACAACTGCAGGTACGCACATGTATAGAAACATGCACACGGTGAAGATGATATGATCAGATTAAATGGAACTCAGTGGTTCAGACACATCCTGTAGTCAATACATCCACTTTAAGGTCAGACTCATTAGAATGGCAGCTGTAAAGTTTCTAGCAGTGTTTCTGACACTAACTCATGATGTTGTTTTAACATTTTAAGAAGGTTTATAGTCTCTGGGCACCAAGGCAAAAGGAAAGTTTGGGCTGTAAATGCTGCTGAATGCTGGCACTGGACTGCATCGTTCAAGTGTAGGTCCATGAAACATTCAAACTCTGCACTCCCTTAAAAAACACCCATCTGACATCCATCTAACTCTAAGCAGACGGTTCCCAAAACAGGGCAGTAAAACATGTGAAATCAAATGAAACAGCTGTTGTCATTCAACCCGGTGGCCTGACATGGATCATCATAACTGATGATGCACTTACAGTAAAGCCAGAAACAATATTAAATTGAGGAACTAAAATATACATGCAAGCAGTGAATAACCATGGCGAAGACATTTTGCAATCGCACATTAACACGCATGGAAAAACTTTGCAACTCCAACATGTTTGGACTTTATACATCAAATTCTACAAAGTTACTGGTCTCACAAACCCTTTCAAACAGCAGGAAAGAAAAGAAAATTAAAGACTAAGGTTGGTGTTTGTAAAGATCAACACTAATGAGGTGTTAGTTCACCTCTCCATAGTTTTCTGCTTCCATAACCAGCCTGTGGCACTCAGCCCCAAGATCCATTTCTTCCTATTGATGATGAAAAATTAGGGCTTCATTTGATTAAAATATTTAATTATGGTAAATCGCTAATTAATCACATTTTTTATCTATTCAAAATGTACTTTAAAAGGAGATTTGTCAAGTATTTAATACTCTTAACATCGGAGAGGGCAAATATGCTGCTTTATGCAAATGTATGTACAGTACATATTTATTATTGGAATAAATGGCTGATACCAGTCGATTCCTCTGGTTTTCTAGTTTCATATGATGTCAGGATCTTCACTCTAGCTTTAAAACTGAGCCAGCTACAACCTTTGAAAAATCAATAGCATAAATGTGGTGAACACATTTGTGGCGTTGAAACTAATTTGCATTAACACGTTTAATTTGACAGCCCTATGTAAAAACATTATTCACAGTTCCTAAAGCTATTGCTCAACAGAAAGGTAAAGTAATTTGGTGGCACTGTAAATTTTCACAGAAGTTAAATAAATACTGAATTTTCTGGGGACTATCGTATTTCCACCTGCTGATTAACACATCAGGTGCTCTAATGAGTATTTACAGCAGCAGGACTATGTGTATGTTTGTTGACTAAAATTAACATTGTAATACAGGAAAATGTCATTCATTCGTGGTTAAATTGTGTTGTGATTGGTGATGTAGGAAAAGTTCAAAAGTTAACAAAAAAAAGACTAATGGGATCTATAGGGCAGTCCTTGACTGAAGAAATTCTTAGTCAACACTGTAAGCACCACATTAAATCTTGGAAATAGGTCTTTCAGTATGAAAAAGCATAAAAACTGACTAATCGACTAAAGAAATATCAGTCAACTAAGACCAAATTTGGACCAATTAGTCAACTAAGTGACTAGTTTATTTGTCATATGCATTTAAAAGTACAGAGTACAATGTAATGCATTTTACCCTGGCTCTATCTCAGCTCTTAAAATCTATAAATGGTACCTCCATCCATCCATCGTCAACCGCTTTTCCCGTTAGGAGTCGCGGGGGGCTGGAGCCGATCCCAGCTGGCATAGGGCGAAGGCAGGGTACACCCTGGACAGGTCGCCAGTCCATCTCAGGGCACATATAGACAGACAACCATTCACGCTCACATCCACACCTACGAGCAATTTAGAGTCATCAATTAACCTAAACAGCATGTCTTTGGACTGTGGGAGGAAGCCGGAGTACCGGAGCAAGCTTACACGGGGAGAACATGCAAACTCCACACAGAAGAGTCCCGGAATTGAACCTGCGACCCTCTTGCTGTGAGGCAACAGCGCTAACCACTGCACCACCATGCAGCCCCTCATGGTATACAATAGATCTTAAATCTATAAGCAGTTTTTAATTACACAACTGAAGTTACGGTTTTCCTAATGAAAACTGTGGACAGCTTTCTGTGGATTTTTCAAAATAAATGGGAGCTGGCAATGACATGTCATGCATCTTCATTGTATAAGAGGGGTGGAGGCAGAAAATATAGAGGTAAATCTGGTCTAAGCCAGATTTGATGAATCCAAACCTACACCGCTAATACCACGAGAGATAGGTGAGAAAGTATGATTTGTAATTTGGCTGAATGGACCCTCTAAAGTGAAAGTAGGCAGAATGCTTTTGGCATCATTTGGCCAAAAAAATCCATAACAACCTTTCAGCATATTGTAACTCAAGTGTTCTGAGAGAAAACTAGACTTCTGCACCTCCTCCTCTGTTTTCAGGCTTATAAAATCTAGCCTGTCACAGGAGACTTTGACCAATGAGAGGTCATTTTAGAGAGAGAGAGTTTTCCTGTTGGCTGTTCATTCAATGGAGGCAGCACTGATCCAATATGATTCAAAATTCTGTTACTGTAATGCCTTTTTGTCGCCTCAGATGTTTTCAGAAACATCTTATAGTGTACTGTTTAGCTGTAAAGTAACAAAGTTTGCTCCTCAACTAGTCTCAACATGGCTGCTGGGTCACAAACATTCATTTTGCAGCTAAACAGTAACTACAAAATGTTTCTGAAAACATTTGAGGTGAGAAATAGTCATTGTAGTAATATCATCATCATATTTGATCAGTTTGTGAGTGATTGACTGTTTGGTTGTTTTCTTCTGGTCTGTGAAATCTTACTTCTACCTAACTGCTGCTTTAAGAGGTTATGTGAAATTAAATCTCAAGATGAATAATTTCTGACAGTCTAATGTGGGAAAATTCCTTACATGAGTGTGTCACCTGTTTAAATACTGTGCTTTAAAGTCTAAAAGACGATGAAATCGCCTCCTGTGAACCGATCTGTTTGACAACGGTTTGGAGAATCCCAAAATGTGTGAAAAACTTGAAGTTCTGCAAACAAACAAAACCTCGGGAAATTTGTTTTACAGTCTTTAAATGAAATCTGTGCCAACAGAACTTCAAGGAGGATTTTGTCTTCCACGCTTTCGAGTTAATCTCGCTCTCTACTCTTGTGTTGGCGTTTGTACCGAGAGCTCTGTTGCGGTTGAGGACATGTGAGAAGATTAGTCTCTCCGAGCTGTAAGAGAGCTGTGATGATTTAAGATTTAAGCAACACTAAAGCAAAGTTAAACAAAGGCTTCATTCTTTTTTTTACGTCTTTGTGCAGCAGGCTGGAGGAGGATTATGACTGGACAGATTCATGAGGAGATGGATCGGAGAGCGTGCAGGAAAAGAAGAGAAAAGTCCCAACTGGGTCATATCAAACTCAGGAAAAGTCATCTAGTTCAAATTGGCACCAAACTCTCATTACATTGTGCTTTCAGACCAGACATGTCCAGTGAAACAGATATTGTATTACATGATCCAAAGAACAGCTCTAATTCATTTGAGATGATAATTTGTTAAAGTAACGTTACACAGGCTGTCATTTTGAAAACAATGTGCTCACTGTGTGGAAATGATGAATGGTCTGTATGATTTTCATTATGGAAATTAAGTCCAGCTTTTCCCTCACCTTTCATATGATGCATTTCTTTAAACGGATTCTTTCACGTTATCTCCTATCAGTGGCCATTCTGCGCCCTTCCCCTGCGTGTCACACACAGTTTTAGCAGGACAGGGAGGCGATGATAAAGGTTTGGCAGATGGCAGTTGAACGGTCTGCTGTGGTTGTTCCTGGAAAAGAGGGCAGCTTAGAGCAGGGTTGCCTCAGCCGGGATGGTTGTATCTGCGCTGAGCATCACAGCAGCTGCTGTCGCCACGCTGTGTGAGTTATTACTCTGGGGTTTCCTGTTGACACAGTCACAGACACACATTTAAAAGCACGCAGACACACTTGCTGTCAAACCTGTTCTGTATATATACACTGTAAATGTACGCAGTCAGGAGGGTTTTGAGCCATATGTGCTTTTTAATCACCTTATATTGGGCACATAGAGACAGACAACCTATAGACAGACAACCATTCACGCTCACATCCACACCTACAGGCAATTTACAGTCATCAATTAACCTAAACAGCATGTCTTTGGACTGTGGGAGGAAGCCGGAGTACCCGGAGAAAACCCACGCAAACATAGTTATGTTGATAATAATAATAATAGGAAGAAGAAGAGGAAGAAGAAAACATGATGATAAACAAATAAGAAATATAAAATAAAAGTAAAACAAAATATCTTTAATTTAATATTTAATTATTTTTTTAAATTAAAAATATTTTAATTAAATATTTTAATAATAATGATAATAATAATTATCATCATAACAACAATAAGAATAAAATGAAAAAATAATAGAATATAATGATAGATAAATAAAAAATAAAAAACAGAATAAATTAAAAATGTAACAAATGTAAATCCAAGTAAATTATATTATTACTATTATTATTAAGGATAAAAAATAAGTAAACATAATGATAAAGAAATTAGAGATATAAAATAAAAATATAATAAATTAAATTAAATAAATCATTTTAAGAAATAAGAATTCAAAAATATAATAAATTAAAAATGTAAACATAATACGTTAAGTAAATACATTATCATCATTAATAACCATACTACTACTACTACTACTACTACTACTAATAATAATAATATAAGCAGAGCTGTCTTTAGTTTCCTTCATAATAGAGTAGAACCAAAACCAGACACTTCAGCAGGTGACGTGGTGTGAGCAGGTGTGTCAGACACTACTGTGTGTGTCTATCACTGTATACTGAGCCGGTGCACAATGCAGGTTTAGTCATATGCATACCAAGACATGAACACTCACACCCACGCAGCACACATCTAAACCTGAAGTCAGATGCAGACAGACAGAGAAATGAGCATGCAAGCCACTGACACACACACACACACACACACACACACACACACACACACACACACACACACATATGGGGTCCTTTAATTATCCTGATACAATTACCTCATCTTCCAAGGCTATAAGGCAGCACCTGGTCACATTACTTCATACAGACTAAGTTAAATCAGCACATACATGCAAACAGGCAGTCTGAGTCTTTGTCAAGTCAAGTCATGTCAATGTATTTATAGCTCACATGTAAAAAATGCTGAGAATACAGAGAAAGACATAAATAAATAATAAATTGAGAATAAGTGAATAGATAACTTTACTGTTGTAAACACAGACAAACAAATATTCAACAACTGAAAAAATGGAGAAGACGAAGTGCGATGACTGTACCTTTACTGGAAGTTTAGCCACAGAGAGAGTCTGCCAGATCTATGGTTGCACAGTCATTTGACCAAAATCCATTTAGTAATCTGGTTTTAAATTAAAGTTGCTGCAATAGATGGGGGTTTCTCATAGTCAAGGCTGTATAGATGGGGGGGGGGGGGCTACACATTCCACTGACAGGGAAGATTTATAATTTAGACAAGTCTAATAGTAACCCACCATCATGTGGAAATCCCCGCATGGAAAGAATTCATTACAAATTACTCTTTCACTTTCCTCGAGGCATTTCCTCTCCTAACGTAGCCTACAAGGGTTTCTCTTAGCAAGTTAGCTAGAGCTTTATGAAGCCTCATAATGTCGTAAAGGTTTATATCAAACAAGTACAAAAAATACGCTTAATTCATTAATTTACTCCTCTATTTATCTTTCATCTCATTTTTCATCTTTGATCAGTTTCCCTTTTTTTTTTTTATCTTGGCACACCTTCAGTCAATCTCTATTCTCTATTTCCCTGCGTAACATTTCCAATTTATGCTTATATCGTATGATAATGAAATGGGAGAGCTGGTGCGCTGGATGTGTAAGTAAATCAAGTGGCCTGTGTGGCTAGTTAGCTTAAAGGTCCAGTGTGTAACAACTGGGGGGATCTACTGGCAGAAATGGAGTATAATGTTCATTTCTATGGCACTTTTTAGGCAGACATTTTACCGGCATACTAGTCGCTTTCACTCCAAAATGGCAGAAGTGTAGCTTTGCTGCTGGGTAGTGATGTTGCAATGAAAACAACAACTGACTTTCACTTCTTGGCAATATACATTCTTTGACATTATTCGCTCCAGAGTTACTCCACTCAGTCACCGGCAAATATGACGCGGGAAGCCTCTGTTAGTCCTGAGGAGCTGCAGCATTTATTTCTTTGCAAAAATAAAACTTCCACTGTACATTCATGTGATATTCTCAGAACTAAATTAATAAAAGTCTTTTGCTCCACTAGCTCACTTGTTCCTCACACACATTTGCCGCCGCTCTCACTCTCTCGCTTCACCACTCACACACTCTACACACTGACTCTGGTCCAAATGACGTTGCTTGACGTGCTACTGTTACAACAACTGGCTCTAGAGAGGGCAAGTCGCGTTTTCACATCAGCCATCGTAGCTCTCTACATGCTTGGCACGTGGGGGAAATTGCCGTCTGTAACCTCACCGCTAAATGCCACCAGGTAGCTAAACGCACTGAGGACCAGCCTTAACAGTTAGCTATCCAGCTGAAGCTTACTTTCATCTTAAAATTGCACCAGACAGTGCATGTAATGTTATTCTACTGCATATACCGCTGTCGAGCCAGCTGGCCAGGTAACGCAAAGTTAGTTGGTGAAACTTTGAAATTCACAGACTATATGCTTCTAACTTGAGCTTTATCTTCAAATGCATGCATTTTGTAATCTGTTATTTAACTAACAATATTATTAATTGTTTATGTTATAGTTTTCACTAATTTTTAATAACAGTTTACTGCATTTTGTCAGTTTAGGTGCTCCGTACAGGCCAAGTTCACTTTTGGTGTGAATTTGATTTTGTTTCACACATACAGGCTGCGGATCTTGACATGTCTGAACCACTGGCAGAGTGTTTAAAGGAGAGACATTTGGTCCAACAGCATGCCGTCTTGGATCATGTTTCCTGATTGTTGGCACTTTGCCACCTTAAACACTCCTTCCTGACGTTTTCTGTAATGCAAATGCCAAATGTCAGTGGCACACAGAGGCGTTTCGCTGTCCGTCAAACTCATCTAGCGCAGCATGAAGCGACACAAGCAGATGTTCTTTGAAAGCTGCATTTTTCATGAAGCTTTTTTTTTTTTTTTTTTTTCGCTGATGTAAGTTTTCCACCACAGAGAAAATGAATAGTTTGTGCCGTTTGATTTGGGTTGCCTCTGTTTGAGAGGTCAGCTTTGCCATCTGTGTGCAACATGAAGACATGCTTGATGAGGAGCTACAATAACAGGCATGCAAGCAGGAGCAGCAGGCAAATTAAAAACACGCTTAGCAGGTTAATTCTGTGAGTTTGTACAACAGCTACAATAAAAACTCCATGTGTGAGAACGAGAGTTGAAATTCTTCTGTAAACTCTTCTTAATGATTCATATGAAACCGCAGAACAGGAGGACATGCCAGTTACACAGACTCCCTCATGACTCTATGACTCCCACCGTGCCAATAATTACTCTTGTTCTCTTCCCAACTCCCATTTCCACCATGTGTTTCATGTTGCTATGTTGAAAGGCCTTCGGTGGAAAGCCCCATGTAAGGAGCAGGACGCACCATAAACAGCTCAAACACTGGTGTCTCTCTTTTTTGCTCTATTCCTCACTTGATAAATGGAGTGTGGTGCTTTGTCCATCTCCCCAGGACCCTTCTATAGTCCTGTATAAAACAGATACCATCTACGACTCTATAAGCCGTCATCCATCACTGTTATCAACAAAGGCTCATTCAGACCTCCGTCACTGACATCTACAGGGGTCCATCTGTCCTCCCACACTCCCACACTGGTCGTAAAATGTCTCTTCCACCCTCGTCTATGCCTGCAGGTTTCCATTAACTATCTGCTGATCTATCTCATGTCGAAATCAAACATACAGACGCTGGGAAACAGGGATTAATTTTCTGGACCATTAATGCTGCTCTAGTCAGAGAATAAAAGGAAATGGAGAATTTAGGATATCAATGTGTGTCTATTATTGCTCTGGCAAGTGTCTGTGTGAATGTTTTTGTGTGTGTTCAGTTCAGCGGGTTCTGTCTGTGTGAGGTAAATCACTCCGTTTCTGGGTAGAAAGCCCGGCAGGCCGCACCCACAAACCACACTCTCCTCTGGCTCACACTCCTACCGGGGTACAGGCCCGTTGGAGTCCATACATCTTGGCTTCCTGTGTTTTCTCTCCAACTAACCTTCCTTCATTGTTTCTCTCTGACATGTGCTTTGGCAAAGCCCCCCTCTTTAAAAGCATGAACGCCCAGTCCCGAGAAAGGGAGTGAAGGAAGGAAGGAGAGAGGAGGGAGAGGGGGAGCAGTATGAGAAAAATTGAGAGAGGGAGAAAGAAAGTGTGGGCCTCAATTTTTGTGACGCCTAGCATTCGCCAACCCAAAAACCCACAAAGAATGAGATTGGAGGAGGAAGGGAGGAAGGGATGGAGAGGAGGTGGGAGGGAGTACAGGGGTTTATGAAAACGGCCGTGTATGAAGGCAATCTTTAATAAAAAGAGAGCCTTGGGTTTCTGCGGTGGCTGGTAATGGCTCCAGTTGTCTAGGAGGAGGACTGAACAACACAGTTTGTTTATCCAGAGTAGTGGGACTTGCTAGCTCTGCAGCTTGCACCAATGACAGTATGGATTGGCTCACCGGTCACTTGATTTTCTGCTTTTCTTACGGCAACACTCAGTAATCAACCGCGCAGATTCAGAGAGATCTGAACTTGCGGTTCACAAATTGCCAGCACAGATGGAGGGGACAAAATCCAGTCTTTGCTCATGTATAAAAAAACACATTTTCTGGTCTCACTGGCGCAGGGAACTTGTGGTGCTGAACGCTTGGTGACAGTGGCGAACTCAGACTGTCTGAGGCGCAGAGGCAAAAAAAAAATTAAAAAGGCTATCAGCTGCATGCGGTGAGGCTCACAGAAAGTTTTCAAGCATGTAGAGCAACCTTTATGGCATCGCATTGTGTCTTTTTTTATTTTAAAGCCTCCCTAAAGGGCGCTGGATCATGTTTTGTTTTTTTTCATTTAAGGGCACCCTATGGAGCACTTTTTTAT
The DNA here is from genome assembly GCA_947000775.1 of Pterois miles. Classification (NCBI taxonomy): domain Eukaryota; kingdom Metazoa; phylum Chordata; class Actinopteri; order Perciformes; family Scorpaenidae; genus Pterois; species Pterois miles. Next base: position 7,731,669 of record CAMQGK010000224.1, on the reverse strand, counting down.
CTATCCAAGAAGGAATATTTGCGGTGATATTTTCGAATATGGAGGCACTAAATCCACACCCTACTCACGGTGCTGCTCGCGGATCTGTAGCTTGCATGCTAACATGTTGGCCATCTGGGAAAATGTTATCACTAGTCGTATAACTCTAGCTTAGTGGCTCTAGTTACTGTATCGTACTGACACAAAGTTTGCTTGATCTCTCGTAAATGAGACAAGTTCACACAGTTATGCTGCGTTTCAGACAACTCAGAGGTCAAAATTTTCCAGCTTCCGACCTACAAACATTCTAGATGCACAATGCTAAATGTAAACCGAAACCACACTGATGTTTCTTTGGTATGTGTTGACACAGTTGAACTCTCATCAGTAAAGCCTTCACAGTTTTAGGGCCATTTTTAACATCTCAAATAAATTTTGTTTTCTTTAACTTTCAGAGATCATATAAGGTAACCAGTAACATGGAGACATATATGACTAGGGCTGTCAATCGATTAAAACATTGAATCGTAAATAGTTAAACATTTTTTATCTGTTCAAAATGTGCCTTAAAGGGAGATTAGTGTCAGTGTGCTGACTTGACCATGACGTGTCCAAAACTACATGTGATTATCATAAAGTGGGCATGTCTGTAAAGGGGGGACTCATGGGTATCCATAGAACCCATTTTCATTCACATATCTAAAGGTCAAAGGTCAAAGGCCATTTGAAAGTGGCCATGCCAGTTTTTCTCACCAAATTTTAGCGTAAGTTTGGAGTATTATTTAACCTCCTTCTCAACAAGCTAGTGTGGTATGGTTGGTACCAATATATTCCTTAGTTCTGGTCTCATATGATGTTAGTATCTTCACTCTAGCTTTAAACCTGAACCCGCTACAACCTAAAAATTGCATTAATTTGTTAAAGAAGAAGTTTTACGGATAATATGTTATTTTTTTTAAATACAGGTAAAGACTTTACGTTGTCTTTTAGTTTATACCATTTACAGTGTGTGATTCCATTGTTGTGCGATGTCAGACAAATGCTTCTTTGTGACGTTGGTGTTTACAAGTAGGAACTCCATCTTTCAGTGCCGTCCATATTTTAGACTTCTTTTTTATAGGTGGGTATGAAAATCTTTGAGTTCCGACTTGACAGCCACAATTCAAGCAATTTATTAATGACTCTGCTGTTGGCTGTTGCCTGAACATTTTACACTCATTTAGAGGAGGGTTGAATAAATGTTAGTTTCTGCTGTTTTGGACCCTCCAGCACTCTCATATCTGTTAAAAATGCAAAAGATATGAGAATGAGTCTGTAGATCGTGGCAGTGCCATTGGAAAGAGCTAATTTTGCTACTGAATGCAGCAGTTTTAAATCCTGGTGTGACTGGGCCTTTAAGTTCAGCTGAAGCTTATTTGAGGCTTCTACCCTGTGAGTTAGCCACATTATCTTTATCCTGGCAGTCGTGTAGGTTTTATTGTGTTTCGCCCTAGCAACAAAACTACATGCAGCTATCAGCAAGTAATCCTACATGGATCAGCAAGGAAACACAAAGAGGGAATTAAAAATGCTGTAACTTTATACCCACATGATTTAAATGACTCACGCTGCTGAAGCCTCGTATTCTGCTAAACTCAGGATTTCTAACAGTGGCATTGCTCTAGGAAGGTATAGTATTGATGGGAGGAGTGATTACAGCAACCAGCAACTCTTAATATACAGTATATTTGGCATAAGAGTGATTACAATCACAAAAATCTGAACTTTTTCCACACTACGTTGTGATTGACCGGTCGCTACCAAGGCGTTGTCCATCCATCCATCCATCTATCGTCAACCGCTTATCCCGTTAGGGGTCGCGGGGGGGCTGGAGCCGATCCCAGCTGGCATAGGGCGAAGGCAGGGTTCACCCTGGACAGGTCGCCAGTCCATCACAGGGCACATAGAGACAGACAACATATAGACAGACAACCATTCACACTCACATACACACCTACGGGCAATTTAGAGTCATCAATTAACCTAAACAGCATGTCTTTGGACGGTGGGAGGAAGCCGGAGTACCCGGAGAAAACCCACGCTTACACGGGGAGAACATGCAAACTCCACACAGAAGAGCCGCAAGCTGGAATCGAACCTGCGACCCTCTTGCTGTGAGGCGACAGCGCTAACCACCACCGTGCAGCCCAGGCGTTGTCCAGTCTGGGAGTTTTTTTTTGTCTTAGAACTTAAACCCTTTCACAGTGTTTTCAGTTCATTAAAGTTAATTATAACCTAAAATGTCTTATTCAGTGTTCGGTTGTACCTATCTCCACCCTCTCACGTCACTTCTGGTTGCAAAAAAATAAGATGCAGACGACCAAAATGCCAACACAGTGACACACATAGTGGCATCACAGTGACTACTGGTGCCTTCAAATGTTACTCGTGAACTCATGTTTAGGAGATGGGAAGTCGTGCAGCAACATACGTTGCGTTCAAGTGGTTAATTAGTGAAGAACACTGCTGCTACGCAACGGCAATATCAACTGTCTAGAAGCCACGGAGGCTAACAATTTAGCAAACTAGCAAGTGGGTAACAAAATGCAAGAAATACAAAGGAATAATGACAGAGGAGAAAGATGAGGTCATTGAGAATAGCAACATCTTCCTCAGGCATATAAAATTACCAAGAAAAACAATATATGACTAAAATTACAATATACGGATGCACCGATAAATGAACTTCCATGGGCTCCACCATTTCTCACAACACCAAAAAACACGTCACAAGTCGTGAACTTTGAGCTTTCAGAAACTTTCCACTTCTGATGTCGTGCATACGACATGAGGGGGGTGTTCATATGGACCCAACTCGTAAACACAGTAAACACGACCCCATTTGAAGACACCATACGTCCACTTCTTTTTCACATTCTTTGCTTTCCCATCAACAGCATGACTAATTTTCAATTTGGCCTCTTAGACATAGTCTGTGGTCAAGAAGCTGTTGAAAACAGCTGCAATTCAATGTGATTTATATGATTGTTTTCAAGCAAAGATCTGTTAGTTTGGCAATGTTAAGACTTAGCTATGAGGAAGTCAACCTCACCATCATGACCATAGCCTCAAGAGCAGTAACGCTGCAGGAAGAATGTGGGCAATGTCTCTCTGTTTCCCTCTCTAATGTGACTCTGAAGGGTTGATTAGAGGAAGATGTGACATCACCTAAAGAGTGTGTAGTTGCTCGTCTGTCAACCAGCATGTTATACACTTGACATTAACTCCATATCATTAAAGTGGCACCAAACAGATTCGGATTACTTAGAGTGCTGTTAGTGTAAACCAAGTATCATATGACACCATTACAGTGCCTTTCTTTTGTTTAATGTCAGTCACAAAGGCCATTAATGACTCCCCACACACACTTTGTCTTTAAAATGTATGATTATTCTTGAAGGGAGTGAAACACTTTGAGGGAGTTGAAATTGGAAATGAGGCGTGTCGTCTGTTTAAATCAGTTGCTGTCTGCGCTGTGTCAGTGTAACACTGCTGGAAGCTCATATAAAGTCTCTCTGGATAGCCAAAGCCATTTCTTTTGTTGTTTTGTGCTGCTAACTTGCCGTTTGCTCCAGATATGTTAGCTGATGGTGCTTTACACAAAGTCTCAGAAACCACAGCAGCATTTTGTCTGAGCAGATAAAAGGTGCTGTGGTGCGTCGACAGACGTGAGATGGAAAGATGATCATCTGCTCTTCCTTTGTCTCAATTCTTGTTTGCATGAAACACACTCCATTCTGTGTTTTACAGGGAGCAAGCAGATGTGAGCCACATAAGCATCATTAAGAGCATAAGCCACCCTGATGACTGTATCGTAAAAAAGTCCCCAGACTCCAATTTATTCAATTACCTACTACTTAATCTATGATGTGGCCAACGTCCTCTCTAGGTTCAAGATCTGCTTAGAATTCAAGATTTATAGAGTTGATTGCTTAAGGAGCAGTTAGCTCCAGAGATCACAGCCACATAAACCATGACCACAAGAGAACACCACCAGTGTTAATGAAGCACAGATGAGAAGATGGGCTCATAAAAACCACATCGCCTGACACAGGAGAAACTGGCACTTTGTAGAGGAGTCGGTGTCCCAGTATTGTGCTTGTGAAAGTCGTATTCAACACTTGAGGGGTTTCAGTTTCAGTTGACATTGGAAATTGAAGTGCTGCTTTTTGGTTTTCCTCAGTGGCAGAAAGTAGTGAAATTAGTTAAATATGAGGTACTTCTACTTTTCTTGAGAATTTTCATTTTATGCAATAAATTTGCTCCTTTCCTGCATTTATCAGACAGCTAGAGTTTGTTTATGAGCTTTGTCTTAATGTGGAAACAACACGGACGCTACAAAGAAGCTGTGTTGTATTTTATTACTCAGGGGGTTTTACAACACATTGATAGCTTTTTCCGAAATGTTGTTCCGACTTGAAAGGGCGTTCATGTGAATTTTCCCAGTGAGGAGCTTGTTTTTCTGATTATTCTGACACCACATGAATGAAGCACTAAGCCCAGAGAGGCATAATTTAGCAAGTCAAGAAGTTAGAGTTTGTCGTAGTATAATTTAGTATTGTGTGAAACTGCTCGGTGGACTACATCTCTCGTCTCGCACAACAAACGTCAGCAACACTAGCTAGCTAACTTAGCTATGACCTTGCACAAATGTATCGTTATCTTACCTGATGTGTTTTATCCAGTGACTCCTGGTCTTCTTATCAGCTGGGAAGTGAAAGAAAGAGCATGGCCCGTTGCTTGTGTGAGTACATCCCAGTAGGAAACACGCAATAATCATAGCTTTAGCAAGAGAATAAATGTCACTTATGTGAATTTTGGGTGTGTAGTCTTAATGATGTATTTTCACAGTCTTATACTTAAACAGTTTTACAACAAACTATGATTTTCTTGACTTGAAAAATTATGTTTTTCATGCCGCTAGTCTCTCACCATTGACTACCTTTCATATTATTTCAGAAATAAGGTCATCCCAGAAGAGGCGGGATTTTTTTTTGTCCGTCCTGTGATCAAGACCTATTGAAAGAGACTGGGACACGGTCTTGAGCTATGGGACACGTGAGCTGCAGTCATGCGCTGCTATTGGCTCAGTTTCGGCGAGTGCAGACCAGATTTTACTGCGCTGTATTGTAACCAAAAATATGACGTGATGATGACATGTGACATCTCTTTTCACCCTCTTTGCCTGTGATAAGGATCCACTCCAGAATTTAATGGCTTCTTCCTTGGCCCTTCCACCAAGTGTCATGAAAATCAGGCCTGTAGTTCTTCCGTAATCCTCGGAAACAGTAATGTAAAGTATACATGAAGATGATTTGTAGTACATGGGCTAAACTTTGCTAAATGATGTCTTTTTTATCTTAAGAGCAGTGAGTGTTTGACAGCTCTGCTCTCTTCCTTCCCAGTCACTGTCATTTCTATTGCACCAGCTGTCTCTTATTTTGATGAGCTGTTATCAGCCCTCAGGCTGAGGTAACCAGCATGAGTAATGACACCAAAACTGCAGCAAAACAGACAATGCAGGTGATTTGAAATACCTCTGAGTAATAAATCAACCCTATCACCAGACCAGACCAGCCAATTCTGCTAAATCCTAAAATATGTTATAAAATTCATGTTGTGTACAATACAGTACTTGCACAGGAAATGTTTAAGGTTCAGGAAAGATCATGTTTATGGCAAAAAATACATAGGTTTGGTTTAAGGTCGCATATGCTCATTTTCAGTTTCATACTTGTATTTTGTGTTTCTACTAGAACATGTTTACATACTTTAATGTTCAAAAAACACTTTATTTCCTTCATACTGTCTGTCTGAATATACCGGGGACGGTGTGTCAGTATCATTACATGCATAGTGTCCAATTTCACAGGAAGTTAGGTTTAAGCAATGCAACCACTTAGGTAGGGTTAGGACACAGTCATGTTTGGCTTCACTGACTAATGACTGACGTGACTCACAGGACAGGCGATACCAACAAATCACATGACTAAAGACTGGCATGACAAAATAAGTCAGCGTTACTTTTGCACAGGACACAAACGGTGGTCTCCTGGTTGAACGTCTTGTGTTTGTTTGAACCGATCCACCTCCCCTCTCGCCTGCCCCGACTGGACTCTCACGCTGTTAATACTGCGTTACTTGCTCCAATCATCAAATAATGCAGTGGTTGGGATTACATCGGAGTCAGTTGAAAGCCAGGTTCGTCCTCTGTGCATGGGTTTCCGATGCCAAGGGACACTAACCAAATGGTGGTATTTGGCCAGTTGGGAGTGAGAATGTGTTGGAATAATGTGTGAACTGTGAAAATGGCTGTATTTCCCCTTTAAGTCCAGCAGGATGGATGTAAACTGTTGACTGAATTCTGAACTTGATTTGAGGGCCAGTGTAAAGATTTTAAGATGGGTGATGACCCACTAAACCAAACGGGATGAAAGAAATGCTCAAACAACCATCTCAGTCCTGGCTGGAGATTCATTGATTTTAACAATAATTGGAAAGGAGAAATCCTGAGTCATAAGGGAAAAGTATGGAGGCTTGATTCTACATGAACTGCCTACGGAGAGCTGTGACGATACTAACTTTCCCTTGTGAACGCAGCTGTCTGGTTTGGACAAAGCTTACCGGCAGAACAATCTGCAACAGTAATTCACATGCTGCTAATCAGAGGCCAATTTCACAATGGAAATTTTGACATTTGATGAAATCACCGTGGGACAGGGCGGTGAGACACAAGGACTAGACAAACAATTATCAATAAAGCTTGAGCAGCAAAATCACAATTGATAGAAGACAGAGCTGTTTACATCCTTCCACCACAAATGTGACGCAATCACAACCACAGAGATTCCCAAAACCAAAATACTGTATAATAACACAATCATTAAGGTGTTATCATTTAGACAGCTCATAAAGGACAGGATTACTCAGGAGGATTTGGCAGTGAAAGGCTGTCTGATTAAATGCAGCCCAATAGGTTCAGAGCTGGTAAAAAATAGACATCCTTTTAGGGTATTTAAAAATCTCTGAGGACGATTCTCCTTCTCTTGTGACAGAAAACACATCTCCTCATCTCCTCTGTTGTATCCTGTGAGGCTTTTTTCACTGCCATGGAGAACATCTGGAGCCAGTCACTCCACCACTGGCTCGTGAGAGCAGCTCCTAATGGAACATGTGAATATGTTATAAGATCCGGCTCGAACAGCTGCTATTAGCTCAATTACACATTCTGGCTGCAGAGCAGCAACGTGCTAACTCTTCACGCATTCAGGTTTAATTGTGTAAATTGATGTTAATGTGGCCCTTAAGAGCCAAAGCAGAGGGTCACAGAGGAAAACAAGTGGTCACATGTAAAAACAAAAACTGTGACCTGAGACTTAGATGGGGGGTTGACAGGGTGTGGCGCTAGTGAGGGAATGAGGTAAATGTAAAGAATGAAAACAAGCTCTCAGGAATCACCATTGAGAGCCTGAGGTCAAAGTTGATGGATACTGCCGCTGAACTTTGTTTCCTGAAATTTTTTTTTTTTTTTTTTTTTTTTTTTTTGGAGCCCATGACTCTACTTGTCTCTCTGGTTTGAGGTAATGTTACTGAAAAACACATGCAAATACTCCTAAGTGGGCCAAAGGTATCACAAAAAACCCTCTTACCCTTCAATTTCCTGCAGAAACTTGTAAGGTCACTCACGATGGAGTGTATTATCTTTAGAAACCAGTTAAGAGCCATCGGAAAATCACATCTGCAATTAGGGAGCGCTTGAACGAGAACCAAAATAAACAAGAGATCCCAATTGGAAAAATATACAAACATGGCCTGGAGATGTAATCTGCTTTGTTCACTTAATCACTCCTCCATGTCCTGCTGGCATGACAAGCGTGCCTAGAAAGAGTAATAGCAGATAGTGAGAACCAGTGTTTGAAGCCGGTTGAATATGTGATTCTCACAATCAGTGTCTGCATAATAAGTAATAGAGACAAATATGATGATAGCATATTGGTGACTATCTTGCTGTTAGTTTATTTTGCTCTGTGTAGCATAGATGCCCAAATCGAGTTAGTCCAGAAATGGCCATGAAATTGTCAGCTGTCCTGGGCGATAGCCTGGAGGGAGGTTTAGTCACCATCTGTATTCTGTTTCCATTGGACTCATCCAAATATTACCAACCAACACAATTCTGCACAAAGCTGAATGGAGAAGTACTCATCATGGGAAAGTACAGCTCTATAATCTTTTTCCCTCATAGTCAAACTTATTGTGACTATCACTGTTTGTCCTTTCATGTGTTCATTGTTACGCTCCAATTCCTGACTGCATGCATATATTTTGAACAGATTTTGACCCATTATCCAGTCGCTATTCCAGCTGCATGGTGGCAATGTTACCCTAAATCTGAATCTACCTAAATTCTTATGACATTTCTGTCTGCAAAGGACATCGACAAAAAAACGAAAAGAGATTATGGACTGCAGTGTTGTAAGTTGCAGAGAAAGAGGCAGGAAAGGCAGAGAGGTATGAAACAAACTATTTTGTATGATGGCATCTGACCATGTCTGAATCAGGCCGCAACCTCCGGGTCTGAGATGTAAAGCCAATGCAGAAGTGCCTTAAACTTGCATTATTTCTAACAGCCAGCAGGGGGCGACTCCTCTGGTTGCAAAAAGAAGTCTGATTGTATAGAAGTCTGTGAAAATAAGCCTACTTCTCACTTGATTTATTACCTCAGTAAATATTGTAAACATGAGTTTATGGTCTCAATCGCTAGTTTCAAGGCTTCTTCAATACAGCATGATGTTCATTTAATAAATTATGGTCCCATTTAGAGTCAAATAGACCATAAATCAGGGTATGCATTAGGGCGTGGCTACCTTGTGATTGACAGGTTACTACCACAGTGTTTTCCAGTCTAGTTGTCTGTGTTTTCGTCTTACAACTTTAACCCTTTCACAGTTTTTTTTTTTCAGATCAAGTTATTTAAAGTATTTTGGTCACATAAAAATGTCTTATTGAGGGTTTGGTTGTGCTTAGCTTCACCGTCTTCTGTCACTTCTGGCTGCAAAAAAACAAGATGGCGACGGCCAAAATGCCGAACTCGAGGCTTCAAAACGGCAGTCCACAAACCACTGGGTGACGTCACAGTGATTACGTCCACTTCTTATATACAGTCTATGGTCTGAATGCTGAAAGCTTTATAGCTGCTCCAAATGGCCACACTCAAAAGCAGGGTGAATAGCCTGCTGACTACTCTTCTCTCAAAGAAGCTCATAATGTTGCACTCAAAAGTGACAGACGTAGTTGTATGAAGAATGGAAAAAAGAGCACCTAAGACAGAAATCCTGTATACGTTCTCACCTCTGCACACCTGGCTCTCAGAAGACATACTCTGAAAATGGAGGAATATAAGAACAGGGAGAAAATGGCAAGAGTGGTCTAAAGGGTGGAAGGCAGGAGGAAGGCAGGAGAGGGACTCTATAGTGGAGCTGGGATGTGGGGGAGAGGGAGAAAGAGGGGAGCCGAGGAGAGAGAAAGGGTAGCCGAGGAGAGAGAAAGTGGGAGCGAGGCCTGGGTGAGAACGGAAGTGCAGAATAGTGGACTACAGTAAACAAACAGCTCCCCGCTCCTGATGGGGAAGTCCAGCGTGTCCAGCTGAGTTCACACACTGAACGCTACCACATACTGCATTTCGTCACACAGATGCATCGCGTCCATTTCCGTCCTCTTCCCACTCATACGTACTGGGCCCTGCTGCACAACATGACGAAAACCAATTGATTTATAGGCAAACACCAAAACAATGGACTTACTGTAAGTGACTGTTCTGTACACTGTGTGTGTTCTGTGAGGAAATCAAACGCATACGATGCTGATGCAGCACTTCGGTGTCCTCGACCAGTCACCTCTGTGTTGCAAGTGAATTTATGTTTTTCTGTCCAAACATAAGCACAGATGTGCAAGAGAGTCACCCCTGAGCCCTGTATAGGGAGTAAAAGCCAGTAAAAAAGGGTGATCAGAGAGGGAGGAAGGTTTACTTTATAGAAGAAGAAAAGACACAAGATGACAGCTCGAGGAATGATGGAGGATCGTTCGCTCTCTAGTCTAAACAAGCTTGATAGAAGAGTACTATTTCTCTTCAGGCACTGGCATATTCCTGGCTATTCACAGAGAGAGGCACTCACAGCTCTTGTCCATGTTTTCATTTAAGCTGTTTTATGTATGAGGCCGGAGAAAAGTAATGCACAACTGGCTAATGTCTAAATCTGTATATCGTTTTCATCTCTGTCCAGCTTTCTCTTCCTCCTGTTTTCAAAGTGACTTTACTTTTTTTTCTAAATACTCGTCCCTCTTCCACTCTTCTATCCCACTAAATCGCTCCTGGCAACCTACCTTTTTGGGGAGGGGGGGGGGGCAGGAAAGGTCCCAGATGACAAGTCCCAGTGGGAATGTCAGAGGCACATCAGGAAGCTTGTGAAATCCATCCTCCTGTTGTAGCCTCTCCACCACATGTAAAAATACCTCTGTCTCTATCAGTCCCTCTCAATCCTAACATTAAACATGGAAGACCTTGCTAACAGGAGGCCCAGCACAATGTCTACAGTGTTAGTGAACAGTAAAATTGTTTATAGCAGCTAGCAAAGACACTAGCTGCTCTTTCTTTAAACCTCAATATAGTTATAGGGCAGCCATTACGCGTCCATGGGGACTCATTTGGGACCAGTACGCTGCCCAGTCGCTCGTATAATGGTGCTTCCGTAAACAACGAGTCCTATCAGTCACTGGGAAAATGAAAATACCCTCCCTCCTGAAAAGCACCCAAACAAAACACCAAAATAAGACTTGGAGCTGAAACTCACAGTGACCTGCTGATCTCTGAAGTCCCATGGCGCTAATCGGTGCTGACACACAACTATGTGTAGATGTAACGCTAACTGGGGGATACCAACTGTGTTATTCCCAACATTTTCTCTCAAAATCGTTATGAACTAGTTTCAGAATGAGATAAAACTGGTTTGATAATACAGCCGCTCGCACAAAAAGGTGTATGAATGACGGAATAATTTGCACAGCATTTTGCATGCAGTAAGAACGCCTTTGGAATATCATTTGCATTTAGGCTCTACTGACTGCAGTGTAAATGCATCTATGAGTATATGCTACGATCAAGGGTGTAATGTAACAAAGTAATAACACTTTGTTACAGTAGTTAAGTATTTTTTTGGAGTATTGTACTTAGTGAGTATTTCTACTTCTGTCAACTTTCACTTTTACTCCACTACATTTCCTATATATATATGCTGTATATGATCACTGCGACACATTACCCCTAATCATTTTTGTTATTCATTACTATTGCAAACAAGCAGGTCTGGCTAATCAGTGGTCGGTCAGTTGCAAGTTACATCATTCATGTGATGGGCAAGTGCAAACAAAGTGCTCTAAAAGCCACAGTTATGTTCAGATTTCTGTTCAAGTCCAGGCAGTCGGCATGTCAGATCAGGCTACATGCTGCTTGGGACTTTGAGGGAAGAAAAAAAAAAAGGACTTTGGTCTTTAAATTCTTTAAGTTGTGGAGACCTAATTTTTCTACATCACAGTGAACTGCATTTCCAATGTAAAGATGTAAACTTGCTTCGCAACTGGAAGCAAATGTTTTTTCGCATGGCAAACGGTAATTTTCTGGTTAGGTATCTGTGCTTTTACTTTCAAGGGTGGCTTTTAAGTTACTTCATCCACCGCTGGCTACGCTCAGAGCTAGTGACATTGAATAAAAACTGAGAAAGAGCTTATGGCACGGGAGTGGGTGGGTCCAACAAACACAGATTTTAACCATTAAACACTATTTTGTTTTAGTGACATTTGTGGCGTGTTTCCGAACATATTTTACTTAATTTACATACTTATGTTAAGCCAAACCATGATGTTTTTCCTAAACCTAACTAAGTGACTTTGCTACCTAAACCTAACTGAGTCCCTTATTGCAGATTTATTGCGTAGTGTACAAATAACACACAAAAAGCAGCATACAAATAACACACAAAAAGCCTAAAATGAGACATGATCGACCTGACCTGTGAGACTGGATTGTATAATCACATACACAAAAGTCACTTTACAATTATATTTACTAAAAATTTTGTACGGAAAATGGAACATTTTTACATCATTTTATACACATTGCCCTGTAACTCATCCTGGCTTATTTGATCTCTTTGGAAACTTTGGCATCTTTACCAGAATTTACAAGTTCTCTGGGTTTGAGCAAAGCTGACGAAAGACCTGCCAAAGAGTTTGTGGGATTGACAAATACTAAGAAAGCCCCAGGACCGCTGCTTGATTTGAAGTCTGTCCGCTGAGTCGACTTGACAACTTTGACTGCGACTGCACATGGCTAACAAATGAACAACTGTACGATTTCAATTGGTCTGGACATAAACCGCAACTTGATCCTTTAAGCAGCTGCGGGTCGCAATCAAATGAAAACTGTTTAATCAGTTGAAAACATGAGAAACTGACTGATTTTCAACAGAGGGTTGTTTGACTGGGAACGCTGTGACTCTGGAGGCTTCCTCTGTCCCCTCTGGCTGTAAGCTGGATCTATTTCTGATCCTACCATGAGGGCAAAGAGAGGGGTTGCCTAAAAAATGAGGAGTCAACCGGCTTTGGAAGAATCCACCCCACTCCCCAGTGGGCGTGTACATGCCTATACATGTGACTGTGTAAGCCGATGTGATTTTTCTGCTGCTGCAATCGCTCAAGATGGAATGGGGGAAACCCTGCATTTCACGTATAGACCACTTTTCAAACTAAATTAAAATTCCCTTCGTTTTCTTTCACTTTTCACTGTGGACCAAATTAGCTGAGGGGGCCAGCTGGTTTGTGTCTGAGCACGACCTGCTGTTGTACTCATGATACCCCATTTACTGAAACCTGCACTGAAGTTACACACTGAAACAGGACCCAGCTGCTAGTGTGCTTGTGACCTGACATCTAATTGCTTGCAATGGAACAAGCAGCTTGGAAATGTGGTTTCTGGAGGAGGGGAGGTGGTGGCAATGGTGATGGTGGGGTTTGGAGGGAGGGTAAAGAGACGGATGACTGACACATAGATGTGGAGGCGAGTATCTGCATCTGAATTTCTCTGAACCGCACGTAATTGGTTGCAGAGCTTGAATGACATCAGAGCGTTGACTTCCACTAATGGGCTTGCTGAAAGACCCTGGGTGTCGTTCAAAACAAAGCAGCCTATCAGTGATCATACATGAAGCTTTGCACACAATACAATACAGGCTTTTATAGTCTAAAAATATGAAAAAGTAGTGTGCATTATGACTTTTTTGAATGAGAACTTTTTTCACAGTCTCGCCATTTATCTGAACTTGTCATCTCTGCCAAGGCAGCGGTGTAAGATGTGACAGATATTACAGCAAGCACGTCAAGAGGTTGAAATATGTGCTGCTCCTCTGATAAAATACCCTATTATATCAAAACTGAAGAGGTCTGCTTGAATGGGAGAGCAGCAAAGATGATTTATGGATAACAACACATATCACATGGCAGAACGCCAAATGGGTTAACAGCACGGCTCAGATCTTGGATACATGTTTAGGTTTTTGCTGCAGCTTTGCTTCTGGCAAGTATGTGATGCAGCAATGCTTTGAATTAACGTTTCCATGTGTGCAGTCAAAGATTTACAGTTTACAGGATGTGCTAAACAGGAACAGGATTGTGTTAACGGGACTGAACAGGGAATCAAACTGTGACACAAATCCAATCAGCAACTTGCTTTTTTATCCTATTCTAAAAGGCCAAAATGTATTTATTATAAGCTGATCTGGTAGACACCAAAATAACTGGTTCAACTGTCACTTTAAAACGGATGGTTTGACATTTTGGTAAATATTTCTCGCTGAGAGTTATACCAGTGATACCACTCTTAGTTAGTTCACTCCTGAGTTGCGACCCCCTAGAATAAGGAGATTGGTATTCGTGACCCCCTTTAGCTTTGTTTAGTTTGAACTACTAGCTCCTAGACGCTGTCCTATGTGCTCCAGGCACTCTTGATTCTTGATTGCGCTCTGTGACTTTTTCTCTCCCCCGACGTGCCAGAAATCCCCCGTCAGAAACTCATATGCTGGCACGCTTCTATCTATTCTATTTTAATCTATTCTGAGGCAAATTATATCACCGGTACAGTGTGAGGTAATGCAAAAAACATTTCCCAGTCTAAGTGAGGGATAATCAGCGATCTGGTCATTGGTGTCAAATAAACCCCAAGAGGGCGATGTAGACCCCAACGCGAAGCCCTAAAGGGTTTATTTCACAGCAGTGACCACTAGCTGTACATTATACCACTTATTACATAGCTGCTTACTTAACAAATCAATAATTTGACACAAAAATGGTCCGCTGGAGTCCGACATCAGAACTGCACCCATAGCAACGGTCTGTTATACATAGTAACGGTCTGCTATAAAGAAATAACAGCCCACCCACCAGGTTACATTGAGCTGAGAAACGTAGCTTAGCATAGGCTTACTAGCATATAGTGCCTTCAAATGGCATTACCGTTTTCACTAGAAGAGTCCATATGAACTACCCCCTCATTTCGTAGTCACAATCTCATAAGTGGAAAGTTTCTGAAAGGTCAGAGTTCACGACTTGTAACTTGTTTGTTAATGTTGTCAAAAATGTGTGGAGGCCATGGAAGTTCACTTTTCAGCGCACAATCAATAAATGTATTATAATTTTAGTCATATATTGTTTTTTCCTCATAATTTTATAATATGTCTGAGGAAAATGTTGACATACTCAATGACCTCATAGTTCTCTGTCATTATACTTTTGCATTTCCTTCGTTATGTTACACACTTGCTAGCTTGCTAAATTGTTAGCCTCTGTGGCTTCTAGACGGCGACAGCAGTGTTCATATTGCCATTGCTTAGCAGTGGTGTTCTTCACGACTTAACCACTTGAACACCAAGCATATCGTGTACATGACTTTCCATTTTGTAAACAAACACAAGCTCAGGAGTTTCATTTGAAGGCACCAATATTGCATGTTATCCATCTATCCATGCATCCATCGCCTCTTGGTTCTCTAGCTCCATGGTGCACAAACATGATAGTCATCTGTTTGAAATGGCACCAGCTAACCTTCCTCGAACCCGCTTTTACATTCATGACAACAACCGTTTCATTCTTTGATCCAGTGATGGTTTGGTTTGGTTTGAAGGAGATGTGAGGGGCTAATTGTTCAGCTGAGGTAAGCAATTTCTTGAGTGGTATGGTCTCCACTGTAAGAATAAAAAAAAAGCTGGAAACCACACATTTAAAATCACTTCCAGTCACGCTAACCTTACCATCTGGTTGACCGAGCTGGTGCACATTTCGCCTTTCTCTTTATAAAACACCTTCTGAATGGAAACACGAGGGAGTTACTGAGAAAGAAAGTGAGTACAGGTCAAATGGTGAAAATGAGAAGGGAGACTAAAGAGACGAAGAAAGGAAAAGTAGAAAAAAAAAGTTTTCAGGCCCGAGCTTGTCTCGTGCCCTTCTCCTCACTCTCACCATATCAGCGCCTTGGCTTTTACAAATTATCCCGGGATGCAGAAAGGGGCCAAAACTCGGAGATCTGGCATTCATTTACATTCTTACTGGTTTGTGCTTCTCCTGTGTTTTTTTCCTTCAAGAAGAGAGAGCAAGATGGAATTTCAAGAGGCCAAAAAGAAACAGAGCAGGAATCGTTCAAGCAACAAAATCCCTGAGTGAGCGTCCCGCAGGGATCCGTATGGCTGCCGTGCGGTTGTAATGTCTTTGTGCGCCCATCTCCTCTGATTACCATCATGTCTCTGGAGGTCCATGAGGGCAGAGTTATTTGTATGTGTTTGCAAAGATAATTGCGTTAGCAAAGGAGGGATTTCTGGCACATACTTCCAAGGTGCACGGAGAAGGAAAAACTCAAGCAACACTTGTTTAACAACTTTTTGATCAGACTAATGTGTTTCAGCTTGTGTCCTTCATCTGGGTCATCCTGAGTGTGTTTGTAAAATCTAGAAGTTAATGCTGATGCCATTATGATATAATGCAGGGCAGAAAGTATCATATCATATACATACCTACAACACTGAATACAACTGGGTATAATTGTGGATTTATGTTAATTTATGTTATTTATATGTCATTTTGTACATATAACATATAAATACAGGCTGCATGGTGGTGCAGTTGTTAATACTGTTGCTGCTTCAAATCCAGGTTGGGACTCTTCTGTGTGGAGTTTGCATGTTCTTTGCATGTTGGCGTGGGGTTTTTTGGGTTCTCTGTCTTCCTCCCACAGTTCAAAGATATGCAGGTAAACTAATGACTCTAAATTGCCCATAGGTGTGAATTTGAGCATGAATGGTTGTCTGTCTCTATGTGTCAGCCCTGCGATGGACTGACAACCTGTCCAGGGTGAACCCCGCCTTCGCTCAATGTTAGCAGGGCTCAGCTCCAGCACCCCCACGACCTCTAACGGGATAAGCGGTTGCAGATGGATGGACATATAAATACTGTAAGGACAAATCTTCCATGAGAAATGACCATTCATATCTTTTGTGTTTAAACAACACAGTCTCACAGCAGTTTGTGAAATAGTCACAAAATTTAATCTATTTGATTTATGCACATACACACAAATTTCCGCTTTTTTGTGATGCTCAGCATGACTTTCAACAAAATATTTTTCATACGTTCTCCAATGAATCTGCTCTGGTCTTTTCAGGATAAAACTACTTAGTTAGATTTAGGAATAGATTGTGGTTTGGGTTAACAGAAGTGTCGTAACTTCAGTTTGGAAGTTACGTGACAAACAAATAAACTTTGACTTCTTTCACACCGGCCCCCTGGGTGAAAGTCCTGTGTTGACACACCTATCAACCCCGACCTTCTTCCTATGCGGTGTTCGCCGCTCTTTATATTCCCCGTTTCACAATTCCATGCATTACACATGAATTGATTTTGTGCTGACCATCACGAAAAAAAAAATGTGAAATTCATGTCTATGTATGCAAAGCAATATGTTACATTTCATGACTATTTTACAAACTGATGCGTGATTGGGCTGATGTAAAACATGTCTGGAAAAATGGACAAACCCCAGAAAAGATGTTGTTTTATCACGATTTCTATCTGAAGTTTACATCGGGGTAAAATTATTTATTTCAGGGTTAAATTTATCAGTAGTTTACATTTAAGTGGAAGGTTAAGCAAGCATTAATGAAGTTAAACGTTTGGTAAAAGGGAGGAGTGGGCACGTCAAAGCCAGTTATTATCCTTTTATGTAGACAGAGTGTGTATACACGAGTGAAAGTGTGAGCTTATGCAAAGTCTCCAACTGACAAACGCTCAGACGCATGCACAAACGCCCTCAGGGACCAACCTCGACTGGCGTTGTGTATCACTTTTGGCATCGCAGGAATGAACACATCACCCTGAGGGTTTAGCAGGACGGCTATAGCCCCTTGGAGCCGAAAAAGGGGTGTCGATATCACACTCTGAACCAAGAGAGTTCTCGAATCTGGATCTCATTAGGCCTGTGGCTTGCCAGTGGTGGAGTGAACACATCCAGCCTGCAGACATACTCGCCCAACAAAGCTCCGGCACTGAGACACAGCCCAGCCAGGAGAAATATCACCAGTAGGTTGCTCGGTGACCTGACTCACCCCAACAGTAGAGGATGGAAACTGCTGCAGGACGGGTTCAGATGTCTGCCGTCTGCATGCTGTAAAACAGCACACAAAAGCAGAATCATTGTCCAAGGCGTTATCCACTGTTATCACTGTAATTGGAGCAATAGGGGGTAATTTCCTGCGAGAAAGGAGCTTAATTGTGATGACTCATTGCTCCTCGCTGCAACTCCCAACAACCAACTCAGCTGTCATTAGAAGAAGTCCAGATCGCCTGCACCCTTTTCCCACAATTCCCCCCTCCCTCTCTAAGCTTTTCCTCTGAACTCATTCCTCAACTCATCCCTCCTTCTGAAGCCACTGTGCCCTGCGAGCACTTCAAAAGAACACAGATCCTCATAAATCGCCCTTGAGTAGCCCCCAAACCGCAGCAAGTCGGCTGGAAAATCCAAACAAACAATACGCTGATGAGTGGGTTGGACTGTCTTAGGTCATGCAGCGCAATGCCATGAGCCCATCGAGTGATCGCATACTGGAAAGTAAACATCACGCTCAAGCGAGGCCATAATGGAAATGTGAAGAGGGGAGGATAAAGTTAAAGAGGAGCGGGACAATCTGCTTGTATGTTGTATGATAGGAAAAAAAAGAGATACAATTGCAAGCACAGAGGAATGTTTTCTTATCATCACAGAGCTGGTCTGGCTGGTCTGAGTTTGGGGACTTATCAGTGGATTAGGACTGAGGACTGAGTGGTGATAGATGGCAGGAGGGGCAGCGGTGTGATAGCCTTTCACAGACCCCAGCCTGAAGTGTTTAGGTGATGAGGATTTGGCAGAAAAGACCATTTAGATGTTAGGTGTTTTCAATCTCAATATGCCAAACTCATATCTTTACCTCTTAGGTAATCAAAACTGCAAAGCAGTGAAATAACGTCTGGGATATTTTTAAGTTTTATTCTGCTGGGAGGAAGTGTAGGACAGGTTCATGTGCAGGTCAAAAATCACCTTGAAAAGTTAAAAAAAAGTTATGTTTCTCAAACTGTAGGTGGTCCTGAGACAACCATGTCTCTCCACACAGGCTGAAAAATATCAAGGCCATAAAAATATGAACACACCAAACTCGTAGCCGCCAGCGCTGCCAGCTTACAGAAGCCATCATAACATCGCTCCACCGGCAGAATCAAATGTGGCTGTGGTCGACCAGAAATAACCCCCTTGTGCACCGCAAACAGGTCCTGTTGGTCACATAACTGGTCCGTCAAGGTCAACATCACATCCACACCCAAAGAGGTGCCGGTTTATCTGAGAGCAGTCAGCATCACAGCGGCATGCGGGTGGCCAAAAACACACGTTAATAATATCTAAGAGGGAGATCCTTGTGGAGTAGTTTCCAGTGTTCCAAGAAGACAGAAACATGAGTGAGGAATGAAAAAAATCAGGAAACCTGTGATTTATAGAGAGACGAAACAGTAACAGGAAAACAGACTAGACTGAGTAACATGCAAATGACCAAGAAGAAGAGATGAAAGAGGACAGATTTTCCTTCCTGTGCAGAGTCCTGTCCGTCTGGTAGACTACTCATCCTCAGTGTCAGACGCCTGTTTCTCTCTGACGCTTTGATGTGAGGCCTCAGCGTTCACCCCGACAGGATATTACTCTTTAATGATCTCCTGATAGGGTTCCCCTCCTACCCACAGCGATGCAGACTGCAGGGAGTGTGGGTGAAATATTTATACACAGAAACACACTCACTTAAAACATGAAAACAGAGCAGTAGAGAAAGTTCACCCTCCAACTCTCAAAAACAGCCCACACATGCTTGCAGTGACTCAAATAAACAGTCGTCATTTGGGATGGGGAGGTTAATGTTTTGTTTTTCAGCCAACGGCTCGGACTGATCACATTTCAGCTGCTGTTTTGATACAAAATCCCAAGCACCTTTTTAATCAGGCATCAACCTCTTTCTGAAAAGTGAAGTCAATGCTGAAGCACACTAAATCTACTTTCTTTCTAATAGCCAGCAGGGGGCGACTCCTCTGGTTGCAAAAAGTTCTCATTTGATTTATTACTTCCTTAAACATTGTAATCATGAGTTTATGGTCTCAATCGCTAGTTTCAAGTCTTCTTACATGTTCATTTAGTGAATTATGGTCCCACTGAGTGTCAGATAGACCATAGAGCCGGGGATGCTTTTGGGCGGGGCTACCTTGTGATGGACAGGTCGCTACCATGACATTGTCTGGGCCGGGAGTTGTCGTGATTTATGCTTAACGCATCTGCGAGGGTTGCAAGTGTCTGCATGGCCAAAGAAAAAACTTTGAGGACCTTTGAGAATGATGGTTTGCCATGAGGAGAAACCTGCACGGAGTATCCAAGATCCAAAAGTTTCCTCATCATAGTTCCTCTTCAGCTCACATCCGTTTGACCGTCCTTTTGGAAAGCATAACCGAGGCTTTACAACTTTAACATTTTCACAGTGTGTTTTCATTTCATGAAAGCCAATTGTAACATTTATCCTTTAAATGTCTTATTCTGCGTTCTTGTACTTAGCTCCACCCTCTTGTGTCATATCTGGTTGCAAAAAAACAAAATGGCAACGGCCAAAATGCCAAACTCGAGGCTTCACGACGGCAGTCTACCAACCAATGGGCGGTGTCATGGTGATTACATCCACTTCTTATGTACAGACTATGTTTTTAGTGAGTTGTCTTAGTGGTGTTGTGACTGTTCGATCTGTTGATCACAGATGCGTGTCAGTGTGTCAGCAAGTCACACAACTGACGTTATCAGGACCTTGAAAAGTAGGCACTTGACCCTGGCAGACACAGAAACTAAATCTTCATGAAGACAGTGTCAGACAGAGAGACTGAAATATAGAAGAGGTGTGATGGGAAAGACAGAAAGAAATATGCTTGTGTATTGTCCACATCCAGACACAGACGTACACAAAGGAGGTATTTCTTCAGCTTTTCTTCGGGTAATCACACAGCAAACAGGTTTGAATAGTCAGACACATGCAGTGTAATGTATCAGAGGAGAAGCCGGATAAAGAGCAGGATTTCCAACTGTCAAAACACTGTGGGTAAGGAAAGTAAATACTATAGGTGTTACAGCAAATTGAAAGATGTTTCAGATGTTCCGGGAACAGTGAGTTTGTGCGTTTGTTAACATGTCCTCATACCAAGCCTTGGCTTTGAAACATACAACAAACCAATAAAAGTTTTATTTGAGGTGCACACAGCGTCTTTCTCACCTTTCCCCTGCTTTGTTTTGTCCTGATAAAACTTCAGCTCACCCTGCAGGGAAGGTTTCACAGGTGATCCGCCGAAGCGTGTCAAAGCACGCTGCAATCTCACTGACAGGCTCTGGGAATCGGGATGCCATCATTGCAACATAAACCATGTGAATCGGATTCGCTCCACTTCCCTGGCTGCATAAGTAGGGGGTTGTAGAACAGATAATCGTGGGAGCAATAAATCTAAACTCTATCTCCAGAAAAACAAAAGCTACATTTCAGTTGACTCTGGGAGTTTGGGGACCCGAGCCATGTTTTTTCAAAACTGGTTCTTCAAGCACAATAGCAACTTTAATTCCTGCAGGGAGTTGGAAAGTGGTGTTTAGTTTACATGTGAGCACCTGAAAATGAACAACACTTCGTCCTAATTTAAGATTGTATGTACTGTTCTCAGTACATACAAGCCACTGACTACGCTGACAGGCATCATTGAGATAATAATATAATGATTGCTCCAGGTCATCAGCAAGAGATGTCTTCTGGCTGCAGCGCTGCACACTGACGCATAATGCTGTAGAAATCTTTCTGTTTCAGTGTTAGAGAGAGAGAGAGAGAGAGAGAGAGAGAGAGAGAGAGAGAGAGAGAGAGAATGTGAAGGGGAGAGAGAGATTTTGGGTTAAGACCAACCCCCTTTAGCTGTAGTGTGTTTCGACTAAGCTCTTACTTCACTCCCTCTGCTGCCTTGTCAGACTGACTGAGAGTCACTTGCTGCTTGTGTTTGGATTCTCCTCAATGAAAAGCAGATGAAGTGATAAAGGGAAACATCCATTTCAAGGTAAGTGATTTCTTATTTATTATGATACGATATGTGATAGTGTTATTATTAGAAACTTTCTTACTGATCATCTTTATATGGCTGCATTTGTGTCATGTTTGTAAAAAAACATAATTCATACCTTTAGATTATTGTTGGTGATTTGTTATAATATTGATAATAGATTTAAAGATTTAACTTACTGTTGAATTAATGTATTGCTTTACCATTTACATCTGAGGAAAGAAAGGCTGCTGAAACTTTACTAAACTTTATAGCAGATTGCATTATGAATCTGTTGCAAAAGTCACAAAAAAATTTAAATAAGTCAGTATGTTTTGAACGAAAAATCGTATCTCTATTCTAAACACAAATGCCGATTTTTGTTTTTCACATCTCATCATGGATAATTAACATTAAGAAGAAGAAGAAGATATTCCTTTATTAGATTATTATAATTATTAAGATATTAGCATGATTTCATTCATATTTTTATCTAATCCATTCTATCGAGGGACTTGACGTTCAGCTGTTTGTGCCATCATGGAAAAGTTACATTAATTTCCCAAATTCTTGGCAGCAGATTGAACGGTCTCCAGACCGTTTGTTAAATGTTAACACATGACTCAAGAAGTAAGAAAAACATCCCCTCACACGACAGAGACTCAAAGGAATGCGACCTTAATCACCCCTGATTGTTTTAACAATGTAAGCTAAAATAATTCAACCACAACCTTCAGCATATTTATGATTATGGTTTATACATGTCATAAACTTAGGCCATGCTGTTTAAGTGTATTTGCATGTATGGGAGACTTCAAACACACCTCGTCTATACTGAGGAGGTAGAATGGTGATGCTGGGGGGGGGGAGAGCAGCTGCATGTGTGCAAAATTAAGAGCACATGTTGTGATGGTTCTTGTCTAACAACCTTGCAGTGACTGACATACACTGTAAACACCACTGGAAAAACTAAATTGTACTTTCGGTCTTTCATATCACATTCATGAGGTCATGACTGTGGTTAAGGTTTCATATCATCACAATTTATCCTCAAATGCCAGGAAAGTATTCAACTTATCTACCACCAATATACTTGCATACATGTATGTTTCACATGAGACATAGACAGTTTCAGTATTCACACCACTAGCCTACGCTTTCTTTTATGTAGAATTATGATTCATGTGGCTAAATGTCTTAAATGTCACTGCAACATATTGTACCTTCAAATGTATGAAGAGAGTGATGTTTTCAAGTTAATCTTCAAGGATAATGCAGCTATCGGTGGTTCTGCATCCTTTCTTTCCATCGTTTTTCATGCTTTTTCATGTCTTCCTGCAGCGTCTGGACCCTCTCACCAAGACAAACAGAGCTCAAGAGCACCGTCTTCTGGCAGAAAAGAAAACATCTAGTGGATTTTGCTGTATCAACTTCATGCAATCCCTCCCTTTATTGAAGGAGCTCATATTTTTGGGGGGTTTTTTTGTGCGTGTATCTGTTTTTGTACTTGGACAAATTCTTCACAGCTCTGCCAAAAGCATGTCAACAAAAATGACTTTATAGCTGCTGACTGCAGGCAGAATAGAAGGAAAGCAACATAAAGCATGGAGACTTCGAGTTCTGCTCATGCAGGGACTCCCCCTGCTACACCCATATCCTCCACCTCCTCCACTCCATCCTCTCCCGAGTACCTGCAGTTCTTCTGGGAGTACCAGGACAATTCTGTCCTTGTGGCGCATTACAACTACACCGGCAAGCTGCAGAAAGACCGCTACCGCGAAGGGCTCAAACCTGAGGGCATTGCTTTCCTGGTCGTGTGCCTCCTCATCGTGCTGGAGAACGCTGTGGTTCTCGTTGCCATTTGGAGGAACAAGAAGTTCCACCTGCCAATGTATTACCTGCTGGGCAACCTGACTCTATCTGATTTACTGGCTGGGATTACATATATGGCCAACATCATCATGTCCGGACCTAATACTTTGAAACTGACGCCGTTGCTGTGGTTCCTCAGGGAGGGAGGGGTCTTCATCACTCTGGCTGCCTCTATAATTAGTCTGCTGGCCATCGCAATTGAACGCCATGTTACTATGGTGACTATGAGGCCATACCACGGGGCAAAGCGAGGACGGATGTTGGCTCTGATTGGTGCAAGTTGGGCCCTGGCAGGGTTTTTGGGGGTCCTCCCAATTTTGGGTTGGAACTGCATCCACAGCCTGGACCAATGTTCAACAGTCCTCCCGCTTTATGCCAAGAGCTACATCCTCTTCTGTGTATCTGTGTTCAGTGCAGTGCTCCTGGCCATCGTGGTCCTTTACGCCAGAGTTTTTCGCATAGTCCGCACCAACACGCAGCGCCAGCGGCTGGGCCTGTCAGGCAGCATGAGGAAGGGCTTAGCGAGGAAGTCACAGAAGTACATCGCCCTCCTCAAGACGGTCACCATCGTGCTAGGTGTCTTCATTGCCTGTTGGCTGCCCCTCTTCGTCCTCCTCCTCCTGGATTTTTTCTGCCCCACCCGCAGCTGTCGCCTGCTCTACAAGGCTGATTACTTCCTGGGAGTAGCTATGGTCAACTCACTCCTCAACCCCATCATCTACACTCTGACCAGCAAGGACATGAGGAGGGCCATTCTGAGGCTGCTCTGTCGGCCGTGTCTGATGACCAGAGACGGCCAGGTGAAGAAGATTGGGATGCCATTCCTGGAGTGCAGCTTCAGTAAAACTGAGGTGGCATCCCAGAAGTTAGAGGGGGGACTGGAAACAACAATTTCCTCTGGGAACGTTATCGCCACCCCATCTCCAATTAAGGCCCTTTACCCCAAACTCTTTAAGCCATAAGGACTTATTAAACTGACTGACTGAGATCAAGTGTATGAATGGATTTCCCACTGAACAGAGGACATGTAGCACATCTTCTATAGAGAGGAAGCACTTCTGGTATTTTTCAGGTTGGAGCTTTGCCAGGAACAGGGGGTGGATGAAATATTACGCTCACACAAGAGAAACATGTTTAGACAAATGTCTCACCTTCATTGTGAGATGCTTACAAAAGAAAATACAATAAGGATGCCACTTAAATGTGAACAAGCTAACATACTTTTTTATGAGTAGATGACAGAGATAAGTCTCCTTAAAGGTCCCATATTGTAAAAAAAAAAAAGTGAGATTTTCATGGCTTTTATATTAAAGCAGGTTTCAATGCTATATTAATACTGTGGAAGTATTGAAGTATCTCAATTGATAGAGAAACACACAAAGCCTGTGTTCAGAAACTTTTGAAACAACAAAACGTCAGGATTTCTGCCCATTTGTGATGTCACAAATATACAATATACTGTATAGACATAAATCTGCTATAGTTTAAAGTGGCTTCACTCAAAATCACATACTATGCACTACTTAATGTGTGTATTATCGTTCAACATACTTTTGTGTGAGTAAACAGTAGTATGCAGTGTATCTTTTTGGATGCACTAAGCTGCAGTTTATGCCGTCACTTCCTGAGAGCCACCGTTGTGACAGTTTGTGAGAATCAAAGTCTGAATTGATTTAAAATATACTGTATATTACACCTAGCAATGCGACATCTTATACTTTCAGTTAAATTGAAGCGTTATTGATGTTACAGAGCTGTCTGTCATCGTCTGTTATGAACATTGTCACTACTGTATTGCATTGTGGAATATTTACGCTGCGGTAGTGTCCAGTGTTACATATTGCAATTTTTCACCAGAAATAATATGCAATTAAACATCACATACTGTACTAAATAGCATGTTAGTATGGAAGTTCGGACACAACCTATATCCTGTTGCGGTGTATGTGAATGACAGGAAGTACACATGGGCCCAAACTGTTGCATTGCAACGCAATTTTGTTGAAATGTGCTAAAACAGAGCATTTCAGACAGATGGTAAACACTGGCATATTCAGACAGACAGTATGAGGAAAATCTTCTTTTTTTTTTTAACATTACAGCATGTAAACGTGTTTCAGTAGAAACATGAAAATTAGCACAATATGGGACCTTTAACTAATTTGCACTGAAATATCACAATGAATGGATTCAATTTTCCTGTGGTTCTGCAGCTTGTGTTGAAGCCTGGAAGGAGACTCCTGTAAACCCAAAGACTCTCATGACTGATAAAATGTAATGTTTTCTGGGTTAATAGTGAACGAGTGCAGTTGTCTTTGCCCCTTCTTTGTGGTTTCTTATTGAAGTGCCCTAAATACAGCACAAACATGTAATCTGTCTATCTTTGCACACCTGGATTTCGCTGGTTCGAAGTCCCATGGTGTGCTAGATTTTTTGAGATAATATTGTGTGTAACCCCCCCCTACGCATATCTGTGTACGTGATGCAGGGAGAGTTACAGCAAGACCGAAAGATAAGAGGTGGCGCTCACTCTTAACTGTACGTCTCAGTAAAGAATGCTGTGGCACGGTTGTGGTAGGAAGGCGTGCAGCATTAAAATCCCCCCTCTGTTTTGAAATGACAAATGGTTAACCTGTCTGATGCCAAGTGGAAAGTTGTTGGGGTTTGGTCGCTGATTTTTTGAAATGTCAGTCAGGCATCTGCAGGAAAACTGTAACAGCGACATAAACAACGAAATGTCACCATATAATGTGATTTAACTGACGGATGTAACAATAACTTTCTTTTTTCCATCATGACATGCTGATCGTTCAACTGAAACCAAATCAGCTGCAGCTGCATCACTTGTAAGTATAAGCCAAATAAATTATTACCAAAGAGTTCAACTCACAAAGTTGTAGATGTAATTCATCATCATTCAGCTGCAGGACTTTTAAGGACAAGAATGTGTGTGCACTTGTAAGCTAAATGATACGGAGCCAGTGCAATTATTCCAATCATTCCCTTCGCTATCCATCATGTTAACTCCAGTTCCAGTTATAGTTTAAGGTACTGAATTATTCTTCTTATGAGATGAGTTTGACATCAGTCTTTTTATACAGATGTATTTTTGTGCAGTCTTTCCGGACCTTAATATGATGAATGAGGCTGTGTGCTTTTTTGTACTGTATTTCATGTAGTGAACTTTTTGTATTTCTGAAGACTTTTCATATCATCTGTATTGTAAATTATATCTATTTTGTAACAAGAAAAGGCTAGCAAACTTTCTTTTCATAAAAGAAATAAAATGTTTTCTTAGAGAAGTCTGCAGAGCTTTTGGTTTATTTTCACTGTGTAGGCACTGATACTCAAGCGTGTCTGTGTCTGAGGTCGTGTGAATGGAAGAACAGATCTTGAAGAAGCACCACAGGAAGTCGGCCCCCTTGTCTCACATCTGGTAATGGTATTGGCCTATATACAGTACAGCCGTCTTGGCACTAGCACCACACAATGCGCTTTTTATCTTAAAAACTGGGAACTTTTCTTTTTCCTTGTTCTGTTATACTGTAGGCAAGACCATCGCTGCACCAGGTTCGACTGTTTTGACGCCCTTACATAGGCATTATCAGTCACTATAAGTACCATGGATGTGGGTCATTTAGGGGCCTATTACACCTACTACATTGTAAAAATGAAAACTGAAACTTAAAAGCAATATGTTTTAACATGTAAAACTGAATTAAATGTCACGTTTTGAACACAAACAAAAGTTTTTTTTTAGGTTTAGGCAACAAAACTACAACTTCTTTAGGTTTAGGCAAAAACACAAACACACATTGTTGGTTTCACACAGGATGCAAACTCTGGTCTGCTGGGTGAAAACCACAGGTGCAGTTTGCGTCGGTTCAGGTGGCTCACTGAACCCCCTATCTATATTTTCACAATAACTAACTAAGAACTAATAATTTATTGTAATGATGAATATATTGACCTTGTTGCGTCTTCTTATTAATAGAATAAGAAACCAAAAACGTAAGAAAGTAGATTTGTGGTCTTTTTTTAAATTTATAGCCAAATTACCTCAGACACTCTTTCTGTTACGCCATGTAAACAAACCACATACCTGTCAACTGTGCGGTCAAGATCAGACTAGACATGTAGCCTCTTAAAAGATGGGTGAGTAGTACTCGCTAACTTCCAACACAAAACAGGTTTAATTCTGTGATATTTACTAAAAATGACATTCAATACAGCCAGTAGCATACAGTAAGTAAACTTTGAGGTGATCTCCTGGCGATCTCCCTCCAGCCAGCTGTCACTGTATTTAGGTTTTAGGTTTGTAGTGAAATGAGGAGGTGTCGTGTCAGATAACTCCTCATTTCAACTTCAAACTTCAAGCTTTCAAAGTGAGCAACAGGAATAAACACAAACAGACAACAATCAACAAAAGTTCAGTTCAAAATGGTGCTTCATCGCTCGCTGCCAGTTTGTTCATTCCAATAGAAAACAATGCGATCAAACTGATTTTGTCACTGACGCTTGCTCGCATTACATTCTGTTTGTCGGGGGTAATAAGTAAACTACTCACATCTCAATACATAACACCCTTCTGTGTTGTACACATTACATTCCCTCCAGATTGGTTTTGCGAACCCCCAAACTTAAAACTGCACCTGTGGTGAAAACCCTGTGTTTTGTGTCCCATCCATCATCACTGACCTCCACTCCTTATGGAGTTTATACTACAGCGCCTGACTTCCTCTTCTGCTCCTGTCGAAATCTCTACAGTTGTTGTTGTTCTTTCATACCTTCTGTCTGTGATCTACCATGTGAATAGAAGATAAAACCTTCAGGTGGGCGTAATAAGCCCCTGCTGACCCACACATATAGTGCAGTCTAATCGACTGGCCCATCACCTCACTCTGACCTGCTGTCCATGCTTGTCCTTGTTAAAAAGATCACATGCTTTAATGTTGCTCTCTGGGAGCTGCACATGACTAACTCAATTTAACTAAAGCTTGTGTATTTCCCTACATAACCGAGGGCTGAAGAAGACAATGGGGCGTAGTTCGAGAGATACACTGTGTGGCTTTTACTTGGCTTTTTTGTCACTCATGCATTTAACAAATGCCGATCTGTGGTGTGGTTATTATGAATGCCACAAAGTCCAAGATTGACAGGTGTGAAATGAAGTGTTGATCTAATTTGTTATTCTGCAACCACAAATGCCTGAGTGCTGCCACTGCTTCTTTCAAATTTAAAATGTTATTAATATTTCAAGTCCCTCTGACTCTAAACATATGCATGGTGTGACTGGGCAAACATATTTAGCTTGTGCAAACAGCATACTGTAGGTGCATTAACATATTTAGGTACTTTTCTAACGACCAAATTTCCCCACTGTGGGATTAATGAAGGTCTTTTCTATTCTATTCTCATCTCTCACAGGAAAATGATTATGCACAAAGCGACTCTAAGACATGCGTTAGCTTCATGCAAAGCAAAGTCTAGTGGTGCCAAACAGGCATCCTGATAAATTATACAGGTGTTTTTCTTTTTATTTAACCCTCAGTGACCCAAAGACATTACTTATGTACAATAAGAGGCACTGGAATACCTTTGATATAATTTATATGTGTGCAGGTGTTACTCCAGATGTTGGCTGTATTCACCAGCACTGTGCCTGCTGACAGAGGTCAACAAGTCAGGGAATCTTTCCTGGACCCCCAGCTTCCTTCCCGCTGCTGCAAATCACACAACAGGTAGAAGCCATAAGTCATCTGTCGTGATCGCCAAGAATAGCCCCACAGCTTTGTATTACAGATGAGCAGATGCATGCTTTGCTGCTCCCTGCTTCCAGCAGAGCTTTGGGTGTATATGTTTGGGAGTCAACTAGATAAATAGAAATCATATATTTTAAATGACAAAACTGAACCTGTACCTCAGATGCATGAAGAGCAGACAGACAGCATGATGCTGGTCTAGGAGTATTCACTTCTGAGTAACCTCACTTAATTCCTTTGACTGGAAGTACACACCAAGTGAGGGGAGAGCTGATTCAAGGCTCGTCATATATCAAGGATTTGTCATGACTGTTGATGCTTGATCCTCAATTTCACTGACCCTGAGATAGCAGATATTTCATCTTGGCACTGCATATTTGATTTAATCAGCTTTGAATTCTGTTTAGGGGGCTCTGCAAAGCTGAAGTATTTTTGTAATTACTAACATCTCACTTCTGCATCATTTTTGGACATGTAGTGTATTTTGAGTGGGTCTTTGTGCCTGCACTCTCACAGTTGGCTTTTGGTGCCACCCTGTGGCTGTTTGCCAGATTAGAGTATGCTGTTTGGCCTGAATTACATGTTTTGCAAAAATGGTGAAAATTTTTTGGTGTGTCAGCATCTACCTAGAGCATGTTTCTGTAAATCTGCTATGATCTGTAGGAGAGACCATGGATAATTTTAGAAAGAAGGGATCTTGATTAGCAAGGTGACATAGGTTAGTTCTTCCCAAACTTTTTTGCATCAAGTACCCCTAAACTGTCACAGATTAGACCACAGGCCCCCCAAGATTTTGTCCCAGGGACCCCCATCAGATAGGAGTTTTTCTTTTAGATGTATTATTACAGAAAGTGTAAAAACTAGGGATGTCAATCCATTAAAATATTTAATCGGGACTAATTGTGATTTATCACAAATTCTTTTTTTTTTATCAGTTCAAAAATGGACCTTAAAGGAAGATTTGTTAAGTATTTAATACTCTTATCAACATGAGAGTGGGTAAATATGCTACTCTATATAAATGTATGTATATATTTATTATTGGAGATCAATTAACAACACAAAACAATGACAAATATTGTCCAGTATGAACCAAGTATACATAAATTTTTCTGTGTACTTGTCAGTGTGAGCCAAGTATACTTAGAATTTTCCGTATACTTGTCAGTATATAAGTCAAGTAGACTTTTCTGTGTACTTGTCAGTGTGAGCCAAGTATACTTCAAATGGTCTGTATACTTGTCAGTATATAAGTCAAGTAGACTTTTCTGTATACTTGTCAGTGTGAGCCAAGTATACTTCAAATGTTCTGTATACTTGTCAATATATAAATCAAGTACACTTAGACTTTTCTGTATACTTGTCAGTGTGAGCCAAGTATACTTAGAATGTTATGTATACTTGTCAGTAAGAGCAAAGTATACTTTACTATACTGAATTTTCTGTATACTTGCAGTATAAGTAGCACGTATATAAATGTAATACTTCAGTCAGTATGAGCCAAGTATATCCCTGATAAGTTCCTAAAAGCAAACTGAAAGTAGTATACTAACAGCACACTTGAATAAACTTATTTTTGGTGAAGGTCACCCTGCTTGAGGTAGCTAATACTGACTTTGCTTTAAACATTTTCCTTCACTTGAGATTTACTTACCATAACGCAATATCCTTTTTAGTTGTCGTGAGGTTTTGTGGACACAGTATCATGCAGGTGATATTTCGTATTATTTAGATTTGATAAACGTTGAATCTGTACAGTTGTGCAGTTTTGGGCACCCTGCCAACAACTGGCCTCGTTTTTTCTTCATTCTGAGAAGCCCTTCTCAATAAAAGCCCGTTCCCTCGGGACGTACTTCACCTCCATTACTTGTCAACAGAGGCGGGTCCAGCTCTGTGGAGGCGGGCTCTTATTGTGAAAGCGAGAGGAGGCCGGTACAATGCTTAGTCACGGTGAGTTACAGCTTACCCCCCCCCTCCTCCTTCCTATGTGGCGCACAGCACGGCAGACCGCGATGGAGGAATTGAACTAGGCAACGTGAGTTTCTTTCATTACCGATTTAAGCCATGAATATTGATTAACAAGAACTGTAACGAGATTTGAAAGCTAGCTTTAGCGGTATGTTTCGATAGCGCTTTGTTAGCATTTTTTTGTGCTCGCGGCTCACAGCCGTTACGCTGCCGTCTATTATTAGGAGCCGATTTCGCTGTCAGCTCAATTTCCCGAAACGTTTAACTTGTTATTTGTGGTGTCTCCAGCTGTTTGTCATGAATGGGCCATGTTGAGTTCACTTTTCGTCGCAAACCAAACACAGGGTTTAATGGACTCTTCTTCGCCCGTGTTACTGTCGGTTCACGCCAGCGCTCTGGATTATTTTTGATCAAAACAAGCGTAGAAATGACCAACGTTGGAGCCGGAGGGGAAGCGGTGCTTTGTGTTATAGCTCTTAACGTTAAGGGGATGGCGCGGAAATCTAATTCCATCTGGGTTTATGTAAGGACTGGCTGCTCTTTTGGGTCATGTTTTGGTACAGCCAGTTCCACTGTTTGCTCGGTGAAGAGTTCATGATGAGTCACCAAGGAAAGCTCCTCGCCAAAATGCACATGGAACACGTTAAGCGCCAATGTTTGTTTGCAACTCTTACTACATGCAGGGTAACTTTAAACTCGGACTCTCTCCAGTTATTGTGCAACCCCTGCTGAATGGCATCCAGGGATTGCAGGCCTGAAGTGTGGTTCTCAAACTGGGGTGCAGGGTCTACCAAGGGTCCCTAAGAGTCCTCGAGTACTGAAAGATAGTTCAGTCTATTATAGCCTGCTGTTACAGATTATCCGTCATCCCTAAACACTGAGTGTATAAGGGTGTATGTTTTGATCATAGGTTTCACCTGTACACACTTTTGTTACCACTTAAAGGAACAGTGTGTAACATTTAGGGGGATCTGTGTGGCAGAAAGTCAACATAATATTAATAAGTATGTTTTTTTTTAGTGTACAAGCACCTGAAGATATGAAGAAAATGTGTTTTTGATACTGTAGAATGAGAGGTTTATATCTACATACGTACGAAGCAGGTTCCCCGGTGCCTTCAAATGGGGTCATGTTTGCCGTGTTCACAGCAAGAGTCCATATGAATGTCCCTCTCTTTTGGTATTCACAACACCCAGTAAGGAAAGTTTGTGAAAGCTCAGAGTTCATGAGCTGTGACGTGTTTGTTGATGTCAGAAATGGAGGAGGCCTTGGAAGTTAATTTTCGGCGCATAATAAGTTAACAGTTTTAGTTGTATGTTCTTTGTCTTCGTAATTTTATAACGTGTTTGAGGAAAATTTTGATATTCCCAACAGCCTCATCTTTTTCCTCTTTCATTATGCATTTCCTGAATTATATTAACTACTAGCTCGCTTGCTATATTGTTAGCCTCTGTGGCTTCTAGACGCCGACAGTAATGTTAATATTGCTGTTGCTTATCAGCTGTTTTCTCATGACTTAACCGTAGCCTAGCATGTGTACCCAAATTCCAATGTTGTAAACACAAGCTCACATCATTTGAAGGCACCACACACACCACAGAGTTCCACATGTTGTGCCACCATGTTTCAACAGTCGCCACCACTCTCTCTCTCTTGCTTCACCACTCACTTCCTTCATACACACTCACTCTAAGCACTGGCTCTGCTCCAATTGACCCACTCAGCTCTCAAGGCCAAGACACACCAACCCGACATTAAAGAACTAGCGTTGATAAAGGCCACCTTTTGAGTCGCCTCACTTCGCCTTTGTCATACCCAAAAAATTGAACTTGAACGCACCGCAAAGACTTCGGCTGACGGCCAACTACCACATACGTTCTGTGCTTGTGTGAGATGAAATAACTCTGCACACCAGCAGGCGGTGGTAGTCTGTATTCGACTTTAAAGGGAAACCAGAGGACTGTGGATATGCAAGCTGTTGTTATGATACGTACATGAAATAAAGCAGCATTTGCTGAACATTTTCACACCACTCTCATTCACCACTTAACTTCCAGCTGGCCATGTTGTTGTGAAAATATCTGTGTATTAGTATGATCACATGAGATGAAAATGAAAAATGAGAACTCAGCTTTCTGTGTTTTTACGCTCACTGACAGTCCAAACTCTCCGACGGCCGACTGACGGCTCGGCGTATCAGGGCCTTTACAACAACTGGCTCTAGAGGTTGCAATTTGCAACCTCACCACTAGATACCAGATCCTACACACGCTCTTTTAATACACTTGATGTGTGTCAAGTTTAGAGCTTTACCGTGATCAGCTCTTCGTAGACCTGAAACATTGGGCAATAAATCAACATGTTTATTGACAAAAGTAAATTAACCGCAAACTATAATATATCAAAGTAAAGTATTTTCTAATTTCTTTCAAGCTTCTCAGTTGTGATGATATGCTGATTTCTCTGTTTTATATCATTATATATTAGGGCTGCACAATTTGGAAAAAATATCACATTGCAATTATTTTGACTGATGTTGCAATTGTGATATGATTCGCTATATTAGAGGAAATGATAATATAAAAACATTTCATTAAAAAAAACATATTGAAATGAATATGATGTGATTTTTGCAGAGATCTGTATCAAACAAAGATGTTTTCTTGAGTCTGTTGAATTTGATGTGTAGGCCAGAACCTCTCCACAGCACCACAGTCTTAAATTTAAAATGGTATTTTGACACACTTTATCCCTTAAGAAATATTGTGATTTTAACAAATACTGGGATTTATTTGTTGGCCATATTGTGATTTCGATAACATTTGCATTTGATTTATAGAGGAAATAATCTGCAGATAAATTGATAATCAAAATTATTATTAGTGGTCAGAATTTACAAATTCACAAGGCCCATGCTCTCAGATAGCTTATTTTACCCCCAAAAACAATCCCAAATACCAAAGAAAGTACATTTACCATCACACAGTATAACACAAAAAAGCAGCAAATCTTCACATTTGAGAAGCTGAAATTAGCAAATTTTAGATTTGTTTTTGCCTGGAAAATGATTCAAATCAATGAATTAATTATCAGAACAGACAAATTTTCTGTCAGCCACAAAATCAACTGGATGTTTCAGGTCCAACGGAGTCATATTCAACAACAAATCTTCTCCTTCGGTGCAGTTTGGACCAAACTGTTTGTTTGTTCAACACCTGCCCTTGTTTCTA
This sequence comes from Pterois miles, assembly GCA_947000775.1. Classification (NCBI taxonomy): domain Eukaryota; kingdom Metazoa; phylum Chordata; class Actinopteri; order Perciformes; family Scorpaenidae; genus Pterois; species Pterois miles. The sequence continues at coordinate 7,697,108 of CAMQGK010000224.1, read as the reverse complement.
AGGAGAATCCAATTAGCATCATACCAGAGAATCTACTGTACATATTATTAATTGTATGAATCATCAGAGATATGCAGCAGGAGCAAGCGTAGACTCAGGGAGTGTGTTTGTCAGAGATCAGTTTCTATCTGCCTGTTGAGCAATATGTTCTCCTGTGAAACTATTTCACCCAGAAACCTGGAGGGCGATCGGACTCGCAGTGCGTTTCATATTACTGCTGGCTGATCGCCTTTATGACGAGCTCCATGATGGTTACTGACGTGTCACCATCTGTAGATAATATAAAAAGGACATAGTTTGCTTCATCTTAACTGATTAACAGGACACAACAACCTACTTGCAGAATAGGAAGCAGCAGGAACTTAGGACGTGGCCTGTACTAGTATCACCACCTCAGGTAATGATTGCTATGTAGTGTGTGCACAACATACTGTATGGGTGCTTTGTTATATCACTGAACATCCCAGAGTGACAGTAAGCAACTGCTGGCTGCTCTTTGTACTGTATGTCAATGTTAAAGGCAGTTCTTTTATTCTGCAAAGGCAAAAAGACAGGCAGCATCCCTCTTGGTCATTTTAATGGTGTTCTACAGAACAAGTGTTTCCATCCATGGACCTGAGCCTGCATAATGCCAAAGAAGTTTCCAATCAAGTCTGCATAGCTGTCTCCTGCTGCAGTGGATTGTTTGAGATTTCCTCGTAAAGTAAAACTTGTTGCTTCTGATTGAAAGGTGGTGTTTTTCTGGCTAAATTCTGTTTAAACTGTCACAAGCTTGTATGTGTGTCAGTTACTGAATCAGTGAGGATGTGCTTTGATTTTGTTGGCTGGTGCACAAACCGTTCCCTCTGTTCGAACCTCCAGCTGGATAGTACAGGACAGAGTGAAAACACTCAGTCATGCTGGCTAGTTAAAAATATGAGCCTAATTTAAGTTACTCCGTCCTTCATAACAGACGTTACTCCGTCCCTGTTGTTTTCACGCTCACCGGCCACGCATTTACGTATTTCACATCTGTCTTTTGTTTTGCTAAAATTGGAAGGAAATTCAGTCTACCTATGACCAAAAATGAAAGGAACTGTTACAACAAGCAGTGATGACTTAAAATAGCACACTCATCATGAGAAGGAGGAATCCTTGACCCCAGTGAACTGCTCCATGAACGGCATGATGATAGTGGCTTTGTGTAGATAAACTTTTACTGTACACGCTGATAGAGACCGACTGGTGTTGAGCCACTTGTGTAGGACAATGTATTTGTCAGCATTTAGCTGATGAATTCATTGGAGTGTGTAATTGTGTTTAATGAACATTTTTTATTTGTTTGATTGTCAAGTCTTTAATACTCTTAACAACATCTGAGTTAGCAAATATGCTGCTTTATGCAAATGTATGTATATATTTATAATTTGAAATCATTTAAGAACAGAAAGCAATGACACATTTTCCAGAAACCCTCACAGGAACTGCATTTAGCATAAGAAATATGCTCAAATCATAATATGGCAAACTGAAGCCCAACAGGCAACAGTAGCTGTCAGTGTGTCATTGTGCTAACTTCACTATGACTTGCCCAAAACTGCATATAATGATCATAAAGTGGGCGTGTCTGTAAAGAGAAAAGCTGATCCACCTTAAGAGAGAGCTGGAGCAGATACAGAAAGTTGGCTCAGGACTTCCAGCTGAGGAGTTGTAGCTTGTAGCCTCGTAGCATTTATTAACCGACCTGCTACAGGCTTATTCTGCTACAGCTACGTTCACAGCTACAACGTCACCAACAAACCCACACTCACTGTCACCACACATTGTCTGTCGGAAACTTGCTGAAGTTATTCTACAGCGGGCACAAAGCCAGCAGCACCACAACATGGCACAAACACACACTGTTTGTCAGACAATCGCTATCATTAATCTGGGCAGACGTACAGCTGACAACCTGCTAAACTAAACTAAATGTGCAGCGGAGACTTTTACTGGGAAAGTGGCTGCATGTCCGTGACACTACACACAGCATCGTGGATGCTTTCTAAGGACTAGTATAGCGTTTGTACTGGGAAATTGATTCACCTCAAAAAAAATTGTAAAATTATAATTATTATAGTTACAGACGTCTCTTTCCCAATGTAAGTCCATGGGAAAAAGGTCTTTTCAGGCCCAATGGCATCATGTGACACAGAAGTTGTAGTGCCACCGTTTGGCAACTACGAAAATCGGGATCGATGAGCGGCGCTCTTCCTGTAGGCTTGCTGTAAAGGGGAGACTCGTGGGTACCCGTAGAGCCCATTTTCATTCACATATCTTGTGGTCAGTGGTCAAGGGACCCCTTTGAAAACAGCCATGCCAGTTTTTCCTCTCCAAAACCTAGCATAAGTTTGGAGCCTTATTTAGCCTCCTTCACGACAAGCTGGTATGACATGGTTGATACCAGTGACTTCCTTAGGTTTTCTAGTTTCATATAACAAGTATCAGCACACAGCCCTCTACAACTTTAAAAACTGTGTTGTGATGATGCGCTAAAGAAATTAGTGTTGTTAAAATTAATTTGTGGGAATGTGTTATCTTGCTAACTTTGACAGCCCTAATGTACAGTGGCAGGATTTAATAACTGTGTGTTATAAATTATTTCAAAGTATGTGACCGTGACACTGTATATGCACGCAAGCTCATTGTCTCTCTTCCTCTTTCCTTCCAGTTGTCAGCTGAGCCAAAAGCTTCCCAGTGAATTTCATAGGTGGGCAACCTCAAGAAGGGCGTCTCCGGAGAGAGCCACTGAATTCCCCCCTTCCTCGCCATTCCCAAGGGCTCCAGGGGCTCCAAGTTACGCTTATGACACTTTTGGCACTTGATTCTTATTTATTTTTTCATTTTGGAGTCGACAAGCTTTCTACTGTCTCATCTACAGCGTCTGACTCTGCAGCTCTCAGCACAAGTGTAGCCCTCTGAAGGGAGCTTTAATTATTACCTCTTTAAAATGAAGCAGTAAATCTGACTTTTTTTTCACGCTCTCTAATCTCTAGAGTAATCAATATGCAAGACTGTCCTGCACCACTGGTGAATTTTGGAAGCCTTTAGGTGAATATTCAGATATATTTGTTTTTTAATTTGGGGATATCTGATAGATTGTTTGGAGACGTTTTACGCAGTCTAAATACATTTAGTGACAAAAAGACAGACAGAAAGGACGCAGTGTTCTTTGCCAGGACTGATTGACAGAGGAAAGAAAAACACTTCTGTTAGGAATACAAATATTCAAACTAAATATATTATATTCTGCACCTGTCATTCTGTTATTTTTAACCCCTCAACCAAAGAGGAAACTCGAGACATTTTGATTATGTTGGAACTGCAGCATGTAAAAGTACAACCAGCCATGACTGGCAGCTCACATAGAAGTCTCTAGTAATGCCATACTTAGCAGTATGGCTGGACTTGAGTGCTGAACAGAGCAAGGACATGTCCACATAAATCAGACCTAAACGTGAACTTTTCCACACAAACAAAAATCAGGCTTACCCAGGAGAGCCTGGAGCTTTCTGTTAAGCCATCTGCCAAGTGTCAGTTCAAACTCCTTTATTTCACCCACGCCTGCACATGGTGCAAGGATGCCCCATAACACTGCCCGCTATTCTTGAGAAAGAGACCAAGGAGGAGGAGACAGGGTAGGAAATGACAGAGTGCCTGACAGAGTACAAAGCGCTGGTGACTCCGTCCACGCGCAACGGCCACCGCGTCTTCAGCTACACGCTAGAGAGCCACACGGCGGCCGCCTTCGCCATCATGAACGAGCTGCGCCTGGAGCGTCAGCTGTGCGACGTCACGCTGCGTGTGCGCTACAAAGACCTGGAGGCGGTGGACTTTGTGGCTCACAAAGTGGTGTTGGCCTCCTCGTCCCCGGTCTTCAGGGCCATGTTCACCAATGGCCTGAAGGAGTGCGGTATGGAGTTGGTGCCCATCGAGGGGATCCATCCCAGGGTGAGTCGGATGTCATCTTTTTTTTTTTTTTTTATGGAAAACTTATCTTTGTTTGATTTGACATACCATCCCACTCACAGATCATTAAACCATGGGTAGGCAATATGACAATATACTGTATATCGTCATATTTTTCTACATTGTGATATAGGCTAGGCTTGTATTTATTTTCTCTAACCTCCATTTTGCACTCAAATTGTCAGAATGAGAAAATACTCATTACTTGTCATATTTCAAGTATTTAACAGGAGTACACAAAAATAGGCTTTACCATGTGGTTATTTCATATGGACTATTTATTTATTGAAGTACCAGAACACATTGTTATCAAGACATGAAATGACCTATACCCTGAAAGAAGATTTTAGCCATATCGCCCAGCCCTACATTAAACATAATTCAGGGTTAAAGGTGTTAGGTGTGATATTTTAATACCAATAAGTGATATTACATTTATTTTGTCACCTCAGAATAATGAAAAAAAAAAAACTGACAATTTCTTTTTTATTTGTTTGACACTGGGTTGTGTGGCACACAAAACAAGATGTTTTTTTTTTTTTTTTTTTACAGTATTAAACAGGAATGGAACCACGTCCTCTAGCATAAACCAGTGCTTAAGTTAAGGTGGCCTCCATGGCAACAGCAACAAATATGAGACTGAAATGGAGAAAAAAAATCTACATGAAATTCTTCCTGCAAGGTTGACTTGATATATACACAGTGAAATATACAGTAAAACTTAGCTCAGCTTAGTTTGACCTCCTTTACTGGATGTTTACAAAGCTCATGCAGACGCAGAATATCTTGTTAGCTTATGAGATGCAAATCTGTTTGAAAAAATGAATAGGCACAGATGACATCACAGCATAACATTTCCCCCCTTTATCTTTCCCATTGACTTTCTCCTGCCTTATCTCATCCATGTCCCTCTTCTCCACCTCAACATTTCCCCTGTTCCCTGTCTTTCTTCCTATCACATTCAGGTTATGGACCGGCTGATAGAGTTCGCATACACAGCCAGCATCTCCGTGGGGGAGAAATGTGTGATTCACGTGATGAACGGCGCCGTCATGTACCAGATCGACAGCGTGGTCAAGGCCTGCTGTGATTTCCTCGTCCAGCAGCTCGACCCCAGCAACGCCATCGGCATCGCCAACTTCGCCGAGCAGATCGCTTGCACGGAGCTCCACCAGAAGGCCCGCGAATACATCTACATGAACTTCAGCCAGGTAAAGCTTCAACTGAGTTTTGTCTTGTATTTTTTTTTTTTCTTTTCTTTTTTTTTTTTTTTTTTTTTTTTTACATTTTTTGGTTTTATTTGATAGTTGACGGTGCAGATACAGATGGGAAGAGAGAGGGGGAGAAATGCAACAAAGGGGGAATTACAGTTATTATGGTAAAAAAAATATTGATCATGTTTTTACCACTAAAGCAGTGATATGTCATACATGTGTCTGCACAGCTCATGACTGAAAAAAGAAACCAAGCTTTCCCATTGGTAGCAATTTTTAAACATGGGGGGTTGTGTGAAAACTGTCGCATGGTGAACGCTGTTTCGCTAGTTGCATTGTGGTTTCTGCTGGTAGACGTTTCCGCTTCAGAGCTGCTAACAATGGGCTTGTTCCTTTGTGCGATGATTATCTAGAATGAGAGTTATGATTCATGATGAGCAGAATGTGGATTTACCTGTGCAGCCCACAAAAGGAATGAAAGGACATTTAATATTGATCCCTGATAAGTTTATAAGATAAACAAGGCAAGTTAGGCAGCTCACTGAGTTACAGATGGACGAAATGGACTTACATTTATATTGTGCTTTTCTAGTCCTCTGACCACTCAAAGCGCTTCACACTGTATGTCAGCATTTACAACAGTACCGGTAGTCTAACATAAGGAATAAAACACTTCTTCATTGTCACATCTTATGGCTGGACTTCTGCTCTAAAAGAAAAGTGACACTGTGTTATTTTAAAAGAATTAATGAATAAAAACTGAATTGTAGCCTCAGGCCATCAACAAAAAGTAACACAAAAACAGTAACATATACTAGGCCTGCACCATATGAGGAATTATTTATTGACCTCCAAATCAGTATTCAAATGCTTTGTTTTTTATTTTTAAATATAAGGCAAATCTGTGATGTGAGATAACATTTTTCAATATTGCAATGATGATATGACTTGTGATAAATAAATAAATAAGGTAGTGTGCATATTAGCTGTACTTATGTCAGCTTGGTTGTTTTTAAATTCAGAACCAGATTAGAATTGAATATTTAAGTCCAACTAGGACACATGTTGTTTCTAGAGCAGCAACAGTAATGTTTACAACAGCCAAGTCACCATAGAAACTCATTAATATCTCACTGGAAACAATCTGACATGTTAATAAAATCATATTCCTGTGTGAAGTTTATAAAGACTGAAGAACACAAACATCAGTCAGTATCAGTCCTTCCTCCTGTCCTCCTGTCCTCTGTCCTTAGTCCTCCTCCCTCTGCTGATGTGAACCACTACTGATGAGTTTACTACTAAGATACATGACAAACTAACTTCAACAGTCAGACTACAGAGCCTACTGCCAGCTTTAGTTTCAAGTGTTGCGTGGCTCCTAAACTTTATGAGGATGATGTATTAATAACACGGATTCTCTTAAGTTCGGACCCTTGTCAACAGCGCTTCATTGCTACTGTTCCTCCCTTCACAATAAACACAACCACTGACCACTGCTGACTAGAAGGAACTCAGGGGGATTCAGGGACCTGCGATCGATATGAGGCAATATGATATGTCCATTTAACACAATTGTTATATTTATATCAACTCAAATTTTATTACTGGATTCTTCCTGACATTTAAATGAAAAACAGTCTATTCTTTTTTATTCAAAATAAGGCTATACCTTTAAAGATGATATGTATCGATGTTTTAATATTGGATTGTTGATCATTGCATCTATACATCAATCCAGATCAATGTATCGTTGCACCCCTGGTTCCAGATTTTCACTTAGGAGGATTTTCTGCTTTTCATAGTCTCGTGATAGATAGCTGAATATCTTTGGGTTTTGGACTGTTTTTAAGACTAAACAAGCTATCTGAAGATGTCACCTTGGGCTAAAATTTCCTCAGATACTGTTAGTTGCACCCTGCCATTGTAATCTGCTCCCCTCAGCATAGTTTTTTTTTAAATTATTATTTGCATGTCTAATATTCCATCTCTATATTTAATTTATCAGAGCTTTTGTCTTTTACAAAGTTAAGAGTTTTCATCACCACTCCTGTCCCTAGGTGGCGACCCAGGAGGAGTTCTTCAACTTGTCCCACTGCCAGCTGGTCACCCTCATCAGCCGCGACGAGCTCAATGTGCGCTGCGAGTCCGAAGTCTTCCAGGCATGTGTGGCCTGGGTGCGCTATGACCGGGAGAACCGGCGGCCGTATGTCCAGGCGTTACTCCAGGCCGTCCGTTGCCATTCCCTCACCCCCAACTTCCTGCAGGCCCAGCTCCAGTCTCTGGACTGGGATCCCCAGTGTAAAGACTACCTGGCCCAGATCTTCCAGGACCTCACCCTCCACAAACCCACCAAAGTCATTTCTTGCCGAACACCCAAGGTGCCACAGCTCATCTACACGGCAGGGGGTTATTTCCGCCAGTCTCTCAGCTACCTAGAGGCATATAATCCCTGTACAGGCGCCTGGCTGAGGCTGGCTGACCTGCAGGTGCCCCGCAGTGGCCTAGCAGCCTGTGTGATCAGTGGGCTTTTCTACGCTGTCGGCGGTAGAAACAATGCGCCTGATGGCAACATGGACTCTAATGCGTTGGACTGCTACAATCCTATGAACAACTGCTGGCTGCCGTGTGCACCAATGAGTGTACCCAGGAACCGAATCGGAGTTGGTGTCATCGATGGGATGATATATGCAGTCGGTGGATCACATGGGTGCATTCATCACAATAGTGTTGAAAGGTAAGTGAATGGAGCTTTTTAATGGTGTTATGTTATGGCTGTCAATTGATTAAAATATTATTAATCACATGATTCTCCATAGTTAATTGTGATTAATTGCAAATTGATCACACATTTTTTATCTGTTCAAAATGTAGTATTCAATATCGGGATGCTAATTTAACAAAAAAAAAAAAAAAAAAAAGAAGAAGAAGACATTCACCAACCCTCGTTAACTGACAAGATTTGTGCCTCACATGCAGCGGTGCACCAGCTGCAATATATGCGTTGGCAGCCACGGTGCTGCGTGTAGTGTCACAGACATGCAGCCACTTTCCCAGTAAAAGTCCGCCACCACCATTGCGTCATTTAGTTTAGTTTAGCAGGTTGTCAGCTGTGAGTCTACCCGGATTAATGATAGCGAGTGTCCGACAAACAGTGTGTGTGTTTGTGATATATCAGCAGCTCTAGCGTTGCCCCGGTGGCTTTGTGCTTGCCATTGTCACACATATACGGACTGTCAGCACGGTGTAACTTGAGCGAGTGTCCCCCAGACTGTGTGTGTATGTGGCGGCGGTGAGTGTGAGGTTGTTGGTGGTATTGGTACAGTTTGTTTATATCTTGAGGTCAGAGGTCAAGGGACCCCTTTGAAAATGGCTTTGCTAGTTTTTTCCTCACCAAAATTTAACCTCCTTTTTCGACAAGCTAGTATGACATGGTACCAATGGATTCATTAGGTTTTCTAGTTTCTTCTGAGACCAGTATCTTCACTTTGGCTTTAAAACTGAGCCAGCTACAACCTAAAAATCGCAGGTTGTGTTAATGCGTTAAAGAAATAAGTGCCGTTATAATGCATTATTATCAAGATAACTCTGACAGAGCTAGTTATTTTATATAGAGAATTTTTAATTATTATTTTCAACAATTCCCCTAAATAGAATAAACTGAATGCTGATTTTTTTTATGCATATAAGTATAGTCCATGTAGCACCCTGATTTATTGTTGATAATAATGTAAAATATATAATACCAGCCGTATCCTTTAAATAGCAACAGGTAAAACTATTTTCAGTGTGCTACAGGTGCGTTTTGTGCCAGGTTGTTTTAGAAGCCCTGTTAATTGAGATCATTTGAGTGTCAATATGTCTGTGATTCTGTGGTTTGACTTTGTGTATTGATTCAGTAATAAATAAGCAATAGGATATGTTACTAAAGTCCAGCAGATGACATTTATTGTACAGGTGTGTGCTCTGGTCTGTTTGTATTTAGTCAATGAGTGCCCAAAAGCAGGAACGGGTAACTTCCTGGAACTTATAAGTTTTGATCCACTTCCTGTAAGATGTTTTTTTTTTTTGTTTTGTTTTTAATTTCACATGTTTCAATGAGGAAGCTTTAATCAATTGAAACTAAGAATAGAGTAGCATAGTTCCAACTCTTGAGCTGTCATATGCACTACTTGTCTTAATATATTCAAAAGAGGTCAACTACCTTCACACAGTTAATAATTCACAACTGTGAAATGGCATTTTTGTTAGTTCAGCTTCTTCTCGACAGCTGGTCTGGACAATGAGTCAGCAACAACATAAATTTTAATGAGCAATAAAAGGCTGGAGGATGTTTGGCACGAAGTCCATCAACTTGTCACACCAACAAGTTTTAAATGTATTTGTCCTGCTGTGTAGGCATGACTCAAACCCAGGCAGTAACCTGTGGCGTAATCCTTAACCTGATAGGTAAACTATAATACAATGAATTATTTATACTGTATACAGGTATTGCCTTAAGTTTGTTTGAAGATTTACCCAAACTCGGAAGCAGACAGAGAGCAGTGACAAATGGCAAATATTAACCCGGCTCAACACAATGACTTTGTGAAAAAGGAACATGCCTAACCTGTCTGAATGACTCAGCAGAGATGTGACTTATCAGTGCTGTAGAATCACAGACTGACACAGATGCTAAATATAGATTAGTAGAACAAAGGCCCTGCCCAGGCCTGGCATTAACCTGCATCTTGGGTTATCCGATCACTGTTGAACAGCAAAAAGTATCGGAGCGTTGTTGTGGTGTTCTCCGGCAGCACGTCACACACACACACACACACACACACACACACACACACACACACATCAGTTCATTAGGCATCCTTCAGTGTGGCCCAGAAATCATTCATCTGCGCTAAATTTTAGTGAGGACAACCTGTCATGGCCATTTCCAAAGCCGTCCCTTGACCTCTGACCTTAAGATGTGTGTATGAAAATGGGTTCAATGGGTGCCCACTTTATGATAATCACAAGCAGTTTGTGGCAAATCATAGACAAGTCAGCACACTGACACATTGACATCTGTTGTTGCCTGTTGGACTTGAGTCTTTATGCTAAATGCACTCCATGTTGATAAGAGTATTGAATACTTGACAATTCTCCCTTTTTAAGGTACATTTTGAACAGATAAAAAATGTGTGATTACATGCGTTTGATCGCAATTAAATGTTTGAATCGATTGACAACCCTTGTTTAGAGTTTTGAAAATGTAACAACAGATTGAACAAAAGGATGTTTTGACAGGTTTTAAAGGTAGACAGGAATATCTATTAGATAGGGCCTGGGTGTGTGGAATGAAGAGCAGTGATTGGTTACCAGATTGGAGGGAGTGAGAGAGGAGGGGTAGAGGTAGAGTAGGGGATGAGCTGTTCAGGGATGAATCCAGGAGTCAGTACATGCAGAGCTTTAAAAACAAATAAAAGCATCTTAAAATCAATGCTGTACCTCACTGGTAGCCAGCAAAGAGAGGTCAGTATAGGGGAGATATGGCCTCTCTTCCTGGTACCAGCGAGGAGTCTCTGCTGCATTTTGAACAAGCTGCAGATATGAGAGATAAGAGAAGTGCAGTTGAGGCGAGAGGAAATAAATGTGTGAAGATCATCAGTGGCAGGTAAAAAGAGGCAGTTGGTGACACCATGTTTCTGTCTGCAGCCCTCACCGGATCTGCAGTGACACAGATTAGTAGTGCTTTTTCTTTTCGTTTTTTTTTCCCAAATGGTGAAATAAATCCTAAAAAAAATAGAGAATAATAACAATAAACAAATCAATGTGTTTGTTCCTGGTCTGCAGGTATGATCCAGAAAGGGACCAGTGGCAGCTGGTTGCCCCCATGTTGACACGGCGTATCGGTGTGGGTGTTGCGGTCATCAACCGGCTGCTTTACGCTGTGGGGGGGTTCGATGGGGCCAACCGGCTCAGTTCCTGTGAGAGCTACAACCCTGAGAGGGACGAGTGGAAGACCATGGCCCCCATGAACACTGTGCGCTCCGGAGCTGGTAAGGAAGAGATAGAAAGCTGCTTTCTGGTGAGGAAAAGCTACTCTGCTTGGAAAGTTGTGCAGTTTTTAATACATATGTAACGTTTTTAATTTGCTTCAACAGGCCATCTGATTTGTGCTACAGACAAAAGGGGATTTAATTAAGACAAGAATGATTGATAAGCTGTTCAATAAATCTAAAAACCAACCAGGAGGCAGAGATGCTTATAAGTCATTTTTTAACCTTTTATAACCCTTTAACCTTAACCTAAGTCCAAGTCAGGTTTAAGTCTCTTATGGTAATAATAAGAGTTTTATCATCTGCTGCATGCCATCCGGTCTCCGTATAACACTGCATCAGCATATGTAAGGAATTCAAAGCATGTCCTGTGTTATCATCGCTCCTTTATCTATTACAGTATCAGTATTAGTGTTGTCACAATATTATTCAATTCCATTTTCGATACCACTTGCGTAAATGCATCAATCTGGTGCACTTTGAGAGGAAAGTTAAGAGTCTATGAACAACTTTGTGCGCATGTAAACAATGCTGTGCAATTTATTTTTTTAAATTATAATAAGAAATAATTAAGAAAGTGTTAGCTATTCTATTGAAAAAAATTCACGCCTTCATCCTATAAGCATCTGTAGTTATGTATTCTTAATTATATATATGTTTCTGTTATATTTAGATGTATAATTTAGATTTTTGACAGTGTCAGCATGTGTATGATGGATAGAATTGTATTAGAGTACTGTTTTGGGGCCATAATGGCAGCCATAACAAAGATACTGATACACAGGTTCATTTGTAGTTCTGTATGAGTATCATGTAGAGTGTATTTGGAACTCCTCCAGTATATTTGTTTATATGGCTACTGCATCAGTGTGACCGTGCAGAGATTCACGTTGTTTAAACTTTCACATAAACTCACCAGGAGTGAACTCTGGCGGATGCATGCTGTTTGCCCATATCTAGAGAAACTAATCCAACACTTGAATAAAATCACCATTGACTCTTTTCAGGTGTGTGCTCTCTGGGGAATCACATCTTTGTGATGGGCGGCTACGATGGCACCAACCAGCTAAACACAGTGGAGCGCTATGATGTGGAAACTGATGCGTGGAGCTTTGCTGCCTCCATGAGGCACCGACGCAGTGCTCTGGGAGTCACTGCGTTACATGGACGCATCTACGTACTGGGTGAGTACTAGTTTACTTACTTAGAGTAAAAGCACCAAACTAAAGTAATATATAAATTACATGTTAATTGTCAAACCTATTTTATTTCATTGACAGTCAGGTTTAGTATTATAAATTGACCACATTTGCTTTGAACATTGGTGTAGCAGCCAACAAATGTTAGACCATTAGGAACTTCAGTCATACACTTGTTCCTAATGTTAATGGGGCATTTTTGTTTTTCAGTTAAATTTTGTGGAGATAAAGATTAGCTCATGAAATAAGAGCGTTTGTTAATTATAATCTGCTGCTTTCTAATTTTTAGAAGCAGATATCTACATATGAATGCCGATTCCCTAGACAACAGGGCAAGATTTTAGTATCGGAAACGTTCTGGTTTCCACTTATAGTCCAAGTAGTTTTAACCAAGCACCTTTAAGTGGGTTCTGGTAGCATGCAGGTTAACTGTTCTTGTGGAAAGCAAAAGAGGAAGAATGTATTTCATTCACAGATGGATAATACAGTCCCATTGGCTGTCATCTGATGACTTGTGACCGATATAGGTCATTTAAATCTCAATAATGATATACATGTATATCACAATACAGCATGTTTTCTGGTAATTCAATAAATAGTCTATATGGAGTATATATCTATACTCCTGTGTGAATTAAATACTTGACAAGTGAGTATTTTCTCATTTTACTAAGAACTTAAGTGCAAAATGAACAGTCTCATGTTAAATTATAGAGAAAATAAATACATATATATCTTATCTACAGTATATCTTATATAAACAGGCCTGGCAAATGTAATAATCAAAAACAGTCAATAAATGCATTTTACAGGACAGGTGGCAGACCAATTAAGACCAATGATAACTTTCACATGCACATCTTGATCTTAATCTGCATGTAAAGCATACATAACCTCACTGATTATTATATTGTTGGTTATAATAATCCAGGTTAGCTGTAGAGAGTTTTTTGTACTTGTTTTAGACAGGCTTTGTTTACATTCAGTGTCATGAAATGTAAACGTAATGGACATATTGCATCAAACATTCATACCAAAAAATGTGCCACTGTAATGTTACATTTAATCATGTTATCTAGAGATGTGCATGGCACCTCCATATTATTTTATTTATCTGTTAACTGTTGTCAGAATAAGAGATATTGAAGCAGCCAGAAAAAACAGCATAATATTAATATGATAATAACAACAATAAGAATAACAATCATAACTGGATAATACAACAGTATTTCCGCATTTCTGTGTATCAGTCTGTGAAAAAGGAAAAAAAAAAAGTCATGTCATGCCAGTTAATGACAATGAATAGCCTTCACTCCAGATTGCCTGTATGGTGAGCAGCATGTGGCAAACTTGGCAGACGATAGTTTTCTGGTCCGAGCTGTTCTTGTTTTGGTTGGGCTGAGTCTGAGAAAGTTTTACCACGTTGTGCCCTCTCGAAGCGAAACAGACGTTTGCTTCTTCTCCACGCCACTGTTTTTTTTTTTACATCACGATAGAAACAATACAGAAAAAATGTAAATGATAGACATTTTTAAATTGTTTAATGTTGTTTTAATTGTTTAATGATATATGTCATATCTCCTTGCCATACTGATGAGTATTTGGCTTTTTTAAAATTTATTAGTCATTGACTGTGAGCAACAACCGGCACATGGAAGAGGAAGTCTCAGCCGCTGGCTTCAGCAAAAGCCCCCAAATATTGTCCATTGCCACCAGAGGCTAAATCACTCTCAGACCAATAGCCGATAGGGTACGAGATTAGTTGCTTTCAGTTTGCACTGAACTCTATCCAACAAGACTATATTCATAGGACAAAATTTCATGTTTTTACAGGAGGTTACGATGGCAACACTTTCCTGGACAGTGTGGAGTGTTACGACCCTGAGAAGGACACCTGGTCTGAGGTAACACACATGACGTCAGGGCGGAGTGGCGTGGGTGTGGCCGTTACCATGGAGCCGTGTCAGAAAGATCTGCCACAGTGTCCGAATTCTGAGAGGGAGAGCGGTGTCCCATCACCAGCCAATCACTCAGCCAACTCCGGTTTTAGCTCTCACCACAATCAGCGGCACAGCGGGCCCTTCGGCAAAGGCACATGAGGCTCATCGCCCACGCACACACACAGACGAGCACCCCAAAACTCCACTCTGTCTTCCCAAATCAAAAGCAAGACCCTCACAACTAATTAGAGACAGAGGTGAGCGTAAACACCACATGCTGCCTCACTAGTTCAAGACGTCACAGTTGATGTGAAAGCAAAAAAAAACTAATTGAAGAACACTATTTTAAAAGTGCAGTGTTGACAGTCATCTATAAGGTGACAAATTATTTAAGTGTCCGCATTTCCGGTTTATCCAAATCAAGTATGAACCCAGATCCTGCAGTCCACTTTTCTAGACCGGTAAATTTTGTTCCGCCAAATCTGAGAAACCTCAGTCCGTCTGTTTTCAGATCTGTTATTTGAAGTCCTCAGTCGGACCATCATCTCCCAGGTCGGAGCCATGGGAGGAAAGGGCTGCATCCTAAAAAGGGCCATTTTACTTGCTCAAAGAGTCATCAGGGGCTCTGTACACTCTGAGAAGAGAAAAAAAAATAACAATTCAAGTGATCCCATTACGTATATTAAAAAAAAAAAAAAGACAAAACGTAGCATTTGTCAGCATAGGCAGTAGAGTTCAAAGTGCCATTACAATGCCTGTGGGCATTACTAGCATCAGTATATTGACTTGAGGTGCTTTGATAGAAAGGTGTGTAGAAATTTTCAAAGTTAACCCAGACGGCCACAAGATGACGCTTATACATGTGAATGGGCCTCGTGCAAGAACATTTTTGTATCCTCATCCTAAACCTTGTGCTTTTTCTGCAAGCTTTGCTTTTACCCGTTGTAAGTCAGTTTACTGCACAGACTGCAGCTTGTTCATTGATTACATGTGCATTTAAATAATGTATTTTATTTATCCCCACATTGTAAAAAGGTGTGTTTTAAGACGGTGGAGATAGTCAACATTGCGAATGTTTTTTGTGAGAGAACTGCCGAAGGCTCTAGACCCCGTGTAGTCAGGCACGCTATGTTGTGAAGGGCCTTAAAAGTGAGATGCAGAAATTGATCGTTTAACGGGGAAGAACAACCATGATCTGATCTATAGAGCGAGTTCTGATAAGAAATCAGGCAGCTGAATTCTCGACCAATGAAGAAACATGAGAGGAAGACCAGGGATGATCGAGCTGCAATTTGTGAGATTCGATCTGTCGCATCCAAATTGTCTGTGGGTGAGTTTCATTCACAAAATCATCACCCAGGAGTAAAAAGAAGTTCACAGTGTGGAGACCTAATATTGGAAATCAGACAGGCACATAACAAAGTTGTCTCTAGTTGTATTAGTGGACTCTCAGCAAATTGGCGAGCCATGATGCAAATCACACTGACATTTATTTATGTTTTTTTGTCAACACAATTAAACTCAAATTTTTCCGGATTAAGTCATTATAACACTTCAGATGTTAATAATTAACCACTTAACAGACATTTAGCATTTGAACTGATTAACACTATCAGCTAAACTGTAAAAGAAATTATTATTAATTAATTACTGTAACTAGTTAAAAAGCTGAAGGCTGGTCCACCTTTAGAGTCTGTGCCGGAGTTACAGATACAAGAAGTTGGTTCAGGACTTCAGCTGAGGAGTAGTAGCTTGTAGCCTCGTAGCGTTTATTCACCGACAAACTGTACACGCACTGTTTGCTACAGCTGCGTTCACAGCTACAACACCACCGACAAACCCCCGCTCACCGCCAACACACATGCACAGTCTGTCGGAAACTCACTGAAGTTACCCCGCAACGACAGAGCGTATGTATGTGGCGGCGAGCACGAAGCTACCAGCAGAACTATAGCTGCTAACGTAGCACAAACAAACACGCTGTTTGTCGGACAATTGTTATCGTTAATACAGTCAAACACACAGCTGACAACCTGCTAAACTAAACTAAATGTGCGGTGGAGACTTTTACTGGGAAAGTGGCTGCATGTCTGCGATGCTGCACGCAGCACCATGGCTGCTGAAGCTCCCAGACAGTGAACTGGAGACAGTGAACGCAGCATCGTGGCTGCTGAAGCTCCCAGACGGTGAACTTGAGGCAGTGAACGCAGCACCGTGGCTGCTACAGTAACTCTCCAGATGAAATGGGGACTCTGTTGTCGTGCTCATATACTGAAGCTGGTGTACCGCTGCATGCGAGGTAGTAATCTTGTAGGTTAGCGGGTAATAATCAGTTAACGAGGGTTGGTTATCGGTAACCTTTTCTTTTTTTTTTCAAAATTAGCATCCGTACTTTAGATAATTGTTTCCCCTTGCCAAGAAAGGCAGCATATCTGTACACGACTCATACAGCAGACTGACTGATTTTTGTTCATACTAGACGTTTAGTTATTGCCAATTCTCTTAAATCACTCATAATGCCAATTTAAGATTCTATTTTTTCATAGATGTTCTTGCATGAGGCCTAATGTCTCAAATTCAAGTGCTGGTAAAAGAGAAGCAGGACTTTAAAATAACAGCATTCTAACAAATGTGTTCTTTCAGTAATATCCACTGGTAGGTTCAATGTGTTTTTTATTTTTGGGAAAGGTGGTAGAAAGGGATTGAGTTGCTTTTAAGGCTGTCCGAGAGTCTGGTCCAGTATGGTGGTGTGTGGAGTGCCAAGAGAACGAAGAAACGGGTTTTGACTCTGTCTGAAGGAAACAGAATACTGTAGCATTTGAAAACTTAGATTCAAACATCTCACTGAATGTGTTTTTATATAAAGACACTATTTACTGACAATTCACAACCTCCCCCTACAGTTGACTTTTTGGTTTTCACCTCCACCAGACCTCAGAAACAGAAGTGACCATTTTTGTGCATTAGTGTTCAAATGTTGTACGCTAATGACAAAAACTTGCTTAAGTGTATTTGTAACAGCAATTTAAGCTACAAAGGTTTTTAGTGATGTTTTGTACATTGATATTCTAAGAAGTCTTGTACAGAATTTCAGAGCTCACTTTTTTTATTTATTTGTTCAGGATCCTTTTGGTTTTCTCGTTCCTCTAAACTGACATCAGCTTTGTATTGAATTGGACTCTGGTGTTGTGTTTTGGAATAACTAGCATGCCTTGTAACTAAGTAGAAATGCCTGTTAATGCTAATTTTGGATGTTTGTAAGAAAATTGCTTCATTTTGAAAGGGACTTTTTTCCCCATCTGTCAGTAGTTGGAATGGAAATTAGAATATTTAAGGTCTGCTTTGTACATTTTTTTTTCCAGCAAAAAGTACCCTGTACAATAATGCATTGTAAAGTAAAATATATGTTTATTGTACTACTGTAGTCATGTAATTATTTTTTAGTTACTTATTCAGCCCCTAACCACATGAATTTGTTCTGATTATGTGACACATCTACCTAATGTGGTTTGTGTCAAGAAATTTAAGTTGCAGGTTTTCAAAGCGGCAGTGGGCACCAGAGGGTGCTACAGCTCTTTTATACTGATCAAATCTCGTAGGTATTCACTGCGTTGTATATTATCATCATACTTAACATGAAGAAGTCAGTGTTGTGCTGCTGGGAAAGTAATTTCCACTGCCTCTTTACTGTCCATCTTTATGTGGAGGCTAGATGGGCAGTTGAATTTGAAGGCCTTGATGAAAGAGATTTGTTTTATACAACATTTAGTTTCAAAGAAAATGCTCCCCTCTCTCTGTTCTGTAAACCAGCTGACTTTCTTTGGTTTTTATCTCGTCTTTCAGTGAAACCCGTGATGAGTGTGCCAATAATCGGCCACCCATGACTGCTGCCAACACATCTCATTTCCTTACTACACCTGCCAGGTGGATGAGATAGACCGTTATTATACAATCCAGGAGGAAAGCCTCCCTGATTATGTGGCTTTACAAGCGCATCAACACACAATCCTGTCAAACATAGAAACACCACAGCACTGTTTATTTCCCTATAAGGGAAAAAAACTGTCTTAATATATTTCAGATGGAAGCTTTATATTAAATATTTTACCTATTTTATCTATATCCCTTAATGCAGCTGGCATCACTCACATGACTCAACAATAATAGTGTAAGACACCCCAACCATTATATCCTAGTAGGTGTAATAGGTGACTTTTTCATTTTTGCTGACATACCATACTATGACTTTTTCAACATACCATACTTTGACTGTTTGTCAACATACTATACTATGACTTTTTTTTGACATAATATACTATGATTTTGTTTTGTCAACATACTATACTATGACATTTTTTCCGACATACTTTGTCAAGATATTATACTGTGACTTTACACTGTGCTATGACTATTTTTCGATAAACTATACTGTGACTATTTTTTATTTTTGTTGCCATACTATACTATGACCCTTATTGTTGTTGATATGACTTTTTATTTTTGTCAACATACTATGACTTGTTTTTTCACTGTGCTGTACCATGAGTTGTTGTTTTTTTAAATTTTTGTCAACATACTATACAATGACGTTTTTTGACAAATTGACTAATTTTTGTTGACACACTAAACTGACTTTTTTTGATATGCTGTACTGTTTTATTTTTGTCAACATGCTATACCATGACTTTTTTTCGACATACTATTCTATGACTATTTTTGTTTGCAAATTATACAACGACTTTTTGATATATTACATTATGACTTGATGACCAATGACTACTTTTCATACTATGTGATGACTTTTTCCACATACCATACGAAGGCTTTTTTGATATACTATATTATGACTGTTTTGTCAACATACTATACTATGACTTTTTTCAACATACTATACCACGACTTTTTTCGACATATTACTCTGACATTTATCATTATGGACATACTATAATATGACGTTTTTCGGCTTACTATGACTTGTTTACTATGACTTTTTTCGACATTAAACCATGTTTTTTTTTTTTTTTACTTTTTTGTCGACATAGTACGCTATGACTTATTTTTTGACATACTATACCATGACTTCTTTTTGACATAGTACACTATGACTTCTTGATATACTATACTATGACTTTTTTTGACATACTATACTTGACTTATTTTTCAACATACTATACTATGAATTTTTTACATAATACACTATAATTTTTTTTTTACAAAGCATACAATGACTTTTTGATTATTGTCAACACACTATAATATGACTTTTTTCGTCTTACTATGACTTTTTATTTTTTTTGACATTATACCATGATTTTTTTTTTACTTTTTGGTCGACATAGTACACTGACTTATTTTTTGAGAAACTATATTATGATTTCTTTTTTTTGACATACTATACTATGACTTCTTTTTTGACATACTATACATGACTATTTTTTGACATAGTACACTATGACTTGTTTTTTTCGACATAGTACATTATGACTTCTTTTTTGACATACTATACTATGACTTCTTTTTTGACATAGTACACTATGACTTCTTTTTTGACATAGTACACTGACTTCTTTTTTGACATAGTACACTGACTTCTTTTTTGACATACTATACTATGACTTCTTTTTTGACATAGTACACTGACTTCTTTTTTGACATACTATACTATGACTTCTTTTTTGACATAGTACACTATGACTTCTTTTTTGACATAGTACACTATGACTTCTTTTTTTGACATACTATACTATGACTTTTTTGACATACTATATTATGACTTCTTTTTTGACAGAGTACACTATGACTTATTTTGGACATACCATACTATGACTTTTTTTTTGACATACTATACTATGACTTTTTTTGACATACTACACTATGACTTCTTTTTGACATACTACACTATGACTTCTTTTTGACATACTATACTATGACTTTTTTTGACATACTATACTATGACTGCTTTTTTGACAGTACACTATGACTTGTCTTTTTGACATACTATACTATGACTTCTTTTTTGAAATAGTACACTATGACTCCTTTTTTGACATTCTATACTATGACTTTTTTGACATACTATATTATGACTTCTTTTTTGACATAGTACACTATGACTTATTTTGGACATACTATACTATGACTTTTTTACATACTATACTATGACTATTTTTTGACATACTATACTATGACTATTTTTTTGACATACTATATTATGACTGCTTTTTTGACATAGTACACTATGACTTTTTTGACATAGTACACTGACTTTTTTTGACATACTACACTATGACTTCTTTTTTGACATACTACATTGTGACTCCTTTTTTGACATACTACACTATGACTTCTTTTTTTGAAATACTATGGTATGACTGCTTTTTTGACATACTACATTGTGACTCCTTTTTTGACATACTACACTATGACTTCTTTTTTTGACATACTATGGTATGACTGCTTTTTTGACATAGTACACTATGACTTCTTTTTTTGACATACAATACGATGACTTTTTTGACATACTATATTATGACTTCTTTTTTAACATACTATACTATGACTTATTTTGGACATACTATACTATGACTTTTTTTGACATACTATACTATGACTTTTTTTTGACATACTATACTATGACTTTTTTGACATACTACACTATGACTTCTTTTTGACATACTACACTATGACTTCTTTTTGACATACTATACTATGACTTTTTTTACATACTATACTATGACTATTTTTTTGAAATACTATACCATGACTTTTTTTTTTGACATAGTACACTATGACTTCTTTTTTTGACATACTATACTATGACTTTTTTGACATAATATATTATGACTTCTTTTTTGACATATTACACTATGACTTATTTTGGACATACTATACTATGACTTTTTTGACATCCTATACTATGACTTTTTGACATACTACACTATAACTTCTTTTTGACATACTACACTATGACTTCTTTTTGACATAATACACGATGACTTCTTTTTGACATACTACTCTATGACTTCTTTTTGACAAACTACACTATGACTTCTTTTTGACAAACTACACTATGACTTCTTTTTGACAAACTACACTATGACTTCTTTTTGACATACTACATTATGACTTCTTTTTGACATACTATACTATGACTTCTTTTTGACAAACTACACTATGACTTCTTTTTGACATACCATGTGATTTTTTTAATACATACTATACAATGACTTCTTTTGCCGACATACTTTACTATGACATTTTTTCCACCGACATACTATGACTTTTTAAAAAAATTTTCAAGTTTTTTTTTTCCAACTTAATGACTTCTTATTTTTGTGGACATACTACACTAGGACTTTTTAAAATTTTTGTCTACATACTATACTATGCCTGTTTTTAAATTTTGTCTACATACTACACTAGGACATTTTTAAATTTTTGTCTACATACTATACTATGCCTGTTTTTAAATTTTGTCTACATACTACACTATGACTTTTTAAAATTTTTGTCTATATACTATACTATGACTTTTTTTAGATACTGTACTATGATTTTTTATTTTTGTTGACATACTATACTATGCCTTTTTTGACATGCTATACTATGACTTTTTTGACAACATACACTATGACTTCTTTTATTGACATACTATACTATGACTTCTTTTTTTCATACTATACTATGACTTTTTTGACATACTATAGTATGACTTTTTTTTTACATACTATGCTATGACTTTTTTGACATACTATGACTATTTTTTAACATACTATACTATGACTATTTTTTTGACATACTATATTATGACTTCTTTTTTGACATACTAAACTATGACTTCTTTTTTTTGACATATTATACTATGACTGCTTTTTTGACATAGTACACTATGACTCCTTTTTTGACATTCTATACTATGACTGCTTTTTTGAAATAGTACACTATGACTCCTTTTTTGACATTCTATACTATGACTTTTTTGACATACTATATTATGACTTCTTTTTTGACATAGTACACTATGACTTATTTTGGACATACTATACTATGACTTTTTTTGACATACCATACTATGACTTCTTTTTGACATACTATACTATGACTATTTTTTTGACATTCTATATGATTTTTTTTAAATAGATACTATACAATGACTTCTTTCGCCGACATACTATACTATGACATTTTTTCCACCAACATACTTTGACTTTTTAAAAAAATTTTCAAGTTTTTTTTTTCGAACTTAATGACTTTTTATTTTTGTGGACATACTACACTCGGACTTTGTCTACATACTATACTATAACTTTTTTAAAAATTTTGTCTACATACTATACTATGACTTTTTAAATTTTTTGTCTATATACTATACTATGACTTTTTTGACATACTGTACTATGATTTTTTATTGACATACTATACTATGACTTTTTTTGACATACTATACTATGACTTTTTTACATACTATACTATGACTATTTTTTGACATACTATACTATGACTATTTTTTTGACATACTATATTATGACTGCTTTTTTGACATAGTACACTATGACTTTTTTGACATAGTACACTGACTTTTTTTGACATACTACACTATGACTTCTTTTTTGACATACTACATTGTGACTCCTTTTTTGACATACTACACTATGACTTCTTTTTTTGAAATACTATGGTATGACTGCTTTTTTGACATACTACATTGTGACTCCTTTTTTGACATACTACACTATGACTTCTTTTTTTGACATACTATGGTATGACTGCTTTTTTGACATAGTACACTATGACTTCTTTTTTTGACATACAATACGATGACTTTTTTGACATACTATATTATGACTTCTTTTTTAACATACTATACTATGACTTATTTTGGACATACTATACTATGACTTTTTTTGACATACTATACTATGACTTTTTTTTGACATACTATACTATGACTTTTTTGACATACTACACTATGACTTCTTTTTGACATACTACACTATGACTTCTTTTTGACATACTATACTATGACTTTTTTTACATACTATACTATGACTATTTTTTTGAAATACTATACCATGACTTTTTTTTTTGACATAGTACACTATGACTTCTTTTTTTGACATACTATACTATGACTTTTTTGACATAATATATTATGACTTCTTTTTTGACATATTACACTATGACTTATTTTGGACATACTATACTATGACTTTTTTGACATCCTATACTATGACTTTTTGACATACTACACTATAACTTCTTTTTGACATACTACACTATGACTTCTTTTTGACATAATACACGATGACTTCTTTTTGACATACTACTCTATGACTTCTTTTTGACAAACTACACTATGACTTCTTTTTGACAAACTACACTATGACTTCTTTTTGACAAACTACACTATGACTTCTTTTTGACATACTACATTATGACTTCTTTTTGACATACTATACTATGACTTCTTTTTGACAAACTACACTATGACTTCTTTTTGACATACCATGTGATTTTTTTAATACATACTATACAATGACTTCTTTTGCCGACATACTTTACTATGACATTTTTTCCACCGACATACTATGACTTTTTAAAAAAATTTTCAAGTTTTTTTTTTTCCAACTTAATGACTTCTTATTTTTGTGGACATACTACACTAGGACTTTTTAAAATTTTTGTCTACATACTATACTATGCCTGTTTTTAAATTTTGTCTACATACTACACTAGGACATTTTAAAATTTTTGTCTACATACTATACTATGCCTGTTTTTAAATTTTGTCTACATACTACACTATGACTTTTTAAAATTTTTGTCTATATACTATACTATGACTTTTTTTAGATACTGTACTATGATTTTTTATTTTTGTTGACATACTATACTATGCCTTTTTTGACATGCTATACTATGACTTTTTTGACAACATACACTATGACTTCTTTTATTGACATACTATACTATGACTTCTTTTTTTCATACTATACTATGACTTTTTTGACATACTATAGTATGACTTTTTTTTTACATACTATGCTATGACTTTTTTGACATACTATGACTATTTTTTAACATACTATACTATGACTATTTTTTTGACATACTATATTATGACTTCTTTTTTGACATACTAAACTATGACTTCTTTTTTTTGACATATTATACTATGACTGCTTTTTTGACATAGTACACTATGACTCCTTTTTTGACATTCTATACTATGACTGCTTTTTTGACATACTATATTATGACTTCTTTTTTGACATAGTACACTATGACTTATTTTGGACATACTATACTATGACTTTTTTTTGGACATACTATACTATGACTTCTTTTGGACATACTATACTATGACTTCTTTTTGACATACTATACTATGACTATTTTTTTGACATTCTATATGATTTTTTTTAAATATATACTATACAATGACTTCTTTCGCCGACATACTATACTATGACATTTTTTCCACCAACATACTTTGACTTTTTAAAAATTTTTTCAAGTTTTTTTTTTTCCGAACTTAATGACTTTTTATTTTTGTGGACATACTACACTCGGACTTTGTCTACATACTATACTATGACTTTTTTAAAAATTTTGTCTACATACTATACTATGACTTTTTTTGAAATACTATACTATGACTTTTTTTACATACTATACTATGACTATTTTTTGACATACTATACTATGACTATTTTTTGACATAGTACACTATGACTTTTTTGACATAGTACACTGACTTTTTTTGACATACTATACTTTCACTTTTTTAAAAATACTACATTGTGACTCCTTTTTTGACATACTACACTATGACTTCTTTTTTGACATACTACATTGTGACTCCTTTTTTGACATACTACACTATGACTTCTTTTTTTGACATACTATGGTATGACTTCTTTTTTTGACATACTATGGTATGACTGCTTTTTTGACATAGTACACTATGACTTCTTTTTTTGACATACTATACTATGACTTTTTTGACATACTATACTATGACTTTTTTTGACATACTACACTATGACTTCTTTTTGACATACTACACTATGACTGCTTTTTGACATACTATGCTATGACTTATGACTTCTTTTTGACATACTATACTATGACTTTTTTTACATACTATACTATGACTATTTTTTTTGACATACTATACCATGACTTTTTTTTTGACATACTATACTATGACAGCTTTTTTGACATAGTACACTATGACTTCTTTTTTTGACATACTATACTATGACTTTTTTGACATAATATATTATGACTTCTTTTTTGACATACTAAACTGTGACTTCTTTTTTTTGACATACTATACTATGACTTTTTTGACATACTATACTATGACTTCTTTTTGACATACTACACTATAACTTCTTTTTGACATACTACACTATGACTTGTTTTTGACATACTACTCTATGACTTCTTTTTGACAAACTACACTATGACTTCTTTTTGACAAACTACACTATGACTTCTTTTTGACATACTACACTGACTTCTTTTTGACATACTATACTATGACTTCTTTTTGACAAACTACACTATGACTTCTTTTTGACATACTACACTATGACTTCTTTTTGACATACTACACTATGACTTCTTTTTGACATACTATACTATGACTGTTTTCTTGACATACCATGTGATTTTTTTTAATACATACTATACAATGACTTCTTTCGCCGACATACTTTACTATGACATTTTTTCCACCGACATACTATGACTTTTTAAAAAAAATTTCAAGTTTTTTTTTTCCAACTTAATGACTTCTTATTTTTGTGGACATACTACACTAGGACTTTTTAAAATTTTTGTCTACATACTATACTATGCCTGTTTTTAAATTTTGTCCACATACTACACTAGGACATTTTAAAATTTTTGTCTACATACTATACTATGACTTTTTTTTACATACTGTACTATGATTTTTTATTTTTGTTGACATACTATACTATGCCTTTTTTAAACTTTTGTCGACATACTATACTATGCCTTTTTTGACATGCTATACTATGACTTTTTTGACAACATACACTATGACTTCTTTTATTGACATACTATACTATGACTTCTTTTTTTCATACTATACTATGACTTTTTTTGACATACTATAGTATGACTTTTTTTTACATACTATACTATGACTTTTTTTGACATACTATACTATGACTTTTTTGACATACTATATTATGACTTCTTTTTTGACATAGTACACTATGACTTTTTTTTGACATACTATACTTTCACTTTTTTGACATACTACATTGCGACTCCTTTTTTGACATACTACACTATGACTTCTTTTTTGACATACTACATTGTGACTTTTTTTGACATACTACACTATAACTTCTTTTTTTGACATACTATATTATGACTTATTTTGGACATACTATACTATGACTTTTTTTGACATACTATACTATGACTTTTTTTGACATACTACACTATGACTTCTTTTTGACATACTACACTATGACTTCTTTTTGACATACTATACCATGACTTTTTTGACATACTATACTATGACTTTTTTGACATAATATATTATGACTTCTTTTTTGACATACTACACTATAACTTCTTTTTGACATACTACACTATGACTTCTTTTTGACATACTACACTATGACTTCTTTTTGACATACTACACTATGACTTCTTTTTGACATACTATACTATGACTGTTTTTTTGACATACCATATGATTTTTTTTAATACATACTATACAATGACTTCTTTCGCCGACATACTATACTATGACATTTTTTCCACCGACATACTATGACTTTTTAAAATTTTTTTCAAGTTTTTTTTTTTCCAACTTAATGACTTCTTATTTTTGTGGACATACTACACTAGGACTTTTTAAAATTTTTGTCTACATACTATACTATGCCTGTTTTTAAATTTTGTCTACATACTACACGATGACTTTTTAAATTTTTTGTCTATATACTATACTATGACTTTTTTTACATACTGTACTATGATTTTTTATTTTTGTTGACATACTATACTATGCCTTTTTTAAACTTTTGTCGACATACTATACTATGCCTTTTTTGACATGCTATACTATGACTTTTTTGACAACATACACTATGACTTCTTTTATTGACATACTATACTATGACTTCTTTTTTTCATTTACTATGACTTTTTTGACATACTATAGTATGACTTTTCTTACATACTACATTGCGACTCCTTTTTTGACATACTACACCATGACTTCTTTTTTGACATACTACATTGTGACTCCTTTTTTGACATACTACACTATGACTTCTTTTTTTGACATACTATATTATGACTTATTTTGGACATACTATACTATGACTTATTTTGGACATACTATACTATGACTTTTTTGACATACTATACTATGACTTTTTTTGACATACTACACTATGACTTCTTTTTGACATACTACACTATGACTTCTTTTTGACATACTATGCTATGACTTATGACTTCTTTTTGACATACTATACCATGACTTTTTTTTGACATAATATATTATGACTGCTTTTTTGACATAGTACATTATGACTTCTTTTTTTGACATACTATCCTATGACTTTTTTGACATAATATATTATGACTTCTTTTTTGACATACTACACTATAACTTCTTTTTGACATACTACACTATGACTTCTTTTTGACATACTACACTATGACTTCTTTTTGACATACTACACTATGACTTCTTTTTGACATACTATGCTATGACTTATGACTTCTTTTTGACATACTATACCATGACTTTTTTTTTGACATAATATATTATGACTGCTTTTTTGACATAGTACATTATGACTTCTTTTTTTGACATACTATCCTATGACTTTTTTGACATAATATATTATGACTTCTTTTTTGACATACTACACTATAACTTCTTTTTGACATACTACACTATGACTTCTTTTTGACATACTACACTATGACTTCTTTTTGACATACTACACTATGACTTCTTTTTGACATACTATACTATGACTTCTTTTTGACATACTATACTATGACTGTTTTTTTGACATACCATGTGATTTTTTTTAATACATACTATACAATGACTTCTTTCGCCGACATACTATACTATGACATTTTTTCCACCGACATACTATGACTTTTTAAAAAATTTTTCAAGTTTTTTTTCCCCCAACTTAATGACTTCTTATTTTTGTGGATATACTACACTAGGACTTTTTAAAATTTTTGTCTACGTACTTTACTATGCCTGTTTTTAAATTTTGTCTACATACTACACTATGACTTTTTAAAATTTTTGTCTATATACTATACTATGACTTTTTTTTTAGCATACTGTACTATGATTTTTTATTTTTGTTGACATACTATACTATGCCTTTTTTAGACTTTTGTCGACATACTATACTATGACTTTTTTGACATGCTATACTATGACTTTTTTGACAACATACACTATGACTTCTTTTATTGACATACTATACTATGACTTCTTTTTTACATACTATACTATGACTTTTTTTTGACATACTATACTATGACTTTTTTGACATACTATACTATGACTATTTTTTAACATACTATACTATGACTATTTTGTTGACATACTATACCATGACTATTTTTTTGACATACTATATTATGACTTCTTTTTTGACATACTAAACTATGACTTATTTTGGACATACTATACTATGACTTTTTTTTGACATATTATACTATGACTGCTTTTTTGACATAGTACACTATGACTTCTTTTTTTTGACATAGTACACTATGACTTTTTTTGACATACTATACTTTCACTTTTTTGACATACTACATTGTGACTCCTTTTTTGACATACTACACTATGACTTCTTTTTTGACACACTACATTGTGACTCCTTTTTTGACATACTACACTATGACTTCTTTTTGACATACTACACTATGACTTCCCTTTGACATACTACACTATGACTTCTTTTTGACATACTATACTATGACTGTTTTTTTGACATACCATGTGATTTTTTTAATACATATTATACAATGACTTCTTTTGCCAGCATACTATACCATGACATTTTTTCCACCGACATACTATGACTTTTTAAAAAAATTTTCAAGTTTGTTTTTTCCAAATTAATGACTTTTTATTTTTGTGGACATACTACACTAGGACTTTTTAAAATGTTTGTCTACATACTATACTATGCCTGTTTTTAAATTTTGTCTACATACTACACTAGGACATTTTAAAATGTTTGTCTACATACTATACTATGCCTGTTTTTAAATTTTGTTTACATACTACACTATGACTTTTTAAAATTTTTGACTATATACTATACTATGACTTTTTTTTTTACATACTGTACTATGATTTTTTATTTTTGTTGACATACTATACTATGCCTTTTTTAAACTTTTGTCGACATACTATACTATGACTTTTTGACAACATACACTATGACTTCTTTTATTGACATACTATACTATGACTTCTGTTTTTCATACTATACTATGACTTTTTTGACATACTATAGTATGACTTTTTTTTTACATACTATACTATGACTTTTTTTGACATACTATACTATGACTTTTTGACATACTATATTATGACTATTTTTTAACATACTATACTATGACTATTTTTTTGACATACTATACCATGACCATTTTTTTGACATACTATATTATGACTTCTTTTTTGACATACTAAACTATGACTTCTTTTTTTGACATATTATACTATGACTGCTTTTTTGACATAGTACACTATGACTTCTTTTTTTGACATACTATACCATGACTTTTTTGACATACTATATTATGACTTCTTTTTTGACATAGTACACTATGACTTTTTTTGACATACTATACTTTCACTTTTTTGACATACTACATTGTGACTCCTTTTTTGACATACTACACTATGACTTCTTTTTTGACATACTACATTGTGACTCCTTTTTTGACATACTACACTATGACTTCTTTTTTTGACATACTATATTATGACTTATTTTGGACATACTATACTATGACTTATTTTGGACATACCATACTATGACTTTTTTTGACATACTATACTATGACTTTTTTTTGACATACTATACTATGACTTTTTTTGACATACTACACTATGACTTCTTTTTGACATACTACACTATGACTTCTTTTTGACATACTATGCTATGACTTATGATTTCTTTTTGACATACTATACCATGACTTTTTTTTTGACATAATATATTATGACTGCTTTTTTGACATAGTACATTATGACTTCTTTTTTTGACATACTATACTATGACAGCTTTTTTGACATAGTGCACTGACTTCTTTTTTTGACATACTATACTATGACTTTTTTGACATACTATACTATGACTTTTTTTGACATACTACACTATAACTTCTTTTTGACATACTACACTATGACTTCTTTTTGACATACTACACTATGACTTCTTTTTGACATACTATGCTATGACTTATGATTTCTTTTTGACATACTATACCATGACTTTTTTTTGACATAATATATTATGACTTCTTTTTTGACATACTACACTATAATTTCTTTTTGACATACTACACTATGACTTCTTTTTGACATACTACACTATGACTTCTTTTTAACATACTACACTATGACTTCTTTTTGACATACTATACTATGACTTCTTTTTGACATACTATACTATGACTGTTTTTTTGACATACCATGTGATTTTTTAATACATACTATACAATGACTTCTTT
This sequence comes from Pterois miles, assembly GCA_947000775.1. Lineage (NCBI taxonomy): Eukaryota > Metazoa > Chordata > Actinopteri > Perciformes > Scorpaenidae > Pterois > Pterois miles. The sequence goes on along the minus strand of CAMQGK010000224.1, from coordinate 7,665,942 downwards.
CGCCGACATACTATACTATGACATTTTTTCCACCGACATACTATGACTTTTTAAAATTTTTTTCAAGTTTTTTTTTTTTTTCCAACTTAATGACTTCTTATTTTTGTGGACATACTACACTAGGACTTTTTAAAATTTTTGTCTACATACTATACTATGCCTGTTTTTAAATTTTGTCTACATACTAGACGATGACATTTTAAATTTTTTGTCTATATACTATACTATGACTTTTTTTACATACTGTACTATGATTTTTTATTTTTGTTGACATACTATACTATGCCTTTTTTAAACTTTTGTCGACATACTATACTATGCCTTTTTTGACATGCTATACTATGACTTTTTTGACAACATACACTATGACTTCTTTTATTGACATACTATACTATGACTTCTTTTTTACATACTATACTATGACTTTTTTTGACATACTATACTATGACTTTTTTGATATACTATACTATGACTATTTTTTAACATACTATACTATGACTTCTTTTTTTCATACTATACTATGACTTTTTTGACATACTATAGTATGACTTTTTTTTTACATACTATACTATGACTTTTTTTTGACATACTATACTATGACTATTTTTTGACATACTATACCATGACTATTTTTTTGACATACTTTATTATGACTTCTTTTTTGACATAATACACTATGACTTTTTTTGACATAGTACACTATGACTTTTTTTGACATACTATACTTTCACTTTTTTGACATACTACATTGTGACTCCTTTTTTGACATACTACACTATGACTTCTTTTTTTGACATACTATGGTATGACTATTTTTTGACAAAATATATGATTTTTTTAATACATACTATACAATGACTTCTTTTGCCGGCATACTATACTATGACATTTTTTCCACCAACATACTATGACTTTTTAAAAAAATTTTCAAGTTTGTTTTTTCCAAATTAATGACTTTTTATTTTTGTGGACATACTATACGACATACTTCATGTAATACTATGACCTTTTATTTTTAGTTACATATTATATTATGATTTTTCGACAAACTATGACTTTTTATTGTTGTTGGCATACTATACTATTACTTTTTATATTTGTCGACATATTACTCTGACTTTTTATATTTTAGTCACCATACTATGACAATGACTTTTTCGCCATGCTATAACATGTCTTTTTTATTTTTGTTGACATATGATACTATGACTTTTTCGATATACTACAATATGACTTTTGTTTTTGTCGACATACTATACTATGACTTTTAAATGTTTGTTAACATACTATACTATGACTTTTTAAAATTTTTGTCAACATACTATACTATTATACTATACTAACTTTTTTCAACATAATACACAATGATCTTTCATTTTAGTCGACATACTACACTTTGACTTTTTGATTTTTGTCGACATACTATACTATGACTCTTGAGTTTTGTCAACTTTTCTTCCCTTACTAGATTATGACTTTTCTTTGACATACTACACTATGGCATTTTTATTTTTGCTGACATACAGTTCTATGACTTTTTGTCAACATACTATGAGTTTTTTTTCAACATACTATGCTATGACTTTTTGTTTTTGTCGACTTTTGTTGATTTTTTTTTGACATACTATATTATGATTTTTATTTATTTATTTATTTTTACATACTATACAATGACTTCTTTTCATGGACATACTAAACTATGACATTTTTTCTACCGACTATACTATGACTTTTTAAAAAAAAAAAAAATTCTATTTTTTTCCCCCAACTTAATTACTTTTTATTTTTGTGGACATACTATACTAGGACTTTTTAAAATTTTTGTCTACATATTTTACTGACTTTTTAAAATTTTTGTCTACATACTATACTATGACTTTCTATTGTTGTCAACATAGTATACTATGACTTTTTTTATGCCATCCAATACTATGACTTTATTTTTGGCAACATATTATATTATGACTTTTTTTGACATACTTTGACTTTTTATTGTTGTCGACATACTATACTATACTATTACTTTTTATATTTTTGTTGACATATTACACTGGCTTTTCTTTTTTGTCGACATATTACACTTTGAATTTTTTGATTTTTGTCGACATATTATACTATGACTTTGAGTTTTGTTGACTTTTTTGCCGCCATACTACACTATGACTTTATTTTACAGACCTACTATATGATGACTTTTCTCGCTGATATACTATACTATGACTTTGTTATTTTTGTCACATACTATACAATGACTTTTTTAAATTTTTGTCGACATACTATACTATGACTTTAATTTCGACATACTACCATATAGTGCTACATGCAGTGGTATTTTGTGTTGTGTTTTTCACTCTCCTGTGTCTCTCAGGTGCTGCCCTCCCCCCTTTTCAGCTGCACTGGATTAATGTGCATGGCCGAAGCTGATCAGCAATGAGGGAGGAGTGTAAAAGAACCAGAAAATGGAGCAGAAGTTGCCCAATGTCCAAGCTGCAGTGTTTCAGAGATTGTGTGTTCTGTGGTTGCATCAGTAGTTTATGTGTGTGTCGAAGCTGGCTAAAACTTGTAGTATATATTGTTTGACTGATTGCTGCCTCTGTGAAGCAGTAGTTTTCATTTGAATGTTGTCAAATTGGTAATTGCTTTAGTTGTTAAGTGATATAATTAAATCGTATTCTCTGTTAGAAAGATGAAAGTTGATTTAAAATTTGTACATTTTCATTTGTTGTTAAATTGTATAATTTTGATGATGCACTCCTGTTGCCAGATTATCTCATTCCTGGGTAAAATTTCTAATGTTACTCCCCCAATCCCCTGGACATCTAAACGGACCCTAAACATACTATAGTATGACTTTTTAATTGACATACTATACTACGACTTTTTTCGACATGCTATCCAATTTTTTTTTTTACACTTTTTTAACACTTTTTTTCAGTGCACTATTCCATGACTTTTTTCAACGTATGACCACTTCTTTGACATACTATACTATGACTTTCTAACACTTTTTTCAACATACTATACTATGACATTTTTCTTGACATACTATACTATGACTGTTGTTGACACATTTTCTTGACATGCTATAATAGGACATTTTTGCACTTTTTTCGACATACTACACTAAGACAGTTTTTGTCACGTTTTCTCAACATTTCACTTTTTGTTTTTTTGTTTTACGTCCAATACTGTGACTTTTTTTTTTTCGACAAACTATGCTATGACTTTTTGTTTACATGCTATACTATGACTTCTTGACAATTTTCTCAACATACTGTACTATGACTTTTTTTTTTTTTTTTTACACTTTTTTCAACACACATTTTCAACTATGACATTTTGCAACATACTGTACTATTTTCTCGACATGCTATACTATGACTTTTTCAGACATACTAAGGCATGATGTTTTTTAGACATACTATACTATGACTTTTATTACACTTTTTTCCCCATGCTATACTATGGCTTTGTTTTTATTTTATTTTTTTAAACAGTTTTCAACATACTATACGATGACTTTTTTTTTTTACACTTTTTGTTGACATGCTGTACTATGACTTTTTTTTTTTTACACTTTTTTTTTACATACTATACAATGACTTTTTTCAACATACTACACTATGACTGTTTTTGACACTTATTTGACATGCTATACTATGACAATTTTACACGTATCAACATACTATACAATGACATTTTGTTCACATACTAAAGGATGACTTTTTTCGACATTATACTATGACTTTTTTACACTTTTTTCGAAATGCAATACTATGACTTTTTTTTAAACATACTGTGATATGACTGTGATTGACATGTTTTCTAGACATGGTATACCAGGACTTTTTTTAGACTTTTTATCGACATGCTATACTATGATTTTTTTTTCGACATACTATACTGTGAATTTTTTTTTCGACATACTACACTATGACTTTTTTTTTTAAACATACTATACTATGACTGTTTTTGACACTTTTTCCCACATGCTATACTATGACTTTTTTTTTTTTTTTTTCAACATATGATGACTTTTTTTGACATACTATAGTATGACTTGTTTGACAGGCTATACTATGACTTTGTCACACTTTTTTCAACATACTATATGTTTTTCGACATACTATATTATGAATTTTTTTTCAACATACTATACTATGACTTTTTTGACATGCTATACTGTGACCTTTTTTTACACTTTTTTCGACATACTATAATTTGTTTTTTAACATACAATACTATGATTTTTTTCAACATACTATACTATGACTTTTTTGACATGCTATAGTATGACTTTTTTAACATATTATACTATACTGACTGTTTTTGACACATTTTCTTGACAAGCTATATGATGACTTTCTCGACACACTACACCGACTTTTTTTCAACATACTATACTATGACTTTTTTGTCACTTTTATTTGACATGCTACACTATGACAATTTTACGTTAGTCATACTATAATATGACTTTTTTCAACATACTTTACTATGACTCTTATTTAAAAAAGTCATAGTATAGTATGTCGAAAATTTTACAAAAAAAGTCATAGTATAGTATGTCGACAATTTTATGAAAAATACCTCCAATTTTTTTATGTCGAAAAAATCATGAAAACGGTCGTATTATAGCATGTAAAATGATTCTATGGTGGAAAAAAAGTCATTTCGTGAAATGTTGGAAAATTTTACAAAAAAAGTCATAGTATAGTATGTCGAAATTTTTTGATGAAAACGTCAAATTTTTTTAATGTTGAAAAAAATCATGAAAACAGTCGTATTATAGCATGTAAAATTATTCTATGGTGGAAAAAAGTCATTTCGTGAAATGTTGGAAAATTTTACAAAAAAACGTCATAGTATAGTATGTCGAAATTTTTTGATGAAAACGTCAAATTTTTTTAATGTTGAAAAAAATCATGAAAACAGTCGTATTATAGCATGTAAAATGATTCTATGGTGGAAAAAAGTCATTTTATCGAATGTTTAAAAATTTTACAAAAAAGTCATAGTATAGTATGTCGAAAATTTTACGAAAAACACCTCAAATTTTTTTATGTTGGAAAAAATCATGAAAACGGTCGTATTATAGCATATAAAATGATTCTAAGGTGGAACAAAGTCATTTCGTGAAATGTTGGAAAATTTAAAAAAAAAAACGTCATAGTATAGGATGTCGAACTTTTTTGATGAAAACGTCAAATTTTTTTGATGTTGAAAAAATCATGAAAACGGTCGTATTATGGCATATAAAATGATTCTATGGTGGAAAAAAGTCATTTCATAAAATCTTGGAAAATTTTACAAAAAAACGTCGAAATTTTTCAATAAAAACGTCAAATTTTTTTGATGTTGAAAAAAATCATGAAAACGGTGGTATTATAGTATTAAAATGATTCTATGGTCAAAAAAAGTCATTTCTTAAAATGTTGGAAAATTTTACAAAAAAAGTCATTGTATAGTATGTCGAAATTTTTTGATGAAAACGTCAAATTTTTTTAATGTTGAAAAAAATCATGAAAACAGTCGTATTATAGCATGTAAAATGATTCTATGGTGGAAAAAAGTCATTTCGTGAAATGTTGGAAAATTTTACCAAAAAACGTAATAGTATAGTATGTCGAAAATTTTACGAAAAACACCTCAAATTTTTTTAATGTTGAAAAAAATCATGAAAACAGTCGTATTATAGCATGTAAAATGATTCTATGGTCAAAAAAAGTCATTTCGTGAAATTTTGGAAAATTTTACAAAAAAACGTCATAGTATAATATGTCGAAATTTTTTGATGAAAACGTCAAATTTTTTTAATGTTGAAAAAAATCATGAAAACAGTCGTATTATAGCATGTAAAATGATTCTATGGTGGAAAAAAGTCATTTCGTGAAATGTTGGAAAATTTTACAAAAAAACGTCATAGTATAGTATGTCGAAATTTTTTGATGAAAACGTCAAATTTTTTTAATGTTGAAAAAAATCATGAAAACAGTCGTATTATAGCATGTAAAATGATTCTATGGTGGAAAAAAGTCATTTTATCGAATGTTTAAAAATTTTACAAAAAAGTCATAGTATAGTATGTCGAAAATTTTACGAAAAACACCTCAAATTTTTTTATGTTGGAAAATATCATGAAAACGGTCGTATTATAGCATATAAAATGATTCTAAGGTGGAACAAAGTCATTTCGTGAAATGTTGGAAAATTTAAAAAAAAAAAACGTCATAGTATAGGATGTCGAACTTTTTTAATGAAAACGTCAAATTTTTTTAATGTTGAAAAAAATCATGAAAACAGTCGTATTATAGCATGTAAAATGATTCTATGGTGGAAAAAAGTCATTTTATCGAATGTTTAAAAATTTTACAAAAAAGTCATAGTATAGTATGTCGAAAATTTTACGAAAAACACCTCAAATTTTTTTATGTTGGAAAATATCATGAAAACGGTCGTATTATAGCATATAAAATGATTCTAAGGTGGAACAAAGTCATTTCGTGAAATGTTGGAAAATTTAAAAAAAAAACGTCATAGTATAGGATGTCGAACTTTTTTAATGAAAACGTCAAATTTTTTTGATGTTGAAAAAATCATGAAAACGGTCGTATTATGGCATATAAAATGATTCTATGGTGGAAAAAAGTCATTTCGTAAAATCTTGGAAAATTTTACAAAAAAACGTCGAAATTTTTCGATAAAAACGTCAAATTTTTTTGATGTTGAAAAAAGTCATGAAAACGGTGGTATTATAGTATTAAAATGATTCTATGGTCAAAAAAAGTCATTTCGTGAAATGTTGGAAAATTTTACAAAAAAAAAGTCATAGTATAGTATGTCGAAATTTTTTGATGAAAACGTCAAATTTTTTTAATGTTGAAAAAAATCATGAAAACAGTCATATTATAGCATGTAAAATGATTCTATGATGGAAAAAGTCATTTCCTGAAATGTTGGAAAATTTTACAAAAAAAGTCATAGTATAGTATGTCGAAAATTTTTGATGAAAACGTCAAATTTTTTTAATGTTGAAAAAAATCATGAAAACAGTCGTATTATAGCATGTAAAATGATTCTATGGTGGAAAAAAGTCATTTCGTGAAATGTTGGAAAATTTTACAAAAAAACGTAATAGTATAGTATGTCGAAATTTTTTGATGAAAACGTCAAATTTTTTTAATGTTGAAAAAAATCATGAAAACAGTCGTATTATAGCATGTAAAATGATTCTATGGTGGAAAAAAGTCATTTTATCGAATGTTTAAAAATTTTACAAAAATGTCATCGTATAGTATGTCGAAAATTTTACGAAAAACACCTCAAATTTTTTTATGTTGGAAAAAATCATGAAAACGGTGGTATTATAGCATGTAAAATGATTCTATGGTCAAAAAAAGTCATTTCGTGAAATGTTGGAAAATTTTACAAAAAAAAGTCATAGTATAGTATGTTGAAATTTTTTGATGAAAACGTCAAATTTTTTTAATGTTGAAAAAAATCATGAAAACAGTCGTATTATAGCATGTAAAATGATTCTATGGTGGAAAAAAGTCATTTCGTGAAATGTTGGAAAATTTTACAAAAAAAGTCATAGTATAGTATGTCGAAAATTTTTGATGAAAACGTCAAATTTTTTTAATGTTGAAAAAAATCATGAAAACAGTCGTATTATAGCATGTAAAATGATTCTATGGTGGAAAAAAGTCATTTTATCGAATGTTTAAAAATTTTACAAAAAAACGTCATAGTATAGTATGTCAAAAATTTTACGAAAAACACCTCAAATTTTTTTATATTGGAAAAAATCATGAAAACGGTCGTATTATAGCATATAAAATGATTCTAACGTGGAACAAAGTCATTTCGTGAAATGTTGGAAAATTTAAAAAAAAAAACGTCATAGTATAGGATGTCGAACTTTTTTGATGAAAACGTCAAATTTTTTTGATGTTGAAAAAATCATGAAAACGGTCGTATTATAGCATATAAAATGATTCTATGGTGGAAAAAAGTCATTTCGTGAAATGTTGGAAAATTTTACAAAAAAACGTCATAGTATAGTATGTCGAAATTTTTTGATGAAAACGTCAAATTTTTTTAATGTTGAAAAAAATCATGAAAACAGTCGTATTATAGCATGTAAAATGATTCTATGGTGGAAAAAAGTCATTTTATCGAATGTTTAAAAATTTTACAAAAAAGTCATAGTATAGTAAGTCGAAAATTTTACGAAAAACACCTCCAATTTTTTTATGTTGAAAAAAATCATGAAAACGGTGGTATTATAGCATGTAAAATGATTCTATGGTCAAAAAAAGTCATTTCGTAAAATGTTGGAAAATTTTACAAAAAAAAAGTCATAGTATAGTATGTCGAAATTTTTTGATGAAAACGTCAAATTTTTTTAATGTTGAAAAAAATCATGAAAACAGTCGTATTATAGCATGTAAAATGATTCTATGGTGGAAAAAAGTCATTTCGTGAAATGTTGGAAAATTTTGCAAAAAAACGTAATAGTATAGTATGTCGAAATTTTTTGATGAAAACGTCAAATTTTTTTAATGTTGAAAAAAATCATGAAAACAGTCGTATTATAGCATGTAAAATGATTCTATGGTGGAAAAAATTCATTTTATCGAATGTTTAAAAATTTTACAAAAAAGTCATCGTATAGTATGTCGAAAATTTTACGAAAAACACCTCAAATTTTTTTATGTTGGAAAAAATCATGAAAACGGTCGTATTATAGCATATAAAATGATTCTATGGTGGAAAAAAGTCATTTTATCGAATGTTTAAAAATTTTACAAAAAAGTCATAGTATAGTAAGTCTAAAATTTTACGAAAAACACCTCCAATTTTTTTATGTTGAAAAAAATCATGAAAACGGTGGTATTATAGCATGTAAAATGATTCTATGGTCAAAAAAAGTCATTTCGTGAAATGTTGGAAAATTTTACAAAAAAAAAGTCATAGTATAGTATGTCGAAATTTTTTGATGAAAACGTCAAATTTTTTTAATGTTGAAAAAAATCATGAAAACAGTCGTATTATAGCATGTAAAATGATTCTATGGTGGAAAAAAGTCATTTCGTGAAATGTTGGAAAATTTTACAAAAAAAGTCATAGTATAGTATGTCGAAAATTTTTGATGAAAACGTCAAATTTTTTTAATGTTGAAAAAAATCATGAAAACAGTGGTATTATAGCATGTAAAATGATTCTATGGTGGAAAAAAGTCATTTCGTGAAATGTTGGAAAATTTTACAAAAAAACGTAATAGTATAGTATGTCGAAATTTTTTGATGAAAACGTCAAATTTTTTTAATGTTGAAAAAAATCATGAAAACAGTCGTATTATAGCATGTAAAATGATTCTATGGTGGAAAAAAGTCATTTTATCGAATGTTTAAAAATTTTACAAAAAAGTCATCGTATAGTATGTCGAAAATTTTACGAAAAACACCTCAAATTTTTTTATGTTGGAAAAAATCATGAAAACGGTGGTATTATAGCATGTAAAATGATTCTATGGTCAAAAAAAGTCATTTCGTGAAATGTTGGAAAATTTTACAAAAAAAAAAGTCATAGTATAGTATGTCGAAATTTTTTGATGAAAACGTCAAATTTTTTTAATGTTGAAAAAAATCATGAAAACAGTCGTATTATAGCATGTAAAATGATTCTATGGTGGAAAAAAGTCATTTTATCGAATGTTTAAAAATTTTACAAAAAAGTCATAGTATAGTATGTCGAAAATTTTACGAAAAACACCTCAAATTTTTTTATGTTGGAAAAAATCATGAAAACGGTCGTATTATAGCATATAAAATGATTCTAAGGTGGAAAAAAGTCATTTCGTGAAATGTTGGAAAATTTTACAAAAAAACGTAATAGTATAGTATGTCGAAAATTTTTGATGAAAACGTCAAATTTTTTTAATGTTGAAAAAAATCATGAAAACAGTGGTATTATAGCATGTAAAATGATTCTATGGTGGAAAAAAGTCATTTCGTGAAATGTTGGAAAATTTTACAAAAAAAGTCATAGTATAGTATGTCGAAAATTTTTGATGAAAACGTCAAATTTTTTTAATGTTGAAAAAAATCATGAAAACAGTCGTATTATAGCATGTAAAATGATTCTATGGTGGAAAAAAGTCATTTCGTGAAATGTTGGAAAATTTTACAAAAAAAGTCATAGTATAGTATGTCGAAATTTTTTGATGAAAACGTCAAATTTTTTTTAATGTTGAAAAAAATCATGAAAACAGTCGTATTATAGCATGTAAAATGATTCTATGGTGGAAAAAAGTCATTTTATCGAATGTTTAAAAATTTTACAAAAAAGTCATAGTATAGTATGTCGAAAATTTTACGAAAAACACCTCAAATTTTTTTATGTTGGAAAAAATCATGAAAACGGTCGTATTATAGCATATAAAATGATTCTATGGTGGAAAAAAGTCATTTTATCGAATGTTTAAAAATTTTACAAAAAAGTCATAGTATAGTAAGTCGAAAATTTTACGAAAAACACCTCCAATTTTTTTATGTTGAAAAAAATCATGAAAACGGTGGTATTATAGCATGTAAAATGATTCTATGGTCAAAAAAAGTCATTTCGTGAAATGTTGGAAAATTTTACAAAAAAAAAAGTCATAGTATAGTATGTCGAAATTTTTTGATGAAAACGTCAAATTTTTTTAATGTTGAAAAAAATCATGAAAACAGTCGTATTATAGCATGTAAAATGATTCTATGGTGGAAAAAAGTCATTTCGTGAAATGTTGGAAAATTTTACAAAAAAAGTCATAGTATAGTATGTCGAAAATTTTTGATGAAAACGTCAAATTTTTTTAATGTTGAAAAAAATCATGAAAACAGTGGTATTATAGCATGTAAAATGATTCTATGGTGGAAAAAAGTCATTTTATCGAATGTTTAAAAATTTTACAAAAAAGTCATCGTATAGTATGTCGAAAATTTTACGAAAAACACCTCAAATTTTTTTATGTTGGAAAAAATCATGAAAACGGTGGTATTATAGCATGTAAAATGATTCTATGGTCAAAAAAAGTCATTTCGTGAAATGTTGGAAAATTTTACAAAAAAAAAGTCATAGTATAGTATGTCGAAATTTTTTGATGAAAACGTCAAATTTTTTTAATGTTGAAAAAAATCATGAAAACAGTCGTATTATAGCATGTAAAATGATTCTATGGTGGAAAAAAGTCATTTTATCGAATGTTTAAAAATTTTACAAAAAAGTCATAGTATAGTATGTCGAAAATTTTACGAAAAACACCTCAAATTTTTTTATGTTGGAAAAAATCATGAAAACGGTCGTATTATAGCATATAAAATGATTCTAAGGTGGAACAAAGTCATTTCGTGAAATGTTGGAAAATTTTACAAAAAAACATCGAAATTTTTCGATAAAAACGTCAAATTTTTTTGATGTTGAAAAAAATCATGAAAACGGTGGTATTATAGTATGGAAAATGATTCAAAGGTCAAAAAAAGTCATTTCATGAAATGTTGGAAAATTTTCCAAAAAAAAAGTCATAGTATAGTATGTCGAAAATTTTACGAAAAAAAACTCAAATTTTTTTGATGTTGAAAAAAATCATGAAAACGGTCGTATTATAGCATGTAAAATGATTCTATGGTGGAAAAAAGTCATTTCGTGAAATGTTGGAAAATTTTACAAAAAAAGTCATAGTATAGTAAGTCGAAAATTTTACAAAAAACACCTCAAATTTATTTATGTTGAAAAAAATCATGAAAACGGTCATATTATAGCATGTAAAATGATTCTATGGTGGAAAAAGTCATTTCCTGAAATGTTGGAAAATTTTACAAAAAAAGTCATAGTATTGTATATTGAAAATTTTATAATACAACGTCAAATTTTTGTATGTTGAAAAAAATCAGGAAATCAGTCATATTATACAGCATGTAAAATGATTCTATGGTGGAAAAAAGTCATTTTATCGAATGTTGAAAAATTTTACAAAAAAAGTCATAGTATAGTATGTCGAAAATTTTACAAAAAAAGTCATAGTATAGTATGTCGACAATTTTACGAAAAACACCTCAAATTTTTTTATGTTGGAAAAAATCATGAAAACGGTCGTATTATAGCATATAAAATGATTCTATGGTGGAAAAAAGTCATTTTATCGAATGTTGAAAAATTTTACAAAATAATGTCAGTATAGTATGTTAAAAATTTTACGAAAAAAAACTCAAATTTTTTTATGTTGAAAAAAATTATGAAAACGGTCATATTATAGCATGTAAAATGATTCTATGGTGGAACAAAGTCATTTCGTGAAATGTTGGAAAATTTTACAAAAAAACCTCATAGTATAGTATGTCGAAAATTTTACGAAAAAAACCTCAAATTTTTTTGATGTTGAAAAAAATCATGAAAACGGTCATATTATAGCATATAAAATGATTCTATGGTGGAAAAAAAGTCATTTCGTGAAATGTTGGAAAACTTTAAAAAAAAAGTCATAGTATAGTATGTCGAAATTTTGTTATGAAAACGTCAAATTTTTTTAATGTTGAAAAAAATCATGAAAACAGTCATATTATACAGCATGTAAAATGAATCTATGGTGGAAAAAAGTCATTTCGTGAAATGTTTGAAAATTTTACAAAAAAAACGTCAATTTTTTTTGATATTGAAAAAAATCATGAAAATGGTCATATTCTCGCGTGTAAAATGATTCTATGGTGGAAAAAAAGTCATTTTTTATCGAATGTTTAAAAATTTTACAAAAAAATGTCATAGTATAGTATGTCCCAAATTTTACGAAAAAACACCTCAAATTTTTGTATGTTAAAAAAATCATGAAACAGTCATATTATAGCATGTAAAATGATTCTATGGTGGAAAAAAGTAATTTCATGAAATGTTGGAAAATTTTACAAAAAAACGTCATAGTATAGTATACATGTGTCAAACTCAAGGTAGCGTCTCGATATCAGCGGTTTACAGCAACACTGTAAAAATGTAAAATTACTGAATTTCCCCACTGTGGGACTAATAAAGGAATATCTTTCTTTCAACAGTGCTGTGACGCCTGCTTAGCGACTTAGTCGCTATATTTCGCTAGTTTTCAGACCCCTCTAGCTAGTCTTTCAAAAAAGAAATTAGGGCCAAATCTAACAATTTTGTCTGGTGTTATGGAGAAAGCAGGTATCGTTCTTCCTCGTCTCCATGAGCAGCGGGTGCTGCCGTGGACCCCTCCCCAGTCCCAAAGCTCTCATAGGGGGCCCGGTCCTCGTCAGCAGTCCCTCCTAGCTGCAGTCAGAGCTGTTCATCCCTCCGCATCCAGACTGAATGAATCCCGCCTGCACAAAGTCGCCGCTGACTGATGTAAATGTACAATTCTGGGAATCAAGCCCTGAATTTAAAAAAAAAGTAACTTTTTGTCTTCAGAGCTAGTTATTAAATATATTATTACTAAAACTAATACTAATCAAATTCAGAGGCAATTTTATAATATGATCTAGAGTAGATATATTTATATAGTCTTACAGTTACAACCGGCCCTTTGAGGGGAACCATGATGCTGATGTGGCCCGGGATGAAAATGAGTTTGACACCCCTGGTATAGCAAGTCGAAAAAGTGTCAAAAAAGTCATAGTATAGTATGTCAAAAAAAATTCATAGTATAGTATGTCGAAAAACGTCATATTATAGTATGTCAAAATAAGTGTAAAAAAAAAAGTCATAATATAGCATGTCAAGAAAATGTGTCAAAAACAGTCATAGTACAGCATGTCGAAAAAGTGTCAAAAACAGTCATAGTACAGCATGTCGAAAAAGTGTCAAAAAAGTCATAGTATAGTATGTTGAAAAAATTCATACTGTAGTATTTCGAAAAAAGTCATAGTATATTATGTTGAAAAAAGTGTAAAAAAGTCATAGTATAGCATGTCGAAAAAGTGTCAAAAAAGTCATAGCATAGTATGTCGACTTTTGTCAACATACTAAACTAGGAATTTTTTTCGACATACTGAACTGTGACTTTTTTTTGATATACTATACTATGACTTTTTTAACGCTTTTTCTCGACATGCTATACTATGACTTTTTTACACTTTTTTCAACTCACTATACTATGACTGTTTTTGACACTTTTTGTCGACATACTATAATATGACGTTTTTCGACATACTACACTATGAATTTTTTTTTTCAACATACTAAACTATGAATTTTTTTCGACATACTACACTATGACTTTTTTTCAACATACTATACTATGACGGTTTTGGCACTTTTTCTCGACATACTATGAATTTTTTTCGACATACTAAACTATGACTTTTTTTCAACATACTATACTATGACGGTTGTGGCACTTTTTCTTGACATATTATGACTTTTTTGACATACCATATTATGACTTTTTTCAACATACTATACTATGACTGACACTTTTTCGACATGCTATACTATGACTTTTTTCGATATACTACACTGACTTTTTTCAACATACTACACTGTGACTTTTTGTCCACATAATAAAGTATGACTTTTTTTTTGACATACTATACTATGACTTTTTTGACACTTTTTTGACATGCTATACTATGACGTTTTTACACTTTTTTTCAACATACTATAATATGACTTTTGTCGACATACTATACTATGAATTTTTTTGACATACTAAACTATGACTTTTTTTCAACATACTATTCTATGACTTTTTAGAGACTTTTTCAACATGCTGTACTATGACTTTTCTTACACTTTTTACAGCATACTATACTATGAATTTTTTTCGACACACTACACTTACTTTTTTCAACATACTATACTATGACTGTTTTTGACATTTTTTCTCATCATGCTATACTTTGACTTTTTTTTTACACTTTTTTCAAAATACTATACTATGAGTTTTCTGTCACTTTTTTTATCATGCTATACTATGTCAATTTTACACGCATCAACATACTATACAATGACTTTTTGTACACATACTAAAGTATGACTTTTTTTCGACGTGTTATACTATGACTTTTTTGACACTTTTTCGACATACTATAATATGACGTTTTTGACACTTTCTCGACATACTATACTATGACTTTTTTTTGACATACTATAGTATGGCTTTTTTCAATATACTATACTATGACTGTTTTTGACACTTTTTGTCGACATTCTATACTATGACTTTTTTACACTTTTTTCGCCATACTATATGACGTTTTTCGACATACTATACTATGAATTTTTTTTCGACATACTATACTATGACTTTTGTGACACTTTTTCGACATGCTATACTATGACTTTTTTTATACTTTTTTCAACATAATATACTATGATTTGACATGCTATAGTATCACGTTTTTCAACATACTATACTATGACTTTTTTGTCACTTTTTTTGACATGCTATACTATGACAATTTTACACGCATCAACATACTATACAATGACGTTTTGTCCACATTTTTTTTGAGACTTTTTCAACATGCTGTACTATGACTTTTCTTACACTTTTTACGACATACTATGCTATGAATTTTTTTTGACACACTACACTGCCTTTTTTCAACATACTATACTATGACTGTTATTGACATTTTTTCTCATCATTTACTTGTCCACATTTTTTTTGAGACTTTTTCAACATGCTGTACTATGACTTTTTTTTTTTACACTTTTTTCAACATACTATGCTAGACTTTTTTTGACATGCTATAGTATGACTTTTTTGTCACTTTTTTTGTCATGCTATACTATGTCAATTTTACACGCATCAACATACTATACAATGACTTTTTTGACACGTTCTCGACATACTATACTATGACTTTTTTTGACATACTATAGTATGGCTTTTTTCAATATACTATGACTGTTTTTGACACTTTTTGTCGACATTCTACACTATGACTTTTTTTACACTTTTTTCGCCATACTATGACGTTTTTCAACATACTATACTATGACTTTTGTGACGCTTTTTCGACATGCTATACTATGACAATTTTACACGCATCAACATACTATACAATGACGTTTTGTCCACATACTAAAGTGTGACCTTTTTTCGACATACTGTACTGACTTTTGACACTTTTTCAACATGCTATACTATGAATTTTTTTCAACATACTATACTATGACATTTTTACACTTTTTTCGACATACTATTCTATGAATATACTATGATACTATGACTTTTTTGACACTTTCTTGACATGTTATACTATGACTTTTTTTTTTTTTTACACTTTTTTTCAACGTACTATACCATGACTCCTTTTTTTTTAACACTTTTTTCAACATAGTATACTATGACTTTTTTTGGACATACTATAGTTTGTCTTTTTTCGACATACTATATGTTACAACCTGGCTCCAGGGGAAGGGAAGCAACACAAAGAAAAACCCAGATGGAAAAGAGTAATGTAGTTTATTTTTAACACAGATTTAAGGTTAATGGATAAACAAAGGACACCTAAAATAAAGCAAAGAAGAGGGCGGTGGATGTTTTTTTAAGTCATAGTATACTTTGTCAAAATATCCCAAAAATTATAGCATGGTATTGTGACAAAAGACATAAATAAAAATAAGTCCCAGTGTCAGATGTTTATTTTTTATTTTTTTAAGTGATAGTTTAGTATGAAAAATGTCAATTAAGTCATAGTGTAGTATGTTGAAAGAACACCATAGTATAGTATGACAAAACAGTAAAATAAGTCATAGTGTAGTATATCAAAAAAATCCTACTATATTATGTAAACAGAAAGTCATAGCATAGTGGGTCAAACAAAACAATCTAAATATTGAAAAATCAAAAATGTCATGGCATAGTGACTTTCAAGAAATTTTAAAAATGTCGGTAGAGTATGTTAAAAGAAAGTCATAATATAGTATCTTCAAAAAATAAAAAAGTCATTACATGTTGCAACAAAGTCATAGTATATGTATAGTATAATATGTTGACAAAAATTTTAAAAAGTCATAGTTTAGCATGTCAATTTAAAAAAAATAGTATAGCAGATAGTATGGTAAGTCAAAAAATATTAAAAAGTCATTAGTAATTACGAAAAAGAAGAAGAATAGAAAAGTGCTGTATGTGTAAAATGCAAGTCCATTTACCATAGTGTCAGAAAAATAAAAAAGTCATAGTTTAAAATATCAAAATGACATAGTATGTTAAATTTTTTTTTAAAAAGGCATGGTATGGTATGTCAAAATGTGTTGAAAAACATGATAGCCTGCCCAATTATTTTTTTAAAAAGTCATAGAATAGTATATTGAAAAAAATGATGGTGTGTTAAAAAAATCATAAAAAGTCAGAGTACTGTATGTTGAAGAAAACATAGTATAGGATGTGCAACAAATACAGTCATAGCATAATATGTGGAGGGAAGAAAGTCATAGTATAGCATGTTGAAATTTTTTTTAAAGATTCTAGTATAGTATACGGGGAAAAAGTCAAAAAATCATTTAAAAAAATCATAGTACAGTATGTCAAACAAATGTTAAAAAATAAAAAAATCATTGAATAGTATGCTGAAAAAAAGTCATGGGTATAGTATGTCGTAAAATTAAAGTCATAGTATAGTATGTCGAAAAAGATAACATTTATAATATAGTGTGTCATAAAAAAGTCATTGTTGACAAAAATAAAAAATCATAGAATAGAATGTCGAAAAAAGTCATGGGTATAGTATGTCGTAAAATTAAAAAGTAATATTAGAATATGTCGACAAATTTTGAACATAACATTTATAATAAAGTGTGTCATAAAAAAAGTCATTGTATAGTATGTTGACAAAAATAAAATGTCAGTATCTTGGGAAAAAAAAAAAGTCAGTGTATCATGTCAAAAAAAAAAAAAACAAAAAAGGTCATAAGATAGCATGCTAATTTTTTTTAAAATGTCAGTGTGTAGCATGTAGAAAAAAATATACAGTGTCAAAAAATATTGCACAGTAGGTTGAAATAATTTCAAAAGTCATAGCATAAGAGGTTGACAAAAATAAAAAAAATGGTATATTATATTTCTAAAGTCTTAGGATAGTACATTGAAAAAAATTTGGTATGTCGAAAAAATAAAATTCAAAGTAAAAAAAGTGTGGAAAAAAGTCATAGTATAATAAATTGAAAAAAACGTCATTGTATAGTCTGTCACAAAAAAGTCAATAGTACAGTATATCAAAAAATATGAAAAAAATCATAGTAAAGTATGTCAAAAAACAACATTGTTGTAAAATGTCATAAAAAGTCATGGCATAAAATGTCATAAAAAGTGCCATGAAAAACTCATAATATAGTATGTCAAGAGAAAAAACTCATAGTATAGTACAGCCACAAAAAAGTCATGTCGAAAAAAGGCACAAAAAAACAGTATAGTATTTTAGAAACGTCATTAAAAGTCAGAATAGTATGCAATAAATCGTCATAGTATAGTACACCTTAAATGTCATAGTATATTGTCAAAAAAATGATAATGAAAAAATTATATATATATAGAATGTCATTAAAACAATCGTGAAATAATAAGTCTAAAAAAATCACAGTATGTAGTGAATTATTTATTTTATTTTCATATAGAGTGCTTATCAAAAATGGAAGTGAAATTAGAATAAAACACTAAGAAAAACAAAAGGTGCTGTAACAAAATATGATATAGTATCTTAGAAAAGTAATTAAAAAGTCATAGTATAATAGCATATAATAAGTAGTCATAGTATACTACACCTTCAAATGCCATAATAGTGTCAGAAAATAATGAAAAAATGATATATGTATACATTATGTATGGTGTGACATTAAAACAGTCATGATATAGTACGTCTTTTAAAAAAGTTTTTAAAAATCATATGGATGATGATTTTTTTTTTCTTTTTTTTTTTTTTTTTTTTTTACACAGAGCGCTTATCAAAAATGGAAGTAAAATTAGAATAACACACAAAAAACGCTGCAGCTAGATCCGAGGATTAAACAGCGGGGCAGGACAGTAAGTCCGCCTTTCTCTATCGTTTGTAAAATTAGCATCTCGAGTGTTGAACCTGCTTGTTGAGACTGATTTTATTTTGAAAATATCTTCCGGAAATGTTCTTGTTGTTGTTAAGTGCTACTTTGACACCGGTGCGCTCGTCTTACACTATGGCAAGAGACTCGAGTCCCACCGGACACTAGTGGATCCTCCTCGGACGCAGGTAAGTAAGATTCACCAGGTTAATGCTAAAAACGAGTTTTTTTTTTATTTACTACACTGTGCATGCTGATACTTTAGAGGCAAACAAACTATTTTGATGACATGAAAGTTGATGACTGTAAGTATGAACGTGTAAAGTTTTTGTGATTTTGCAATTTTAAGGTCCAGTAGCCTCTGCCATATGTTGATGTGGCGTCGAAACGCTTCTTTTAATCAAACAAAAACCTATTTAGAAAGTCGATTATAAGCCCAGTGAAAGTTTGCCTTGGCTTG
The DNA here is from genome assembly GCA_947000775.1 of Pterois miles. NCBI lineage: Eukaryota > Metazoa > Chordata > Actinopteri > Perciformes > Scorpaenidae > Pterois > Pterois miles. Next base: position 7,646,450 of record CAMQGK010000224.1, on the reverse strand, counting down.
CTGCACTACATTGTCTATTTGTTTATTTGACAAGTGTCACATTTCATCAGAAACTAAACAGGCTAATTAACCATTTTGACTATAGTATTATTACAGCATGTGATTTATTCCTATAGCATCAGGAAAAAGTTGGCTTCCCTAAAAAAACACCTCAGTCCTTTCCTGAGGGAGTGACTTTCTGTTGTCATTGTTGTCAAACTAGTTTATCCACTTTGAGTCCACTCACAGTAGGTAGAGGAGCAGACTGCTCATTCAGTCACTCAAGGCCATAGATACATAAAGCTTCTAGCCTCTGTGCAATGAAACTGAATAGTCCTGTGTGTTCTGGGTCGGTACGGGGGATGCACCGGTACCGATACCGGATCGGATACTGGGCCGATACTGACTCAAATAGCTGGATTGGATATCAGTGATAATCGGGCCAATCTATTCAATTCAATTTTATGTTTGTATACATTATATACTGTCATTTTAATGTTTAAGTTTTGACCAATTTGTTGCTTGTTGACGCTTGAATTTAATTCCTGCTAATTTTGAAGACTTTCTTTTTACCAAGTTGCTGGTGCACGATTTATCATTTTAATGATGAAGAACAATGAAATAAGTTTCTATCTATGTATTTATAGGTCAGTTTTTGTTTTACAAAGTTGAGAGAGCAATGTTTACGTCAAGATTGATATTGCCTTACACACTGAGCCACACAGTGAGGCATACAGCTTTTTAATTTAACACTGGTATCAGATTGGTTCTCCGTATTGGTCGATACCCAAAGCCCAGGCATCGCTATCGGTTTCGGGACTGAAAAAGTCGATCGGTGCATCCGTAGTTGGTGCGTGATGTGCGTTTTTGTGTCATAGAACTTTAAAACCTTTGACAAGATGCTCTCCAGAGACTGCACTGTGTTGAAAGCCAATTATAGCCCCAGTGTTCACAGTCTCTCTTTTCTTTCATCAGTGTGGAGCAGCAGCCAGGATGATCCCTGTGGGCGAATTCAGAAACTTCGGCGTAGACCAGAACTCAAAGTATCGGATCCTGAAGCCGTGGTGGGATGTTTTCTCAGAGTACCTGTGCGTTGCTATGCTTATGATTGGAGTCTTTGGGTGCACCTTGCAGGTGAGGCACCTACAAACCAGCTGCTTAGTGATCATGAGCTCTTACATACTTAAATGATTACACAGATATAGAAACCTAATTATTAGTAACCTGATCTAACCTGCCTGCTGAGGGTAAAACATTTGTATCGTGTATCTATTGTGGCATATCAGAGGAGTATTTTGTTCCCACACACCCTCCTCTCTGGTAAATTCCTACATTATCTGACCTCCAAGTCAGGCAAAAACACAGTAACAGAATTAACTTGTCTCTCCTGACCCATTTACTACGCATTCACTAACTATGCTTAATGTGTCTCTGCCTGAATATCATAACCGTGTCATATTAAAAATAGCACAGAAGGAAAGCAAATTAATAGGCAATCGTTAACGATAACTAAGTAAATCAAGTTCGACTACTTATTTCTTTGTTTCATTAACACCCAGTTTCCCTGTAGACAGTGAGAAAACGGGTCTGTGTTGCAAAAGTAGTACCAGTAATATCAGTAAATTGGATGACAAGTTCTACTAGATCAGAAGTTTAAAGCTGCAGTAGGCAGAATATTTTTCTCATCGTTGGGCATAAATTCCATAATAACCTTTCAGCATATTGTAATTGAAGTGTTTTGAGAGAAAACTAGACTTCTGCACCTCCTCATGGCTCTGTCTTCAGGCTCTAGAAAATCTAGCCTTTGAAAGGAGACTTTGGCCAATCACAGGTCATTTCAGAGGGTGAGCGTTCCTATTGGCTGTTCATTCAACGGAATCAGCTGTCAATCATTCACAAATTCCCATCAAACCAGGCAGCACTGATCAATTATGAATCCATATTCTGTTACTGTAATGCCCATCTCTCGCCTCCTTTGTTTTCAGAAACATCTTGTAGTGTACTGTTGTTGTACTGTAAGTTTGCGACCCGGCAGCCATGTCGAGACCAGTTGAGGAAATACCAAGCACCAGCCGGAGCAAACTCTCATTTTACACCTTTTATTTTACAACAATACACTACAAGATGTTTCTGAAAACACTTGAGGTGAGAAATAGTCATTACAGTAACAGAATATTGATTCATATTTGATCAGCGTTGCCTAGTTTGACATTGGGATGTTAATAATTAAGCATAACTGACATTAAGCATTTTAAACTATTAACGCTATCAGTTAAACGGTTAAAAGAAATACTAATAATTAATTAAAAGCTGAGAAAAACACAAAGGAGAGGCTTGTCACTTTGAGGAAAGCCGGTCCACCTTAAGAGAGAGCCAGCACAGATACAGGAAGTTGGCTCTGGACTTCCAACTGAGGAGCTGTAGCTGGTAGCCTCGTAGCATTTACCGACAAATAAACTGCCCACTATCATTAATCCACAGCTGACAACCTGAGACTTTTACTGGGAAAGTGGCTGCATGTCCGCGACACTACACACAGCACCATGGCTGCTAACGCTCCTGGACGGTGAACTGGAGACAGTGAACGCAGCACCGTGGCTGCTAACGCTCCTGGACGGTGAACTGGAGACAGTGAACGCAGCACCATGGCTGCTAACGCTCCTGGACGGTGAACTGGAGACAGTGAACGCAGCACCGTGGCTGCTAACGCTCCTGGACGGTGAACTAGAGACAGTGAACGCAGCACCGTGGCTGCTAACGCTCCTGGACAGTGAACTAGAGACAGTGAACGCAGCACCGTGGCTGCTAACGCTCCTGGACGGTGAACTGGAGACAGTGAACGCAGCACCATGGCTGTTACAGTAGCTTTTCTGATGTTGACTCAGTTGTCTGTTGTGCTCATATACTGCAGCTGCCGCATCGCTGCATGCGAGGCACAAATCTTGTCGGATAACGGTTAATCAGTAAACGAGAGTCGGTTATCAGTTAAGAAAATTTTTCACCTCGGCTCTGATTGGTTGTTTTCCTCCAGTCTGAAATCTTACGGATGCCGTTAGGAGCACCGTAGGACATAGAGGCACATGATTTTTTTCAGATTACTGTCTCATGCACTTCTGTCAGGATGTAGTGACCGTTTTATAAAAATATTTACATATTTACTCCAATTCTACCTACTGCTGCTTTAACTGTTGCTAACAGAAACCACACGGACTTAACTGAAATAAGATTGGGGTGAGGTAACTTATAAAAATGAAACTTAAAGGCAGAGACTGTTAGTGTTTGAGTGAAAGATCATTAATGAACTGATTAGTAAGACGATAATATCTTCAATTTCAATTAAAAGCCTGATACTATATTTTTCGTATTGTCATCCATGAAAAGAATAAATTGATCCCATTAGGCAGTAATCAAAGCGTGTTATAGTTTGTTCCTCTTTGCCACAGACCATCATTGTCTAAAAAACATATCAACAAGCCACCCTGTTGCACTGGGTGACGTGTTCCTTCATTACAATGAATATGGGTATTGTAGTTTTTGTTGGAAAGAGGCCTAATCATTGTGTTTTAATTTACTTCTAAAAATAGTCCCCAACAAATGCATAGTTTTTTTTTTTCAGATACAAAATACGGACATATGAGAAGCGTGAAAATACGCCACCATCTTTCAAATTATTTTCCCTCATTTGGTGTTTTGATGACGGCTTCAAATGGCTTTTTTTTGGGGGGGGGGGTACTAAGTTTTATCTCTAATTTTCCACCGTTAGAATAAACAGTATGTGACCAGGTGGGAGAGAAAACACCATTTGTCCCCATTTTTAAACAGTTCATACTAATTTAACTCTCCTTGTTTAGTCTTTATTTAGCCATAATCCCATCAACTGTAACTAGCAGATACTTGCTATCCGGGGTTTGGTAGTAAGTTTGGTTACAGAGCATATCTAACTTTCTGGTTAAACTAAAACATGAACATGAACCAAGTTAATCATTTTCTTTCTCACACTCACCATGTGCTCCACAGACAAATGAAGGAGGCACCCAACTACTTCCTACCTTTCTGCACTGAGTGACATCATCAGTGATGTCACCGGAGTAGACCTAGCAAAGGCCGTAGTTAAATTTAGATAAAGGAATTATGTTTATGTGTTGTGATCAGTGTAACCGTGGTTGCAAATGTATGTTATGTATGGATGTGTGTGAAAGCGTTTTAGTACTAATTTAGTGGGAGTTATTTACTTCATTAGTCTTTTCAGAGAAGGTTCTGGGCGTCTTGCATTTCTCGACATACGCTCCAAAGCCTCAGCACAGCACGTAACTTCACTACTATAAGTGATTACAACTGGACAAAGTTTCCCGAGTCTGCCTTCTACACTCACTTTGGTCAGGCTTGCTAACAATATATCAGTATAAATACGCATTAAAATGTTGAAAGGCTACTTCTGAATTAGGTCTTCTCTACATTTTCTGGAGCTTATTTTTTAATTTAAAGTTGGTGAATACAAGATGTTATTGCCCTTTCAGACATACATTAGTCATGGCATGTAGCAGGCTGTTTGCTGTATGGAGCAAATCTTTATTTATTTATTTATTTACTTTTATGATCTGTCTTCCACAGCTCACCCAAGACAAGATTTCATGCCTGCCTAGCCACTTCACCAGCCCGACGCCTGAAGCAATCGACTGCAGCCACATACGGACCTACAAGGAGAACGAGACGTCGCAGCACTCACTGGTCAGACCCGTAAACCCCATCATCCAGGAGGTGTTTGGTCGCAAGAACAACCTGGAAATCCCCCAGTATGTGTTTGTCAACCACTATTGCTACGAGAAGTTTGTCCACTGGTATGCAAAGTACTTCCCATACCTTGTTGTGATCCACACTATGATCTTCATGGTAGCGAGCAGCTTCTGGTTCAAGTACCCCGGAACGTCCTCTAAACTTGACCTCTTTGTCACCATCCTTGGGAAGTGTTTTGATTCACCCTGGACCACGAGGGCCCTGAGTGAGGTTTCTGAGGAAAGAGGAGAGGAGAAACTGGTTAGTTGGAGGAAAAACACAATGTCAAAAGATTCCTCAGATCGACGGGCCGATGAGGAGGAGTCTGCGGGTGTCGGATTACTTCTTCGCTCGTCCTCTGTCAAGTCTAATCCAGAGAAGAAAAGCCCGGAGCCTCAGTCGGCCGCCTCCGTCTTGGATAAGAAGGAAGGAGAGCAGGCTAAAGCTCTGTTTGAAAAGGTGAAGAAGTTCAGAACTCATGTAGAGGAAGCAGACATCTTGTATGTCATGTATGTGCTACAGACATCACTGAAAGTCTTCAAGTTCCTTTTAATCATTATCTACACTGCGGTGCTGGTACCGAACATTGAGATAATAGTGCGCTGTTTTGTTCCTCCCGAGCTGACTGGTTTTGATATCTATTGCTGCAACCACAACAAAGCCCATCTTTTCTCCAAGCTGGCCTACTGCTATATTTGCTTCGTGGGAGTATTTGGACTTTTGTGCATCTACACTCTCTACTGGCAGTTTCATAGACCTCTGAAGGAGTACTCCTTTGAGCAGGTCCGACTGGAGACGGGCATTAACGACATACCGGATGTGAAGAATGACTTTGCCTTCCTTCTTCACCTTGTGGACCAATATGACGCTCTGTACTCTAAAAGATTTGCCGTCTTCCTCTCCGAGGTCAGCGAGAGCCGTCTCCATCAGCTCAACCTCAACCACGACTGGAGCCCCAAAAAGCTGCGTACCCGCCTCGCCAGGAACACCAATAACCGGTTGGAGCTCCACCTGTCAATGTTGCCTGGGCTTCCCGACACAGTGTTTGACCTTCCTGAAGTGGAATCACTCAAACTGGAGCAAGTTAAAAATGTCACCATCCCAGCTGGTGTGGCAAAGCTGGAGTCTCTTCAGGAGTTATCGCTGGTCTTCTGCCCTGCAAAGCTCCAGCTGTCTGCCCTGAACCACCTCAAGACACACTTAAAGGTCTTGTGTCTCGATTTTGAAAGTTTAGAAGAGGTGCCTTTGTGGATGTACACCCTGCATAGCTTGGAGGAGTTATATCTGAATGGTCCTTTAACCTATGAGGTGTCCAGAAGCGCCACTCTGGACTCTCTTCGAGAGCTTAGAGCTCTGAGAGTCCTCGTTCTCCGCTCCAACCTTACTAAGATCCCACCCAGCATAGTGGATGTTGCCTTGCAGCTGCAGAGGTTGTGCATCCATAACGAAGGTGTCAAGCTACAGGCTTTTAGCAGCCTGAAGAAGTTAACCAACATAGCCTCGCTGGAGCTTGTGGGCTGCGAGTTGGAGCGCATCCCGAGTGCTGTCTTCAGTCTGAACAACCTGCAGGAGTTGGACCTGAAGGAAAACAAACTCACCACTGTGGAGGAGATCCTGAGCTTACAGCACTGCCGCCGTTTAGTGACACTAAAACTGTGGAACAACAAAATCACTTACATCCCTGATCATATCAGTAAGCTGCACACCCTGGAGACGCTGGACGTTAGCTGGAACAAGCTACGAAAGCTTCCCTCTCGGCTGTGTTACTGCACCAAACTCAGGCACCTCGACGTGTCCCACAACCAGCTCACCTCTCTTCCTCCTGAGGTGGGCATCCTGCAGGGCCTCCAGTTCTTCTCGGCTGCTTTCAACTCTTTAGAGACGCTGCCAGATGAGCTGTTCTCCTGTAAACGGCTAAAGACGTTGGCCCTTGGAAACAACTGCCTGTTGGATCTTAGCTCCAGAGTGTCCAGCCTGGCCCAGCTGGTCCGGCTGGAGGTTAAAGGGAACCGTCTGGAGTCTCTACCTGTGGAGATAGGAGACTGTCCCCTGCTGAATCTCAGCGGACTGATAGTGGAGGACAGCCTGCTGGATCTGCTGCCATCAGATGTACGAAGCAGGTTGACTAATGGCTGAATCTGTGGAGCTAAGGGCTGTCATTGACTCATCTTTTCTCAGTGTGGCATGGCGGTCTGACCTGCATAGAGAAAACAGAGACTTAATCCATGCCACTAGGTGGAATTCATCATGACAGAATTAAAAGGGAAACCAAGACCATAATTGACTACAAAAGGATAAACAAACACTAGAAAATGTATTTATAAAACCGTTCATCATGAAATGTCTTCAAAGCTGTGTAAATGAGTGAACAATCAACATGGTTTTGAAAATGTTTTTTTAAATGCTTTTTTTTTTATATATATCATTTACAAAGTTTCTAGGTGTCCTGTACTTTTTAAATGTATTTTATTTCGCTGGTTTTACTGGCGTAGATCATGCAGTAATATAAGTCTTTTACATTTAAATTCAGGGTCAGATTACTGATACTGTGGCTGAGACAAGGGCTCAACACGTTGCAAGAACTAAACAGCATCTTAACTGTTTACTGGATGTTTAATGTGGATTCCTCGGCGCACAAGTCAAATAATTTCTAACTGTGTTGTATCCTGTTAGACAGGTTTATACAGCACGGGGAAGCATTTCCCACAGTGCGGTGACTCATGTTGTTCCCTTTCAGACACTAAACAAGAGGAGGGAGAAAGAGCCTTTCAGTAGCAGAATAAAAGGTATTCATCTCTCTGATCACATATCCAGTCAAATAGATAAGACTGAAATCAGACATGGAATTATGAATCAGAAGTCAAGTCAGCTTGCAAAAGATGATACGATAATTAACAGCAAGAAAAAAGCTCTAACTGCTGTCTTTGAAATGCCCTTTGAATGAGTAATACACAGTGTCTGTGGTGATGGGTGACACATTGTACATGCATACATTCTTTGTTTAATTTTTACTACCTCCTTAGCGCAGTTTAACTTTTACAGTAAAATATTTGGATTTCCTGTTAAGCAGCTGGAATCTGAGTAGTGAGATTTAAAATGACCTAAAAATATGTTAATCTGATCGCATATTTTGCACATCAGACTCTAGTGTAGATACAAACTGTATACGGTGCCTTTTGAACACACTGAAACAAGGAAATAAAATGGCTTTAAAGTTGCTAAACTGGAGAATGTTGTAGTTGCTCATGTTCAGTTTTAGGATGAAGGATACAGAAAGTGTTGAAAGTGTTTAAAGTTGGACCCGTTTCGCTTGGAAATTCCTCTGTTCAGTCAGTCAGTCAACAATCGAGTGCACCTTTTCTTTCTTTCTTTCCCCAGTGTTCCCTCTGTGTACCTTCATGCCTCAGCCAGGACTTCCACTGTTAGCCTCAGCTGCTGTGCAGTCATGTCCTGACTTGCATGACTACAAAATGGGATCCTGTCAGTCAGTTTATGAGCATTACATACCTCAGTGATACTGCAGCATAAACGGACCTTCCCACACTACAACATACCTCCCAAGGTCATAATAAAGTGTAATGTTTATTTCCTCTCTATTTGACCATTTAGATGGATTTGAGCAGACTATACTACTGAAAGTCGTAAAAAAAAATGTTGTCAATTATTTACTTATTTCTTCTCTGAAGGTGGCAGTCAAATGTGTCACCAGCATTAACAAATACAGATGCATCATTGCGACGAAGGCTTGGCTGGAAAAACGAACGTTGTGCTTCCAAGACAGCTGCTGTACGTTTTCATGGGTGATATCTTCAGTTAGTGGTGATGTACTGACTTCAGTCTGAAAGCTCATAATAGTGGAGTGCTGCTTCAGGCCCGGTTGTACTAATGCAGTATTTATATTTGAGTAGGAAAATCAGGTTGGGAAGCTTCTTTCTGCCGTGTTTCTTTTCTGAAGTGATGAACTGAGCTGCCGTGTGAATTTAAACCTGCAGTAGGCAGAAAGTTTTTGGCATCATTGGGCAAAATTTCCATAATAACTTTTCATAATATTGTAATTCAAGTCTTCAGAGAGAAAACTAGACTTTTGCACCGCCTCGTGGCTGTGTTTTCAGCCTGTAAAAAATCTAGCCCATTATGAAAGACTTTGACCAATCACAGGTCATTTCACAGAGAGAGTGTTCCTATTGGCTTTGCTCTAGCTGGTGGGCGGTGCTTGGTATTACCTAAACTGATCCCAACATGGCTGCTGGGTCACAGACTTTCTCATTTTTCAGCTAAATAGTAACTACAAGATGTTTCTGAAAGCATTAGAGGAGAGAAATAGTCATTACTGTAACAGAATATTGATTCATATTTGATCAGTGCTGCCTAGTTTGGCCGTATGATCATGAGTTCGCGAGTGATTGACAGCTGCTCAGAGACGTCAGGCTTCAGCTTGACTCTGATTGGTTGTTTTCCTCTGTTGTGTGAAATCTTACAGGTACAATTAGGAGCACCGGAGGACACAGAGGAACATGATAATTTTTTCAGATTACCTGTCTCATGCACTATTGTCAGGATATTTTATCATATTTGCTCCATTTCTACCCACTTTAGCTTTAAGAGTAGACTTTCTGAAGTGTATCTTAAAATATTATCGGTCACTGTCATTATTCCTCCTGTCTGTATGGGCTGTGAAGAGAGGCTTTAGCAAGGAAAAAAACAGTCATGGGGAACAAAAAGTGGTATTTCGGACTAAAAACTGGTTGATTTATCTGACTTAGACTGTTGAAGCCACATTAACTTCAGCTAAACTTCAAAATGCATTCTCACACAGGACCATTAATGTTTTCACTGTACATCTGGGCATTTGAGTACTGTATTAAGACAAAACATAGAAAAATATGAAGCTATCCTTTAACTCCTTTACCCCTTGACCTTGCCATTCCTTCTACTTTCAAAATAGAAAGAAAGTAGGGGACATGACAAATTAATTATTTCCATTATCTATTAATTTGCAGATAATATTTTTGATTAACCATTCGGTCTGGAAAACACACAAAAAATGAAAAAATGTCTTCAGATCTCTGGTTTTGTTCAACTAACAGTCCAACATCCAAAGAGAATCATTTTAATGCACGACAAGGAAGAGCTGCAAACCTTGGATGTTTTCTTTGAATAATGTCTTCCTGATTAACAGAATATCAAAATAGTCACTAATTAATTTTCTATTGGTCGACTAATTGCTGAAGCTCTAAGAAGGTTAAGGGCCATCTTTGTGGAAGAGTGGTCTAAGATTAAAAAAGAAATGTGTAAAATATCAGACGGGTGTGTGCAACAGTTAATTTCTTTGTCATATTCATACCTCACTCCCTCATTGTTGTCGTCATGTATTCCCACACATCTGTAGGTGGGTGAGAGAGGGAGTCGGCTGATACTGGTTTTTCTGGTCTACTCCTTCCTCTTCTTGCTGCTTGCAAACTCGTCATTGTTGCTATCAACCTCCCAGCCTGCACAACAAAAGGACCACAACAGTGTTTACACAGGGAGTATTTGCACATCCACTAACACACCCACATTTGTACTCAGTGAAGTCAGGTAGCTCGACCTAGTGGCTGAAAGCAGGTCATGTTTACAACTGTTGTAGTTGTGTGTCTTTAATACACAAGATGATGGAGTGATAGCACTAAAGAAGGAGAAAGATGACCGGGAGAACATGGGTGGGGAAAGTAAATGACTCCTCAACAACTACTGCTGAAGTATATTCAACCTCGAGGCGCTCCAGTAGAGTTGTTCAAGGCCCAAAAGTCAAATACTGCGGTTGGACTGCAGCTCCCAGCAGGCGTCCATGTGTAGGATTATGCAAATCTGAAACAGGAAAGTGAAAATAACATGAAACTCCAGAGTGGATACTGTAATTGAAGCTTTTACAATAGTCCATTACAAGTACAAGTCCCACAATCAAAAGTATAAGTATAGAAGTATTATCAGCAAAATGTACACATCAAAACAAAGTACTCATAAGGCAGACAAATTGGTCTTGTGAATGTTGTATTATTATTAGGAATGTATAAGCATTTCAGTGTTGTATCTGCTTGAAATGGAGCCAATCTGAACTATTTCGTATTTGCCAGAATACTTTAACGTTTAACCACAAATCATATCTTATAAGCTGATTATATGATTTAAGTGTAAACTCTTTGCATTGAACTAGTACCAATAACTGGCAAATAGACGGGTCAAACTGAAAAGTACAATACTTACTCCTGAAATTGAAGTTGAAGTATTAAGTTGCACAAAACTAAAAAACTCATTGTATTTAATGACCTTACATGAGTAAAGTTAATGCAGCAGTTTTGTATGTCTAATCAATTGAGTTTAATTTAAATGTGTTTTGTGTGCTGATATTGTGAGAAATGCATGTAAACATGACAGTAACATACGTGGTCTCTCTGTGACCTCATGCGGCTCCTCACAGCGGTCCAGCAGCACAGTGGCTGAACGGTACATCCTTCCTCGGCTGGTGAAGTTGGCCCGTGGCGCACACGCAAACAGAATAGCCATTGTACTGCAGCAGCCCCCACAAACACCAGCAAACTGTGCCACCGTTACCTACAAGCCTCGACACAACAGGGCCCTTCATTCTTTCTGAGTTTCCATCCAGCTATCTGTATGACCTTTGAGAGGGTTTTCATTGTGCAGTGCATTCCAGTGTGCTGTTATTATAAATGTCCTTGGTGAGTCACCTTGGAGAAGTGCTGAACACTTGAGGATGCATGCAGTTAAAGGACAGACAGTACACTGTTGTGTCTCTTAGAGGACATCACATTATCAAGAATGTCAAGGAAAATGTCGTTAATGTGGTTTAACAAAGGCCAAACTATCATAAATTGATTTTATTTTATGCTTCAATATGGTTTGTTTAGCTCTCATCGCTAAAAAGTACTTTTGATACAACCTTAAATTTTGCAAAGATTTTAAAATACAAAAAAGAAAAAAAAACGTCAGTCAGTGGTTCCTAATCTTTTTCTTCATGACCCCTCAAAATGAACCAGTGTCTACTCAGGACAAGGGATGTTAATAATTAACCATTTAACTGCTAATCAATATTAAGCATTTAAAAAGAAACAATAATAATAAATTAAAAAGCTGAGCAAAAACTTAGAGTAGCGGCTCGTCAGTTTAAGGAGAAAAGCTGGTCCACCTTAAGAGAGAGCAGTCACAGGAAGTTGGCTCGGGACCTCCAGCTTAGGAGTTGTAGCTTGTAGCCTCGTAGTATTTATTCACCGACAAATAAACTGTACATACACTCTCTGCTACGTTCACACCAACAAACCCACACTTACGGCCCCACACACACACACACACACACACACACACACACACACACACACACACACACACACACACACACACACACACACACACACACACACACGGTCTGTCGGAAACTCACTTAAATTATTCTACAGCGGGCACAAAGCCACCGGCAACGTTGCACAAACACAAACAGTTTATCAGATAGTCGCTATCGTTAATCTGGGCAGACACGGCTGACATCCTGCCAAACTAAACTAAATGTGCGGCTGCATGTCTGTGACATTACACGCAGTATCATGGCTGCTGACACTCCCGGGCAGCGAACTGGAGACAGTGAACGCAGCACCGTGGCTGCTACAGTAGCTGTCCTGAACTGCGGACTCAGTTGTCTGTTATGCTCATATGCTGCAGCTGGCTCACCGCTGCATGCGAGGCACAAATCTTGTCGGTTAACGGTTAATTAGGGGTTAACGAGAGTCAGTTATCGGTTAAGAAAATTTTTAAAAAATAGCATCCCTTGTCGGGACTCCTTGGTGAACACATTTTGAGCACTTTCACCTGTGATTATTTACATTTAATGATTATAGGCCACAGGAGGTGAAACTGCATAAAGAGAAGTCAGAAAGAAAAACAACATATTAATGATATCACAGAATATTGTTTTTTCATCTTTCTTGTCTCATTAACTCTAATTATCTTGTGACCCTAAAGATTTAGCTTGTTTATGTGGGGTTGGAAAACACTGATGGCGGTTTAAATGCTATTTCAAAGCCTTCTCCACACTGAGGGAAAAAAGTGGACAAGAAAACTGTTTTTTTAAACCAGAAAGTCTAATTTCCATATGTAAACTCAGGTTGTTAAAGCCCCCAAACCCCAGAAAAATACAGACCCTAGTACTCAATGGAGGCATCAGCCCAGAGTTTACCTGACTGATTTGCCAACATCATGGTAGCTAAGTCAGAACATGGATTTAAATAAAAACTACGACTTCAAGTCTTCAAGTTCAACACTTTATTTTGTGTTTTCTTCTTCAAATAGTAAAGTGAATAACCTCACTTTTGTTTTAAAAGTATTTATATAAATAACATTTCAACAACTCACAATAAATGATGCTATTTACAAAGTCAGGAATATTCAGTCCTATTCCAAAAATAAATAAGATTAAATTCAAAGTCTAAGTACATCTAATTAAGAGAAACAAAACTATGAAAAGCAATCAGGGTGCACCATGTCAAGTTTTGTAAAAGTGTTTAAAAACACATAAGGTATCAACTGTTTCACAATGGAAATAATGCAATAATTACAAAACACTGGGGAAACTATCTACAAATGTGCACTCCCAATTAACAGGGAAAACAGATATATAAGGTGCCTAAATTGCACTGTGCAAAAGAGGTGTCTACTGTATATAGCCACCCATCCACTGAAAATAAGCTGCCAGGACGATAAGTCCTGTGTCACATATTAATGCTGAGCCACTATTAACAAAAAAGTAATCCTTTACACAGCAATGAATTCAAGTCACCAGGTTTGAAGCAAACAGAAGTTAGGTTAGCGTTACCCACACTTCTGCCTAACTATGAATGTGAGCGAAAAGCAAGTCAATCATATCAGACACACCTGAAGCTCGGGCCAAGTCTATCGCCGTCTGACCGCTGATGTTGGCGTGCTTCAAGTCGGACCGCGGTGCCAAGAACTCCACAACATCTCGGTGGCCTTCCCGGATGGCAATGTGGATAGGCAGGGCGCCGCTCTGGTCTGGGATGTTTACCGAAGCTCCGTACTCCACCAGAACCTGCAGAGTGTCTGGGAATCCTGTCCGGGCTGCGTCATGGACAGGTGCTATCCCGTGCTTGTCCTGGACGTTGGGGTCTGCTCCTTTTTCCAATAGCAAACCGGCAATCTTGGAGTTACCCATCATCATCACCTGCAGGAGATATCAGAAGAGACGACAAGAGAACACACAGTAAATTCAACACCTGTGTGTAAATGTTAAGTTGTGACTAGATTCTCTAAAATGCAGTTTCATGTCAAGGATCTCCAGAGATCACTAAATGCTCAATTTTAGCCCTGAAAGTCACTTCCAAAAAAATCTGTAAAGTGGAACCTTCTGAAGAATCGAATAAACACAGTACCTGTTTGTATAGTGTTAATGAGAATATAAAATACTACTCCATGCCACAATATGTCCATTGACTATGTTTCAATCCTGCTTGGATCAGGTCAAAATGTTTGAAAAAGTGGACCGCACCCATATTTATACATAAAACACACCAATAGGCAAACAAGCTCTATGATGGCAAATGTAGTTCATCCAAACCACCAGCATTTATAAAAACAATATCAGAAAATCCATCACCTTCACTCAAAGATATTGCATTACATTTAGGTAGAGGAAAAAAAAATGTTGGCATGTAATATAGATAAGTTATTTAGAAGGGTGTTTTTAACCCAATTTATTGTACAGGTATTAAATATTCCTTCTTTGCTTTGTGGATGTTTTTATCATGCTGGTGTTTTGGATGAACTACACCATCATAGAGCTTGCTTGTTTATTGGTATGTTTTATAAATAAATATGGGTGTGGTTTCCACTTTCCACTATTTTGACCTGACGAAGATCCAAGCAGAATCGAAACGTAGTCAATAAAAATACTGTAGCATGGAGTAGTGTGCAGGCATTACTTTTTTCGTTACAGACACTGTTCTAATAGCCTCGCACCAACGTGATGTGCATAACGTTAACCATCAGTCATTTTTATACAATCCATTGTCCCTTTATGGTTAATTAAATGGATTTGAGTTTCTGTTGGTTGGAGAAAAAAAATATTTGAATATGTCACACTGAGGTCTGGGAAATAGCATGAATATTGTCTATTTCTGACATTTTATAGATCACGTTTTCAAAAGACAATCAACAAACTAAATGATAGAGAAAACCATTGATATACTTAATATTTACGCTGCTCTCATTAATATAAATCATGTGGACAAAATATTAGAAACACCTCTCAGTATAAAAAGACAGTTAGACAGCAACACAAAGTACAGCCTCTAAAAAAATACCACTAAAGGTAAACACTACTCGTAAAGAGTTGATAAACTAAAACTGAACATTATATCCTACAGGGTAGAATTTACAACAAGGTTGCTGTATTAGATTGATATTAATTTAAAGTGTATTTAATAAATTGGCAGCTGAATGTATATCCCATTTTTTTATTCATTTCAAGCAAGTCAAAGCATTAAATATTCCATTTTACTGGGGTGTACCATAGTTTCCAGGCAATCTCATGTACTGGGATGTGGGTAATACTTCTTACACTCTGACTGTGCAAAGAAAAACATATATATAAAATTGTCCCTGTTGGCATAAAGTGTCTTAATGGGTATGCCGGCCTGCTACCTCAGCACACACAACTTTATACCTGTTTATTTAATCTAGATTCAGTCCTGGGTACCTGGTGCTACTTTTTAATGTATCTTCTATTAGTGAATTGTGTTTTTTTGGGTGAAAGTGTTTTAATATAACCTGTCTGGATGTGATATGTTGCCTTAATGTATTATTTAATAGCGGTTTTTGCACATGTGAACCAAAGACATATATCTGCCTTTTGTACACACTGTAATACAAAAACTGTCAGTCTTAATACATAGTGCTATATTCATAACAGGCAACTGGTGGAGAGAAAATCCAAGGCAGCCATATGTTTGTGAAGAGGACAGGAGATGAGTCTGCAGCCGCAGAACCTCGGGGATTACTGTGTTTCTACAGTTTCTGCATTTGTGCAGTTAATACCTCCGTAAATAAGAAACTTGACTCGACATTTCTGGGATTTTGCTCCTCACCTGTAGCGCAGTCCTGCCAAATTCATTGAGGGTATCAGGATGCACCCTGCATTCCTCCAGGATCCTCTGCACCTCGCTCGTATTCCCTTTGGCTGCAGCCGCCGTCAACGCTTTACCGGCATCCATCTGACTAAGGACCATTATAGTCTCTCTTTCTGCCTGGTCAGTGGGAGATATACAACAACAGTTACACAAAAACTCAAACACGGGCTCCTGATGCTGGCAATAAAAGTGTAATGGACAGTAACGACGCAGCATAAAGTCGGGATTCAGGAAGGCTTCGCTAGCTAGCTAACGTTACTACAGCATCCGGCTAACGTAAGCTTCAGTTCCCACTTGACGCCATGTTATCCGACAGTGCTAGCTTAACATTATTTCGGATCGTTTTCACAAATCGCACGTTTTAAACAACAACGCTCTGCGGAAACATTTGTTATACCGGAGAGAGAGAGAAGTCGACTGAATCGCACAAACAATTAGCATCCAGGCTAACCGCTAAAACTGAAATAGAGACTAAACGGTAGAGTTTTAACGCATACCTTGTTCGGTTCGTTAAGATCCACAACGTCGCAATGATTTTCTGTCCCGCTGTTTCTGAAGACCAGTACTTTTTAAATAAAACCTAAACAAGGAACGTTTATCAACATTAGAAAATACATTTGCGCGCTGAGATCTACACAGCAGCGTCTCCAGACTAAAATATACAAACATTGCAGAGAACACACACTGACCAATCACAGCTCGCCCAATGGGTGTTGCTCTTCCATATATGGCAAAAGAGGCGGGGTTACAACTCTGTTACTACACTATCACTGTGGCAACAGCACGAGTCGACCAATCAGAACACGTAGCGAAGAAAGCGGGCGATTCGTATACGTTGATGTCTTCAAAAGGCAGTTCATTCACATTTCTGACCTGTAGTTTGTATTTCTCTAGAGGCGAGTGTGGAAAAAAGGCGGGTGTAAGTTTTTAATTTTAGGCGGAATGTAGTGACTGTGATTGCACAATGCATGAGTACAGTATGGGGTCAGAATCAGCCCTTATAGGGTGTTGCAAAGTCATGAGAAAAAAACAAAAAAGGTACACAATATGTGCAGCGAGACATACAAATATTACTAATGACAAAACTGTTTTAAAAGAATATTTAATTAAATAATTTGCAGTGCTCCCACGACAGAAACATTAAATCAAGCTGCACATAGATTTCATAAAACAAGATTGATGACATTAAATAGAGCAGGTGAAATTTAAAGACATTTCAGTTCGGTTAAAGTGATCAGTATTGATGTTCCTCTAGAGGTCCTGGAAGTGAGGAATACAGTAATCCTCAGGCTTTACACATTGGTCCTCAGCTGGTAGTCTACATACAAAGAGAACAAATATAAGGTGAAGTTATTAAAGTTAAATGTAATTCAATTTCTACATCCATGTGTATCTGACCGTTCAAATAGTAGAATACATTCTGAAAACAGTATGTCATTAGGGTGACCAGGTGTCACACTTTACGAGGGACTGCACAGCATTTTTATCCCTTTTTCCCCACAGACTTACACTGGGAAAGAGATGTCTGTAACTCAGCGGATAACTTTTTTTTAGGTGAATCAACTTCCCAATTACCATTAGGTCCTTAAATTTGTAAAACACACTCATAGCCGAAACCAGAGGTATTTCCTTCCTCTGTTTATGTCTATGGAGACCCAGACCGTGATGCCAGTGCAAGCTGTGACGTTGGAACCCCATGACCAAGTCATGTGACCGAGCCGACACTACTGCACATATTGGACATGCACACCAGGGCCCAGTAAGACTCGGGAGATCCGGGTACTTCCAGACCTGGAAGTCTATCTCAGCCTTGGTAACATGTCCCACATTGTCCCACATTTGGTTTGTTGGCATCTGGTCACCCTATATGTCATATTGAAGTCTATTGGAAAATGAATGTATATGAATGTACCTCCACTCTGTGTAATGTACCGGACCCATGGTAAAGCCTGGTAACCACTTTTCTCAATGATCTTCATATATCGCACCTGGTGAAAAAGAGCGAGTGAGACACAAACATGTGGAGACAAGAAACATTAATCTGCTTCTGCAAGTAAAATTACATCAAGTTTTCCAGTCTGAGCGCACAATATCAGCTGTGACAGGACTGGACTTGACTGACTGTAAACGGCCTATGCAAAGCTGTGATCTTCTCAGGTGATGTTAGAGCTTTAAAATTGTCCGTATTGATACAAGCAAGATACACACTGCCCTGACAGGCTTCAGATTCAGGATAAATGTGTTCTGCTCTCAGATGGACTTGACTCCTACTACCGCAGGCTATCTTCTTGGGTCGTTTGACAATGAAGCATAAACACACACCAACCTGTATTCCTGAGACTGTGAAGTATGGGATTTCAAATTTGACGGTGATTGGGGGTTTACCCTCAAGCTCATCGTTCTCCACACTAGGCAGACCAAAATGAGCTCTCATTAGAAACTCTTTACCTCCCTGGATGGATGGATGGACACAGACAAATGGATTAGACACACAAACAGAAAGATAGAGATAAATAAAAACAAGCTTCAGACTTTGATTTCAACTGCAATGCAATATAAATCAAAGAAAGCAATACATCTTGAAGTCCATGTATTTGAGTATGAGGTACATGAGTTGTGAACTGCTTACAGGGAACGACTTGATGGTCCACACCACCAGGTTCTTCTCAGGCACATATTTGGCATGGCCTGTGCTGGTTTTGAACTTGGGCGAGTCAGCATCACTGGGGACAGGGACCCTCACCTCCACATTATTTGCCACAGACTGTTTTTTAAATTGTCCCTTTGCCTAAAAAATAACAACTTTTACTGTAAATCTAGTTCATGGTATGGAAATTGAATAAAAACTGGAGACACAAGCATAAGAGAACCAATTTTAAAACAGAAATCATTTTTGTTCCACTTCTTGTGCTTTTCACGCTTTAACAGTTTTCTTGATAGTTTCTAAAGCACACATCTCCAGTGACACAAACTATTAATAAAAAAAAAAGGCTTGTGATGTTGTTGCCAATGTAGTTAAAAATACAGTCGGTCAGTACCTTAACCATGATTTCCACTCTGCTGTGAGAAAATTTCTCGATGACTGATTCAATCCATATCAGAGGCTTCACCTGTAAGAGAGCAATAACAGGGTTTCATCGAGCAAACAATTTTACAATTAAAAGAAGGCTGTCAATCAATTGAAATATTTAATTTTGATTAATTGTATCTTTTATCTGTTCCGAATGTACCTTAAAGAGAGATTTGCCAAGTATTTAATACTATTATCAAAATGGGAGTGGTCAAATATGTTGCTTTATACAAATGTATATATATATATATATATATATTATTGGAAATATCAATTAACAACACAAAACAATGACAAATATTGTCCAGAATCCCCCACAGGTACTGCATTTAGCATAAAAAAATATGGCATATAACAGGCAACAACAGCTGTCAGTGTGTCAGTGTGCTGACTTGACTATGACTTGCCTCAAACTGCAAGTGATTATCATAAAGTGGGCATGTCTGTAAAGGGGAGACTTGTAGGCCAAAATTTAGTGTCAAAGGGTACAGATGTCCTGGGGCCCCATGCAAAGTACTTAAGTTGTTGACCCTTAAATGGGATCAAGTACAACAATTTACTCAATGACTTATATCACTGACAATACAAGTTATATGTATTTTCATGATAAATAAATGCATTATCATTAAAATACATTTCAACTCGTCCACCCCCAAATGTGCACAACACACACGTGCCGCTACTGTAAAGATGTCCAACGAACTGCAGCCTCACATGCTTTAGTCAAAACGCCTGACAAAAAAATAAAACAAAAGTCAGGGTACAGAGAGAACAAGAAAAGGAAAGGAGCAGAGAGGCAACGGCCAAATTTTTACACGAGGTATGACGTGGCAAAGTCCTCGGCAGACTAGTAAACACAGCCCGCTGTAACAGGCTCAGGTTTAAAACTAAAATGAAGAAACATGTACGATATGAAACAACCTGTAGTGGGTGTCGATGAGGGGCCCTATTTAGAAAATGCTGTCCCCCTGTCCACAATGCCAAGTGGCTGGCCTACTAGTCTCATCATTTCTGCACATATTCATTTGTGCAATGAATGGATCATGTCTATCTATCTATCTATCTATAAGGTAGATTATGACTCTAGCAACACCAGAAATTTTTGTACTCTGACCTAAATGTACAAGTATTTACAGGACTTTGGTTTAAAGGATGTAATGAATGTAATGTGTCTGTGACAAATATAAACATTATAGCGTGAATACAAGGTGCTGAATGGGACTAACATGGGTGTTGATGCGGTAGGACATGAGTTCAGACTCCCCGTCTGGAGGAATGAAGGAGATTGTTCGATCGCTTTCAAAGCGCGACAGGCGGACACACTGGTGAAACTTCACGTCCTCCATCACCACCGTCTTTCCCTTGTCACCTGAACACAAAATAATACAATTAGTGGTAATCATTTAACGATAACAGATGGGCGAGCAACACATCCAGCTAGATAACTGGAGTAACAGACGGATGTGGTCATGGCTGTATATACGTACGTCCAGTGAGAGCGAAGAGCACTCGATCGTTGAGGCCCAGGCGCAGTTCAGGCATCCCAGAGAGCATGGTTTTCAGCTTGATGCTGCCCACGATGTCACTGCTCATCACACTGCCATTAGCATTCACCTTCACAAACAATACACAGGGGAAAATCATACGAATTATGATTTATTAATAATAATATACCTTGTTTGTATAGCACCTTTCATACAAGAAATGCAGCACAGTGTTTTACACATAAAAGAAAATAAACATAGAAAACAGGGAAAATAAGAGGGAAATTAAAACACAGGATAAAAGTAAGATGAAACAGAATACATAGAATGACAGATGGAAAATAAACCCTATTATTCAGAGGGTTTATTTTCCATATAATATAATATATTAATAATAATAATAACAATTAGTTCGACATCCCGTCTTACCAGCACATTGATGGACTCAATGACGTCAATAAAGACCTCGTTCTTCTTGTATTTGATACCCTCTGACCTCCACGAGACGGCGTTGGTGACGGTGGTCGGCACCTTGGACTTTGCCACCTCGAGCTTGGCACCTTCCTGAGTGATGTATCTGCGAGAGATGAGACAGTAATTCTTCATGAATATACATAAAATGTAAAAAAGTATGTAGGTGTGTGTCAAAATATCTCACTCCTGCAGGATCTTGCTGTCGGTAGTCTGAGGGAATCCAAAGTCCATCAGCTCATCCAGCAGCTCGTAGACAACAACAAAATTATCCTGAATGCTCTCCTCCTCCAGCTCTTTGAAGTACTCTGTGAACACCTGAATAGTACACATAAACACATACAGGATTATCAGCATCTCAGAGTGCCGTTTTCCCACAAATACAAGTTTATCCTTGGAAACTGTACAACAAACATCTACAGTCACTCATAAGTGACTCACCTCGACTAGTTTGTATAGAAATGAGTACACAAGGGAGGCATTGGAGTTCTTGTTTGTAGTGGCCACCACTGTACAGAGGAGCAGGTCAAGGAGTATTCAGCACAGTAAAATCAGTTTCCTAGATTTTAATTTCAGTTTTAAGTATGTCATTCAATAATCTGTGACTGTGTACATTTCTTTATTGTTAATATTTCAAGGATACGGTACAGGTTGCTGTGTTTGATCCACATGAAGTGGACGTTGCCATGTGACATTACAGGGCAGAGAAGCCCTTCCTCCTCATGCTGCATGAGTAAAGGCAGGAAGTGGTCGATCTCCGCCATGTCCACATCGCCTTTGTAGTTCCGACATATCAACACCTGAGCGGGGAGGATAACACCACATGGTTATCAGACAGCTGTGTGTTAAATGAAGTAGGAGTTACAGAGAAGAAGACAGCTTTTAGGTTTCAAGCTTTACTCATTAGTAGTGCACCAATGCAGCATGGAAATAATGTGATTAAAAACAGAAAAAATGCCCAGTTTCCTGTAAATATAACAAGAAATGAATATTGAATTTTGTCATGAATTCTGCAAACAGTCTGCTGTTGGGCCAGAATTGGGGATCTAAACAGAAAGCTAGCAGTGCGATGTAATGGAGTACAATTACCAAAGAACTGTACTTAAGTACAATTTTAAGGTACTTGTACTTAACCTGAGTATTTCCATTTTATAATACTTTATCCCTCTATATCTTGAGGCAAATATTGTACTTTTTACTACACTACATTTATTTGGTAACTTTACTTACTTTGCAGATTTAAATTACCAGTATTACAAAATATGTACCTACTTATAAAGCATGATGTACTATTATAGGTTAGGGTACCCAGCAGTATATTAGGTAATAAAAGCTAGTTCCACCTTTACCAGCTGCAACATTCAGTATCCAGTAATCCAGTAATATAACAATATTTTTACTTGTAATAGAGTATTTCTATGGTGTAGTATTGCTGGATTTACTAAGGTAAACTATCTGAATGCTTCTTCCACCACTGCTGGAACAATATTTGATCTTTATGTCTCACCAAAAACATTTTAATTTACTCTTACTCTCTAGGTAAAAGGAATTGTCCCTACTTGATTTCATTGGCAATCATTTAATAAACCCTTTACCAGAGTTGATTAAATAATTAATCAATGAGATTTTGATTCAACCTCAATAACTGAATAATTGTTAGTAGGATATTTTTCTAGTTCCAGCTCCTCTGTTGTCATGATTTGCTGCTTTCTTTCCTTTCTCTAATATGATACTAAATTAAATATCTTTGGGTTTCTGTCTTTAGTTAGTGGGACAAAACAACAAATTTGGTGAGATGACCTTGGCCTTTACCATTTTTTTGACATTTTATAGACAAGACGATGAAAATAATAAGCAGATTATTCAATAATGGTGGACTAAAACTCAATTTTAATGAGATGCTGTTAATATTTTAAAATTTCAGTAAGATCCACAATCAATAAAAAATCCACTGGTCCACCACTGGCTGCTACATTTGATCTAATTTTGTCTGAAAAAAAAAATAAAACTTAAACAATAAAAGTTTTTTATCACAAATCCCAATATTAGTGTAATTTACTCTTCTCATGAGTAGACTGATGAGGTGATTCTAGGTAAAAGGAATTATCCCTTATTGATTTTATTGCCAACTCTGTACCAGAGCTTATTGATTAGTCAATGACACTTCAATAACTGGATCATTGTTAAACAGTCATTTTTCAAAGAAAACTACCAGTAGTAGTATACTAGTTCCAGCTTCTTTCTCTCACGTGATAGTAAATTAAATATTATTATTATCAATGGGACAAATCAAGCAAGTTGGTGAGATCACCTTGGTCTTTACCATTCTTCTGACATTTTATAGACAAGAGATTATCAGCAGATTAATCAATAATGTTAGCTGCAGCTCTAGATGCAGCTGGCGTGAATTCTTCAGAAGGGACTTCAACTTAATTTTAACAGGATGCTGTTAATTTATTAAAATGTCATTAAGATCCACATTCAATAACAACTTGTTCTACAGACCATCAGGTGTTGATTTAATATAGCGATAAATGATGTTTACCAGTTCTGTCACTAACCCCTGTAAGTCTGCAGCCTCTACTTGAAGAACAACCTACTATACTAAAAGATGTCAAAGATATGACATAATGTAAACAGGTCAAACCTGACTGAACATGAAGAAGCAACAACGATTCAATATATTACACTATAAGTAAGGTATATACAGTATATAGTGATTTTTTTAAAATATAATTTTAGGAAAGATGCATTGATAAAAAGCAAACACCACAATCTGAGTAAAAAGTTTACTTTTTAATGTAATCAGAACAGTGGGATCTGTATTGTCATTTATCGTAGTCCCTGTAACATCCAACATCGTAGCACTACTTTGAGACTTTGCAGATTAAACTGTAAACTGTCACTGATCCCAAATTTAGTGTGGTAGAAGCCAAGTAGTTCCTCTACATGTGAAGAAACAGAATGTGACGATATAATGCATTAAGGAAATGCAGTACTACAAAAACATAAGTACAATAAGTGGAAATATCAAATAGGAAGGTCTATGATGAATGTATTCATTTACTGTTAGATAGCTTTGGCTGGGATTGTCCCAGAAACACCAATCAGGGTTTGCTGGAATGGCATGACTGTGCTGAATCCTGCAATATATGATGTGTTCCTGTAGCAGGTATGGTCAGTGGTCTACATTAAGAAATGCAGCACACGTTCCAAGCATGAAATGGGGGTAAATGGCAGGTCTGCAGTCAACACTTAAACACTTAGACACTTAGACACTTAAAGGTACTATATGCAACTTTCAGAAGATCCTTCTTAATAATGATTGGTGGACGTTAAATGAAGTGCAGTCAGCATTACATGTGACGTTACATTACAATCATGCTGTATATTACTAATACATTGTAATGTTTTTACCCCAAGTGAAGGAGTTCAAGTGCCTCGGGCCTTGTTCACGAGTGGGGGGATGATGGAACGTGAGACTGACCGGAGAATCGAAGCAGCCGGGGCAGTATTGCAGTCGCTTTAACGAATCGTTGTGATGAAAAGAGAGCTGAGCCAGAAGGCCGAAATGGGTTTTCTCAGGAGGGCTATTGGCGTCTCCCTTAGAGATAAGGAGAGAAGCTCAGCCATCCGTGAGGGACTCGGAGTAGAGCTACTGCTCCTTTGCACTGACAGGAGCCAGCTGAGATGATTCGGACATCTGGTAAGGATGCTCACTGGGCGCCTCCCTAGGGAGGTGCTGCAGGCACAACCAGCTGGGAGGAGGCCCTGGGGAAGACCCAGGACTAGGTGAAGAGACTGTATGTCCACACTGGCCCAAGTTTGGGATCCCCTCTTGGAGCTGTTGCCCCTGCGACCTGACCCCAGATAAGCGACTGACGATGAGTGAGTGATCTGTAATGTCCAGTCTCCATGATACCAAATAGTTTACCATTTCAACGTTACAAAGCAAAACCGTCCCGAGTCCATTACACACAAATCATCAGCCCCTCGGCTGTTAGAGGCAACCGAGAAAGTCTGGGAAGATCTCAGGGTTACATTACACTCTGTTCACACATTAGCAATACAAAACAATTAATACATGTACATTATTACATATATATATCTTTAAGGGCCACCGGTGTCATTACTAACAAGGGTTTTCTGAAAGTTACATAAAGTTGCTTTAATAATACACTTCAATCAGGGATAAATTCAAGTTCAACAAGTAGTAATTTGCATATAAAACTTTCAGTAAAGGATAATGCACAGCAAGCCGGTCATTATCGGGGAATAAACCCTGACAGGGTGAAGCGGCGCCCCGATGCCTGGTGTCTACTGCAGCTTTCCTGGGTCAAGCGAAATGAAATATCACATGTGTTTGTTGTACAATTAACACACCCTTTTATCTGGAACCACAATGTGTGCTTCCATTTCTCAGTAACACTAGCTGGTGTGTCAGGTTTCATTTCCTGTCTGGAGAGAAAAGGGTGTTTGTGCCATGCAGCACTGTGACAACTCAAAGATGGTGAGACAAATGCCACGACTGAACCTACTAGCAGGTGAACAGGTGCTGCAGAACAACCGGTCACTTTCACTACGGCTATTTAAAGGCTGCAGCCTGGATAGCCACTGAATCCGGAAGTAAAGGCCAATAATAAATGAGTGTGTCGCAAGCTCTTTATTAATTTTTAACGACGCCAGCGCCATTAATGTTTAACAGTTAAAGCAACAGTTAAAGACGAAACAGCCAGTAGAGGGAATAAATGTGGGGTTTTAAGGCTGAAAATGTGCAACTATCAGTGTCTACAATCAACTCCAGCATTAGTCTTACCTTCCCCTTCAGATCCAGTACAAATATAGCGGAGGCAGACATCGTGTTTGTACCCGACAGCACGCTGTACACAGCTCAAACTCAGATTAAAGTTCAACTCGCGTCTTCACTGGTTTAAATTTGGTTTCCATCTAACGTGAAACTGCACCCACTCATCGACCTGAGGCGGTCGTGGACTCCGTCTCTCTTTCCTGTAGGTGTCGCGACGTCACACACGCAGGTGAAACATTCACCAGCTCACCTGAGCAGAGAGGAGGAGGAAGGAGGAGGAGGAGGAAGGAGGAAGGAGGAGGGTGTGCTGCTCCGTTTATCCGCTAGAGGGAGCCACAGACACACAAATCATAGCAGGGACACAAGTGTGCGCTGACCTTCATGACCTTTTGACACTCCTTGGTTGATGTGGTGGAAGAAGCACCCAGATAAATCCGCCTCATTATCATTATAAGTTTTACATTCATAAATGAAAATTTGCGAGAGTTAAACCTCACTTTAATGTTTTAAAGAAAGAAATGAAACTATATACTGTATCAAGACAATATCCATCCATGCATCCATCCATCTGCATCTGGTACATCCTGGACATGCAGGGCTGACGCATAGAGACAGACAACCATTCACACTCACATTCACACCTATGGGAAATTTAGAGTCAACAGTTAACCTGCGTGTCTTTGGACTGCGGGAGGAAACCGGAGTAACTGGAGAAAACCCACACTAACACGGGGAGAACGTACAAACTCCACACAAAAGGGCCCCAAGCTGGATGCAGCCTTCTTGCTGTGCACTAAGACAATATCTTCAGCAATAAACAAAAAGACTAGTAAAATGGTGAGTTTGTGCTCCCATTTTAATGTTTTTACTTAAGTGACTATTATATTTCTTTCTTGATTTATTTATATTAATCCCCTTTTATTAAGATAAACATTGTGCACCAACAGGAGTCATCCATTTACTACAGAACTTCCACAAATCAGGAATTTATTCATCATCTGAAACTGCAGCTTATTATAGCTCACTGTTTACTGGCCTTTAATAATTCAGAACAAGTAATTAGACTTGGACTATAGCTATTGTGCACATTTCTGAACCATGTCAAAAATCTTGCAAAGCAAAATGATGTCACTTATAAATGTCACTGAGACACAATAATGTTGTGGCCATGACTTCAGGCATCATTGCTTCAGTATCTGAAGGGAACAGTTTTGCAGTTTTGCAGTTTTGCAGAACACACACAAAAAAACCCATCATTTTGATAAACTACATTTATTAATGTACCTTATCAGGCACTAACATCCTTTTCGCCATGAAAGTAAAAATTTCAGATTATTTAAAATACAAATTTGCATCAAGTCAGTTTGTAATTAAAACCACGGGAAGACATTTATAGTAGATCACTGATTGAGCACATGAGGAAAATGCTCATCCACCACCACAGGGTCAAGGGTTAATCCCCAAGAGTGGAGCCTCTGGTTTGACTGGCTCCCATTCTGGCCACACCACTAAAGACTTCCTCAGTTGGTTTGTCCACATGGTTTATAGTGAAATAAGACAATCCAAGTGCTAAAAAGAAAAAAAAATACAAAAGCAGACAGTAATACTGTTTTTTAGCATCACTTTAGTATCACTTATTCCCTCTTTAATGATATATCTCCCCTTTGTGCAAATACCTAGAGGAATTATTGATGTGTTTCTTCTCATGCATATTCTGCAAAATAAACACATTTTTCTTAGTATTACATGTCATTTATGGGCTACACTCTTTTCTTTAGTTCATTATGTGTTTTGTGTTTTTATAGCAAACTGGTGAACAGTGCACTTCTTCTCTGCCTTTATCTGAGTGTGTGACCTGCAGCCTCTAACCTATCTCAGGGTTGCAGGAACACTTACTGATCACATGTTCAGCATATTTCTTAAGCCAAAGACCTTGCTCTACAAGATCTCCACGTTTTACCAGCTGCCCTCCCCCCATTTCGGGCCTGTCTGTGTGGTATTATGCCCCAGTTTCCAGCCACGTCCATTTTTGGTGAGGAGTGACATAGTGACTAAGAATACCACGGTGTGTGTCTTTGAGGGCCAGATACAGATCAGTCTTTCCAATATCTCACTCCTTTTGTCCATATGGGTTTGGTCCTCCTTATCTGGACTCTGTTTATCTAATGAGACATGACCATATCTGAGCTATAAATGCAATAACCACGTTATACATGTCGTGTTCACACAGGATATGAGCTATAAAAACACTACCATGAAGACCAATCGGCAAATTCAAAACAGACATGCTGCATGAGACCAGTCACTATATTTGACCCAGTTTATAAAAGACAGGACATCCGACCCCCGTTCCAGTTTGTCAGCTTTGTGTTGCTTTTTCCATTCAAGGTTAGTATCTACAAATATTTGGGTTTTAAATGTCAACCTCAGCCTAAATCAGCCTGAAGCTACAGGAAGAGCATTTTTTACTTAATGTAAACATCAGCATTATTCCCTCCAGCTTCAACCGCATGTAGCATGTGTTACTCTCGCTCAGTGGCTCATGTGAACTGGATTATAGAGGATTCCCATATAGTGGCTGAGGTTCAGCACAAACAAATGGAAACACTTCGAGGCAGCCGACATGAAAAAACGTGACTTTTCTTTTCTTTACTGCTGCAGCTCCAACTGAACTGCACTTTAACCCACTGACAGTGGAAAAAAGTGTACTACTAACTGTAAACTTACTGTAAACACATGACTACATTTCTTTGAGTTATTTATTTATTGTTTATTTTGTAGAGGCAGATACAAATGGTTGGAATGGTTGCAAGTATGCAAGTATCATAGTTCTGATATCAGATGCTAATTTGTAACACCTGTCTGTAGAAGGGTCACTCTCTTGTCTCTTGTTAGCTTCAGAAATGAGTGTTGGCCCGCAATCAATATTGTTTTGGTTTTAAAATGTATTGAAACAGATGTAATGATTAAACCTGATTGAGATTTATAAAGTAAATTTATCCAATATTTGTCCTCATTAATTGATACATAAAGAAGATAATCTCCAACTAATCATTAATGTAAATAATTGTTAGCTGTAGCTTTAAACAGACTGATATCTCCAAGGCCCACATGTGGAGCTGATCCACAGTAATCCCATCCATCCATTATCTGTAACCACTTATCCTATTCAGGGTCACAGGGGGAGCTGAGTCTCAGCTGACATTTGGTGAAGGCGTGATACAACCTGGACAGGTTGTCAGACTATCACAGGGCTCATACATAAAGAAAGACAAGCATTCACACTCACATTCACAGCTACGGGCAAATTAGGGTCAACAATTAACCTGCATGTCTTTGGACTGTGGGAGGAAATCAGAGAACCTGGAGAAAGCTCATGTTAACGTGGGGAGAATGTGAGGTAACCACTGCACCACCCTGAAAAAAATGGAGGCCCAGAGGAATATTCTGTCAGAGGGGCAAAATCTGTATTCATGACCCTTAACCTCAGTTGAAGTGAACTGTTTTTCTTAAAACATCTGAACACAAAGATGACCTTAAATCCACCATAGAACAATATGTGGTGTCGTGGGAAAGACAGCTATGAGCTGTAACTTCCTCTAGTCAATCACCTGACATAATGCAAGGACTGTTTAAAGTGGAAAGATACTGTCAGGGTCAGAGCAGTTGAGCTCAGCGTGGTGGCTCCAAGCGAAAGAGATATTAGAGAAATTTCCTGTGATACGCGCCTCAATGACGACTGTCAGTGCTGGTTTTGGAATTGATACTGGATTCCCAACAGAGCTGCTCGTGACTTTCACCACCTTCCACTGATACAGTAGATCATCCTGCAGTATCAGGTGCATCCTCCTGCCTGCTGTGGTCGGAGGTGCTGTGGTTGAGCTTGTTCGGCCCTCAGACCTAACAGGCTGTTGCTACCTTATCATCACGATGGCTGGTGCCCTGTTTGGTAACCTGACAAGGGGATATCTATCCTCGATCTGCCTCCTCCCTCCCCTCCTCCTCCTCCACCTTCCGCTGTCAGTTTCCGAGGACACTCCCCTTTGCTTACAAGTTGATGGTGTGAGATGCAACTCCACCCTTTGGTTGCCAGCTGGCCAATAGGAAGACAGCGATTATATGCAAATAGTGAGGTGAGGAGATGATACAGATGACAGCCAGCGTAGCAGGGGACAGGTGTCATTTGTCACCTGAGCCTCAGGTGTATTTGCCTGTTGGGTGCAGCACACAATGATACTCAGGCTAATTTGTTTTAAATAGCAGTCAGCAATGATGCTGCTAGTAGTGATGCAAAAGACGCAATTAGCCCCATTAAAACTGTACAAAACTACAGACACCATTTGGCCTTCATCAGATGCGATGCTGCGGGGTGTGGAGGCCTTCACGCTGGAATGTGGATCCCAGTTCCTGAAAGACAACATACCACGGCCTCCCAGTCAGATGAGCTGATGGCAGTTCATCGTGTCCCTGAACAGGGACTGTCTCTGACGTCAAACCCAGCCCTCAAGGTTTTAAGTCAATTGTTTTAAACCTCTAAACCACTGCAAGTGAAAACCAAGTGTGCACCATGAGAGATTTTAAATTTAAAGATATTTTCTTTTTGCACAACACTTTCCCTGCCGTCATCTCAGCAGCTAGCTTATAACTTTAAAGAAAGATGCTTTTATTCTGTAACTCCAGTCCAGTGGTTCCCATACATTTTCTGCAGGGCCCCCCTTTTGTTGATGAAAACAACAGGCCAATGCAGAATCATGCATCATTAATGTCTAACCTTGGTGTGTGACCCCTTTTATAACTCTGGGCTCTCCTTAGGGGTCCTCTAGTTTGGGAACCACTGGTCTAGTCTACAAATGTAGTGCTAAAGCATTATGAAGGAACTCTATCCATATCCATTGTTTGAGCAATAAAACACATTTGAACAAGTGCTTTACATCAGAGCAAAACCTTTATGAAAAAAAAGTCACTTGAAGTGAAACATCAGCCACTTGATGACTTCTGCATAAAAACCCTATTTCTCTGTAGTGAGCTGTTTTGAGCTATCGTTACTCGACAGCTTTTTGTAGTGACTCTTTAGTTCTGGTTTCACCCTCCCTTTCTGTTAGGAGGGCTGTATGTCATTGATAACTTCCTAGCTACTACTACCACTACATCCTCAGTGACCACCCCAACTGCTGATGCACTACTGTGGCTGTCACTCTAGAGAGAGGAACCATTATTATGAATTATGGAGGCAGTTTATTAGATTAGTGAGAGGATGTTTGCTGGTACTTTGCTTTCATGGGTGTGTCATGCCATCTCGGTCTGTTCAAACAGTGCCCTTACAGTATTCCTCTCTTTCTTTACATGACTGTTGAATTCAACATTGGCCTTAAATTTCTCTTCATCCGGTGTAGAAATGATGAACTGCTGGGTGGAGATTTGAGTCAGGGATTATGAAAACAGAGATATAAAGGAAACTGGTTATGACACCTTTTCCAAAACATAAGCCACATGACCAGAATGAAAACTACCAAATGTCATAGTAGCAAAATATGTTTCCCCTTTAGTCTGCAGAAATACGGGAGTCACTCTACTTCCCAATGATTAACTTAAAAGAAAGCATTACACATGAGCACATTCATCATTTACTTCTGCAGTTCACAGTAATATCTGTTTCTGTATCGAGTGGAATTGATATCAGGCAAGACATCTCAGGTAAAAACATCATCAGTGTGAGATTTTGGGCCGTTTTGTTTCCATAACAAGTCTTCTTTCAGACTATTGCACAGAAAAAAATTCAAAATACACATTTAGGGGTTTACTTTACTACTTTGTGTATTTGCGTCTGCATTTTCATCCTAAATTCGCCAAATGTTAGCATTACACAATGTCTCATTTGCATATTTATATATAACATTTTGGAAAAATATAGAAGTTCAAGTTAATTTTTTTAACCTATTCACCTGGGTGTCTCAGCCAAGACACAGTGGATGTGACTAAACTCAATACCTTTCTGTTTAAACAAAACAAACAGGTGAAACCAGATGAGTCAAATGAGGTTAAACACATTTGATGATAACGTCTCAGTTACAAGAACATCAAATTCCCCATCATGTGAGAAGAACTCTGCTCTTCAGACAACGACAGAGAGTCTGATGGCGATATGTTTAAGCACTCATCCACTCTGCCTTTGTGTTGTGCTGTAGAAGGAGAGCGATGGCAACGTTTCCAGGCAACATGACAATAAACAGGTTTCATGGACATCCATTGTACCAAAAATAATCAGCTTTGTCAGCGGAGAGCTCTGGGATCAATTTATATCTCATGTTCTAATGTAATCTAATTTCTGATCAGATAACACTTTTAGTTCAGTCATGATACAACTTCTCCCAGTAGCGAAACCAGCCATCATTAAAGAAAAAGACAGGTTTTACAAGAATTTTTCTTTTATTTAAAAAAGACCAGCACAACCAAAATCAAACAAAGCAATGTGCATTTACAAGCAGGCTGTTGTGCGTTAATCCTTGTCCATATATACATTTTGCTGCTTTGCACACTACAGTACATGCTTTAATAACCTCACAGTGAGAACAAAAAAATCACAGTAACAGAAAAGCTATATTGAGCCACACTGGAGAAGATTTTCGGTCATGTCAGACAATAAAGTTTTTCTGATTCTAAAGCTGAAGCAAAATAAATTATGTCATTTATTGCTGGAAAGGAAACAAATAAATGTGAAAGGAGCAAAGAGAGCATCTTTGATATTTTTCTGACATGCAGCACTACGCTGATGTGGTGACTTGTACAGGATGTCGCACACACAAAGCAGTTCTGGTTGAACATAAGTTAAA
Organism: Pterois miles; assembly: GCA_947000775.1. NCBI lineage: Eukaryota > Metazoa > Chordata > Actinopteri > Perciformes > Scorpaenidae > Pterois > Pterois miles. The sequence goes on along the minus strand of CAMQGK010000224.1, from coordinate 7,613,847 downwards.
TAACAACAGCTGTGCGATGATATAACTGGCTTAGCTGGAGCAAAAACAAGCATGTCGTGTTTACAGCCATATGACAAAAATCAGAAACCTTCTCTCATATATTATCATAAATAAATAAAAGAATCTCTTACATATTTACAACATTTTTTGATTAAAATGTACAAATGTAAAAAGGCAACACCAGAGTGAACTTAAAGAGAGCTACAAAAACATTTACATAAATTATTTACAGTGTTATGATCACCTACAGTCGCTTAACTATCTTCATTCAAAAAAGAACATTTTCTTCATTTTGGTTGACTTCAGAAAACTCAGCAGCTTTTCCATTTACAATGTAAACCATGTGTGACTCTCCACACTCAGATACAAAGGGAAAAAAAATCACAAGAGAACTGATTTAAATGGGATATACATTTCAGACATGAGGGATGATAATGATAAATGCCTCTGATATGGGAGCAAACTAAATGTGCAACAGGAAGAGAAGGCCTCAGTATAATTATGAAGGCCATCACTGCCTGGGGTTAAAGCATTAAAGTTTCACGACCACGGAAACTAGTTTGGACCGAAGTGGGTCAGTAAGGCATTTATATACATCCAGTAAAGTTTGCTAAATTTCCAGAGTGGATGGAAGGCACACATCAGTGTTAAGACATAATCGGTCAGGCTTTTCAAGTCAAACTTGCAGAACTTGCTCAACTGAGGCGATGTATTGGTTGTAAAATAAGATAAGTTTCAGACAGCTTCAAGAGATTCTGGGATTAAGAACACCATCGTCTGAAACCATGCATTAGTCCTTCATTTTGAAACCATTTTGTGGTTCGACTAAATGGCTTCCTGCGGTTTATTTTGTCATATTAAATTTTCAAAGATCTTGTTTAATTTCTGTTTTTTTTTTCAGTTCTTCCTTCAGACTTGGACGGCACAGTGCTGAGGTCAGAAGCATGAACTTCAAAATGAGCTGTTAAGCAGCAGCAGTAGAAAAAAATAGCCTTTGTTTCTTCATGTTTGCATCAGAAAAACAAAATCACCTCAAATACAGCTAGTGTCATCTTTGGGTCATGCGATATCCATGTCCTCCGTGCTCAGCATTTGCCTCTGCAGACAACAGAGAACAGACAAGCAACACTGAATAAGCAAAGCTGTAAAACTATGTACATACAATCTATTTAGATTTTTAGACATATCTTTTTAATTTATATTTGTTTACACATATAAAAAAGGTACAAGTTGATATACATAAACAATAACAAATGTGATGGCGAGGTGAAGAAAACCCTATGAGGGATTAATCAGGGCATTCTCCAGTGTATACCCTATAAGTAAGGAATAATGTGCAGCTAGTGGGTCATTGTTGTAAAATAAACCCTGACAAAGCATTCGCACTGTTGGGGTTTATTTCACAACAATGACCCGCTAGCTGTACATTATCCTGCTTATTACATGGCTACTTATATAAGAAATCAATAATTTTCACATTAATAATAACACAAAAACAGTCCATCAGAGTCCGACGTCAGAGTCCGACATCAGACCCATAGCAACCAATTTACAGTTGTATCCAATTAACCATAAAGCGCATCAAAGTGGAGATACCTGAGGGTAAACGTAGCCTTCGGAGCTGTTCCTGCAGATGTGCAGCTCGTCCTCGGTGGTTTTCTGGTACACTGGATTGTCAAAGTGGATGGTGTTGGTGTTCTTCAGACGCCAGTGTCTCCATAGCAACACTGCTCCAAAGATCATGAGGGACATGATCACTGCGGAGCAAAAGAGGAGTTGATGATCACTTGGTGAGATCAGGGGAAGTAGTGACAATGACCCTTTAGGCTGTATGTGTGAACGAGTAGGGCAGGATGCATCGACAGAAAGCAGAGCTGAAATGTAAAACTTACATATTGGCAACACGACATAGAGAGCAACAGGGTGAGACGAAGAGGCTTCTGCGGGCGTGGCAGCCAATCTGTTACCTGAAAACGCAGAGAATACATTGTTTTCTTTATACAGTTATAGAAATTAAAGTTAGATGAGAAGGTCAGTACCACTCTTCTCTACGGTAAATACTGTATGAGGTAAATACTGTATGAAGCTACTGCCAGAAGATGGTTAGCGTAGCTTACCGCTGTAAAACCACAACATATGGGGTCAACTCGTAAACGTGGTAAACACAACCCCATTTAAAGGCACCACATCTTTGGCTGTACTCAGGCACAGCGATACCTTGAGCTAGCATGCTCACATATAGTCTACGCAACATATTATCATTCCTCTGTTAACAATTTCAACTCAGTTTCCCTTTCTTCCACTGTTATGTGGCCCCAGAATAAGGACAATGAAGCACTTTGACGTTAATTTTCTAGATTCTTGCAAATATTTTGAAATCCCACTTCATCAAACTTTGCATTTTTCTAGCAGTTATCCAGGACCACTTCCTGTACCTTGAGCAGTGACGGCAGGCCGCTGTGTGCTCTGCTGGCTGGACGAGGTAGTTGTGGGTTTTGTGGTAGCTTTGGTGGTAGTTGTGGTAGTAGTGGTAGTGGTAGGAACAGGAGGCCTGGTTGTTGTAGTAGACTTGGTGGGAGCTTTGGGCAGGATTGGTGCACCAGTTTCTTTTTCAGCAGGTGGACCAACTGAGGCCGCTGGGAAAGTAAATATAAGGGTTACCGTCATGACTCAGTGTTAAACTTCAGTTTAATCATAGTGCCACGTGCAGGGGACACCTACCTGCCACACATTTTCTCATGTCAGATCCCATGGTCATGTGGTCAGGGCAGGCACAGGTGTATTTAGGGGAGTGCTGGTTAATCTGAGGGGCTGGGAGGCACAGAAACTCACATCCGCCATTCATATTGTTACTCTGTCTGCACCAGTTTGTACCTAATGGGGGATACAAGAAGCATTAGAACCCATTTTATGGCATCAGCAGTTTGTTTGTTACAATATCTCTCAGATCGAGTGATGCTTTTGTACCGCTTGGCTGCTTGAGGTTGTGGTACAGTATGATGTCCTCTGGCTGGTCCAGGTCCATCGCCAGCTGAGTGATGTCCTTTCCCGTCAGGCGGTTGGCGCTAAAAACAGCACTGTTGGTCATGTCTGTCCAAAACACTTTCTCCTGTTTAAAAGAGAAATGCAACTTCAGTAAAAGACTTACTTTGTTTACTAAACAGTTTAATGAAAGACTGAATAAGAATTAGTAGACTGATCCAGATTTATATGGAATAAAGTACACACTCAGCTCTGGCTTCTACTTCTAAACTTGTATCAGCCGGGTAATGCTCACTATGCATGAACTGGCTTACTGACTGACTGGTTTAAATACAGTGGTTAAGTACATTGTGTGTGGAGCTGCAACGATTAATCGGTAACACTTCATTTTACAGGTCCGCAAATTTCCTGGTAATTACGTTATAATCAGCAAGTAAACTATTGAGGTTGAAATTACCGCAAAATTTACATCAAAACTGACTGAGAATGACTTTATTATAAACATTATTTAATAATTAGAATCGGCTATTTCCCAATAGTTGGTACATTATTTAATACATTGCCAAGAAAAGAATAAAAAGTTAAGTGATTTGCTTTATTTCCATGTCTGCTGATATATAGTTAATAGTTAGCAAAAAACTGAATCTGAAATTTCTTTTAAAACTCCCTGAATCATGACATTAGCTACCAGGTTACATTTGTGTAGATAATAAGTCACAATAGTGAGACTTGTGTCTGATCAGAAGTGTCTTCTATTAGTTTTGATTTTCCACCTCTGATGAAGAGGCCCTTATAGTTAATATCATTACTGATTAAATGACCCAACACCTTTTAACCTTCAGTTACTTAATTGACTTAATCACAAACCTCAAAGACAGTCAGAGAGAGGGGATGGGAGAGCTTTTCCCTGCTGAAAATCAGACTGTGACGCGTCCCTCCGTTCACATCAACGCTGGACAGAGTGTGCATCTTGGAGTCCACCCAGTACAGACGCTGGTTGACCATGTCTGTCCAGAGGAAGCAGGAAACACACCACAGACATATTATAGATATGTCACTGGTTGATATAACTGTGTGCTCATCATACAGGTCGGTTTAGTGCATCCGTGACTTTCTGCTTACCCAGGGTGATGCCATTGGGCCACATGATGTTATCTGTTACCAAGGCAATGCGATCCGCTCCATTCAACCCACTCTTCTCTATCTTGGGCTCCTTACCCCAGTCGGTCCAGTACATAAAGCTAAACAGGACAAAATTCGAAAAATGAAATCACAACAAAAACCTCCAGTTGATCCCAAACTTTAATCATTTTGTCCACACATCTGTCCCGCATCTGCAAGCCATCTGAAACTTTCGCTTACTTATTTACAGGGTCGATTGTGATGGCTCTTGGCTTCTCCAGGTTTTTTGTGACCAGGGTCTTCCTCTTGCTGCCGTCTGTCGTTGCCACAGAGATAGTCTTCAAAACGCTGTCAGTCCAGTAGATGTTGCCGTGGATCCAATCCACCGCAATGCCCTCTGGGGCCTCAATCCCACTGCCAATCACCACAGTGTGGTGAGAGGAGTTACCAGCCACGTCTAGCTTGGAGCTGTCAAGAGGCAGACGAGGGTGGAGAGTTTCACTTTAGAGACACATATTGCTTTCAAATCAAATACAATCCAGGGTTATAGATCCAGGCTTTCTGGTGCAGCACAGGCCTAATGATATTTCCAGTCTACTGAACCATCCTTGACAGACACAGATCGATGAGTCTTTCTAACCTGTAGATTTTCTTCAGAGACAGGTCAGACCAGAAGATCATCTTATTGGGCATATCCATGTCCAGAGCCACTGCGTTCTTCAACTGCGGGATCAGACGCACATACTCACTGCGGTCCACCGTCATCTTCCTCACCTCATGTCTATTGGTGAAGTAAAGGGTGGGAACAGTGCCTGGAGGACACAGAAAACATTTTTCAGATAGCTCTACAAATCTATAGGTCATGCACATCTGTCACTTGTAAGATGGGACAAAGATGGGACAGCTATACTAGAGAGCAAAGGCTTGCTTTCAGACATTACCTGATTCAGCCTGGCATGTCTTGGTCACAGGGTCGATCGCATAGCCCTCCGTACAATCACACTTGTAGCTGCCGGGCAGGTTGACGCAGATCTGACTGCAAGTGTCCGGCTCAGAACATTCATCAATGTCTACAGGTGGAGGGACAGGAGGTCAAGAGGCAAACTGAGTGATAGTTGGCAAATAGAGAGACAGGAATGAGTCCCAAAACCTGGAAATGAATAGTTCTGGTTCCCTCATCTGGAAGTCAATCAACTTTTTGAATAGGTTTTTAGTCACATGATGAAATAAGGTCTGTGTTTAAGCTTAGGATATTTTAGTGTTTTGTTCTACGACTTAAAATACATCAAGACATTTATGAGTCTTGCTAACAATGAGACTACTCAGCGTCATAAAGCCGACTTGTTTGCCGTTACAGCCTTGTTGTTTATACTCACGCTCACAGTGTAGTTTGTTTATAGTTTAATGTTAGCTTTTTACTTCTGGCGATTGCATTCACACTTCAAAAATCCTAGAAGTGATTTTCATTTGTGGAGATTATGTTGCTTAAAAAATTGTATAAGTATCAAAAACATTTGTTTGCCACAGAGATTATTTTCCGCAGTTATCCAAAATTCAATGGAAAAATACCATTGGCTTTTTGTTGAGGGAACCCAGAATGATGTTAACCTCCTGGTTGGCAAGTCAAGTTTCTAATACAGTGTTCCAAAGCTAGTCAAAGCTAGCCTACCGCTAAATTTGAAGAGTCAAACGCTCTCACCTTCACAGGTCTTCTTGTCCATTTTTAGCTTGTATCCAGCGGGACAGGAGCAGTTGTAGCCAACCTTCAGGTCGTTACAGGAATGGGAGCATCCACCATTTCCAGTCAGACACTCATTGTGGTCTGTAGAGATGTGGATACACAGAGCTTACACAGAATTCATGACTACCATTTTCCTAATGGTAGCTCAAATCGACGGTGAGCTCACTCATTCAAACCACAAACTATCCAGGCCACTCGACCAGGGCTCCTTGGTTTCACTGTGCCATTCACATTTTCCAGGCTGTGATGTAGTTTTACTTATTCTTTTTCTACCAGCAACGATGGAGCCAGAGTGTATACCCAAAATCTGACACACTTCCTGGTCTGATAAGACTTCACTTACCACACTCAGAACCCGGTTCATCGGACCAGTCCCTGCAGTCTCTCATTTTGTTGCACACTTTATCCATGCTGATACACTCCCCGCTGCGACATTTAAAATTGGTGGGGCCTTCACATACATTCTCTGTGGAGAAGAACAGAAGATTTAAGTGGAATCTAATGGTATGAGACCACACTTTGCAAAAACATTATGACTTTTCCATGCATCTCGAGGAATTAATATTAGTGCAGGAGAAACAGTCACCTATGTGGCAGCCAATCTCATCACTGAGGTCTCTGCAGTCTTGCACTCGGTCACATTGGCGGCTGCCATGGATGCAGGTGCCGTCGTTACACTGGAAGTCATCTGGGCGACAAGTAGGACGACCTGGAAAATGAGGACAAATGGATGAAGACAAGAAAAGAGACAGTGATATGAGGCAGAGAGAAATGGGAAGATGACAGAGTGAGGAGAAAATCTTCACTGATCTGTTGTGGGTCTTGTGTCAATACTGATGATGCTCAGCAGGTCGCCCCGAATGGCAACAGGATATTATGTATGTTCAAGCATGAACAGGCTGCATCTGTTAGGCTCAGTTAAAGCAAACACTAAATATGAGCCAGAGAAGTGTAATGTTGTGGTTTAGTATTCCAGCAAACTTTAACTACTCTTGCATTGTGGGTGAAATGGTATCATCTGAAAGAGAGAACATTTGCTGATAATGAGGAGGGGGGGCTGATTTCTAGTACTTATACAATTTGATTTAATATAAAATGATTACGTAAGATTAATCTCAATAGTGTTGTGAGTTTGTTTTCAATCTGAACAAAACAGACAATATTCAACCTGTCTTTTGGTTTCATGTGAGTATATTGAGTGTTTTTTATTGAACCCCCGTATTGAACTGAGGTACGAGGGGCGGAGAAGTCTCTTTCAGTCTGTGTTTGGAACTGGAAGAGACAGGTAGGATGACGGAGAATGTAATCTTTGTAAAATATTATGCCACTGTTAATATAAAATACCACGACTATGTTCTAGAGACAGTTGTAATGTATAAAGCGAGAGCCTGCATTGCAAAGCGTTTTAAAGTTATCGCTGAGTTAGTGTAATGTTGTTCTCCACTGTGTTGTTGTGATGCGCTGCCGCTGGCTCACGCCCTGTGACCCATGGCATTATGGGAAATGTAATGTACTGGAATTTGCGCGAAACTAATGTTACATGTGTTATTCTGATTCTAATGTTGTGTGTTAAACTGAAGGGCCCACACATAAAGGGGAACGGTGTGGGCACAGAACATGAAACAACCTCGAAGAGTCTTACTGGTGTAAACACTGAACTTACTCAAAGCAGCAAGTGATCTACAAGAGAGAGAATGCTCCCCAAACAGTGCCCCTTGATGGTCTAGCACAAGAGACTTTGTACAAGAAAATAGAGGATGATCTTTTCTATGCTCCAGCAATAGTTGAAGGAAAGGTAGAACTCTTGGTTCTGGTAGATAGTGAATCCACAACCTGCACATTAAGTGAGTCTGCTGAGCACATCCTCCGGACTGGCAACATGAATTGATGGACAGTCAAGCCAGCCAACAGAAAAAGTTCTGAAAGGTTGTGGGGGCAATGAGGCAAAACCTGAATATACATGAGTTGAATGTAGATCTATTTGGGTGCAAAATGTCGGCCTCTCTCCTAGGTGTCCCAGGGCAGGTAGATGATATGATAGTGGGATCAAATGTGATGAGACATGTAATGAGACAAATGAAGAAGAGTGACTAGTTTAAGACTAAGTTGGCTCAGTTGCACTCATGCCTGGCCCTTGAAGAATTATAGCTTGATGCTACCAGCGAAGGGGGCCCTGGCAAAGGCCAAAACCCCAGACTCAGAGTGTCTCAGGAAAACACAAGGAGATTTTATGGTAAAACTGCAGGAGCTAGGGATAGCAGAGATAGATATACAGTCCTGTGAGGTGTCTGATTTCTGGAAAATGAAGCTTGTTAACCTGATTTCCCAATACAAGGGAATTTTCTCCCGTGACAAGCTTGACTGTGGAGAAGCAAAGCAAATTGTCCACAGCATTCAATTGAAAGATGAGCGACAAGTTCGGCTACCATGTAGAAGGGTCCCACCAACTGACTACCAGAAACTGAAGCAAACTTTGGATGAAATGGAAGAAAAGTGCATTATCCGTAAATCCAACAGTGAGTGGGCTTCCCCATTGGTGGTGGTCTGGAAACTGTCTGGAGAGCCTCGAATATGTACTGATTTCAGATGGCTAAACCAGAGAACAGTGAGGGACGCATACCCATTACCACATCAGGTTGATGCACTTGCTTCATTGGGCAGAAACTACTTCTTCAGCACTATGGATTTAAATTCCGGGTTTTACAGCATCACAATACATGAAGATGACCGTAAATACACACCATGCATGACCCCCGCTGGGCTGTATGAATATAACCGGACATTGCATGAGCTTGGGAGCAGTAGGAGTGACTATTCTATGTCAGTAACAACTCTAAGTGGAATCAGTAGTGTTACTGGTTCGTTCAACTGCTCAAAACGTACTACCCCAGCATGTAGATGCTTCAATGGATCGGTTGGGAGCAGTCCTTAGTCAAATACCTCAAGGCGAAAAGAGACCCAGACTTGTTGCCTTTGCAAATAAAACCCTGTCAAAGTCACAGTCTTGCTACCCAGCCCATAGGTTGGAATTTTTCGCTCTCAAGTGGGCTATGTGCGAGAAACTTGCACACTGGTTAAAGAGGAGTCGGTTCACAGTCCTGACAACAACTCATTAACGTTTATGGGTAGGTTTCATGAACAAACCTAAGTTAGATGCTTGTGAACAACGGTGGGGGTCAAAGCTTGCATCCTTTGATTTTGATTTGAAGTACATACCTGGAACTCAAAACATACCTGCTGATCTTCTGAGTCGACACCCATTTTCCAAAGTCTTGGAGGCTAGTGAAACTCTAGAGAATGGAGCACTGTGTGTAACCTCGGAGCATATACAGGAAGCATTGTGGTTATCAGTCAATGTCCAGACCAATGGCAGTTACTTGTCACAAAATCATCATGGAAGCCAGAATGGAATGTGCAGGCAGGGAGTTGTGGCACTCTTTGAATCGTGTTCAGAGTGGGAAAGTGGCAGGCCAGTACGCAATATCGACTTTGCCCAGTGTCCTGACAGTCTCCTGCAAGGGGGCATGCCTGCTCTCCCTGCCTTCTCTGCTGAAGATATCAAAAGGAGTCAGAGGGATGACTGTGTTATAGCTCGCATGAGATTCTTTGTTGAGAGGAAGAGGAGACCCTCGCGTAGGGAGAGAAACCATGAAACTGCTCAAGTTTTAAGGATGTTAAAACACTGAGAAAAACTTGCGATGGTGAATGACATCCTTGAGTTGGTAAGAAAAGGTATCAGCTAGTGCTGCCTTCTTCACTTTAGGCTGTAGCTCTCAAAGGAACTCTTGACGATGCAGGTCATCAAGGCCAAAGCAGGACGCTTCATCTGGTGCACCAAAGATTCTTTTGGTCAGATATGGATGGAGAAGTTAAGAAGTATGTCTCTCACTGTAAACGTTGTGTGGTCAGCAAGACGCTTGAACCTGAGGCAAGAGCACCATTGGAGTCAATCAAGACAAGTGCACCACTTGAGCTGGTTTGCATAGATTTCTGGTCAGCTGAAGGGAAGAATGGGGAGAATGTTGATGTTCTTGTTGTAATAGACCACTTCACCAAGCTGGCTCTTGCATTCCCTTGTCCGAACCAGACAGCCAAGGTGGTGGCACAGTAATTATGGAACCAGTTCTTCTGTACCTATGTCTTTCCACTCCGGATTCACTCAGACAAGGGAGCTAATTTTGAGAGCCAATTAACTGCAGAATTGTTGCAAGTGTCAGGGATCAAAAAGTCCCATACCACACCTTACCACCCCATGGATAATGGGCAGACAGAAAGGTTCAACCGTACACTCGGTAGCATGATCCGCTCCCTCCCGGTGAGAGAAAAAGAAAGATGGCCACAGATGATACAGACGCTTACGTTCTCATACAAGTGCACCACATGAGACAACAGGATTTGCACCGTTTTATCTAATGTTTGGAAGGGTGCCACAATTGCAAATGTGATAGCTCATGACACCTATATTGACTCCTTCCACAGGGACTTGAGAGAGGCTGTGAAGATCGCCCAGACACGACAGAAGCTCAGAAAGACATGGAAAGATCCGTCCATGCACATCTACAGAGTGGAAGATCCTACAACAAAGAGGAGTAAGGTCGTCCATCGGAACTTCATTCTGCCGGTTGACTTCCTGCTGGTGGTAGAACCAGAAGGAGTGTCTACAATCTTTTCAACAGTTTCAGAGGAGGTAGCTGATGATGTGGAAACTCTGGACAATGACCGCTTATTTGGCACAGAAGGGGAGCCAGGAGACAGCAGGACAGCTGCCTGGATATTGCATGGCCTATGTCCTGAAGCATGCAGTATCAGCGAGACCCCACAAACTCATGAAGAACACCCTGTGTCGGTTATTGATGCAGCTGGGCAGGATGAGGAAGAGCACCAGCCTTCACATATCAAAAAGGAGGACACAGTTCCTTCAGATGATGGCAGCCTTAGTGGAAACAGTCCTTGTATTATTACGAGTGAGAGTTATATATACAGAAGACATTGCATGAGCTTGGGAGCAGTAGGAGTGACTATTCCATGTCAGTAACAACTCTAAGTGGAATCAGTAGCGTTACTGGTTCGTTCAACTGCTCAAAACGCACTACTCCAGCATGTGTGGTAGAGACTATCTCCAGACCCAGTGAGGTTACGACAACCAGAGCCGGAAGAGTTGTAAAACCCATCAGAAGACTACATGAGTCAATGAGCATGGTTATAGGAGAGCCTAGAAGTACAGAACCCTTGGCTGCCTTACTTAGAGCCCTCTCCTCTTTTGTATAAGTGTAAAACATCAAGGGGGTCATTCAGTTGAGCTTTAAGGTCCCAGAGGGATTACATAAAATTAATCTCAATAGTAATGCGAAGCGTTTTAAAGCTATCGCTGAGTTAGTGTAATGTTGTTCTCCATTGTGTTGTTGTGATGCGCTGCCGCTGGCTCGCGCCCTGTGACCCACGGCATTATGGGAAATGTAGTTTCATAGTGGAATTTGCGCGAAACTAATGTTACATGTGTTATTCTGATTCTAATGTGTGTGTGCCTAAGTGAAGTCACTGTGTTTATCCTGCAATTGAAATTACATGTCAGGCACCAGAGCATATTTATTTCATTTTGCATTTATTTTACATTGTTATCATATGATTCCCTGCTATATGATTGCAGAATTAAAAAGAGCGTTCCCAAGAAGGCCGTGGTGTCGTAGTGGGTTCTTGTATGGTTTGTCTTGAGGCCGCTACAGAAGATTCATCTGAGGAAGATAGGTTTACAAAAGAGAAGGTGGGAAGAAATATCACTCCGAGATAGGCGACTCACTGCAGTTGACCTCGTCGGATCGATCCTTGCAGTCAAGGCCTCCGTCACACCTCCAGCTGCCATGGATACACTCCCCATTTGCACACTGGAATTCGTGGACACCGCAGCGTGCCGACGTCTTCTCCGGCAGCCGTCCCACACAGTTCTTCGGCCACTCGTCCGACCCGTCGGCACAGTCCTCGTCTCCATCGCAGCGCCACAGGGCCGGCACACACACCGAGTTGTTACACTGGAAGGAACGAGAGCTGCAGGTGGCTTTGGGGCAGGAAGCCTCGTCTGAGCCGTCTGGACAGTCGTGGTCACCATCGCAGCGGAAGGTGGTGGATATACACTCTCCGCTGGTGCAGCGAAACTCGTCAGCGGTGCATTTTTTGGAGGCTGTGGAGAGAGAGAAGACAGTAGTTAGTGTGATGTTAAGCCTATATATGGATCAGATGTGAAATTCACACCAAAAAACAGCACAGTTTGGAATTTTTATGGTTAGAAAAACCTTATATTTGTTGTTTCTAAATATCAAATTTATAAATATTATCTGGACATGGGGATTTTTTTGTATGTTGCTTTAATTGCAATAAGTGAAAGAAGAAGACCCACTTGAAGAAGACCCACTTAAACCCCTGAGGGGAAATTCAATTTTTTCACTCTGTTATTTTTTCCACATTACACACAGACCCAAAATGCATACAGGCACAAACAGGACCTATATACATGTATGCATTAATGGAGAGATGTCAGAGGGAGGGGGCTGCCCATGACAAGCGCCCCAAGCAGTTGAGGGTTTGGTGTCTTGCTCAAGGGCACCCCGGCAGTGTCCAAGAGGCAAACTGGCACCACTCCAGCTACCAGTACCATAAGGGGACTTGTTTTAATAAAATATCCTTTCTTTTTTTTTTTTTTTTTTAAATAAAATAGGATGTTTTATTTCAACTTCCTTATCTTCACACTTTATATGTAATTAGTGTCCTCCATACACTGAGAGATATGCTGTACCAATATCCATATTTTTTATAAGTTGTCATAATGTATATGGTATTTTTTAAAGGTTACTCATCTGCACCATGCATCTAGTATTATTATAAGTATTTTGTTTTGTTGCTGTGACACTTCCATTTCCCTGTTTGGGATCAATAAAGTGTTTCTTATCTTATCTCAAACTAAATTAATTCCTGTAGGACACCAGAATCAGGAAGTCTCCTCTTTTCACAATCACTGATTGTTGTTTTTTTTTGTGTTAGGTTTTTATAGCTGGCGATGTTTCAGTACGTTGTGGAAAGTGTGAAATAATAAAATAAATAATATAAAACTTACTGCAGTTTTTCTCGTCTGCTCCGTTGTCACATTCAGCTCTGCCGTCACAGTGCCAGCCTCCTGGTATACACTGGTTGGTGGGAGGGCCGCAGTTGTACTCTGACTGCAGACATGTTTTGGATGCTGAGGATGGAAACAGGAAGTATAATTCAAATGATCATGCATTATATAGAGATAAGGAATGTGACTACAGTATGAAACTAAACAATCATGTATTTATGGAAACTACATTTGCACAGCGGCTTCATTGTTGTGTTTCTGCTTCACATGATTTTAAGTTTATGAGCAGGTCAAGATGATGATTCTGTGCTTGATTTCTTTCATATTTTGCATTAATTAGTGCAAGAATTAGTTGATTAATGTATTAGTAAATTGACAGAAAATGTCGTAAAATAAGTTCTGGCAATCAATTAATTTTCTTAAATTTTTAAGGAAAAAATTCACAACATTTGCTAGTTACAGTTCCTCAAATGTGCAGATCTGATGCTTTTCTTTGTCAAATAAGATAGTAAATTGAAAATCTTGAAAATCTAGTTTTTGAATTGACAGTCAGATAAAACATGCAATTTGAAGACGTCACTTTTGCGTCTGAGAAACTGTAATAAACATTTTCATTTATTTATACTATTATAGCCAAAACAATTGATTTAGAAAACCAAGGCAGATGCCTAGTTGCAGTCCACTTCATATGTTTTCTTTATTCTCATGGTAGCTCAAAGTTACTCGTCTTACCGCAGGTTGCAGGAAGTTCATCTGTGCCGTCACCACAGTCGTCAGTCCCGTCACAGGTCCACCTGCGGGTGATGCACTTGCCGTTCCCACACTTGAACTGAGTGGAGCTGCATGTGAAGGCTGCGTCTGTGAGTGATAAAACCAACAAAGTTCAGTGTGACGCATTATCAGCATTTACTGCTTGAACTGACACGTTGCTGCTCGTGAGCACCTTATAGTAATGTGAGTTTGTGTAAACACAAAAAAAGTTGGTATCGTTGTGAGGTTAACATTTAACTGAAAATGACCGCTGAAGGCCACTGGCATTCAGATATGTGACAAGCCACACCTTTTACACTTTACTTAACTCAGAGGCCATTTCCAAATTAAGATAACAACACTCTGTGGTTCCCTGACTGTTAGAACAAGATATGAAGTAATATGGCTTTAATGTGAAGTATTTGGACAGACAAGGCCCTTCCTTTACAGGAACACAAAACTAATCCTATCATTCTTTATTCCTCCACAATTAACACATATATGTAGACAAGTGTCATGGAAAATAGTAATAAAGCATTTCATTAATTACTAACTAATTGCACAATAAACATACACATTAGTACATTTGTTTAATATTGTTGAATTTAATATTTTCATTATTAATTCATCTTTTTAATGCACATTAACATATTGAATAAAATATAAGTAATTTAGTCTATTTATTTATAGATTAATACATTCATTTGTAAATAAATGTATTAATGCAATGAAATGTTTGATTAATATTTCGTGACAATTGTGGTCCTCCGTACACATGCAGTCATACCCACAAAACAATTAAACTTCTCTTCATTTCACTTCAGGTTTCGAATATTAAAGTCAATCTTTTAATAAAAAAAAAAGAAAGATAAAATAAGAGATGGCCAGAAGAGAACATAATTAAAAGCAGAAAGGCTCATTAATAAGAGGAAGAAAAAGACTAAAATTTATTCTAAGATGTACAGAAATGTTTCATTTGATGTTGCAGCTTTGCAGCTTATCGTCTCCTACAGGTGTGCACGCAGGCGTAGCAGCTACTAATATTACTGTAATCAAAAGCAGGTTTAACCCTACCACACACCTCTGCTACTTTGATCCTTGTACACACTTATTTCAGGAATGAAACAGCACTCACGTCTCTTTTTGTCATGTAAGTGGCAGCAGCTTCACTCAGCTTTGAAGTTTGAAGGTACGACCTTAGGTTGACCCCGATATATTTCAGGATCAGAGATCTTGCCCCGAGACGATCACACCTCCGTGGAGGCAAAGATGTCGTCAACATCAAGGCACATGTGAAACCAACAAAGTCCATTAACACTTATATGAGTGTGCTCCGTCACCTCGGAGTCTCTCCTGTGACCTGGACGCTGGGGACATGACAGACTATCCCTTTGAGACAATAGCATGGGAGGAGTTGAACAATTACACCACCAGTTAATGATTGGTACATTCCTCATAACAGCATCATCACGGTGACCCACGGGCCGAGGTGGAGACTCCAAACACGTGGACCTTGAGGGTTTCAGTGACTGATGACAGTTTAGTAAGGGACAAATCAGGTGGATTACGAAAGAGTGGTGATTCAAGAAATAAAATAAGGAGAGGATGCTTTCTCAATACTGGACTT
The DNA here is from genome assembly GCA_947000775.1 of Pterois miles. Classification (NCBI taxonomy): domain Eukaryota; kingdom Metazoa; phylum Chordata; class Actinopteri; order Perciformes; family Scorpaenidae; genus Pterois; species Pterois miles. The sequence continues at coordinate 7,598,520 of CAMQGK010000224.1, read as the reverse complement.
GCCACCAGGAATTCCTTCCCTCCTGATTTGAAAAGAAGAAGTGAGAAGTCGACTCATCTTTCATTATTCTTGGGACCGTTAAGTCAGTTTCACTGATTATGGTAAAAACTGTGGCTCATTTTGAGAGGCTCTTCCTGTGTGCCAACAGGAAACTACTCACACACAAACACTCACACACATGGCGGCGAGACCAGGCGTGCAGCCAGCATGGATTCCAGGAACAGAGTTTCCAAACCTCAAGATACGCAGTGACATATGTTACTGTACAACGAAAAAAAAAAGAGTTTCCCTGCAACTCTCCCTCGCTTTCTTTTTTTGATTATTGTTCATTCATTCCAGTTGCAGGAGAAGAGGAAATAAAAGTGGGTCAAACGCTGACCTCCAAACACCCGACCCCGTCTCTTAGGGGGGAGACTGTTAACTACACAGGCCCCTGTTCTCATTTTCCACCGCTAATCTTCCCTGCCTCCTCCACATGTGGGTCACGAGCCTCCCAAGCATACTGTTCAGAGGAGGAGAGGAGGTGTCCTTTAATTCTTTACAGGAAGTCTTTCCTGTGGTGAAAAGTTCAGGTTTAGTTTGGCAAATGAAGAATACATTAGTTATTCACTGCTTTGTCCTAAGCATCTTTTGTCCAATAATCTATTAATTTAAGATTCACTTCAGATTTTCAGGTATCTCAAGTGGAGTGCATCAACTGCTTCAGCAGAGAAACGGCATCGTTCTGGTGCTATTTATACCCCGTGGTGACCCTAACAGCCAGCAAAGCGCCCAGTCATAACAGCACCATGTAAGGCCATTCGAGAACCACCTCACACATGTATACCAGACTGCTATGATCCTCTCCAAAATGTATGAAAACTCGTACTTGTTTGACAGCAGAAACTGGCCCACTGAATGGCAAGCAGATACTCACAAGGGGTTAGACAAGTCGTCATCACAGCGCTGCATGACAACAATCCCCCTTTGTGACTCCATGTGACTTTGTCCACTAACAATACATTCCTGTCATTTTAAAGCACACGCACACACACCAAGAACCTTCACAAACTGGTGTGTTTATTGACTCAAATATACACCCAGCAGTTAATAAATAACTGCAATGCATGAACATCAGGAGGCAGACACTTCTGCTTTCGATCTGGGTTTGAAATGTTTTAATAATCTACTGTAGCTGTATTTAAATAAAGGCACATTCACTGTCACTGGTACATGAATTAATACTGCTGATTCCTACATGCCAAGAACTTTTCTGATCGTCTTAGTTAAAGACTTTAGACCGTTAGCGCCACATTTTTAAAACTTTAAGACTTTAAGAAATTTAAGCCTTTATAATGAGGTCACCATCTCATCAAACTGCTGCACATTTCCTGTGTAACTTTGACTTTACGCTGCAGACTTCAGTGCATGGGCAACACCATAATTGTCACAGAGGTATTTCTAAATGAGTGACAGATGAAAGTGTTTGTGAGTCACCGCAGTCTAAAAGTTTAGTCTTCCATATGTGGAAAAAAAACCCTGTGGGTTTTTGAAACTCTTCTTTACTACAGCGCACAGCTGTGCCTCATTTCAGGAGTATGCTAAACACAAAGTGAACACATTAAAACAAACCAGAGCCCAAACTTAAACAAAGAAAGCATCCATGAATATTCCCCTATAACAGACATACAGACATACATACACACCACAAGATCTGATGACTGGAAATGAGTGCCATGAACTGGAAAAAAAAAAACTTTAGTTTTAATCTGAAAAGCTGTTGTAGGAGAATTGAGATTATCAGGTGATTATCTACCTGCTGGTAGAGTGGGGCTGACGCCAGGTTCATTCTCAGCACATTTATGGCCTAAAGTGCATTAGGTTCACTCCTTCACCCATTGTGTTATTCGTATGACAATAAATGGCATATTGTAATAATTCATTTGTGGCCAAACTGAATGGTGATGATGTGGAACTAAAATTAAGGATTTCAATATTGCAATATTCATTTTAGTGTCTGTCAGTGATGTATTTATACTTCATATGTATATCTCACCATTACTTAATGTGGATCAGATGTTATAGCCTATAATATTTCCCTTGATTTTATACCTTTTATTCTCTCTCTTCAACAGAGTTGTGCGGTTGTTCTGCTCGTTAGAGTGGTTTGGGACGCTTGAAAATTCATAAAAATTGGCCCACAAGTCAGAACTGGGAAAAACTGCAAATTTCTGCAGCGATCTGGATCAGGGGCGGTCAGTGTTGGGATGATGATGTTAATGCAATTTGGTGGGATCATTGCTCTCACTTTTAAGAACATATTAACATTTTTTAATGTTTTTATCAGATAGGAAGTCAGCCATTTTGGATTTTGTGTGTTCATCTTCTTAAGAATGCACAAAACACTGCACTTATGTTTAAACTATTAGTTCAAACTAGATTTGATGTTGCAGTTAGGCTTAGGTGTGGCACAGCAGCTCTATAGCGCCTCCAATTAATTTTAGCATTTGAACGCATTATTAAATGCCCTTGGTGTACTTGAAACCTGGCACACACATCGAAACCTGTGAACATTGCCAGAATATACGACGATTGGGTTCATGCGTGTTTAGTGGGACTCCATAGCGTCCTGTAACGTGTTGAAGGCCTCAGTTTGAATTTTGTGTATTTTTCATGTATTTCATGCAAATGTTTTCAAACTTCGCCGTTAAGGGTTTATCAGAATATTTTTTTGGAATTTAGTTGTTATAACCCTCCGACTAATGCGTCGCTAGCTTGCAAAGGAATACTCAGCACCTTGAATGATGTCATAGCTCATGTGATAGTACGCCATTTTAGGCACTTTACTTTCAAAACTCCTCTTAGAGGATTCAATGGATCCATCTTAAATTTGTTCAGCAAAATCTCAAGACCTTCACGATGCCAAATTGCAAAGCTGTTGTGTTTTCATGGAATGCATTTGGCCAGGCAGGCAATTTGCATGTTTCACCATGACACAGAAAACCTCACTTTTCAATGTCCAATCAATCCAATCAAATTTCACATGCTGGGTAAGAGTCCAGACCTGAAGACATTTATAACTTGGAATTTATTCCCAAGTATTTAAAAATAACAACAAGTTTATCTGCTTTTCTATTTGCTTCAGAGTGGAAAGTGCATTATGTATGTATAGTATAGTGTCTTATAAGTGGGTTGGGGACTGTTATGTAGCCTACAATATGATGCTCAAAATATTAATTAATTCAATCAATTAAGTCAAACCCTTAAAAGCTATCTGAATGAGGTGATATTGTATGTGAGCATTACTTATTAAGTTGAGCAGGGGAGGGGGTACACACAAAAAATGCAGATTTTCCAGCATCCCACTTCCTCCAGGGAGCTGCAGAGGGGAGGACGCATATAAACACTGGTGTTTAAGCCGCACCCTTTCTCGTTGACAACCGCTTGTTTCCGCGTTGGTTCCACCCACCTGAAATTTGAGACGAGCCGGCAGCACGGACGGATGTGATTGGCTGTTTGATTGCATTCTACAACGGAACAAACCAATCACAGCGCGGTGCGTAAATCCATTCATACACGCCTAAATTGTAAACCACACTGCGTTTCCTCTTATTATTATCATTATATCATAACTGTCCTTATTGTAGTCATACCAATTATTGCATTTATAGGAGCTTTTCGGGTAAAATTCAGAATGAACCAATTGTTTCACATCTCAAAGTAATTCACCAGTCATATTCACTGCAGGAGCTTATCGTGTACACATTTAAATTTGTAATAGACCTGTGCAAACAGCTCAAATGACGCCAAAAATATGTCTTGGGGGCATAAATGTTGACTGGTGGAGTATTCTTGATACTTATATGTGCAACCACAATGAATCAGCCTCGCCAACTTTGAAACATGCGTGCATCCCTCTGTGCGGTAAAGAAGGTACTTGCCAGGAAATGTCTTACCTGCTGCAGGCGAAAAATGAATCAGCATCAGCAGACACCAGCATGTGGACACCCCGACGAGTCCCGTCCACATCCCAAACATGTCCTCTCTTCCTTATGTGTCCTTATTTGACCGCTAAAGAAGAGTCAAGTCAGCTGTGATGACTGCAGAGTGGGTTCACGGCAAGGTCTGTGCGTAAAAAAACAAGGCTCTGGATGAGACGGAGACGGCAGACAGCAGAGTCAGGGAGGCTGTGCGTAAAAGGCGAGTGCCAGCAAAATATTATGTGGTCCGAGTCACATCTGACGATTTTTCTATGAAGCTGACATCAGGGCGGGGCTAAACCAGTGGTGTGATGTTTGAAAGTGGACGTGGGCACCGCCATGGGGAGGAGCCACAGTGTTGCTATATCACTTGTGCGTGCGTGTGTGTGTGTGTGTGTGTGTGTGCGTGTGTGCGTATTACTATGTGTTGTGAGGACATGAATCTATTTACACAGTCACATAGGCAAAATGCACATCCCCTTAACATAAAACATTATATTTTAGGGTGAGGACTTGATTTAGGGTTAGGGTAAGGTTAGGTTTCAGTTGAGGTTAGATTAAGGGTTAGGATTGAGTAACAGTTACACTTGCAAACACGACTGTGTGTGTGTGTGTGTGTGTGTGTGTGTGTGTGTGTGTGTGTCATCCACCCATCTCCTGTGTGTGTCAGTGTGTGTAAAAGTGAGAATGAATGAGAGAGAATGATGAGATAACATTAGAAAAGGGAGAAGAAAGAAACCCTGTGTTTATATGAAAACCACATGTGAGCATGTGCTCACACATGAGGGGCTGCTTCCTAAGTCTGTTCAATTGTAACCATGTTTCTTCATTTACGTTGTTTCCTAGCATCTCTTCCTGGGGTGCAAGGAAATGACGCAAGTGAGGGAAACGTGGATGAAATGTGAGACTTTGGATGCAAGCGGGGAGTGCCTGTAGGTTTGTTGTGGGGAAACTAAAGGGTTATATTGTTTCCCACGGAGATGACGTGGAGGCCAATCTTCCCCAACAGCTGTCTTATTCAAATACACAGAGAAACTCTCGCCACATCTCTACAGAGTTTAGTTTGCCCATGTGCTTGTCTTTTTAGTTCAAGAGGAGAACTGGATTTAGTCGGCCATCTTTTATCAGCTAGTATGAAGAGGAGAAATGATTTTAACAATCAAGAACTGTTTCAGTGTTCAAACAGACTTGTGGGAATTGTCAGTCCTTTAAAGGAAAAGCCAAATACAGGATATAAATCTACATATTTTAAGGATGTATGGATTATTATTTCCTAAATATAACCAGTCAACTTGTCAGCTACTCTTATTACTGGAATATGGGACAGAATAATCTAACGATGCCGCATCTGAATTGGTCTTAAGAAGTCTGGATATCGATAAGTCAGACTGTACGCTGTATACTGTATGCTGCTATAGCAACATATAGTACTGAACTTTACTTATAGAATATTCAAATGTAAAATATTAGGTTAATGTGCATTCACAGCCACTGCATTGTGTTCCTCCTCAAAAGCAAACAGAACATTTTCTAAACAAAACATCACCATTAGTAATGGTGTAAATCATGTCTTTGAAAGACAATAAGCTGTACTGTTTTAGTAGCTCAGTCATGTTTTCCATGGAAGTGATATTCACTGGGAGAAAGTGCACTATGTCACTTCTTATCCCTCCTTTTCTGCTGATTTATCCCAAAAGATAAATGAAGAATCCAGCTTCAAAGGCCTTGTTTTGGAAAGGTGATTCAGAGTTTTCCTGAATTTCCCCCCACATCTTTATTCATGCATCAATCACATGCACAGCTCAGTTTCTCAGTAACACCTTAACTCAACTTAACAGATTAGAGTAGTGAAGCCTCAGCGTTGGGTTGTGCAATGGTTAGCACTGTCACAGCAAGAGGGTCACAAGTTCAAATCCAGCTTCAGGGGCCAGGGGCCCTTCTGTGTGGAGTTTACATGTTCTCCCCGAGTGGGTTTTCTCCCGGTTCTCCGGTTTCCTCCCACAGCCCAAAGACATGCAGGTTAACTGTTGACTCTAAATAGGTGTAGGTGTGAATGTGAGTATGAATGGTTGTTTGTGTCTGTCAGCCTTGCGATAGGCTGGCAACCTGTCCAGGTTGTACCCCACCTTCGCCCAGTGTCTGCTCGGATCGGATCCAGCCCCCTGCGACCCCGATTAAGTGGAAGTCTCAGTGTTGAATGGATCGATGGTCTTAATGAGTTTGTAATGCAGCGTCTGTGTAGTGGAGACAGTTTTGGAAACCACAGTAATATTTAATATATGTGTGTGTGTGTGTGTGTGTGTGTGTGTGTGTGTGTGTGTGTGTGTGTGTGTGTGAGAGGGGGAGGACCTTCGCCTGGCTCTTGGCTGAATCAGGGAATGAGCTGTAGGAGGTATTCCTGGAATGTCGAAAAAGCGGCTGGATTACATACTGCTACACCCACCATCACTAGACACACCCGGAGAGGCATGCGGAGAGGGCTTTGTGTGTGTGTGTGTGTGTGCATGTGTGTGTGCAAAGTATATTTCCGAACACCTGTGCACGATTTGGTAAAACATCAACCTCACTGACTTCCGAAGAAGACAGTAACAAGTGAGTCACACTGAGTGACTATATCAGTGTAAAGAAATCCCCTCAATCTGAGACTCATAAAATGAGACAACAGGTCTTTTTCACTGCAGATGTTTTGATTTATTATAGTAGTGAAACCACAGGTGTTACTAATATAATCAATAGTGGCTCTGTTCTACTCAAATTCAGTCATTGTCATTGATTGTTTATGCCTGTGCTTTTCATACTGTTGGTGCCTTCAGATGGGGTCATGTTTACCATATGAACGCCCCCTCATGTCGTTTTCACAACCCTGTGAGTGGAAAGTTTCTGGAAGCTCCCATTTCATGACTTGTGACAGGTTTGTTGATGTTGTGAGAAATGGTGCAGCCCATGGAAATTCATTTACTGGAGCATTATAAGTTAATAAAATAACTAATTCTAGTCACATATTGTTTTTCTTGGTAATTTTATAATATGTCTGCATGAATGTTGATATTCCCAACAACCTCAATTTTCTCAACCGCCATTATGTCTTTGCATTTTCTTCGTTATGTTACCCACTTGCTAGCTTGCTAAATTGTCCGCCTCTGTGGCTTCTAGACTCGGACAGTAACGTTAATATTGCCGTTGCTTCACAGCGGCATTCCACATGACTTAACCACTCAAATGCAACGCATGTCATGTTCACGACTTCCCATTTTGTAAACACGAGCTCCATTTGAAGGCACCAGGCGACAAGTCAAAATATCTTCTGTGTAAAAGGTCTGTTGTTTCTCTAACCAACTTTGACCACCATGTTTGGATGATGTTTTTTTTTTTTGAGCTGCAACGACTAATCTATTAGTTGTCAAGTACTGAATTAATCAATGACTATTTTGAAAATCGATTCCTCAGTTTGAGCAAGCTTTTGTTGCAATTGAAGTTCTGATTCTAGCACAATGGTGAGATTTGTGCCTGGTCTTCTATTAGTTTTGGTGAAGAGCAGCACAAGCTCAAGCCCAAGGGCCCTATTTTAACTATTATATGCTATTTCAGCATATAATTATTCAATAAGTAATTCCAAAGAAATTTCAGATAATTTACTTGCTAATTATCACCTATTACCATGAAATTTGCAGACCTGCAAAATGAAGTGTTAACAAAAGTCCTTGATATTGAGTATTTTATCTTTTTTGTAAGATGCAATGTTTTTAAAAGTAAAGTGCTTTTAATGTTCTATGATGCAATATTTGTTCTCTCTATCAATACTTAATGCCATAACCCTTCTATGTATTTTCCTGCCCAGGGACTGCTGATGAAATTTAGCTATCCTGCTAACTCAGGGACAGTCACTGACTGTCTATTGTCCCTGCTGAACGAATAAATGAATTAATTGTCAGCAAATTAATTAATTTTAATCAATTGTTGATTAAAAAAAGTGGGTGGGGGGGTGATCAGAAATTCAGAGGTCCTGACCTCCAGGTAAACTGATTAGTTCGTCCTCAAATATTCCTCTCTGCGAGCACCAGTGCAGAAAACATGAAACATCAAGTTAAATGAGGACCACATATATACATCCATGTTGGTCTCAGCAAATCCATCCAGGCAGGCCTCCATAGAGCCTTGACTTCTTATCATATACTTGTCTCTAAACCAAACAGAGAGCAGCCACAGTATATACTGAACACTACTTAATCTGGATGCGAAAATCATGTTCAGTGTCTCAAGGCCAACAGATTTGATAAGTCTACACACACAAGAACACACACACTTGTCCTGGGGGCCTGAGAGTGTCTTTATGTCTGTGGTGTGTGTCGTTTTGACAGCTCAAGGTCTTACAGTCATTCAGGCCTTTTTACGTATGCATCTAAACATTTGCGTTGTGGATTGTAACTTAAAAAGCAAATAAGCTTGTCAGATAAACCAGCTTTTGTTCCCAGTTCCTCTGTTCCTCTACTGCCTACAAATACAGCAAAAGATGAACTTCATTTGAAAGACCTTTTATTGAATCTATAAACTGCAGTCTGTTAGTTTTCATTGTTGACACGTATGACTGAAACACAGAAGTATAAGGGTCATTATGAAGCTAATAAAGGGAACTGTGTTCAACAATAGAATAGGTTTTGTAGATTTACATGAATGTTACTCCAAGTAGAGCTTTAGACAGTTATCCATCTTATCAGCAAACAGAGGAAGTCATATGTGAACATATAAACTCTTGTGTTGAAGATGTGAGCCTCAAACTAACTAACAACTAAGTTAGTTTGAGGCTGCTGCCTCGTGTGTGCCCTACCCCCCTGACAGATGCTAACAACTGGTTTTGAGTTGCTGATGGGATCCAGGAGTTCCTAGAAATCAGGAAACCGAGTCCGCCCCCCTTCGCCCTCTTCTCTGTAAGGAGCAAACGCTTCGACCCCCAACACAGACCTCACTGTCGGGGTTCTGTTTAAAACCACACGCTTTCCCACATCCAGACACGTGCCAAGTTCCCTCCTAACGGACGCTCAACGTGTTTCTCTCAGTGCCAGCCGCTAACAACTCCATTAACATAAATATGAGGGGTCTAGCAAGGTTGTTTATGTCACCTGGAAAAAGAGCCTCTTTATTCATGTATTTACATGACCTTACTGAGAAGTGAGTCGAGGTTTTATGTTGATTTTATATTCTATGTTATGTTGTTGGGAGTAAGGTCATGCTGGGCCAAAGCAACCTCTAAATTCCCAGGAACTGATGAAAAGTCTTTGATTTCAGGGACATTTTGGGGGAAAGTTTCAGCAGTAAATACACAGGGTGTTTGTATGAGACCTCCTCCTAGTGGTCAAACACATGCATTACATCTGGCAGATTTAATGATGGAAGTCTAAGAAGAAGAAGAAGAAGATAGTCCTTTATTAGTCCCACGAGGGGAAATTCAATTTTTTTCACTCTGTTGTTAACTTATACATGGTACATGCAGACCCGAACACACACACATGCACAAACATGCAACAATGGAGAGATGTCAGAGTGAGGGGGCTGCTCCTGACAAGCGCCCCGAGCAGTTGGGGGTTTGGTGCCTTGCTCAGGGGCACCTCGGCAGAGAGGTAAACTGGCACCTCTCCAGCTACCAGTTCACACTCAGTTCTTGGTCCATGGCGGGATCCTCCGGTTCCCAAGCCAACTCCCTACAGACTGAGCTACTGCCGCCCCAAGCTAAGTCCCGCCTAAGCTGTTTAAGGCTGCAGTCAGTCACCTTGCGCAAATACGATACAAGTATTTTTTTTATAAAACACAAAATCCTGACAATAGTGCATGAGACAGGTAACCTGAAAAAAAAAATCATGTGCCTCCACTGCTCCTAATGGCATCTGTAAGTTTCTACAGTGGCCACATCTAAACAACCAATCACAGCTGAGAAAGACTGAGGCCCATCTGCCATGTTGAAAACAGTCAAGCACCGCCCAGCAGCTGGAGCAACAGCTGGAGCTAAACAGTAACTACAAGATGCTTCTGAAAACGTCTGAGGAGAGAAATAATTACAGTAACAGAATATTGATTCATATTTGATCAGTGTTGCCTAGTTTGACCGTTAGATCGAAGTTCACAAGTTTCAGAGGCAATGATTGACAGCTGATGTAGAGACAGCTCGGCTCTGATTGGTTGTTTTCCTCCAGTCTATTAAATCTCATCAATGACATTAGGAGCACAGGAGGACACATAGGCACATGATTCTTTTTAGATTACATGATTACCATGCACTACTGTCAGGATATAGTGACCATTTTATAAAAATAACTTTTTAAAAATTTGTTCAAAGTTACCAGCTTTGGCTTTAAAGTTTATTGGGCCTGAAATGTAAAGCCCAGTCCGCTACAAGGCTTTTCATTGTCTTCAAAACATCAAAAACAAACCTGATCAGAGTAAAGTGAAAGTCGGCGCAGCAGTGCTTTTAGTAGGCCGATTTATGTAAATCAACTCATCTTCATCACTGACAACTAAAGCCTCTAAAATCATCCTTTTTCCTCAGTTATCTCCAGCTATTAGGTATATAGTGAATACATCATACAGTCTACCAGAGCCCAGTGATGTCTTGTAATAGCATGTTTTCTTCAGCCAACAGTCTAAACAATATTCAGTTTACTGTAATACAAGACAACGATAAGCAGCAAAATAGCATATTATGGATGGTGGAACCAGCAAATGTTTGACATTTTTGCTAAAAAAAAGTGACTCAAATCATTTTATCAGTTAAAACAGTTCATTTTCTGTAGACTCAATTATTTCATCACTACATCACACAAACGACAACATTCGCTTTTACTGTGATTTATTGTTTTGAGTTCCAGCGACGATGACCACAACACGACACAGACAGATCCCAATAATTCAGAGGAGAAGACGTTGATGCTTTGGTTGCATGTTGTTCACTCTACCATAATGAAAAAAGTACAGTACTGAACTTACGAGCTGTACACACGTGCATTGACATTATACTCTAAAAAATACTCTATACAGCAGTATATCCAACACCGTACAGCCATGAGGCATTCACAAACAGAGAGGAGCCACCGTCCCTCTGGTCCTTTGTCTTAAAATTAAAAACATAAAAAGTGCCAAAGTACATTGAACAGTTCAGAAATCCTAAAATCACCACACTACAACTGAAGGAGAAGCAATTCAAGTTACAGTACTCATTGATGAATTACGACCTCATGATTCTTTAAGTCTACAATCAACAGTTATAAGTGCTTATATTGGAAGTGTAACGCAGCAGCAAGGTTGTTTTTATACTGTACTTTATATACAGTGACCTGGACCCAACTCCATTAAACCTCAATCAGCTGTGGCGAGTTGCTAAAGAGCTTCTGAGAAGTCTGGAAACACCCTGCGCCCACAGCGGGCTGGTTTTACAACTCAAACAGTGAGCACCGGTCACAAAAATGTGATGTGCACACACCTCGGTAATCACAGTGGCTCCACAGTGGCTGACTGTCTTTACAACACACAATGCCACAGTGAAGCAGAGGTGAAACATCAGGTTTGAAATACATCCAGGTAAGGTAAGGTAAGGTAAGGTAGTAGCTCTGTCTGAAAACATTTTCTGTTTACATTCAACATTGTTTACTTCACTTTACTGGCTCCTGCCATTTCTAACCCCTCAGGTTAGCTGAGGACTTATTTTGATCAAGATTTAGTCCAAAAAAATCTGGATAAATACAGACATCATAGGAAATAAAATGTCTTACATCAGAGTTTAACTAACTGAACCTTTATTCCTCTTAACGACTGATTAGATTACATGTAATGGCAACACTTAAAGTCTCTCTATTTAGCATTCATAAGCAGTATATAAACACTTAATAAGTGGTTTATAACACAATAAGGTAGATATTAGCATTTATTAATGTATTTGTCAACAGCTATAACTCCTCCTGTGGGCATCCATAAGGGGAGGCTGAATAAACAAATAATGAATTACAAGATAGTAAAACAACAATATAAAATATGTCTTCATAGGAGAATTACAATTAATGTACATCAATAAACACATAGCTGCGTGGAACTACATTACAGTGTTATCAACCACATATTAAATGTTTATATACCACTTTTTAATGGTAAATATGGGGACTTAAAGTTTAGTGTTACTGTTGCAATTGTTGCTATGCAGAAATATGACGTTATAAATGGCTTCAGGGCATTTGCAGTATATTTCTGAGTAGACTCCTGGTAGTGTTTTAACACCTAATACACTGACAACATTAATTAAAAACTGATCAAAAACTCTCCTGAAAATGCACACAAAGATAAAAAGCTGTTGAGATACTTCTTCCAGACTGAGCCTCAGCAGAGAAACACAAACAAGTTTAATGCAGCAATGTGCATAGTCCAATTAATGTGTGTATATTTATAATATTGTGATATACTGTTTCCCTGTGACGGCGCATCTGTTCCTGTACTGACGGTATCGCAAACCTTTCCTTCTGTTTGAGTCTTACGACATCATGACTGAGGGTGGATGGAACTGACGGAGGCATGTTTTATTTATGCAGCGCTCGAGGTGGTGGAATATCCCTTTATGCCCTGTTCTCTCCCACATTACAGTACAGTTCAGGACTCCTCGTCAGTGGCACTGGGCGAGCGCTCCTGGAGGAGAGATAAAAGAGAAAACTAGAAAATGTCTACAATATTTTTGAACCTGCAGCCGCATCTGTATCTACAATAAAAATACACCTGATAAGACTGATAATTTGACGACACTCATAGGATATAATATGGATATTTTTGTGATCAACTATAAAATTAAAGTTTGTAAAGGTGAGAGGAAGTGGAATGTGTCATGACTTATTTTTATTGAAGGAAGTGTTATAAGAGTTCATGAGAAAATTATGAAAACGTCCAAAAATAACATCTCACAATGTGAAGAAACGGCTTTAAAGTTCCTAATTACATACTAAAAACCTTCCACCAAGTTGAAATGAAATCAGCCAACAGGTTTTTTTAATGGATCCTGCAAACCAAAACACAACCTCCTTGGCAGATATAATCAAGAACGAAGAGAAAATAAGCTGCAATTTTAATATATTCTGCAGGACTGAGCTGCTGCATGCTGTCAACTGTCTGCTGAGATCAGACAGGCAGAAGCATCAGGACTGATCCGAGACTTCACCTGCACATCCATCCATCCATCCATCCATCCATCCATCCATCCATCCATCCATCCATCCATCCATCCATCCAAGTACAAAATATTCTCACTCCCTGAAGGAATATAACATTTTTAACCTGATCATAGCCTATAATTGGTCTTTTAACAAAACACGACCATATATCACTATAAACAAAACAACAGTACACATGAATATGTAGGTAGTTCATCCTTTGTTTGGACTTATGCTGGGATTAATTCAGTTTCATTTTTAAACTGTGATTTTGGCTTCCAACGATTATGAAAACAAGATAATCGAGACTCGACTTCACACGACTTTCACCGTACTCAGCAAGAAAGGGACGGCTGGTAGGTGTGGGAGGATCCCCTCGTTCGACCTCTGGCCCTGGCCGCCGCATTTCCTCCTGGCTCTAGGTTGGCTACGAAAGGCCTGGCATGTATAGCAGTCCTTGCTCGGACTTCCCAGGCACTTGGTGCTTGCTGCACCCTTTTTTCCCTGCAAGGAGGGACGGGTGTGACTGTCAATCTGGGCGGACAGTCCGTCGGGGGTCTGAGGCAATGTCATAAACCCACCTGACCCATCTTGAAACCTGGATCCCGTCTCATTTACTACGCTTTGTGGGTGTGACCTTTTTGTAGTGTCATAACCATTCATATCTATACAACCAGTGTGTTTATGATTAAATCGTTTACGAGAGCACAAAGATCATCATAGATCGAGCCTCTTCATTTTGTTCTCAAGGTGCACCAGATTGATGCATTCAACTTTAAAATGCAAAAACTCTTCTTTCTAAATTCATGATGTTTCCAAACTTAATAAATAACCATGGTCTTAACATCAACCAAAATAATCCTGATTTTTAAAATGATTTTTGCCATAATTGAGCAGCCCTAGTTTAGACCTCTTATTAACAGATTATCATTAACTGTATGGTTAATCTGTTTCAGTCAATAAAAATAGGCACAGTGTTATGCTAATTTAGATGTATACAACTATGGTAGTATTACCCAGGTTGTAAATGATGAAAGTTCCCTTTAAAACTCAAACCGGTCCTCATAAAGACACACACACACACTCAATGAGTTACCTCTTCCTGTTCATCCTCAGAGTCGTCGTCACTGACAACAGGTTTGGCTCTAGTGCGTCCTGTTCGTCTGCTGCGTCCCTTCCCCCGATCTCCACCTTTATCCTTCCTTCCCAGACGGATCTTCACTTTCACTGAGCGAGCTGGAGACAAACACACACACACAACATGTTTATGGTATAAATAAAACTACTCTAAGCGTGACAAGGTATTTTAATGTCATCTGAACAATATAACTGATGCGGAACTAAAGTGTCTCAAGTGAAAAATGATCAGTGAGAAAACGGACATCACAAATACAGACAGTAAACCACAAATTTACTAAAAGATCCTTTCTATTATACAGACAAATTAAAAGTCAAAAGCAGCCCTCTGCTGCTGTCTTCACATGGACATGCTTACATTCAGACTCCGATCCTTCCTCCAGCTCCTCCTCCTCTTCCTCACTGTCCTCCCCCTCACTTTCCTCCTCCTTCTCGATCTTTTGCCTCAAACTGGTGAACACTGACTGGAGGACGATGGAGTCTTCATAGATCTACTCACACGGTGGAAAACGTGGTAGAAAACATTTGTTTATCATCAACGTCATGCACATACAGGTATGACGACCCCTCCACTCCACTAGGTGTCCTTTTGCTGGTTCTTTTTTGCAGGGTGGAGGGTTGTCAGGCTGAGTGCTGAGAGCTCAGTGTGGTCAGGATATAAAAGCTCCCTCCCTTCCCACAGACGGCTCCCCTTCCTTGGTTGGCACAATTTTGGTTTTGTTTTTGCGGCAGACTTTTTCATGGACTCACACATGCCTACATTACTGATTAGTGACTTTCCATGGTTGTTTAGTTATTTATTGTTAATTTAATGCATTAAAGCTTTATATCACTTTCAAACTCGTCTGGTCTCACGTTTTTGTTGCAGCCTTTGAGCTGTTTTGTAACACAGGAAACACAACACTGTCTGTCCTCAATTCTTCATGTATGATTACTAAGACTTAAGGTTTTTATGATGGGGGGAAATAAACAGAAAAAGTTGTCTGTCATGCATGATATAGACATCTGCTGGACTAATCAGCAACAAGATGCATAATTTCTCCAGTGATGTAGCAGTTATAGCTTTAACAATAACCTTTATTTAAAAAGGTGTAGTGTGTAGGATTTGAAGACATCTAGTGGTGTGGTTGCAGACTGCAACCAACTGAGTACCCCTCTGCTTACTCCTCTCTTTCCAAGACTACTGTAATGTGAGCCGCTGAGTGCAAAAGCGTGGTAACATCATTCACCTTGCTCAGAGGCCATCTTTACCATGATAACACTACTTTAAAAGCAACAGAAATCAGACGGCAGCTGGTGGTACCACGGTTCGTCACTCTGTGGCTCAAGTTACCGCAGTTTCACAAGAGTGTCGGAGAACTACGGTGGCGTTTAGGTAACATAAAAACGTGAAAGGCTAGTGCAAGTGCTACTGCAGAAACATGGCGATGCAACATGGCGGATTCTGTGAAGAGGACCTGCTCCCTATGTAGATGTGAAGGGCTCATTCTATGCTAACGAAAACACAATGTTTCTTATTTTCAAATGATTAAACACTAAAGAAAATAGTTATGAATATTACATTCTATTTCAGCCAATAGATCCCCCAAAATGTTACACACTGCTCCTTTAAAGCTTTGTGATCAAGGCAATAAGAAAATATATACGCCGATCAGCCATAACATTAACAACATTATGACCAGTGACAGGTGAAGTGAATAACATTAATTCTCTCATTACACTGGCACCTGGCAGTGGGTGGGACACATTAGGCAGCAAGTGAAGAATTTGTCCTTAAAGTTGATTGGTGCTAGGAGCAGAAAAAATGGCGTAAGGATGAGAGCGACTTTGACAACAGCCAAACTGTGATGGCTAGTCGACTGGGTCAGAACATCTCCAAGGCTGCAGCTCTTGAGGGATGTTCTTGGTCTGCATGTGTCAGGACTTAACAAAAGTGGCCCAAGGAAGGAAAACCGGTGACCCAGCGACAGGGTCAGGGACGGCCAAGGCTCAGAGATGCAAGTGGGTAGCGAAGGCTGGCCCGTGTTGTCTGATCCAATAGAAGAGCTACTTTGTTGTGTTGCTGCGTAGCCGCAGACCAGTCAGCCAAAGCTGACCAAATGTTATGGCTGATCGGTGCATAACAAAAGAATACGGTAGGTTTCCTAAACACAGTATAGGACAAGAAATGGCTGAGATATGAAAGTGAGACAAAAGGAACTGCTGTAAAGGGTAAAAATCAAGCATACACCAAGTGAGGGGTGTACACACTACCCTAACTGAACAGTACACAGTAGAGATGAAGACAGCAGCTGTTTTTCTGCACACAGCCGGCCTCACCAGTGATCCCTCCAGGTTGAAGGTTTGAGCATTTTGGAACAGCAGCATGACGTCTCTCTCCAGGTCACCCAGACTGCGGTAGCGATGACCTCGAATCCTCTCCTACACCGAAGATACAGTATGTACATACACTTTGTAAATAAGAGAAAGTAACATGTGATGTGTATCTGCTAATCTATACATTTTCTTGTTGTATGGACTAGCCTTTTTTCCTGATCTAACCTTGATCTTCCTGAAGTCCACGGGCTTGCGGATCAGTTCGTAGTACTCTGGCAGCTCTTTTCGAGATGGCAGCTGGATGAACACCTCGCTTAGCTGACGCCCACTGGCGCTGCAGGAAATCACATCATCAGGGTGAGATAAAACACTTTTCTCAACATGTCCTCATGAGAGACTGAATTCATCACATCAAATGTCACTTTCTTCATTTATTCTGTTTGAACTCTACAGGTTAGAGATAACTGATAACTTTCAGAACCACTCTTATCTATGCATAAATATGTTAATATTAGCGATTGACTTCTTTTTTGTTTTTCTTTTTTTTTTTAAGAAAAACTCTACACATACACACGTAAACCACAGCTGCACATTTTCACACATAGGCCAACATATAAAACCCAATTAATGAAAAATCTATAAGTCCACACTGCATGCATTTAGATCCTTAAGTCCTGCCAGTGGTACAGACAGATATTTTCTCATGTGTGTTGCTGGCTTATGGAAAATTTGATACGGTGTATTATTTTACTGAAACACTTTGTGCAGATTAGAGCAGTATAACATTGCACAGTGCAAAGGGTATATAAGACCTAGTGAAAACACATATCTGAGGATGAATGAATAACTTCTATGCAAATCTAGCACTCTTTCTTTCACTTACTAGTATGTGCACTGGTACAAAGTAGTGTCCATGTGTCTGATGCCATTTTTCATGACATATAATGATAATATAATCTTAAATGTCTGATTTGGTGTGGGTCAAACTCACACATTTCAGGAAATGTGTGCAAGCAGTTGTGAAAACTATATGATGACTTTTTTCAGCCTCTAAAAGTGTTCAAGGAAGTGCAATATCACCTCTCTTTTGAAACTGGTCTAACACTAAAAAATGAGTAAGGGGTCCATAAAATTCTTGCAACGTCTTTAATATCAGTTAAAAAGCAGCAGAAAACATGCAAGCTACCTGTCTTTATACTTGATGACAGCATCCACGATCTTCTTCATCTTCTTTGTGAGGGCGGGGGGGTTGGGGGAGAGTTTCTCAGCAGGTGGTCGTCCCCTCTTTCTCTGCCTCTTCCCATCTTCATCTTTGTCTCCTCGTCCTCTTCCTCCCAAGGAAGACGAGGGACCAGGGAGATCCAGGTCGCGGTCCCGCTTCCTCTTTCGGGTCGTCTTTTTGTGTCGTACCTCCTCCTCCATCTCCTCCAGTGTTCCCTCCTCTATCGCCTGCACGGGAAACACAGACTGTGAGATCAAAATAAATGTATTGAAATCACAAAACAGGAATCAAAACTTTACTCCAGAGAGCAAAGAAGTTGTATTTTGTGTTTAAATTTGAATTTGACAACCCTGCCCTTTCCCCATGAGACTAATAACCTTGAGCCACTGCTTCTCCGTCAGCGAGTCGCTGTAGTCCACCTCCTTCCGCTGCCGAGAACCTCGTCCAAACATTTTCTCCTCCTCCTCCTCGCAGGTCAGCCGTTCGACCTCAGCGTCGTCCTTCATGATCCAAGTGGGCAGCTCGTCCTCCTCCATCAGACGAGGTTTTCGCCGCGGGTTACGAGCCTCCTCACGACGCCGGTCTAGGTCCATACGCTGAAGGATGGAGAGGAAGAAAAACAGGGCAACGAAACAAATATGTAGGGAGAGGATTTTACGGCTGTAGGTGAGGACTTTTATGAGCTGTCATTTATCTTCCAAACACTGACCATAAACTGGTCGAACTCCTCCTCGCTCCTGGCAATCATCTGGTTGACTGTCTCGTCATCTGGCACCTCATCCTCCTCCTGAACACAGCAGGCACACATTGGCAAGCAGAGCATAAGCAAGCTCTAAATGCTTTAAAATGGTGTGTTTCTGGTGCGCGCACACACACACATTAATGCGTAGACACACTTCCTGTCCCCAGACCTCGTCTTGCTCCTCGTGCTCCAGGATGGCCTGCAGGAAGGCCCTGCGCTCGTGGCTGGAAGACTTCTGGTCAAACATGCCAGCCTGAATGACCTTTTGGTCCACGTTCAGTTTGTACTTGGCAGCAGCCAGGATTTTCTCTTCAACACTGTTGACAGTGCAAAGACGCAGCACGCGCACTTCATTCTGCTGACCGATACGGTGGGCTCGGTCCTGAGCCTGCAGGTCCTGGAGGAGGACAAAGAGAGTCAGTGTAGGCAAAAATGTTTCTCTGTGTCTGGAGAACAACAGTGAGTCTCCTATTGTTTATAGACAAGAAGGCAGAAGTCAACAAGCTGACATTACTGAGGTGGCACCTCACTTGTTAACCCACATATAACGCGGTAGTGTTACGAAAGGATTTTACTTCTTTTGATGAGAAATCTGTCCAACATGTTGAAAATACTCGGGCTGTTCTTGACCAGGGAAATCTTAGTCGACTAACACTTATACAATTTTGTTGACTAATCAATCAATCAATTAGTTGATTTAATCAACAGATCTGTGAAACTGAGTTTCTCCACAAAGAATCACACAAAAGCACCACTTTAAATCTTGTGTTTACCAGAGATGTGCCCATAAGTTTCTAAGAAACTACAATTACCACTTCCTGGTTGTATGCCTACACCAAGCAAGTTGCACTTTACATCCATGTTTGTAAAATGTCATCACTTCATCATTTTATCCTATATTTTTATCCCAATAGGCATTTATGTGAAAATAATTAGCATATTCATTTTTGAGTTATGGCCAAAAATGTGTTTTGTGAGGTCACAGTGACCGTTGACTACCAAAATCGAATCACTTCATCCTTGAGTCCATGAGGACATTTGTGAAAATTCACTCAAGACGTTCCTGAGATATCGTGTTAACGAGAACGGTACAGATGGACATATGTAACTCCGGCCACAGTTACAAAAATCTGGGCCAACTAAACCAAATCCTGATGTTTCAGTCAAATGCTGAGTGACAAAGGGCCGACCAAACCTTTAAAGACTGACAGTCAGTCTTCACAGAGCAGATGGTGGACCACCATCCCATGTTTCCAGGTAGAAATTTCACTTTTACAGTATTGGGTTGGAATTTCTTTTAATCATGCATGTAGGAGCCAAAGTGTGTATTTGGCCTGTTGTTTATTACTATTATTACTATTTGTTTAGGCTACACAAATTCTTTGGTTATCATCACTTGCAGTAATTGGCACAGGGATGTGGTTTCACCTATTTTTACCCGTTCACTTGGACAAAGAGGGTGAGTTTAGTTATTCCAGTTAGCCTGATTGAATGTAATTCCTTTAATTTACTAAAAAGTAAAACGCATCTGGACTTTTGGACTTTTTGGAATGAGTTACACAGTGAAGATCCTACTTCAGCCTCTTAAATGACAGTAGTCGCTACAATGCATTACTGTTAAATACAATGCAAGAAAGCATAGAGCTTGGTGAATAAATCATAAGCTAGAAACTCAAACAAACTGACTACTAGTAACCATTTATTATCTTGTCCTGACCTCTGGATTCTGAATCTGAGGTCTCTGTGCTGCTGCGTTCATGTCTATTATTATGTGTGTGTGTCCTGCAGACACTAGCTTCTAACTGCTAACTTTTACACAACTTGAAGTTGATATCAGCTTGATTTTTGATTAAATGGTGTCTTTTATCAGTTAAAATAAACATGCAGCACACCTGATGTGGGTTCCAGTCTGAGTCAAAAATAACCACAGTGTCGGCAGACTGCAAGTTGAGGCCGAGGCCTCCGGCTCTGGTGCTCAGGAGGAAGATAAAATACTCTGACCCTGGTTCATTGAATGTCTTCAGTAACATGCCTCGATCCTCAGCTTTTGTAGTGCCTGAGAAGTAAGAATAGTGGGAAAAGAGAAAGCACATGGGGAAAATAAAGGATAAAACAGAGCAAGAAAGACAGAAGGGTTAGCAGAAGATTGAATGAAATATGAATGAAGGAAAAATTCACCAACACAAGTAAACTGTCTCACCATCCAGACGCAGATACTTGAAGCTGCGATAGGCAAAGTAATCCTCCATGATGGTCATGAGAGAGGTCATCTGACAAAAGAGCAGCACTTTATGATTTGTGGCTCTCAGCTTCGGCAGGATTCGATCCAGCACCTCAAATTTTCCTGATGCCCGATACAGGTCAGGACTGACGTAAAGGAAGGTGGACTCGGTTACGAGGGGTTACCGTTGAACGTGTGTGATCTTGACCTAAAGTTGAATTAGAACTTACCCCTGGACTATCCCACCAGAGAATCCTAAATGTTCAGAGAAAGATTCCTGCAAAAAGCAATCAACAATGTTGTCTGTAATTCAGTCACATACACAAAGTCAAACACGTCAGTATGTGCCTTTATTTTCAAGCTGTAGTATCACCACAAAGACAGAAAGATTGTTCACGCACATATATTCTGATAAATCTACACAGTAAAACGAATAACTGGAGACAAAATGTTTTGCATGACTTTCCTCAGGAGTACCTCTATTTGCTGAAACATGTAAGGGTGGTTACAGATCTTCCTCAGTTGCATGATGGTGTTCATCAGAGTCTTTGTGCCTCCTTTACCCTGGTAAACACATGGAGACAAAATGTACAGCTCGTAATCACAATTTTATTCTTTCATTCAACATTTATTCATAAAGGGTCAACCAAGGACAGTCAACAATTCTCTCTCTAGGCTTCAGTTAAACCAATAAGTATATAAATGTGAGTCACCCTAAAGGCCTTAAGATTAATTAGTACATCAATACATTTTTTTAACAGAATTTTTCGTCATGAATGCACACAGAATGTGAATGTTACACAGAAAAAAGCGGCATTCTATTTTTCTGGAACAAGGTCAATTTTCTGACCACAATCAAAGTGCAGAACAGGTTGAGCTGCGCCTGTATTTACGAAACTACAAGGAGGTTCTGTAGTCCAAGATTGTGTCTAGAAGGTAAACCAGTAGTTTCAAAACTGGTTAGGCACTGACCTTAAACGGCTACAGTTAGGATAGGTCGTTGGGCAGCGAGACGCACAATAGTTTTTTGCAAATGTTCGCAACTTGCGGGTTGCCTTCTAGACACTATCGTAGTCTGAATCAACCAAGCAAACTCCTTTTAACCCTGAAAAAGACAGTGCACACCAGATCCACTCCTTCCATTCTTACCTTTCACAATAAAATCCCTAGACATATAACAATCAAAGGCGAGTATTTTGCCTTTTCATTTATCATGCCCCCGGCGTGTAAAGGCCTTAAGAATTAAAATAAAACTTTAGTATCAAAAACAAAAAACTCAACTTTTCTTTAAAATTCTTTATGTCAAGTAAGTAACTCAAGTTATTTCTGACAATAAAAGACTCAAAGTCAAACAACCACTCAACAAATCACAGCGTATGTTCAAGATCTGTCACCTGTTATCATATAAATCACCTGGTGCCACATATTATCTAAGCTATCATTTATGAAAAACTATAAACCAACCAGAATTGAAAACATTTTTTTATTCTGGAAAGAAAAGAGACAGACCAGTGCACATTTACTTCCTAAAATTTAAACAGACAATTTCATATTGGTGTTGTTTGGTTATAATGATGTCTGAAACCAAACATTGCACCCACAATGTTTACATGTTTGATTGTCCTCACCTTCTTGTCCTTCTCTGATCCATCAGTGAGCAGGACCCCCTTGGCCTGCATGTGCCTGTACAGCACCCTCTGAAGAGACGACATGTCACACTTGATCACGTACTCCACCTGTCGGAGATGAGAAAGACAGGTGGAATTAATGAAAGAGGTGGACAGAAAGAGAGGTGCACCCACCATTACATTTAACAGCATTGTAAATATTAGAGTATAAAAAATACTAGAGAACACTAGAAGATGCGCTTCCCATCCATCAGGAGATCATGTGGACTAATATGTGCTTGTCGGTGTGGTGAAATAGGTGAAACATGCCTTCTCTGGAAGCTGTGCCTCCACTTCCTTCTTTAACCTGCGTAACAGGAAGGGGCGAAGCACTTTGTGGAGACGCCGGATAATCAAGATGGTCTCCTCTTCATTCAGGTCCACCTGGAGAGTAAAAGAAGCAGACATTTGGCAAGAAAGACAGTGTACCTCCTGCCTGGTTCAACTTTCAAACACTTTTTTTGCTACAACTGAGCCCTTCTCTCCACCTTCTCTCCAGTCATGGCGAAAGGGGCGTTGAACCATTGCTCGAAGGTGCTGCAGCTCTTGAAGATGGTGGGCAGGAGGAAGTTCAGCAGCGCCCAGAGCTCGGGGAGTTTGTTCTGCAGCGGCGTTCCTGTCAACAGGACTCGCCGCGGGGCCAGGTAGTGGGTGTTCAGGACCTGGGTCAGCTTACAATGGTGGTTCTTCATACGGTGGCCCTCATCCACGATCATGTACTTCCAACGAATCTGGTAGGGTTGAGGTAAGGGAGAGAGGAGAGGAGAGAGGAAGGCATTTGGATGAAGCTGCTACTACTAAACTGCCTCATTGCATCCAAACCAAAAAGTGCTCATGAGGAAGATGTCTTTGTCCAGTCTGTCCTCATGACCCACACTGGCTCAGTCCCAAGCCAAAGCCTTGAGCCATCACATGGGGAAACTCTTTCCTGAACTACAACACCCACCTTTGAGCAGTCAGGAAGCCTATAAGACTACATGAGTGCATAGCAGCATGACGGCCACAGAAGACAGTGGGAGATGCGGTTTACAGGCGGTGTCAGTGTGGCAGCACCTATAGGAGAAAGCACTGACACGCAGCACAGGGGGGCGGTCAGATTGGCCAGAATACAATACTTTTAGATTTTGGGGATTTAGGGAGTGGGAGACGACAAACAAAAACACATCGAAAATGACTGCCTGGATGTTTGTGCATGTCCTTCTGCGTGTGTTTGTTTGTACATCCCATCTCACCTTGGCCAGTACTTGTTTATCCTTGATGATGTACTCGTACGTGGTGAGTAATACGTTAAACTTGCCACTGCGCAGTTGGGGGACGAAGGCTCTTCTGGCGGCAGGAGACCCCTGAAAGACAAAAAATGTGAAACAACAAATATAAAGGGAAAGAAATAAATTAAAAAAAACATCATCTCCTTCAATACAAGTCACAATATTTTACGATAAAAGCAAAAGCTACAATACAATTAGGAGGATCAGTGTGCAGGATCTGGCGGTATCTAGCGGTGAGGCTGTGAGTGCAACCAAATAAGGCCCTCTATAGACTTGTTGCACGAGTTGAGTGCTTGGAGTGTGTGTGTATACATGGAAAATAAGTATTGAAGCAAGAGAAAGAAAAAGTGGTGGCAACTGGACTGAGTAATGTTATCTATTCCATGAAGAAGATCATTCTTTATGTAGATATAACCGACTCATTCTAAGGTTATTATCACGTGATTTAAGGTGATTTCACTAAAAACAACATACTTATTAATATTATTTTTCCATTTCTGCCAATAGATCCCTCTAAACGTTACACACTGGTCTTTTAAGAAGTGCATTTGCAGAAATACGCCGCAAACACCCACCTTGTAGGACACTTTCACGACTGTCGGCGCCCACTTGTCAAACTCATACACCCAGTTAGAAAGAGTTCTGTCAAAGAGAAACAGCTCTGTGAGCATTAATTTTATTCAGAATCATATAAAATCCTTTTTTCTTTATTTGTAGTGTTTATTTAAATAACATTCCTGATGAATAAGAACAAAACATACAAGATATGTTTGCAAATAAAGAGGTTATGCTGACGAGAGGGGTACAATGATGAGGTAGGGACCGTTGAGCCGTTTGTGCTCCATGAGGTACGTGATGAGGGCGATAGTCTGGATGGTTTTTCCCAGACCCATCTCATCCGCCAGGATCCCATTCAGGTTATTGTTGTAGAGGGAGACCAGCCACTCCAGACCTTTAATCTGACACACAAGGAAAAGGTTTAACTCCCTTGTCAAGTCATAAAATTCCCAAAATATCTTAGTCCATGGCAAGAATACCATGTAATTGTGATTGTGCTCGTTCACCTGATATTGTTTGAGTTGTCCATTTATTAACAAACTGGACTGTTTCTCCACCTTCTCTGTGACAGCGTGAGCAACAGAATAATAAGATTGGAGGCCTCGGGCGAACGCTGCGCCGCTGTACTCGTCATCCACATCCTGTTTAGCATTTCTGCAGAGGAAACAGTTTTAGTCAATCACAGCATTTGGTGGACACCTTTTGTAAATATCTTTCAAGCATTATTCAAGTGTAGTACTCCAGATGTACTGACTCGATAATGTGTCGGACGTCCACCTCTGACACATCTTCGCTGTCAGGGTCTGTGATCTTCTTCTTTTCCTCCACCTGAGTAGATGATGGCTGAGGCTCCTCTTCTTCCTCCTGCCAGACAGCTCATCAGTGATTGGAGCAGTGAATATGAAACTAGCTTCAAACGTCTTGTAAAACAAACCCACCTCCTCCTCTTCCTCCTCCTCGCTGTCTTCACTGTCTGAGCGAGGAGCCACCTCGTAACTGGACAAAATACATGCATACTCAAATTAAATGTACTAGCAGGTCCTGTATCTGAACATTTCAAGCATTAAAGTGAATTAAATTTGAAAAAGCTGGCTAAATGAGACAAGACTAAAAGCCTGTAGCCATGCTAGCAGCGCTGTGAGGCTATGGCATTATCTGAAAACAGGAAAGACAACTTTGTGAATACAACCCTGAATGGTACTCCAGGGATATTTAGCATCAGCTGTGTTTGAAGTGAATAATAATGTTAACATGACATAGCTAACCTTACATATTAGCTGACATATGTGTTAACAATTGCTAGACATTAAGATGCTGGCACGTAGCATGTGATATTTACAATTGTAGGCTGTTGGCATTGCAATGTTTGCATGTTAACATGCTAATATTTAGCAATGTAATGTTAAGCACTCTAACATATAGATAGCATATTTTTGGCAATAGCTAAACATACGCTAGTTTTTTGTCACTTGATGTTATCAAACTAAGGATCAAGCCAGTTGATGGTGCAAAATGATCATCAAGGGGTCACCACAGATTTATGATTTGTCCTCTCTGGACCATGAATTTCATGGCTATTCATCCAGTCAAGATCCAGACTGACTGATAATGAT
The DNA here is from genome assembly GCA_947000775.1 of Pterois miles. NCBI lineage: Eukaryota > Metazoa > Chordata > Actinopteri > Perciformes > Scorpaenidae > Pterois > Pterois miles. Next base: position 7,572,644 of record CAMQGK010000224.1, on the reverse strand, counting down.
GCACCTACAGTCATAGACATTGTCATACAATCACCCTCACCCAGGGTTCATCTCCAGCCAGGTATCCAGCTGTCCAGCTTTAGGAGCGTCCACTCCTGTCAGGATGTTCCCGCTGTCCACGTGGATGACCTTCACAGGAAGGTCACTCATCTGACTCGTCTCATCCAGAGGCTGCAGGGGAGGAAACCAGTTATCTTTTAGACTGGGCTGATTTCACTGGCCTGGTATTAAATGGTGGCCGATTGAAATAACGTGTCGCATAGTGAGATTGTCCAATTTTGGTAGTGTATGTTGTAAGAATATTAATTCTACACTTTTTCACATATTATATTGTTTTGGGGGTTTTGTTTGACCATTTATCATATTGTTTGACAGTAGAATTGTTTTCATCTGTGATAAAGTATTTCCTTCATAGTTTTCTGCATATGCACACATGGTTGCTATGGGCTAAGGCCAGAGGCTTTTAAGTTTGGTCACTGTTACGTGCTCCTCCCCCTTCTGATCATGCTGAGCATGATGCCTCATTCCTGTTTGTTTTTCTCTTCAGGTGTGGCTGCTCAGGTGATCAAGAGGCAATAAAGAGGGGGAGGGGATGTGTGCTCTCTCTCTTTTTTTTTTTTTTTTTTTCACTCTGGCCTGGCAGAAGCAGCAGAGACATCAGTGGTAATGTGACCACATGTAGTTGGATGTGTTATAGTTCTTTATCTTTTCTGGTGAGTCTAGTGGTCTAGTTTTTGCGGTTTGTTTCTGTTTGTTAGGGTTTAGTTGGGGAATATGTTGTGTAGGGGTAGAGGGAAGCACCCAGTTCCGCCGGCCCTGTAAGGGCTGGACTGAGGTGGCTTCCCCCTTTTTTTTTTTTTTTTTGCCAGCTCGCCAGGTTAGTTAATAGGGGGATAATTTTTAAATGATAGTTGATCGTTGTTTTATTTCATTTGTTTTTTTGTTGTGATAACTTTGGTCACGTTCCATTTGGTCTTGTTGAGAATAAAAAAACTTGTCTTTCTGCAAACTCCTGAGTCTTGTGATTATGTTTGACCACAATATTAATGAGTGTTTTCTGGGGTCGCAACAGTCACCAGTTGCAGATATCCATCGTTCTGAAATATATATAAAATACAGTGATGTTTGTTAGTGCACGATGAACTGATCACGATCAAGTTGAACAAAATGTTGCACAGTAACAGTGAACAATCATTTTGGAAGCACAGTGTGTAGACTCTACTTTTTGCCATGACAACACTAAAAAGCAAAACATTACCCCCTGAAGCTTTGTGTAAAATGTGATCCATGCTGTGTCTAAAAGGAAGTCTCTATGGAGACCACAGACCGCAACAAAACAATGAATCCCAGCAATGTGAACCCAGCATATTTAAAGAGCTAGTGTATAAGTAAATCAGTCACTTGAATATCTGCTTAACTACTAATTTCTCACTGGAAAAGATAAGAGCTGTGTCTGAAATAATTCACTCATTCACTACAGCTTACTCACTTTCCAGGTAGTTCTTTGTAAAGCATATAGTGAGCTCATCAACACAATGAAACACTTTCAGACACTATAAAAGTCATTTTCTCTGTGCTGTTAATTACATCATGTTGCATGGATCAACATCTTCTGGTAGACCAACTATAATAAATACTGATATGTATTTTTGTGATAAATACATATTGTCAGTTATTTTGTTGAGTTGTCGCCTAGCCAAGTGCTATGAGTGAATTTAATTTTCCCCTTGGTAAGCAGTGATGCAGCGTATATGTCTAGGGCGTCTGTTGTGAAAACTAAGAACGGCGGCGCTGGTGTATTATAAATAAATAACTGCAAAGTACTTTGTGGCCGTTTGTGTTGTGATGCTGCTCTGCTCACATTAAATATATTATTTTTGTACCACAACTCAAACAGATTTGTCTCAGTCATGCTCTCTCTCCTCTCGTCTGCCTGCCATTTTTCCTTCAGCGCAATGCATGATGGTATACAGTATAGTGCTTGGTTAGTGACCATTGTCAGCCACTATTTTTCATGATGCATTGTGGGATACTTCATATAGTCCACTATACAGGGTATAATATTCTCACTCTACATTCAGACAGCACTACAAAATGGCAAACTCACTATATATATTCCACTATATCGTGAGTAGTGAGTGATTTTTGGACACAACCATACAGTCATACTGTAATTTATGTGTGGCTCAGAGGATAGAGCAGGTCGTTGGTGGTTCGATCCCTGGCTGTCCCTGTCAATGTGTTCTTGAGCAGCCCAAGCGCTATATAAATGCAAGTCCACGTACAAGGTTAACAGTTTGTAATGGCATCATTACAGCTGCTGAATCTGCTCACCTCTCCATCAGGACCCATGGCAGGAGTCTGACCCTCAGCGTTCTCCAGCTGCAAGACAAGAGAGACCAATCACAACAGAGATCGCACAAAACTCTCAAAGTCCTTAATTATCACAAAGAGGAATCATGTTTTCTATACCTTCTTCTTTTTCTTCTTCTTCTTCTTTTTCTCCTTGAGGGCCTGCGCCGCCTTATGAGCTCTGACCAGCTCGGTGAGGTTGGCAACATACTCGTCAGTTTGCTGCAGCAGGTAAGCCAGACGTTTATCCTTCTTCTGGTCAATCAGTTTACGATAGCCCTCCTCATCCTCAGCCTGGGAGGACAGACGCATACACAGTGTGTGTAGGAGGATGTGCATACTGGTGAGTGTGTGATGTGCATGCTTGTGTAACTGTGTGTGGTTTCTTCTCACCATGAGCCTCCTCATCCTCTCTTTCTCAATGCGCTCATTCTCTTTCTTCTGCTCCCGTTCAGTGTTGGCGTGGTATGTAGCCACTGCTTTGGTCAGTTTCTGCATTTTGCCCGTGATGGATCGGTGGTACTCTTTGAAGTCTTTGGCGTGCTGCAGGATGCTGTTGAGGTACTCCTAGGATCACAGTACAGAAGACAGGAGTCTATCAACTACCACTTTTAACATCACGACTGTGTTTCTTTTAGGGATGCACTGGATCCAACTTTTTCAGTCCTGATACCTATGGACTTTGGGTATCGGCCGATATTGACTACTGATCCAATACCAGTGTTTAATTAATAAAACGGTGCGGAAGTGACTGGGATCATTCTTTTATGTGTAAGACAACATCAGTCCTGACTTAAACATTGCTTTCCTGACTTTGTAAATCAAAATATAACAAATAAATTTGATTAAATTTATTTTCATATAGCGTCATATCAGACAAGTTCTTAAGTTATCTCAAGACACTTTTCATATAGAGCAGGTCTAGACCGAAATCTCATATTTCAGAGATCCAAAAAGAGATCCCCAATGAGCACACACTCTTACATATACAATATATAGATATAAATTTACTGAATTATTTATAATAAATCCAGCAAGTCTGTAAAAATCTTTAAAATGAACAGAAATTACACTTCTTTTTACCAACAAACAGGTCAAACCTTTAACAGGATTTCAAATTCCATTATATCGCATATATCGTATATAAACATAGAACTGAATTGAATAGATTTGCCCCATTGCCACCAATATCTGATCCAGCTATCAGAGGCTGTATCAGCCCGACATCTGCTCCGTAATGGTGCATCCCTAATTTGTACCTGATGTTTCTGCCTGCGTTTGCGCTCTTGTTCAATCTTCTGCTGTTTCTCCAGTTTCTCTGTGATGCGCGCCTCTCGCAGAGACTGACGCTTGCTGCGCTTGTAGGCCTTGGCGTCGAGGGCCGTCTCCAGAGCGGTGTCACGCCGCATACACACCACCACCTCTTGACGCAACTGGATAGACAAATATACAACCATGGATTCATCATTAACGTCACCACAACTGAAAACATGGACAAATGTGATGCTGTGAAGGTTAAAGGTGAAAACGTGAAGCTCGATGATGCGGCACATACCTGTCTCTGGAAGTTAAGCAGTCGGAGGGCTTTGAGCTCTATAGTAGCTTTGGTACGTAAATCACCAGCCAGGGAGCCCGGCAGGTTCTCCAGTTCAGCAATACGATGAGTGATACGAGCCTGTAACCTGAGGGAGTACTAAGTTGCATTTTATTATGAATTATTTATGCTTTACATTTTTTGTACATGGTTTTCCATCTCTGATGGAGAGCAGCTGCTGCTCAGGTCTAATGACCCTATTTTAAACATTATATGCCATTTTATTATATAATTATTCAATAATGTTTATAATAAAATATTTTTTTAGGATATTGAGGTACATATTGGGATAATTTAGCAGTAATTCCAAAGAAATTTCAAATAGGTTACTTGCTAATTATCACCTAATTACTATGATAATTGCAGACCTGTAAAATGAGGTGTTACCAAAAAACACAACTTCTTGAAGGTTTTGAACATTTAAATGGTAAATTTAGCAAGAAAACTCTCCAGCAATGTGCAGCTTTAAACAGTAACCATTCATCCCTTCAGGTTCAGTTATTTGCCACTCCAGAAAAAGTAAATAAGTTGAGGGAAGCTGTGAATCCCCTGGCGTACCTGAACTCCCTCTCCTGCAGTATCTCCACTGGGTCGAGGCCGCAGGGTTTCTGAATGGGGGTAATGCGGTTCTGCTTGGCATGGTAAGGCATCATGGGAGTAGGCTGTGCTGGCTGGCCAGGGGACTGAGTCTGTGGAGGCATTACTGGGGAGGCAGCGGGGGGCACTGACGGCGGGGCAGGAGAGGGCCGACCGGTGGGCTGAGGGGGGATCAGCTTCTGGGGTGCATTGGAGGGGGCTGCTGCATTCACCATGGGGCCTAGAGGGAAGTGATTTATAAATATAAATTTAACATTTATTTTGCTGTTTTCTTGAAGGGTGTAGAAGAATATGTGACACCACTTTCAAATTTGATGAAGAAAAAAGGCAACACTCAATATACTGTATGTAGGTTTTAATATTTTTGTTTGTTGTGATGTACACCTGGGTCTTTTCTTGTTGGTTACTGAATCTGAATTATGTTCTCTTGTTTAATAAAGAAAGAAAACAGAGCTAGTAGCCAACTAGTGTAAAATAGCATGATGTTATGGGTTGGTTTCCTCCTGTTGTCCCTAATTTTTTTGCCGATACTGACATACTATACACACATCCAGCATACAGTATACCGGTATACACAATGCATTTTGGTGAGAAACACAAGGTGATAACATAACCTTTTGATTGTTTAGAAGAAAACTCCACAGGGCACCTTTAAGTTAACAAAAATAGTTTAGTATGAATAAATGTTAAGGCAAATACTGGAAGGTTGATTAAATGTAAGAAGATGCAGGCAATGAGTGTCTTTATTGTTACAGTATAACGGACCAGGGTCTACACTGGGAACATAATGATTAAGCCATAAACTGATATCAAGAAAATAAGACTTTAATAAAAGACAAAATTTGGCCTCATATATTGACATATGAACATACTGTTCCTTTCCTAACTGATTATTTTCTTACCTGGATTAGGGGTCATAATTTATATGGACATACCAGCTCTCACTCTCACTATAATACCAGCTGACAGGTTTCACAAGGTCCTACACCACATACCTTCAGGCCAGGACTTGGGAGGTCCATTTGGGTTTGGTCCCTGCATCCCAGCTGCTGTCCCTGATGGGCCTGGAGGAGGCATGTTGGGACCCATCATTCCTACAAAAACAAATATATACAGATTCTCTTAAGACTGCTGGCATATTTATATTTTGAGAAGATAACGAAAAGTTGCAATTAACGACAGTATGAGGAGTCAATGATGCATTCAGGTACACACGTGTCTTCTATGAATTACCCATCAGACCACAGGATATAGCTTCCAGATATTTCCCGTGCATGCTCACCATGAGCTCGACTGTAGCCTGAGCCCATTGGCCCAGGCCCTGGTACTGGTACTGGTCCTGCTGGTCCACCTACTGGTCCAACTCCAGCACCAGGAGCCAGACTGGGCATGGGCTGCTGCTGCTGCATCCCAGGCATCGGCCTCTTCCCTTGGACCGCCATCTGGAGGTGGTCTGGCAGGGGCTGTCCCCTGGCCAGCATCTTATAAGCCATGATCTGGGCTCTGAGTTGGTGGAGCTGGTTCTGGTTGAAGGGAGTAGGGCCACTGGGGCCACCGGGACCTCCAGGGACTGGAGGGCCTCCAGATTCAAGGCCAGACCCAAGGGCGGAGACACTGGGGCCCAGGCTAGGTCCAGGGCTGGGGCCTGGGCCGGAGCTACCTGGAGGACCCGGCCGGTTATTGGGACCCAGAGTGTGTTGGTCTCCGCTGGGGCCATCTAAAGGAGCAGAGGCAGAGCCGGGACCACCGGAGGAGGAGGAGGAAGAGGATGATGGCATAAGAGGTCCAGAGGGGGGACCATTTGAAGGGACAGGGCTGGAGTGGTCCGAGCCACCTAATGGAGAGTGGTAACCTGGAAGACAGAACGAAAGTCAGACAGGGTGGATACCATAGAGAATCACTCACCTGGCGTCTCTAAAGGAATCTGACATTTTGGGAAATATTTGTCTGACCATGAAATATTCCCATAAATAATCCCAGTAAAACCACAAATTGATGTTTTTACACTTCAGTATTTGTGTTTGTGGCTCATATTAAACAAACAAGACAAATCATGTTGCTGATGATGGTTTTTAGTTGAAAGATGTTGCATGGTCACTGCTACTTTATCGTTTTCCTTTGGACAGAGCCTGGCTAGCTGTTTCCCTATTTCCAGTTTTTAGGCTGAGATAACTGTTTGCTGGCTGTACACTGAACATGCTCTTAAAACTGTGGAGATGACAGTGGACTAAACAGTCAGCACTGCAGAGAAAATAATTGGTGCCAGTCTGATCACATCCAGGACTTATAGTCCTCCAGAGTCAGGAAACAGGCTTGTAACATCACCGCAGACACTTTGCACCCTGGACACAAACGTCTCCGCTCCGGTAGGCGATACAGAACTCTGTATGCCAAAACACAAGAACAGCTTCTTCCCACAGGACGTCACTCTGATGAACAGTCAACATCAGTCATATCGTATCATTCATCCTTTACCAGTGAATTATGCATTTCATAGGGGAGGACAAAAAAATATATACATATACTGTACATATATTATAAAACACTCCAAAACACTGCATCGATTTTTAATTAACCGCTTAAAAAACCTGCCATCAGGCCCAGCTGCTATTTGATCTGTCAGAGGTTGTAGCGGGCTGAAGTCACTGGTATCATATGATACTTGAAAAACTGAGGAATTCATTGGTACCATCTAGCTTTTTGCAAAGGAGGTTAAATAACGCTCCAAAGCTACGCTAATTTTTGGTGAGGATAAACTGTCATGGCCATTTTCATAGGGGTCCCTTGACCTCTGACCTCAGAACCCACGAGTTTCCCCTTTAAACATATGCCCAGGTTATGCTAATCCCATGCAATAAATGGGGCTGCATAATATAAGGAAAATATGTACTATGCGATAACAATATTACTTGCAATAAATAAACATATTGAAGTGTGCTCAGTTCTGCCTTTTTCAGTATTCAGCAAACCGCTCGCTGAATTAAAGAAGTGAAAGGAAATTATTTCCAACTTTCACTTATTGAATAAATTGAACACAAAAGGCAGCAATCAAAAATGAATAATTATATTTTAAAGTGTTTGTGATTGATATTCTCTTTCAACTGCCTCCAAAACTTGAGTGCGATATCACAATCTTTTGCGATGTGTTTGTTTTGCAAGTTGACATTGTGATGACGATAAAAAACAACATATTGTGCAGCCCCAGAAAAAAACATTCAGTGTTTTTTTTACATGCAGTATAAATTTGTTATTTTTACCTATTAAAATAGGCAAATAAATGGCAAAACTCATGGTTTCTACCATGAGAGTTTTCCTAAAATTAAATAAAAAAAAAAAAAAATCGCAATATATCGCCCTGCTTACAGTATCGCAATAAATTGAATCGTTCCCCCTGTATCAGGATATGTAGATTCTTGCCAATACACAGCCCCGGTATTTCATAGTTAAAATACTCACTTTTCTTTAACATGTTAATATCATCACTACCAATATCAACACCACATCATAAGCATCAGTGCAGTCACGGTACATACTGTCATATGCACCTACCTACCATCTTAACCATTTTAAAAAGCGTGTAACAGTGATCCCACAGTACGCCGATGGTGTGCATGTTTGTGTGCTCCCTGATGTTCTTACTGTGCGTTCACACCAGTCATCTGGGAAGGTTACGTGCTACACGTCTGGCCCAAAGGAACCACAGTACAGGTGTGAAAGCACCCTTAGCTTTTACAAATTTCACTGTTTGTATTACTATTTCTGTCAATGTACATTGAGAGCATCAAAATACTGGAGTCAAACTCCTCGTACGTGCACTCACTTACTTTGCTGTAACAGCTGATTCTGAAGGGTCATACTTACTGCAACGATAGGAGAGTGGTATTGATCTTCTCATCTAACTCTGATTTCCCAAGATGTCATAACTATTCCTTTAACAAAAGACTGCAGCACAGTCAGGTAACTAATGAGTCATTCCCTAACACTATTCAAATCCCGCCAGACTGTTATTTCATAATGTTTTTCACTCTGATTCACAGAGCTAAGCCCGTCTGTCTGACTGTCTTGACTGCATCCCCTCCTTATAACAGACTATATGCTGAGGTCAAGCTACAAAGCTGCTACCTGACTGTTAACATTGCTTTTGTTAGACTAAGCCTCTGTACATTTTTCAGTATTTTATATCTAAAAAAATGCTTTAAAGACTTTGAAAACAATTACTAATGGGTTATTTAACAACTTGCGACTACAGAGACACTCCCTATCAGACCACATGACCACACCATCACAGGTAAGTCATACTTATACAAGCACAACTCGTCTTACACAATACTGGAAAGGATGAAATTGCTTAAGACATGTCTACATAGCGTGCCGTGCCTACCTTGCGAGTGTTGGTCTAGAGGACTGGGTGGGGGACCCATACCGCTGTGCCCGCCCTGTCTCATAGACAAGCCCTTCAGCTGACTGAAGCGGCTCTCCTCACTCATGCTCTTCTCATGCATGCTCTCCATGGGCTGTGGGAGAAATCATACTAAATTAAACTATCATCCTGCGGGGAAATTATGAGGTAGTTTCAGCTCCAAACACAATATACTTCTGCTAAGGAAAAACTAGGGCTGTCAATTTAATAAAATATTTAATCGCAATCAATCGCATGTATTTTATGTCTGTAAAGGTTAGACTTGTGGGTACCCATAGAACCCATTTACATTCACTTATCTTGAGGTCAAAGATCAAGGGACCCCTTTGAAAATGGCCATGAATGTTTTTCTGCTAGATAATTTAGCATAACTTTAGCATTATTTTAACGTCCTTCATCACATGCTAGTATGACATGCTTGGCACCAATAAATTCCTTTGGTTTTCTGGTTTCATACAATGCCAGTATATTCTTCCTCTAGCTTTAAAATTGCCCTGGTAAAAACACATTTAAATAAATAATAAAAGTGGACACATGAGTCGATTGCATTGTGAAAAATATGGGAAAGGAGTATGGGTTTTCTTGTATGGATTTATATGCAGCCGTGGCTAGGTATTACAGACTAAATATAATAATTGCTTTCTCAAGTATGGATTAGTGTTATAATGTGCCAGTGTCAGCATGTGCATAATGTAATGTAGTGGAGCCATAAAGGAAATGTAAAGTGAAGGTACAGCCATATAATATGACTTGTAAGTCCACAGTTGATGAAGCTGTATGTGTTTCTGTGTAATTAATGCCCATGTAGCTGCATGGTACAGTTTACAGATAATGTGAACGTTTTTAACTCCTTAATATGCGTAAATAAAGTTAAATTTGTGAGATATGGATTTTTAAATTAAATTGCTGATACTCCACCTCTGTTCCCTAAAGGGCTGGAGTTAACGGTGGTAGTGTGTCATGGCGGGATGTTGGCCGTTTGTACGTCCTTACTTTGTGCAGAGGGTGCATGCTGTCCTGGCCGTATCCAGAGGGCCCCGGCTGAGAGTGTCCAGAGGAGGGAGGGCCAGGGCTGGGGCCCATCATACTGTGAGAGGAGCCTGGGGAGGGCCCGGGGCTGGGGCCCAGCATAGCCCCAGGGGAGGGACCTGGACCAGGGGAAGGACCTGGGCGAGGGGTGCCTCCCATGGGGGGATCTGGTGTCGACATCGCCCTGGATCTCCAGGGACCTGAGAGAGATGACACACAGGGAGTGACAGAAGGACATAAACTCATAAATATGGCAATGCAATATGCAAAATTTAGTGCTCTAAATTTGCATTAATTTAGTGGTTTGATTAAACAAAACTGTTGGGAAATGGAAGAAGTGGATGCAGTCTTTGCAAGATATGTGTGAATTTTATCCACCGCCTATCAGATCTTCACTCCTGGCTGCACCAAATCACCCCTGGCGCGCATATGCAGTTACAGCTGCAGGTTCTACCACTGCACTTGAACTGAACACGGGCAAATTACAGTAAATGATGCACATGAGCCCATGCTACTGAGAATCCCCTCACACAGAAACCACGAAAGGGTGCCTTGTTAAATATAAAAAAAGGGAATGGCGGACTGTGCTTGTGCGACTGACCTACCCGCATCAACAGGACAGGTTGTCCCGGGTGAATTTCTGCGCTCCCGAGGTGATATTTGTGGGGCATAAAAGAAGACGCAGCAGTTGACGCAATTAGTCTACTCACCCTCTTCGTAATCTGCCTTCAAGCGTTGATTTGTTTCACCGACGCGGCTCGAGCGCCCCCTCCACCGCCTTTATGACCGAATGTCTAGTCACGGCTGCCCGGCAACGCGCATGCGTGCGCAGCCACAACAGGGCTCTATCACACTGTGCATTAAGTCAATGTGCTGTACACAGTGTTTGTCAATGGGGGAATAATCATGTATAAACATATCCAAATGTTAAAAATGTGATCCTAGAATTCAAAATCAAAGGGGACAAAATACATTTTACTTAAACATCACAGTAGACATACACTTGGGTGACCACTGATCACTTGGGATACAGGATCATCTGTAAGACTAGCCTATAATTAAAAATGAATGAGGTTTATTCAGGTGTCCCCCTTTTGCCATCTAGAGTATGGTGTTAACATATTTATGGCCAGGAGCAGTGTTTTGTGGAGCTCAACGTTGTATGTAATGGGGTTTGGATGGGACTTAACTATAAGCTATGCCTGTGATTGATCCCTGTATCTAATGCCATGTGAAAAGAAGAGTGGTCATCTGGTTCCCAGATAACTGGCTCCAACTCCCAGCTGTGTGTTAACATTGCCTGTGTGTATACACAAAAAAAAAATAAAATAAAAAAGTTTGGGAGTTTGTGTTTGATAGATTATTTCTCTGTTGTTGCCAGTTAGCATTGTATTGCACACCACTGGACAGCCTGTTTATTTACCTTTACAATGATGTCCAGCTTGTGAGGATCATGCATTTGTGGGATGAGCAGCACAGCTAATTATGTGGGTAGCACTGAAGTGAAATTTGCCAAAATTCGCTGCCAATGCTAAACAGTGTATTCTCCCGTTAGTACTGACTCTTGTTTTGAGCTCCAGGTTTTGCCAATCGGGCACCACAAGACCAGACCACACGATCACAAAGGGAAAAGGATTTCAAAATAAAACTCCTCATCTCTTCTCTGACATGATTTTGACATCAGATGATTTGCTGCTAATCAGGTGCCTGACTCCAGCACTGTAGCGTCTGCTCGTTCACATGGCTCAGTCACGGGGTCACAGCCGTCATGCTGTCGTCATGGTCTGGGTCCCATTCACATGATCGGAGGAAGGGAAATAACTCTGGATTCAGCTAATAGTGCGTTTTTACATATATATATACGTATATATACATATATATATACGTATATATATATATATATATACATATATATAAATAAAAGCATGTATGACAAATGTGTTGTCGTAGAAACCCATAATAGCAGCAACATTTTACAGTATTACTGCTGTGTAACATTTATTGCTCACAACAGGTTTGCTCACACTCTAACACTGCATTATATAAAGACCAAGTCTTTTGAAGTTCGTTGTGCTATTTAGAATAAATCACCATTTTATGGTGACCATTTTCAGTGAATTCTGTTTTAAAGTGACCAAAATGAGAAAGAGTTAATCCAATCCAAAGCCTTTTGCTCTAACAGACCCAAGACAGACAACGAAACCACCAAGTTAAACCACTGAATGGCATTTACCACAGCACCCCTCCATTTACCACTTAAGATGGCTCTCACACCCACTCATCACTGTGATCAGATGGTCATCGCTGACAAATAGGAGATAATAGCATACCTGTGCTGCCACTTACAAGGCCTTTCTGTTCAAGTTACAGAGAGACTTGAAACCAGATCACAGGACAGGTTAGCTTCACAAATTGAATGGTGGAAGACTAGTTTCCAGTGCCATGCCATGTACAAAAGCATCATCTTGCAAAACAAACTGAAGTTAAGGACATTTTGAAGAAAACACTGCATTCAGTCTGAGAGTAAAGTCAGTGCTTCTTCTGCAGTGATCAGCTAAAAATAAAATAGAGTGATTCTCTTCAAAACTGTTAATCTATAGAGTATGAGATACAAGTAAAATGTGATTCCAGTGTTTGAAGTTTAATCAGGACAACAAACCAAATAACAGTAGTAGTGCAACTTGCAGTAGTAGCCTTCACGTACAAATGGGCCAAACTAAACACAAATGACACTACAACAAAAGCTTGGAGGTAAAAACTGCTTTCAGCTTGGGCTGCTCTTTCTGACTGTATAACTTTGCCACTTAAAACCAAGAACCAGAAGTTAAAAATATCTACTCTGGTTTTTACTTTGCAAATGCATCCAGGTAACTTTATAATCCTGCTTCAATTTGCCAGGTAAAGACACACATCCATCTCCAATGGAAGGGATCATTTCTCTTCACCTTCAACCTGGGAGCTTGAGTAACTCTTCAGGAGCATTGTGAGAGCAGATTTCTGGGAGTGTCTGATATATTCTTAATGACCAATATTAGAGCGCCAAAGCATGTGGGAGATCAAGACCCTGGTCATGTGTACATTATTCAGGCTGGACTGTAACACTAGAATGAATGTACATCTGTTCAAGATGCTCTCGGAAGAATAGAGTGAAACTCAACATGACTAAATACATCAGTACACATTTAGGACAAACTAAGAAACTACACTAACCCCACACTCACTCACGATTAAACACACACTCATAAACCCGATAAATTAATTTAAAGAATGAAAAACAAAAAGGAGATGTTCAGCAGATGGTATATCATACAAGTAAAGAACAGTGTCAGTCGTCATGCCTCCTTACTGACCAGTGAGCTTATCATATAATCATGTAGATCACACATCACCTTCCTGTCCAGTTCAGTCCAGGACTGAAACGCAGTAGTTGAATGGAGTACTTTAAAGCGTTTGTTTTTAACTCATAAATACTCAACTGTGAGGCTTTTTTTCGGTGTCTGATAAATGTGAATCAAGACTACTTCAAGTACTTGAAACATTTCCAACCATGATCCTTTTTGAAATCATGCTTTTGCCCAGTAAAATAATGCTCCAGACAGTACCCATTAATGTCTTAGCTTATAATACCCATCCACACAAAAAGTTACAGACGTAACAGTTTATATTTCTGTTGACCAGAGAAGGCGATAAAGCACAGAAGCGACACCTTTCAGCTGCACCATTAACAGAATCAAGTCCTTCCCTTTGATAGGAAATGAGGCTTCTTCTTGTGCCCCCTGCAGGTGAGAACTGAGAAAGCATCCTCCTCTGTGTCTTACAGGAAGACAAACTCATCACTGTTCCTTCGGTTGTTACTCCTGCTCAGTCTGCCGGGGGGCAGGATGTGGGCTGCAGGTCCACTGTGATTGCTGCTGTGACCCTCAAGTCCGTAATCCTGACCCTGGCCCTCTACAAAGGTAAAGATGGGGTACTTCTCCTTCGATGATGACAGGGCCTGGAGGACGACAAAATCAAATCATCAAAATGCTACAGAATATCTCACAGGTAGACAGACTGAAAGAGAAAATATCAAGAGAGTACATGAATATCTACTAAATCAAGACCTTTCTATGTTGTTTGAGTCAAAATTATACTAGAGCCGTAGACAATTATTGTCATTATCAATGAATCTTTCACAAAGCACAAAAATCGAAAGATGTTCAATTTACGAGACCTGAAATAAGGAAAAGCAGCAAATACAGCTCCTTAAAGAATAGGTTCACATTTTTTCAGGTCAACAACAACAGCCAGGTGCCCATTGTTAAGACCCAGAGGTCGTATAGTGACATTGTGTTTGTATATTTGTGTAATATGTACTTTAAATCACGTGTTTGTGGATCTCTCTCTTCCTGCTGTAGCAGCTCGATGTGTAATCATCATACTGTATACTGAGGAGCTCCAGAGTTCAATCTCAATGAACTTTGAGAAACAAAAGTGCAAGGCTCCCCAGTGTCTAAGCCAGTTTGAGATTTGGTCAGGTTGACCTCTCATTCAGGAAATATTCTTGTTTGGGCTACACAGCGGTGCAGTGGTTAGCACTGTTGCCTCACGGCAAGAGGGTTGAAGGTTCGGGACTCTTCTGTGTGGAGTTTGCATGTTCTCCCTGTCTGTGTGGGTTTTCTCCAGGTTCTCCGGCTTCCTCCCACAGTCCAAAGACATGCAGGTTAAGTGATGACTAAATTGCGTGTAAATGTGAACGTGAGCGTGAATGGTTGTCTGTCTCTATGTGCCCTGTGATGGACAGGCGACCTGTCCAGGGTGTACTCCGCCTTCACCCAATGTCAGCTGGCATTAGCTTCAGCACCCCCGTGACCTCTAACGGGATAAGCGGGTGCAGATGGATGGATGTTCCTGTTTTAGATCTGCATGGTAAAATACTACAAGCAGAAAAGAAAGAAGGATGCTGCCTGGCTGCTTACAACTTTATGGACAGCTGTTGGCCCGCTAGCTATGCTAACTCCTGCAGGGTATGTTTACAACCAAACCCACACAATCCCCTGTCCTGCCTGCTTTTGGTCACACCATGCAAGTAAGGCTTTGTCCACAACGTAGCCTTTTCTATGGTTTTTATGGCTTTCGTCCACATCCAAACAGCATTTCAGGTCACTGAAAAACTCCAGCCAAGGTGAATATTTCCAGATAGTTACACCTCACAAAGGAGATAACAACACACAGGACTTTTTATATGTTTACACATAAATGTACAGTTACACTTCCACTATTACAAGGAACAGAGGGTTCAGAGTGTGCTACGGAGGTCACTGCTACTTATCCAATGCAACACTCCCCAACCTGCCCACTGGCTTCACTTTAGTCGCAATTTTCATGTTTATTTATTTATTTATTTTAAACCATGCTTGTGTGGATGAGATTTTTGTTTTTTGAGAACGAAGGAGGAAAAAAAATGTTTATAGAAATACCTGTGTACGTGGCCAAGTCCTTAATTTCACCTAGCAACTGACTACAGCCTAATTTGATGCATGTGAGGCACTCCTGGTTGGTTCCAGCCTGACAGCTACATATTTAAAGGCCGACTTCCCACAGCTACTGTGGGCTCGCCTCTTTCTCAGCCAGCATGCTGAGGTCTACACCTTTGCCATACATTGTAAATAGTATCATGCAAGTATCTATAACAGACCTGGGTTCTGTGTAGCATGTTTGGTTAAGCTCTGTGACTAATCTAAAAATCTGAAACTGTCCTTTAACGGTGTAGGAAGGTCAATTGTCAGATAGTGGTAGGAGGATGTAAAAACTCACCACACTAACAGCAGAACATAGAGACTCAAAGTCCTTCTTGTTCTTGGCATAAAAACCGATGGTACAGCTGGGATCCATGCGGTTGAAGGGCATTTTCTTGGGAGAGCAACAGTGGAATGACTAGAAAGTGACAGAAGCAGACAGAGGTCAAACAATACAAGTCAATAAACATTCAACACAAGAAATGTTATCTTTAACAGTCTGTACAGTCAGAATACTGTTGAGCAAGAAAGTCACGTGGACCAAGTTCAATAGGATCTGATAAAAAAAATGAGATAAAAAGTCAGCCTGGAGTGAGAGAGATAGTGACAAAAATGCAAAGAGAGATGAACACAAAGCAACTAACCTCCAGTGAGAAGTTGACTTGTGAGACATCCACCACAGGCTGGCAGTAGTGAGGGTCCAGATACAGCAGCTGCTCATCTAACAGACAGGAAGTCAGGACGAGGAATTAAAATAAATCAGCACCTGCAAAGTGACAATTAGCTGCTGTTTCCCAATTCTTAGATATCGATCCCGCTGACCCAAGCGACCATGGCTGAGTGGTAATACTAATACAATAAATAAATGCTATAAACTGCATTTTTTTTTTTTTTTTTTTTAAACAATTGTTAGATTTTGCCACCAAAAAAAAATGAAAAAAAATCTTTTTCTGCAACAAGTTTTGGTTTACAAAATAACTTTCACTTCCTCTATTATACGTCTTGTTGATGATTTTCAGAACCACCTTTCCAGAAAGAGGAAATCAATGATTACCACGTATATTTTAAGAAGTGATGGTTTCTAAGCATGTCATAGGCTGCGGTCCACTTTTTGTTTCCCTTCTGACTGTAATTACACAGCTCTGAAGAACACGACTTTACATGATTCTTATATGAAATAATTAGACATTTATATTTTTAACAGGCCTGTGTACAAAGTAGAGCTGCCACGATTAGTCAACTGATGGACTATTCAATCAAGAGAAAAACAGTCATTAACTAATTTGGTAATCTATCCATTGTGAAAAGTAATTTTTCATGAAAAAAATGGCAGAAAATGCTGTTTACAGCCAACCAGAATATAGAGATTTCCTACTTTCTTTCACCTGTACCTGAATATGTTTGGGTTTTGGACCAATAAAACAATAATTCTGACATTGAGATGGACATTTTTCACTTTTTTTCTGACATTTTACAGACCAAACAAATCTAGAAAACAATCCATAATGAAAATAATTGTTCGTTGCAGCTCTGGTACAATCGCTAATGAACATTTGAGGGTGACAGACCTGCATCGAGTGCTTTTTACTATACTGAAGGGATTGATAGAGAGTATATAATTCGCAAGGGAGAGCTAATGAACAAAAATAGCAGATGAGCTACAACCAAAGTTTCTTCAGCCCCAAGTCCTTTTTGAACATCATGAAAATTTAAAATGTATATTGTGTTTGTACCATGCTGTGTATAAATCATCATCAAACGTTGGTGTGTAGCTAACACAGTATCACCATCATGCAACCAACAGCGCCAAGGGAAAGATTCACCTCTAGAAAAAGTAGTAGAAAGTCCTCATCATTATCACAGCACAAAAGAGAAGAGCTTTGGCTCTTAAACTAAAAATAGTCACTATATAACAGAGCTATGGTCATTTGTGGTTCACTTAGCTGCACAGTGACAGATTCACTGTGCACACTGCACAGCTTTTAGTTTACCAACAGGCGACAGGCGAGTCAACCATGAGACAAACAGGAATGAAGAGATTAAATGGAGGCAGTAGTAAGAGTGTAACATGTTGAGCGCAAGTACAATATAACATGTCTTTAAAACAGTATTTTCATTTCCACTGAAATATTCCCATCAGCAAACAGTGGACACTACGCCAGCATAAATATCCCACAATGTAATGTGGCAGTGATGACAACATTTATAGCAAACAATGGCGGCCAGCTCTGTAATGTCAGTAACGCTAAATATAACATTTCACTTTGCTAGGCGTCCCTCTGAGTAAGGATGTGTATTAAATCCTTTAATTCCTTTCATTATTGTAAAAAAAGAAAAGCTCTCACCTTGGAAACCAACGAAGTAAAGTGAATGCTTCGGTTTGCCTCCGATGATGCCAATACAACAATCCAGCTTTAGGATGTTCTGGAAATTAATGCAGATGTTTTCAGTATGAGTTAAGAAATATGAGAGAGAGAGAGAACTTGAGTTCAGCAACACATTTCTTTAGAAACATGACATTAGTGAGCTCCGAGGAGTTGGTGGATGGGTGGTGTGAAGGAAGAATATTCGGACCTTGACACATTCGATGTAGGATGGGTTGAGGGCCTCCCCTCCCAGCCGTACAGGCACCAGTATGATGACAGACTTCCAGGCTTGGCTGGATGGATCAGGGGGAACCTGGCTTAGTGACAGGTCACATAGATTCACCACATCCTCTTTGTACACTGAAACATGAGGAAAAAAATATGAAAAAAAATTGTTTAGCTATTTCCAGAAGGAACACATAGATGTTAGAGCAAAGCAATAAACATACTGACCTGACTGATACCTATTAATTAAAACTTAGGGACTTATTTAACTCAACAGATATCTTGTCTGTTATTTAATCTCACCTGTACAGTCCTGAGCCACATATACAGCCAGGTTGTGGAGCACAGAGGTTTTGGCTACCGCTTTTCTAGAAAAAAAGGACAATCATAACTCCAATGAATGCTTAAATTGTAAATCCTTGCTTATAAAAAACAAAGCCTCTTCCAATGGCCTTACCGTAGTATGTGTGCCACTATAGAAGGGCCATACCAGTCACCAGCCTTCTTCCCTGAACTTTTGCCGATTTCCACCAGCTGGTGAAGCCCAAAAGGTGCTGTGGGCTGATCCCCGAACCATGTGACCAGCTTGTAGTGGATGGGCTCTGCTTGCCTGTCCCTTACAGACTCCTGTCTCTTTCTCTGGCTGCATTTGGGGGCCTGATCACTTGTCAGGGACTTTTCTGGGGTGTTGGATCCTCGTGGAGAGCCAAAAGAGGGGATGGGGACCCCTCCAGCCCGTGCTGGGGAACGAGGTCTGAACACCTCAAAGTCCACATCGGTTAGCTGCTGAGCATCTGGCCAAGCCCAATCTACAGAATGCAAAAAAGGCATTCAAGTTAGCAACTAAGCACAGCCAGGTCAAATATCTGGGGAATAATAATTGTGAATTTCCTTTGTCTTTTTAGCTTTAAACAATCCCTTTTGATTGCCATAATATTCAGCATGGAAAAGCATGTCTCAAAAAGAATGACAGAATGAGATAGAGCAGTTAAGTGAAGCAAAACACAAGGGGCCATGAGGCAGACAGACACTCTCTGCAATGAAAAGAAACTGAAACAAATCAGGGTAAGTAAAGCTGGGAAAATAGCAATAAAAAAGGACAAAAAGAGAGTGCTGAACAGCAGCATTAATGAGTGAAACTGCATAAAATAGGATTATAGCATTGCGGTTGTATGCATCACAACCAATCAAGTTAGAGTTCATATCCATATCTGTCCAAAAAGTCATCACATCAACATTTTATCCTGTTTCTGTCCTGTCCATTTGTGTGCAATTGTCATCATTAGCATATGAATTATTGAGTTATGGCCAAAAATGTGTTTTGTGAGGTCAGAGTGACCTTTGACCACTAAAATCGAATAAGTTCATCCTTGAGTCCAAGTGGACATTTGTGCAAAATTTGAGGTGATTCCCTAAAGGCGTTCCTGAGATATTATGTTTGTGAGAATGGAGCGGCCAGACATACAGATGTATGAACAGACGGAAAACACTAACACATAGTGACTTCAGCCACAGCTGTCGCCAGCGCAGAGGCATAATAAACACTTGCAGGAGAGATATAAAAAGTGGGAAGAAGAGCTCATGAATTAGACAAAGAGCAAGTATGACAAGAGGTCAGATGGGTCTGATTATCTGTCCCAAGACAATTTAGTCCTTTCACTTTAAAGGAGCACTTCATTTCTACAGAGAGAGAGATTTCTACCTATATTTTATGTGGGATAAGGTAAAGCTGTAACTGTGAAAGAGACAAACCTCTGGGCATCAAATGGACCAGGAGCCCCTGTGCCAGCAGCATCTGCCCACTGCGCAGCATGCAGCCCCAGCCACAGTCTGTGGTCCAGGTGGAGCCCTCCAGCTGAGGGAACTCCCTCCTGTAGGTCAGCCAAATCCTAGACACAAAAGCAAGACGAAACCGCTCTACCTCATCTGCGAGGAAGTGAAGGAGTGAAGGACGAGAGAGAAAAAAGAGGGATAAATCTTACACTATGTCAGCTCACAGTGTTGATGAATTTTATCTCACGTCTATCTGACATGAGACAGATCAGTTTACAAGTGAAACAAAAGTGAGCGGAAAGCTTTTTTTCTGGTCTACTGCTTTGTGTTCTGTGATGTGAACCAGCAACCTTTCAAAAGGAAAATGATTTACACTGCTGTGGTTAACCAAAACACACATCACTACAACGCCTAGAGTCTCTTTCTAGAGAAGAACAGCAGTATCTACTGACAGGCCCTATTGAGAAGAAAGGGATCAACTTAGATATTTTTAAGATATGCTTGTGTATTTAGAGGTTACCTTCACTGTTGAGAAGATAGGAGTGCCCCAGGACAGTGACAGGTGATATCTTGTTGAAGGAGGTTTTAGACTTAACAGTCCAACCTACAGAAAGTTGAGTACAGAAAATGGAAGTTAGCAAAGTAGCCAGTTGAGAGAGCTGAATGAGTCTTTATTAGAAATCTTGCCAACCTTAATAATATAAATATACTGTATAGCCAATACGAATACATGCATACATAGATAAATTACAATTACAAGGACATAGAACGAGACAGAGATAGCCACAAACTCTCCTTTCAAGAACAAGTACAAACCATATTTGACATTGTTCCATGCCGACATCAGTTTGGCTTTCAGTTTGTCCATCTCATCAGGCTCTCCGGTTGTGTCTCTGCTGGGATCTGGAGTCTGAGGCTGCCTGAGACCGAAGCTGCCCTGCCGCTCCAGGGGCTGCTGCCTCCGGCTCTCCACCAGCTCATCCTGCATCACTCCCCCTACGTACTGGACTGCGCTGGGGGAAATGGAGTTCATGCCTCTGAGCCCTCAGAGCCGAACACTAGTGCTCCTCATTGCAACACAGAACTGATGGGGAAAAGTAAAATAGGTCAGTTATTGACTGATGACATGTTGTGTGCACATTCTTCACTCTGCCAGAAACCTTTTAGTTTACACTTAACATTTACTCAATGATATGTGTTTGTACTTTTTAACCTAACATTGGGTAAATCATTTTATCATTTATACATCTGTCTACTGTAGAACATACTATATATTGCACGTCTGTTAGTCCTGGAAGTGGGATCTTCCTCTGTTGATCATCCTGAGATTTCGTCCTTTTTCTCCCTGTTTAAGTTTTTTGTGAGGCAGATTAATCCTCTATCACTAAGGGAACTTGCACCCTAGTTGAAAGCCCCAGAAAGAGCTAATAAATAGACCTTAGTCAAAATCATTTTGTCAAACTACAATGCCAAGCCTACAAATTTGAACAAACAATACCAACAATATTGTATGATTGACCACT
This sequence comes from Pterois miles, assembly GCA_947000775.1. NCBI lineage: Eukaryota > Metazoa > Chordata > Actinopteri > Perciformes > Scorpaenidae > Pterois > Pterois miles. The sequence continues at coordinate 7,551,267 of CAMQGK010000224.1, read as the reverse complement.
GGTGCTTTCACAAAATATTTACACAGTTTTGATGACTAATCATCAGTAATGTGGATATAATGATTAAGCAGGTAAAGGCAAATAAATGCAGATAAGCCTGCGGCCTGCAGCCTTCACACCTTGGAAAAGACATATTAAGATATCCAAAATCTAAGACGATATCTAATCTCTATATCACAGTATATCAATGCTCAGCCCTGCTATAAATGAGGTTCCATACTCTAAAGAACACATGGTTTTATCATACTGTAACGGAAAACGACACTGTGACCAGTCTGTTGGCTGGCCAAATGCAAGTCCTCACTTCCCGAAAAATATAAATAAATGCAGCGTTGTCAGTGTAAACGTCAACTACTGCTTACACAACACACAAAGGAAAGTACCAGTGACTTTCCCACCTTGTCCTGAAACTGACGAGTGGTAGTTTCAACAGGGAACAGTCTGACCATGTGTATAGTCACTGATTGCACTGATGGGAACATTGATGTCATGTGATTAGCGTTTGACAGCCAGTACGCCATGTCGGGCTTTTTCAGCGACTGTGAAAGTCATCTGATTATGGTGGCTGTCATCATTCCTCATTGCAGATCAAGCTGTTATACACCTTGCTAAAGCAATTACTCGCCGCAGAACAGACATGCGTCTAACACTGGCTGGTAATGTGAGTGTGAGTGCAGCAACTAAGTCAGCATGTTTGGACGAACATCCTCAAAGTAATTTGCAATGCAAGTTGTTAGTTTGGTCCCGCAAAAAGACATTTTCTTCTAACATCCAAGCCTATATAGTCAAGTGGCCGCCATACCCGTAACGTTAACTACAACACCTTTAAACATAGCTAATTAAAATATTAGAGCTACAATAGCTAACAACTACGTACCTGCTGTAATAGTAGGTTAAGATGGTCGATGCCTTGTAGTATTGTGACTCATTTCGGCGATTTCTTCCGTCTTCATCCACGACTGCAGTCTTCACAGATAAAGGTACTGTACTTCTAGCTTAACAAAGCTAGCTAACTTTAGCATTTTAAGACGCTAGCCCCCGGCGTTAGCCACCTAGCATTCAAGCCCAACTGACCAGAGATACTTATTAACAAAACACAGCTGTCAGTACGGTTGCCGTGCCTCCATTCAACAAATAAACTAATGTGTACATATTGCAGTGAAGATAATCCAGCACATAGCGGGGTTTGCTGCCCTGACCAGCCACCACTTTAGCGTCTTCCTTTGACAGCAGAGGACGTTTACTTCCTGTTGTCCTTTCCTGCCACGACGCCATTGGTTGAAGTAATCACTGCGAGAAAGCTAATTGGATAGTAGACATTTGCATTGTGCTATTGGTTGATATTAACTCTTAGCGTTACATAATATGATCGTATAGTAAATAGACGAATGATATGTATTTCTTTAAATATATGTGTGATTTGAGTGACTGGTGCTACATTTGTTTGATATTTTTAATGAATGTTGACTTAAAAGATTGTATGTGTGTATTTGCCACGTTTGTACGTATGTACATGTAGCATAATGCAGCATTTTACCATTCTGAAGTGTATATATTATTGTATTTATGTCTTAAGCTTTTTAATTTAACCTCTTTTCTTTGTTTTTTACCTCACTGTATCACCAAGACAAATGCATGTGTGCATTATACATTTGGTGAATAAAGAGATTTTGATTCGAGGTTTAAAATAACCTCATTAGGCCTTTTTCACATATTCTGCCTTGTGATAAAGTAGGTTGATTATTTTTTTTCACGTTTTCCCCGATTGGGAATCTATGAGCCAGAATGGACAATACCAGGGTCATGGACCAGAATAAATGTAAATGGAACATACTCACAATCAGCTTTATTACACTAGTTACATCTACTATGACATGTAAGGGTTTTTTTGCTATGAAAATTATTAACTGATGTATGATTGTCTGCATGTAGGCTGTACTGTAGCTAAACAAGTCTTTACCGTGATAACATAATATAAGACCAGGGTATCAAGAACTGGCCTGCCAAAGGGTCCGATCTGGCCAACTAGATGTGTATAAGTGTAAAAATTGCAGAAACGTATGAGATTTTTATTTTTTAAGGCTAAATTCGGAAATGCTTTGTCACATTTCTGACTTTCGACGGGAATTATGTCCAAATTTAAGTTAAAATGAGTCAGAATTTTTACAACGGAAGCCAAAATGATGAGATATTAAGTCAAATTCATTATTAGTTATCATGGAAAGTCATAATTCAGTTAAACATTTGACTTAAACTTGGGGAGTCAAACTCAAAGACTTAAAGACTCAAAGACTCAAAAGCTGTATGTTTAATATGAATACTGAGATTTTCATTTTTCAAGGCTCGATTTTAGATATTTTGTCCCATTTATGACTTTGTATGGGAATTAAGTCCAGATTTTCAGTGAATAATGTGCAAATTTTAACATAGTAAGCCAAATATATGAGATATTAAGTTGAACTCATTACTTTTTAAGTCAGAAAGAAACATTAATTCCAATTTTGCAGTTAAATGCACTTCTGTTTGTATTTTGGGCTGGATTTTTCATTAATTGTGATCATTCTCAGAATGTACTTGTACTTCTTTACACTAACAAGAAGGGAACATTTGGAGGTGTTGTTATTTATTATGTATAGGTTACTGTGCAGTGGTTTTACTGTCCAACTGGACTGTATGTGGCCCCTGAACTAAATGAGTTTGACACCCCTGATATAATGCTGCAGCATTTTTACAACAGATTATAGTCGAGTAAAAGAACAAGAGGCGGCAAGTTTTGGAACAAATCTCAGAATTTTATTCCACATACTGCACTTCAGGTGTCTGCATTGAATCACATCTATCACAAACAAAAATGCCCCATGGTACAAATAAATACACTGTCAGTGAACAGAGAAATGTGGAATGTTTTTATACTTGGACTTTTGTGTAGAATCCATACTTGTATACAGTATACTTTCTTTTACTTCAAATAAACTTTCAAACAATACCAGCAAATTAAGATTTCTTTTTTCAAATAAAGTGCATTTATACTACTCTCTCTGTTAATCACAAAAAGAAATAAAAAGAAATTCTCAAACATGTAACACTAGTATAGACACCACTGATTGGGAAAAGGCCTGAAAGTGGGAATAATAGCTGTATAAGATTACATTACAGTTATTTTTCTTAGTCAGGTGATCAGAGCTGACCTGATTACTCGTTTATTACATTAACATATAAAAGAACTCCTTCCTATCAGTAGAATATATAAGACAGGATATTATATTAAAAATGTTAATCCCTATGCCAGAAGATATACATAACAGTCACGTGAAGAACACAACAGAAAAGGAATAAATTCATGTTTCAAGTGTTCATTTGATAATTACTGCAAATGTTTTGTCATTAGAAACTTAAATGCATATTCAGTAACCCTATGGCTAGTAGCATCCATTCTGCAGTATTTTAATGATCTTACAGCGGATTATTAATGCACATTTTATGGAAACCTGTTTAACAGTGGGTGTTTTGAACCACTGGAGGGCAGTAGAGTACAATGCCAAATAAAAATAACTTAGGTCGGTGTATGGGACTCTCTAATATGGGGGGGTAAAATCATTGGTTTACCCTCAAACATTGTTAGATTCGAGGGTGAACTCCTAACAGCATTCTTTTAAATAGAAAAATCAATCTACATGGCATTAAAGATGCATCAAGAAATGTTTTTTTTAATAGTAATGACTGGTAATGTTAAAAGATCTGTCAATACCACAAAAATCAAGATCCCATTTTGTAGCTCTGCATAGCTTTTAGCCACTTCCAGCTCATTGTTGTAGTTTTTCAGATGCATAAAAACAAAAACAGTGTTGCCAGCTGACGTAAAACAACGAGCTACTTTTCCCCTTTTGGACAAGAAAATAAATTTCCGTCTTTGAACTTCTGCCTATGTGAAGTTGCTGTTGTTGGTTGAATCAGTTTGTAGAGCTGAGAGGAATCAAAGAAAGCAAAGCAGCAAATCAATAACGGAATAAATCATTTAACTCGTACTTTCTTCTGTGAATCGGCCAGTAGCATAGTAGTGACAGCAGTCCTCTTGCACATCTGTAAATGATTTGCATGAGATTATGTACACTGGATAAGGAGATGAATACAACCAGTGGGAGAAGAGCCGTTTTTCCTGTAAACACTTTATCCTGGCTGACATTGTTGATTCAAACACCTCTATCAGTATGTTACAGAGCAAAATGTGAGCATGACATGAATCAATCTAGCTTGTAATACCTAACAACCATTGTGATTATACTGCAGATAACCTTGTTTTTACAGCAACAGGTTCATCGTGATATACTGTACCATGCCCATATCCACACACCCTATCTTCGCTATAGAGCCCTTTGACAAACACACTACAGTATGCTACATCCATGACTGCCTGCTTTTCCTGTTTTGGCTCAAAACAACACATGGGTTTCATTGTATATGTGCTTACAATTATATACTATATCCACATAAGTTATCATCACTGTGCCCCTGTGATTTGTTAATAAAGTCGAAGAGCATTTCAGCAAAGTCTGTAACAGTTACTGGATCCTAACTGCTGCCTGTTTATTTCCAGTTTGGTTTCGGCCATGACCCTTGCTGAGTCAACCGTGCTGAGTGTAATTACCCCATGAAAACACACACAAACTCACACACTTCTTAACTCACTCACTCACATCCCAATTCATGAACCACAGGGTTTAAATGCATGAAAATCACTTGCTGACACTGCTGCCTCCTGTGGCAATGCGAGTGTGTGTGTGTGTGTGTGTGTTTGTATGCAGGCTGTAGAGGGAGAAAAGGGCTGCGGTGGCCCTCCTGCGAAGGGGAGATAAGCGCTGAGCCTGAGCTCTGTCAAACACGCTTTCCTCTGCAGGAGGACACAGCCCTCAAGAACCACCAGAAATAGACCCAAGGTGGTTTCTCGCACTCTCTCTCTCACACACACACACACACACACACACACACACACACACACACACACACACACACACACACACACACACACACACACACACACACACACACACACAAGCCCTCTGCGACAGACAGAGCTAGACATGACATCAGCTGACAAAGAGCCTGCTTTGGCTTCGTCTGACCGTGCACAGCAACTCAGTAAACTGCTGCATGAAGAAGAAATGAGCTTCATCATCTTGTTGCGTGCTGCAGCCACACTGAGGCTGCATGTCAGTTGTGTTGTTTGATGCAAATACTAACAAATTGACTGTGACTCAGTTCATCATTGTCTCGCATGATAAGCAGTAAAAGAACAGAGGGCTGGTTGAAAGACAAAATTGAGTGACTGGATTTTGGTATTCACAGTTTTCAGCATGTTTTGATCGGTAAAGCACTTTTTGACCTTCTTGTACCTATAATACATGTACAGTACATACCATATGACATGCATTCACATAGACCCACACACATATACATCTGATAAAGTGTTCCACATTACATTAAGTCTTCTTAAATACTTCATGATAGAAAATCAACAGAAAATGCACCTTTACAGTAGAATATTTCACTCCTGGATTTAAGTTAGAATCAGTCAATGATTGGAATCAATAAATAACATTTTATATACTCTGAAACTGGAATGTACATTGTTTTTAAGTGCTTGACTTCTGTTGCATTGTTCTTCCAAAAAAGGCATTTTTTTTTAATAAAGTCCCATTTAGGGACCCCATGGGGTCACATTTTCGACTGGCTGCTACCTGTTGCAGCCCTCTCTAGTGGTGAACCAGCAGGACTTTGGGTCACCACCGCTGTCCCAACAACCACTCGACCTCCAGCAGGAGAGTCACACTTTCCTGCTGCACCTCCCTGCCTCTCCTCTGCTGCCCTAGTCTGCTGTTCTTTGCTCTTGGACGCCTCCTGGGAGCCAAGCTTGATTGGCCCGAGGACGTTTTTGGCCACGGTGGTCAGCTGGCTGACGAAGCTCGTCTTGTCGCCGGGGGAGACAGGCCGCGACTTACAGAGGGAAGGTCCGCAGAGGGAGGGGGTGACAGAAGTCGGGGAGGGAGAGGGGGAAGGCGAATGCTCCTCCACCACTTCCAGGCGACATTTGTCCTCCCAGTCGAGAGTTCCCCGGTAGCAGTTGACTGGCCCGAGTCCTTGCCTCACCTTGCCCAGCGAGAGTGGCTGCCCATGTGGGGGGACGACGGGAGCGAGAACGCGAGCTGGGAGTTTGGGGCTCTTTGAGCCAAAATCTGGAGTCCTCGAATCACTGCTCTCTGCTCCTGCCTTTCTCAAACTGTCCCCCATACCTGATGGTTTAAAGGTTTTGTTCATGCTCAGAGGACCTGCTTTCACTGTGGTGTTGATGCCAATGGATTTATCTGGAGTAGAAGCAGAGCTCCTGGTGAAGGCAGCACCAGGTAATCCAGGCCTACTCTTGTCTAGGTCCTGCTTTGGTTCAGTTCTGCCCCATAGCTGCTCCTGGGGATCTTTATTATTAGATAGCACACTTTTGGCTGCCTTGTGGTCTTGCTGTCTTGGAGTAAAATCTGTCGGACTGTGGGGGATCTTTTCAGGTCCCTTCTGGCCATTTGGACTTCCTGTTGTTTTTGTATGGGTGCTAGAAGTTGTAGCTTTAGTGGTTTCTGCACTTGGTCTGGAGCTCTGGCCAGCCTGCGAGCTAAAGGGCAGCTCACTTGTATGAGGTTTTCTTGTTAAGGATGACTGAGATACTGTGGCTCCAACCTGACTCAATCTCTCCAGGACTGTCCCAGTATCAGCCCCCCTCTCTTTCTCTCTTTCCCTTCCTCTCTCCCTCTCTTCCCTCTCCCTCCCAGCCAGCAGTGTTTCCCTGCTAAGTGGTGACTCCTGCCTCCCTAGTCTCCTCACAGGCTTCAGGACGCCAGTCTCTGGGGTTGTAGAGGACGAGGGCAGGGGTGGAGGATTAGGAGGCAAATTTTCCCCGTCTGTCTCCAGCAGGCTCTGGAGCCCGAGCTCACAGAGGAAGGCATCCTTACGGTACTCAGAGTGCTGCACCTCCAGGCTGTGCTTCCTCAGCGGACCCCCCAGCCCTCCTGTAGAACTGGACTGGGTCAGAGGCGAGCCCAGTTTTTCTGCCGACTGCACCCGTTTAAGAAGAGGCGATCGAGGGGGTTCAGCGCTCTTGGGCCTGGGACGGACCACCGGCGGCGAGGAGTGGAGCTTGACAGGAAAGGACTGGGTGGTGTTGGAGCTCCCCACGGTGTGGCCAGGCAATGGTGGAGGCGAAGACTGGGTAGGGGAGGGTGTGTGGGCGAGCGGGGACAGGGGGATGTTACCTGCAGATTTACAACGGGCAGAGCGATACTGGCGGTGGAGTTTAGGGGAGAGGCCATGCAGGGAGCTGGGCCTCATGTGCTGAGAGGGAGCGGGAGAGTTTGGAGTGCTGGAAGCTGGAGAGCTGCTCTGGGAGGAAGCACCTAAAGGAACACAGAGAACAGAAACAATCAATCAAAATAAAAAGAATCCAAGAGGAACAGACTTTTGATTTATAAGCAAAGAGAGTTTGGGGGTTTTAAAGCTGGCACCATTTCTGGCTTTAAAGGCTCACTTTCCTGGCCATACGCCTTGTTGGAAGTAAATTTGGATAACTCCCATCTCTATTTTCTATGTCTAGTTTCTAGTCTAGCTTTTAAACAAATATTTCAAAAGTGAATTGTGAACACTTATATGTGCATTGTTTATTTCCAGTGTCCTACCCAGGTATGAGGGCTCAGGGGTGGAGCGGTAGCCCTGAGTCGGGGACCGGGCAGACAAGCTGTGAGTCGGGGAGCCGGGAAGACTCTCACTGGAGGACAGAGATCGATTCAAAGAGGACAGGCTGCGGCTGGTGTGCAGCAGATTGGACTGCTTTGTGATCTTACGGAACAAGGAGCTACGCTTCTTACTGCAGGACAGACAAACAAAGAAAAGACAGGAAGAGAAAGTAAGATTTGAATTGGGATTGACATAATGCATTTTATATTAATACATTCGACTTTACATGACTGTAGCAGTGATTTTCCATTTTTACATGCATCTTCTGCATGTCATGTTTTGTCCTGTTACAGTGAGAATCAACTTACAGAGACAATCCATTACAGTGAACGGAAAAAAGCATGAAATATACTGTATGAGCTATGCAGTTGGAAAATCAAAGCCAGCAAGGAAGAAAGAAAACAGAAAGCAAAGAAAAGGATCATTTACTTTTAGTGGCAGCGCACAGCTAAGTCTCAAGTGTTTACTTGCAACATCACTGATAATTGACATGTGATTTCCCCTAGCATACCAAATGGAATGGAAACTGATGGCTGATGACTAATTTCAAATGCAGAAAATCAACCTAAAACTATGACATGCTCACAAAACAGACATCAGCAATGTTAAGTATACAGTCATTTTAATTAATGGGCTAAAATGTGCAAAACAACTACCCCATCGATTGGGAATCTCACCAAATAAACACAGAGGTAGTCAAAAAGACAAAATTAAGAGTTACTGAATGTTTTGCTAAGACAAAACAAACTCCTTTACTCCTGTACTGTATTTTACTTCACAAGACAGGACATCATCTAAGACGTCATTGTCATTGCAATGGTGCAGGTGCTCCTACCTGTCCTGGCCATCCTTGCCCATGGTCCTCTTGTTTCGTCGGGCCATCTTACACTTGTAGCTGGCCTTGCGGGCAGGACCCACTTTAATGGAGGTGTTCTCAAAAGGTGTGGTTGTCACCGTCACCTTGTTTCCACTCTATACACATCAATGGCATTCAGTTATTTATACACTGATCCACATAATTATCCACCGTCAAGCTTGTTTACCTAAAGGCAACTATTTATCTGTATTTACAGAATTAATTAGCAAGCTTAATGTGAATCTGGAATAACTGAAGAACCACTTAACTCAGAGTTACATGGGAGCTGCAAGCACTTTGTCTGACAACCTTTCCTTGAAACTTATAAATAGACTACCAAGTGGCGTTTCATTGACAGAAATAGAAGAATTACACAGGAATATTTATATTTTATATTATATAATATATAGTACAACTGGGAATACCTTGAGGATGAGCTCTACCACTTCAGTGTGAACCAGACCGTGGACAGGCTCCCCGTTGACGTGGGTGATGAGGTCACCGGCACACAGGCCAGCTTCCTGGGCGGGGCCGCCGTCCTCCACATGCTGCCAAGTTACACGAGTTGCACAAGTTCGTATCAGGGCAAAATGAATTGTATGTAATCATTCAGAGGCTAGTACTTAAATATTAGACAGTATTTTGAAGGAGTAACAACAATTAATCTTAAATAAACCTGAACCCTTTTTTTATATAATACTAGTGATGTTTGTTCTTATAGAACCGCAACAGGATGAGAAATAACATTTAACTGGAGAAGTTTGACCCCAAAACTGAAATCAATCAACTCCTCAACAGTTTTACATACAGCTGAAATCTCAGCAAAATCACAGCACATGCCTCTTTATGAGAGGTCACTGACTTCAGCTCCAGAAAAAAACATCTCCAAATAGTACACAGTACAAATAAGTTTCTCACCCAAACGATGTGATGCACGCTGTAGATATCGCTGTCTCCAATGTAGACCCTGATGGCTCTGAGAGTAAAGCCGTACTTCTTTCCAGAGCGATGGATGGTGATGGGGGAGCGCAGCACGCTGACCGCCGGGCAGAAGTCTCTACTGGGTGAAGAGTCACGGGAAGACGGGTTGGAGGAGAAAGAGTGGGGAGACATGGGGCTGGCCAGAGGAGAGAAGCCGCCATGCTGCTCCACTGAAGAGAAATAAGATACTGTATTAGTGTCACAAGATAGTATTTCCAGGAGGGATTTCATTCTATTGTTACAATGTGCTGCTTACCTGATGGTATGATGACAGACAGGGCCGTGGCAGATGCTGACTTAATGACCTTGTTTCCAGGTCTGGAGTTGCGTTTCTCTCCATCACCAGACAAATGCTGATGGCGCGCCCTACGCAGGACCAGGTCGTTGGTGGCCCGGGGCCCAAGAGGGTCATACAGCGGAGTCATCACATCACGACCAGCTGCTGCAGGACCTGGGGATAATGTGGCGATGGCCGTGGCAACTCCTGGTGTCTCTCCATGTCTAGGGGATTTGTCTGAGGTAGGTGGAAATTACATTTATTTAGGTTCTAAAATTAATGTTATGAATTATCCAGCTGCCCACTGACTCAGCAGTTGTCACCTAATGAGGTATTACAGGCTGATTTTATTTCACCTCCTCCACCCTTACACCCCCCTTGCTTTCTCTGTCTGCTTTTTTGTTTATCATTTGCCCAGTTGCCTTCTTGCTTATTTCCTCTCCACCCTCTTAAACTTTCACTACCTCAGAGACTTCCCCCCTGCTAACAAACCTGCTCCATTGATCTCCTTCAGACTGCTCCTCTGCTCCAGGAGGCTCTGTGAGGGGACACTGGTCCCATCCAGCGAGGTTCCGCGGACCTTGATGGGCACCTGGCGGGACAGGAAGTCTGGCTCACCGTCTAGGGGTGAGGCAAAACGGTGTGTATCCATCAGTGCTGAGAAGCGTCGGCGAGCACCAAGAGGAGGGCTCGCATCCCCTTCCATGTAGAGAGACTCTGAACAAGACAGGCGCTTCCTGCAAGAGAAGGACACAGAAACACAGTCGCATAAGACAAAGCAAACAGTGAGGTCTCTGTAAGAATCCATTATCCAACAAGACTCAGTCTACAGCCATGCCAGCAGCTCACTGAGGCTGTACTTATGCACAGTGCTGCTTTGAGTTTAACACTAATGTAAGCATGCTAACATACTCACAATGACAACGCTAATATGCTGCCAGTGCCTGATAGTTGTGTCTAGAAGGTAACCCCAAAGTTACAAAACTCTCACAAGATGGTTGTGGTTGGGCATTCACCTTGAATGGATAAGGTAAGGAAAGGTCGCAGTCTCACAAGATTTTTTGCACGTTTTCGTGCTCATCATGTAACATATTAGCATACTAAGATTTACCAGTTAGTACCAAACACAACGTAGAGCTGAGAGTGACGGAAATATCATTAGTTTTACAGGTATTTTGTCATAAATTAAGTGAAGTATTAAACAAGTTTTGACCTGATGATGGTGCTATATGAAAGTGAAGTCAAAGTTATTACAGTTCATCCTTAGGGGAAGTAAATGTGTGTAAAATTTCATTGGAATCCATCTAATAGTTGTTAAAAAATTTCACTTTAAAACCACACTATTAAATATCACTGGCACACCCGTCAGCTGGGGATCATGAATGTCTATCGATGATGGCATGGCAATCCAAATGACAATGCCATCTCAAGAGCCCTGCTGCTCGCATGTTTGAAATGATTAGTTTCATTATTTCTTTCATGGTACCCTGTGGAGTTTTTGGCCTTTAGTGGCGCTATGGAGCAATATTTACTATCAGCGGGTCCCCTCTGCCCATTTTCTTTGTCTTGTACACTTGCACAGTGGTGACGCAATACACATTCCTGCCAATAGTGTCACAGTATCCAACTGATCAACAAATGAAGATAAAGATGAGGCTGCCGGCCCTGATGGCATCCCTGTGTGGCATTTTCAGGGACACCTCTCACCCCTGCTACAGACAGTTTACCTTCCTCCCCTCTGAGAGGCGCTACAGGACTCTCTGTTCCAGGACCAGCAGGCTCAGGAGCAGCTTTTCCCCGTAAGTGGTCACCTTGCTGAACTCTGCACCAAGGTGACCCCACCCCCTGGATCACCACCTCTATCCAAGCAATAGCACTGGGACTATCTGCCTCACTGATTGCTAGCTCACACACTACTTGCACTATATACACTATTTATAGTGTATACACCATATTCATAAGATTCCTCCAGCTGTTTATTATGTATATATCATCTACTATTAGCATAAGTTGTACGTACACTCTGCACTATATATTTTGTACTTATAATACCTACTGTAACTGGTGCACATGCTCTACTGTTCATGCTATACTGTATATATCTTAGCATATTCATCTCAAACTGTCCATACTGCTAATACTGTATATACAGTATATTCAGTGTATTCATATCTACCTCTTACTGTCTTGTATTTATTATTTATATTACTATCATTAGACATACTGTACATGTATATTACTCTGCATTTTACAATTTTTTGCATTCCTGGTTTGATGCTAAACTGCATTTCATTGTCACAGCACCCGTACTCAATGTAATGACAATAAAGTTGAGTCTTATCTAATCTAACGCTTTCTGCAATGTGCCATCAAAGGCAGAATAGAAGAAGACTGCTTACTATTAAATATGGAAGTAAACAATGGCAAATGTTTTATGAGGAAGGAAACAACAGATTTGTTGGAGCTCAAGGATACATACTGTGCGTTATGGTGGGTAACACTGAATGAAAAAACAACTATTGTTAGTTTACAAGCTCCACAGGGTACCTTTAATTAAAGAAATGGATGAATGTGATGAGCTGCAGCCAAAAAGTAATCATAGCTGGTGAGATACAGATAATTCATACTTGATATGGAAGAGGGAAAATCCAATATGTAAGGAAAAAAATGATGAACCGCCTTCACCTCATCAAATTTTCTAAGCATGATAAACGCAGCATGCCTAAATGAATTATTTTATTTTACATGTGAATGCAGTGAGATTAAAATCCGGACGTATGCTTCCTAAAGATGGAGGTGAAATGGAGTTATGCGAAATAATAATCTGTTTCTGCTGTACGCTCTCAGTCAGAAATGTGTCGGTTAATAATGTGAGCTGAATTATGTTTAATGAATCTAGATCCCAGGATGACAGTGAATTTTTCATTTAGGAGGGCTAAAAAATAAAAGCCTTCATTAAAGGTAATGAGAGGTCTCTTTTTCAATCCAGTATGAATTATCACTATAAGAGCCAGACAGATGTTGACTATAACAGAAGACTAATAACTGCTAACAACTTCTATCGAGGGTACAAATACAGCAGTATTAAAACACCTGTGTTCAATAGACTTAAAAGACATAGTAATTATCCTTTTATGTATCTTATTTGGAGAATTACACTGTGGATTTGAGTGATAAAAGCAGCTACATATGATATACTGAGACTTCAGAGACATATTGGTGATTGATGTCATCTGTGAGTCATAGGAGCCAGGCATCAAATCCATTTTCCTACTTTCCAAACTTTGCAGAGGTGGGATGTGTTGCCTGTTGACTCAAAGTGAGTGTGAACTCTCGCACAAATTTCTTTTTATACAAGAAGTGTCAGAAATTGGTGTCAGAGAGACAGAAGTTATTCAGACACACTGGGGTGTGTGACAGCTAGGCTGCTGAAAGAGAGAGAAAACACCTTCAGGGAACCACCTTCTGAACACCATCAGTCCTGTCTGAAGTACACTGAGCGCCCCGCCTCATTTACATCGACAAGCCCTCATTCACTTACATCTCGGGGGATCCGGTCCTCCAGCTCTTGTCTCTCATGCTGAAGCTACCCAGGCTCTCTCTCTTAGTCACCTTGTCCTCCCGCGGGCCCTTGTGCTCCCGACGGGACACGGAGGTCGTAGCTTTCTGCTCCAGCTGAGACAGATGCTCCATGCTGCTGTACACCTGCAGGGGGACGCCGTCAGCTCAATACCATATCTGTGAGCTTTGAAGCTTCAGTGAGAACTTTTCCTGACATATTTTTTGTTCCGTTTGTCTCCATCTCCCCCGTGTCAATACCACAATACTGGACACACAAACCCCTCTACATGCAACAAACAGCAGTAATAATTCACACTAAATATCAATAATGCATAATATTGTGGGATTATTCCTCATTTCATGGGCCATTTGGGTATATATACATTATGACATAATTGTATATTAAAAAACAAACAAAAAAATTGAAGCATTCAAACACTGATTTGGAAGTCCATTACCATGGCAACGGTCAAAGTTTCGAAGCATTTGGGTCCATTCTAATGCAGTACACAGTATATACTGTATATATTTTTATATTAAATAAATTTAAATTTCTAAATGTAAATTTCTCCACTGTGGGACAAATAAAGGAGTATCTTATCTTATCTTATCTTATATTTATACAAGGGTTGTAAATCTGAAAAAGAAAAGCATATGGAAATATGATACGTATTGTGATGCAGAGGATACAGTTCAATATCCTGTGAAATTTTGTGATACAAAACAATATATTGCGATTTTTTAAATAAAATTTCAAGAAAACTGCCAAAGTAGAAAGAAAACACCACCATATGCATAAAATCTGAAGCAATCAGAGCAGTGGGATCTACATTTGCATTTATCACCTGTAACATCAAACATCACAGCGCTACTTTGAGAGGGCTCATACACTGAGAGGGCCTCTCTTTGCGAATGAAATAAAGTTTTGACCGAGTTAATCTTTGCATGTAAACTATGAATTTAAAAGCAGTGCAGTGTTACAAAACATTGCTACAATACAGTATCAGTGTTACAATACAGCATCACAAAACATAATATTGTGATACTCGATATTGTCAATATTTTCTTACACCCTATATACAGTATAGAGAAATTATTATTATGCAATATAGATATGATGAATTGTTGATTGAACTGAATTGACAGTTGATATCGGATACGTTTAAAGGAATTTGTTTTTGGAGCAAGGTGCCATGACAAACTTAAAACAGCCAAGTCAATTGTATGTAGATATGACAAGTGGTGGTGCTGTTAATGCAATGCAGAATACAATAAAGGGTCCACAAAAGTAAAGAAAAATACTAAAAGTTGGGATAAGATGTGCTAAGCCGTGCTGTATTTCTGACCAGTTGGGAGACTGTTATTCTTTAAGGGGAACTCATCACACATCAGTATCTGTTTGCTGGTTGTGGGAAGAACTATTGCATATTGCAAATTTCTTTTTGCTTAAAAATATTAACTTTCTATCAACAACTAATCAGTTATTCAGCTAATCATTGCAGCTCTACATTAATAGATTATAATGAATCAATTACATGTGTGTTCACTGCAGAACTCATTATGTGTGTATTCAGCAAAGGTCTTTGTTCACCTGCTATGCTTGAGCAAGGCACCTGAACAGCCCTCGACTGCAACTTCAAATACATCTCAAATTTAATTGAAACTGAGCCCCTCGATGAGGCACTTTTGATTTTCTGAAGAGCTCCTTCACTAGCTCACGACCCAGACATGAGAGGACAGACCAGGTGAAAGACAGAAGGAAGGCAGATGGAAAGACAGAGCAAGTGAAAAAGGGAGGATGGAAGTGGGGGAGAGCCAAGAAAGGGGAAAAAAAGACAGCATGAGGTGAGAAAATCCCACCCGTGAGGGAAAGCGTGACAGGAAGAACACGCTGGCACACTGTGAGAGAGAACCACAGATCAGAATTAAAAGAGATGTGGCCGTGGAAAGAGTGTATGAGGGAAAAAAAAGGATGAAAGATTGCCTGGGTCATTAACCACACATGTGTAGAGCGAAGCCTCGTGGTCTTCTGAGTGGCTTAAAATAGAAACTGGAGACAGAAGGAATAAGAAGGAATGGTGTAACAGTTACAGCAGCCCAGTAAGACTTTCTGCCTCCTGCTGCTGCTCTCTGTACAGTAAGACCGACTTCCTTATATGTTCCTTTCAAGTAATCTCAAGCGTGAAGAGAATATAACAGTTTGATCCAGTGAGAAACAAGAAAAACAGAGTCAAATGACTGAGAGAGTAAGAGAGAGATGAGAGGCTCGAAGAGAGGCAAAGTCAAACCTTGCTGAAGCGAGGAGAACAGGAGGAGAACTGCCTGATCTCTACCGGCTCATCATCATTGGTGTCATCCTCGTCATACGTATTGATGTGATGATACCGATCAGAGCGGGCTGGCAGGGGAGGGAGAGGAGATGAAATATATTAGCTGTCAGTTCAACACAATAAACTGCATTTCTGACAGCAATGGTGGTAGAAAATTATTGCACAACCCATAAAGCTAATATTCATTTAAGTGCTGTACTTTACAGACACACAAATCCAGAGGAACCTACTATCGAAATAGCTGGTGTCCTCCTCTGACTCCAGGTGAGGGATGAACTCTGCCTTCTGTCTCAGCAAACTGTTCCAGTCCAGCTCTGTGAAGAACGAGTGCTGCTTCACCTCAAACGCTCCGCCTGGCGGCACAAACAACACAACCCGTCGGCCTCACTCAAAATACAGCACGGATGGACAGTTAAATGTGTCTCGCATAGTGACAAACCCTGGACAATTCCTTATGAATGGTACAATGCTTTTATAATAGAAATGCAAACAGGTGCAGATCAGAGCGCCGATATCAAGTACTGTATTTTTTGCACTATAAGGCGTACTTAAAGTCCTTTAATTTTCTCAAAAATCAAAAGTGCGCCTTATAATCCAGCGCCCTTTATGTATCAATTCTGGGTGTGCTTACTGACCTCGAACCAATTTTATGTGGTACAGGGTGCTCAAAAATCTGTCAGAATGTTTTATTACGACTTTTGTAAGCTACGAAACCGCTGGATGGATTGTCGGATAATGACGAGAGGGATTCGGGCGTGCTTGATGCCGAAATCACCCAACTGTTTAACTCAGACACTGATGATGAAGGATTTGAAGGATTTGTAGAAGAGGAATGAACTGAAAAGTGAGTGTATTCTTTTGTATTTCATGTGTTACAACTGAAAAATGTTGAGAGTTATTGAAGTTATTGAGTTATTAAATGAACTGAATAAAGTTTGACTTATCTGACCGTTTTGTTTCGCTTAATGTGCCTTAAAATGTGGTGCGCCTTATGTACGAAAATAGACACGTTCATTGATAGTGCACCTTATAATCCGGTGTACCTTATAATGCGAAAAATACGGTAAATGCAAAGGTTAGTACCTGTACCCAACCTCACAAGCGGGTTGGTCTGCAGCAGGGCAGAGATGAGGTCCTGGGCATCTGCAGGTAAAGCGTCATCACCATCTGGCCAAACTATATTGTCTAACAGAGACAACAAAGAGAGAGCAAACAGTCAGTGGAAGAAGTAGTTTTCTAAATGACATATCATAGGCTAATCCAAACTACTGTAAAATTGCCCTTAATACTTAACATATCACCAAGGAAATAAGAAATATTAAACATGGAAGAAAACATGGAAGATGCATGGTATTGGATAAGAATGCTAACACTTAACTGACTCTTAAAGCACACGCAATTTGGTTTCTAAACTTTGCGGTAGCCTTAAAATAGTGTAGTACATTTACTATGACCCACTTCCAGTACAATGAGGAAAGACGGTAACCCAGAAACCCAGTAGGATGAAAACATCCTTTACAGCTTTTGTGGTTTGCTTTTGATTGCTAAATGATGTGCAGTTTGTTCACAAATGAGTCAAGTAGTGTAAGTTTAACACGGTTTTCTTACCTGTGATGACCTGTCCAAACAGCTCCTCCGGAGTGTCTCCAAAGAAAGGCACACAGCCCACCAGGAACTCGTAGAGGATGATGCCCATAGCCCACCAATCCACCGGCTTCCCATAGCCCTGACGGAGAATCACCTCTGGAGCGATGTACTCTGGCGTACCACACACCTGAGTGATGTAGAGGCCGAGGGAGACAGAAAGGAACGGAGAGAAAGAAAAATCGGTTGGAGACGCTTGATTAACTTAAAGGGGAACTACATCCATTTTCAAAATCCATACATGTTATTCCTATGATCTAAGAGAGTCCAAAAATATTAGTAAACAAGAGCAACTGTCTCCCAAATCCAGAAGGCAACGTGATAAAACTCAAACTTTTGATGTCATAGTGTATAAAGTGTGGAGCTGCTTCATAAAAATAGGAGATGATTTTCTGTTTCACAACACTACAATAGAATAAAGCTCATTTGGGTATAAAAAAGAAAGCAAACATTCTGTAGGTCCAAAAAAATCTGCCTCCCATTCATGTCTATAGAGCAGCTAAGACATAAAAATACTCTGCTTTGTATAATAATTTGTCTCTAGTATTGTTTTTCCACAAAAAAGTTCAATCGACTAGTTAAAAAAATGGTAAAAGCACATCTACCCCCCTCCCTCATTGAAAAATGAGGGAGGGGGGTAGAGGGGGGTTCATGAATATGCACATACACAATATGACTCCTACTCCGTTCTTGATCAAACATCAAAGTGAAGTAACAAGAGAGGAGGATGGGGAATTTAAGTCAGTTTATTCAAATCACAAAAATAAAAAAACTCTCATTTACCCTCAGTGGTTTTTATCCATTGAGATAGTTTAAGTTTTATTTGGGATCTCAGCTGCAGAGAACTCCATCATGCTAAAACAATGAAGTCAACAGGAGCTGCACCTTTCCAGATATGGATAAAGAACGATGTCCTGATTATTTACACTGATTAGTAACCACGGACAGTGAAAACTATTCACAGCAAGGTTTGTGGACTTTTCAGGTAACTGGAAACTTGATTCTGGAAAAAGTCTGTCAAGTAAAATGTCATTTTTTTATGCTGTAAGCGCCAAAAAAGAAATATCATCGATGTCCTTAGTGTGGCAACAGAAGTCTCATAAAACTAAAATAATTTGCATAGCAGCGTTCTTACTTGTTGCAAGTGTAATTTTTCTTTTCTTTAATAGTAGAGGAAACCATTCATTTCTCTCTTCTTTTACATGTTCCACATTAATGACATGTTCAAGGTTTTATTCTAGTAATCACATGTTTTTCAGTAACGATTTGCTGTTGAGGAAATCTGAAAATGAATAGAAAATGTATGTACTTGTGTCAGTATGCGAGCAGTTACATATGTGTGTGCATGCTGTCACAACAACAGAGACATCATGGGTGAGTGAATGCAAAATACTTCAAATCAAAATCTCAACTAGGAGCATGAAAAGCAAATCTCTGGTCTGTTTCACCCACAGATGTGAGTTGATTACTGGCAGACAAACAGATGTCTGCTTCCACCCAGAAGAGCTGACTGACGTGACTGATTATGATCGTTTCATTCAGAGCATAAACAATAACTGTAATTGCTAAAAGTGGGATTGTGATGGAGATGGAGACCATTAATGATTCACTAATTCAGAATACACAGGAAGCATTGTAATGCAATGTCTTCATATGGAGATTATTGATTTTGCCAGATGCCTTGGCAGGTTGGTGCACACGGATGGAAGAGACTAAAAGATGCTGTGATGAATGCCGTCTGTTCAGCCACCAGCATCCTGCCTTTACATACACTTCATTCATACAGTGGCTTATTAGATGCATTTGTCTGTAGCCTTTCTTCATTTTTAATGGGGTGATAAAATACTGCAATTATTGTCCAAAAACCTACACTGCTGCTAGTGTGATGTTACTGTACCTGCTTATCCAGGAACTCTCTGGCATCTTTTTCAATATGTCCCTCATACAGATTGGTGGTGAGGCTCATCAGACCCATCTTCGACAAGCCAAAGTCAGTGAGCTTGATGTGTCCCATGGAGGTGATCAGTAGACTATTTGGAGAGAAATCAGGCATTGTAATAAAAGACATATATAATGGACAGGTTGTCATTTACTGTTGGTCATCATTTAGTGCTTAAGTGGAGATACGAGACTGGCGTGCTGCAGATAAGTACACAGAGAAACTCGAGACCCAGATGGGCCGTCATCCCTGAAGTATACAGGTTTAGCTCCTGTCTGTGTAAACTTGACAACCTAAATGAACTAAAATCAACCAAGCTGAGTGCTGAAGTGGGGCTGTAGGTAAGGCCTGCCTCCTTTCTTTGAGTAGCAACCATGGCATTCAAATATGCCTGTTAGTAGCTGTAGCCACAAGGTTAAATGCTCATTAAATCCCATAGACCTAAAAACAAATTATTTTACCAGCGCTACCTGTGCCATGACAGCTGCATCAAATTCCTGCAACATTTCAAGTGTCTGTGCCAGTTTTCTGTCCATTTTTTAGTAATGATCACTGGTATGTCTTCATGGACATGAGACAGGAATTTCAAAGCAGCATCAATTGATTTTTGTCCACATGGGGCAACAGAACAAACTCAAAACACTAACACTGACATATTGTTACCTCATATAGTTGTTATGATGAACTTGTTAGCAAACACAAGTACATCTAGCAGCTATGGAGCAGCATTTTCGTTAATTTGGAGTCATGTTTTTGGCCAACTGACGAATGTAAGTCCAATATTCATTCTTCTTTATTTCTGTGCGATCACACAGATCACAGAGAAATAAGCTGTTTGTTACCAGGTAAGTAGGATATAGTGTGGATTTTAAAGCTTTTTCTGTGAAATCAGCTGCCCACTGTAGCTGCAAACAATGCTGATGAGAGAGGTGAGATTGAACCAAAACAGTAGAGTCTGTCTGTAAAACCAAAACAACGAGCTTGAAGATGCTGAACAGCACCACAGAGCTGAGAGGAACTGCAGTTGGGTGATAATATGTCACTATGAGCAACTCCTTCCACATCACATGTAATCATTTGACCCAGTGTTAATGTAAAAAACATTATTGGCACCATCCTAGGATAGTATACTGTATACTATCCTATACCTCAAGGTGTTATATATGTTTGTTGAAAAAGAAAAAGCAGAACCTCATGGTGGAAAGCATGAAATTAAACAGAGATAATTTAAAAAAAACTAGAATTTCCACCTTGCCATTGTACTGTATGTCTCCACTAACCAGTCAAGTTGCAGTTTACATCCCTGTCTGTTTAAAGTGTCATCACTTCATCATTTTATCCTGTTGGACATTTATGTGAAATTGTCATAATTATCAATTTAATTCTTCAGTTATGGCCGAGTAGGTGTTTAGTGAGGTCACAGTGATCTTTGACCACCAAAAATCGACTCAGCTCATCCTTGAGTCCAAGTGGACGTTTGTGCCAAATATGAAGAAATTCGATCAAGGTGTTCCCGAGATATCACATTTACGAGAGCGGTACAGATGGACAACTCAAAAACATAATGCCTCCAGTCATGGCTGTCGCCGGTGTGGAGGCATTAAAAAATAATACTGATTAAAGCAGCTTTAAATACTCACTTGTCAGGTTTGAGGTCTCGATGGACAATGCCATAGTTGTGCAGGTACTCCAGGGCTAAAACCGTCTCAGCAAAGTACATCCTCGCCAGCTCCACAGGCAGAGCCCCGATGTTCTTCAACAAAGTGGCACAGTCGCCACCTGAGAACGCAGAAACACCACGAGTTATTGTTCAGGTAGGAGCAGATTTATCCATTTCATACTTCTGAACGGGAAGACCATATTCTTGCATGAGAAATGTTGAATGAAAATTACTCAGACAAATGGTAATGAAGCATCTGCAGGATTATATAATTTAAACCTCTGATTAAGCAGAATAGCATCATAATGTGATTCATAATAACAGTATTCCTATTTTTGTGGTGTACCCTTGCTTATACATGGGTATAAACATTTTATCTTTTATGTTTCCATTCTTTTGCACTCCCTAAAGCATGTTTGATCATCACTCACGACTACCCTTCAAGCCTCAGTGTGTCTGTGCACCAGCAGATAAGAGCTGCTGCAGCCACGACGCTGCCTTCAATCCACTACTGACCTTGTTTGATTTTCATGGTCATTGAGAATCATTGTGATAGTGAAATAAGAGTCTCAACCATATTACTTTCACTTTCCTGAATCTGAGCAGACAAAGTCATCACTTGCTATTCAGGTATTTAGCTGACACTTTTATCCAGAATTAAATAAATTAAGTGCAAGGAACAGAAACCTGATCTCCTCAGACGCCTGACACAGAGGAAGGAAGGGCGAACGGAAGAGGAAAGTCGCCCATACAGAGCAGTCTCATAAATCATATTAACACCTTTTCAATTTGAGCCCTCCCTCAGTCTGATAAAGTCTGCAACCAAACCCTTACCCTCAACATATTCCATGACCATGCACAGATGTCTCCGCGTTTCAAAGGAGCAGAACATGGAGACGACGAACGGGTTCTCCGCGAAGGTGAGGATGTCTCTCTCCACAAACGCCTGCTGGATCTGGTTCCTCAGGATCAGATTCTGCTTGTTGATCTTCTTCATGGCAAAACGCTGACGTGTCTCTCTGTGGCGCACCAGGTAGACGGCACTGGAGAGGAATGAAGACAGAGAGTCTAAAGAAAGTGAAAACTGAAGGGACTGGTGGTGCCAAGATGAGGTGTGGAGGAAATAAAGCAGGGTAAGACAGTGGGGAGACCATTGTGAAGTGTACTGTATGAGAAAAAAAATCTAAAAATATAGAGGATACTCCATCTGCTGTTAGACATGAAGTTCATACAGTGTGGGTGAGTAGATATTAAGACTTGAAAAACGTCTGGCACAGAATGTCAAACTCTATGCTACTAACTTTTGATTTTTTGAAATACTGAACAGAGTTTTGAAGCCAGAAGTATCCTTATTCTTTCATACAGGCAGATACTGGCCAAGCCACCTTTAGATAAACTGAAAATGTGTACTGACTATGACCGAGAGGAGACCACACGTTATTGTTTAAAATCCTCACTGATTGCTTGTTAGTTGTAGAGTACACTGTGTTTTCAAATTACTTCCTGAGCTGCAGCTCAAACATTATATCTCAAATGTGAGAAATATCACAGCACATTATTGGCTAATACATCCACAAAACCAAAACCCGAAGAAAACAATAATATTAAATCAACCACATTATATGCGCACACCTATATCATCTCAAGAAAAATTTAGAGTTTTTAAAATTTCAATTAATTTGTGCAGCAAATGGCGTTGATGTTCATCCTGATAAAGGCCTGTTTCCTCATCTTCCAGACTTTCCTGTCTTGCAAATAATGAAGTCAGTCATTAATAATTACAAATATAAATCTGTTTCTGTCTGAATCTTACAAAACAATACATAGCATAGTTCAGGAGACATATTGGTGGGTTTTCCACTGACTGTTTTCCACAGAATATTATAACAGTTTTTTGGACTGGTTTCTTTCATTCGAAGCAGCTGGTTCATCATAGTGTTGCTGTTTTAGTAGCAGTAGTAGTATTATTGGGGTGGTTTTATTCATTTATTTATTGCTCATGAAGCACTATATGATATTGAGCATGATTGTTGACCTTTTCAAGATTTGGTCTTGTTATAAAACTACACAATAGCTTAATTGGATATTAGTTACTATGAGGGGTCAGTGAGGTTTCAATCCGTTGCTTACCCATAAGCTCCATTGCTGATCAGTTTGATGCTCTGAAAATCTTCTTCACTCGGTGGCTTGATGGCTCTCCCTTTCCCCTGCTGACGCATTTTAAAATTATAACTCAAATCAACACAAAGGCTGTTTCAAATTAAATGTTCAAACGCTCAAATGTCATTGTTTCTTTGATTTGACAGCTGTGTGTGTTTGAATGACGGCGCGTAAACCCAGTCGTATTGCGTGTGAATGCGTGTAAACACAGATTTGTCTGCGTCTATTTGTTCTTCACCTCGGCTGAGTCATCGGTCTCTGGAGTATGTGGACCCTCACTGTCGTAGCTGTCAAGGCTCACGATTTCTGTTGAGAAACATGGTAGTTAACAAGCAAACCTGGTGTCAAAATGAAAAGAGACATTTTTTCATGCTAAAAAAACAGGCGTCCCACACTGCTGCGAGAAGATTAAAAAATTGCTCAGACATTTTAAACAAAACAGCTTTTAAAAAAACAGATGAAGGGCCAAACGCGTCAGATCACAGAAAGAAAAACAAACAGTTAAAATAGTGTCTTCCTATTAATTTTTCTTGTATCTTTCAGCTGTCCCTCCCCCTCACTTTGTACCTTCTCCTTCCTTGAGCAGCACTGGCTGCTAATTTTCAGTGTTCTTCCTCTCTTGTATGTGACAGCTGTAAGAACACACTGATTGTAGTACTGTTTTGTTAAAGCAGGGAAATAATTGAGTAATAATTAACTCTGCAAAGCATTTACAAAGCTCTGTAGATACAGTATTAACTTCATCTGAAATAAAAGTCACTGAGCTGACAATAGTATATTCTGTCGGTTCCTCTTTGATGCTGAAAACAACTGATCTTGTCAACGGTTTCTCTGTGAGGAGCCAAGAAAAGAAATAAGAGTGTGAAAGTGTGCAAGCAGCTACGTGGGTGTGCATGTGTGTCTGAGTATGACAATGTGGGTGCAAAAAAAAAAAATAAGTGCAAGATCAAGATATCAAGTGGCACATTGTTAGCAGAGATAAGCTGAGAAAAGCCTGGCAGGAGGCAGAGGTTTATTGTGAAGAGTCATTCCGGGTCATTTAACCCATCAGCTAATGAACAGCTCCTGATGGATGAGACCCAGAGTGGCTGAGCAGATGTGAATTATTATGTAAGTTTTTGATTTGAGCCACAAAGATTAATGAAAGACAGCGATGCCGCCGCACCACCAGCCAGCTAATGATCCAGTCAGTCACTTCTCGTACCTCCTCATCCTGATCAATCAGTAAAGCTGCTCAATAGCTTAAAGCAGGGGTGTTCACTGTGAATGATACTGTGAGGCAACAACACAACCACTGGCTTGTTGACTTTATTGCCTGTATGTTCATGTTAAACATGAAAAAAGTAAGTGAGTGGTGTGATTTTTTTTTATGACAAATTGGTGCCAATAAAAGTATGCAGAATTAGCTGTTATTACTTCCCGCTTGCAATGTACCCATGGATGTACATACAACTATCACTGAGTTACTTTGATACCAAAGGAAACTTAAAAATATGATGATTGTCAGGCAAGTTCTGGAGCTATAAGGAGCGTCTTTGGTAACACTTCATTTTACAGGTCTGCAAATAGCAAACAGCATGAGGTTATCGCAATTTGCAGTCGCAAAATCTGTACTCCTTCTGGCAGTTGTAACTCAAAGTAAAATGTGAACATCAAGACACTGATAGATTCAGTGTGATTCCTTTATTGTAAACATGATTTAATAATTATATGCTAAAATAGCATATAATGGTTAAAATAGGCCCCCTTAAGAAGCAGCTGCTCTTCATCAGAGGTGGAAAACCAAAACTAATAGAAGACACTTCAGGCATAAATCCCACCGTTGTGACTTAATGTCTACACAGATGTAACCTGGTAGCTAATGTCATCATTCAGAGAGTGTTTAAAGATATTTCAAATAAGTTATTTGCTAATTAGCATCTATTTATAAGCAGACATGTAAATAAAATATATCAGTTAACTTTGTACTCTATTCCTGGAAATGTGTTAAATAAATTACCAGCTATTGGGGAATAGTGGAATATAAATAATAAATAATGTTTATACAGTAATAAAGTAATTTTTGATGAATTTGGCGTAAATATTGTGGTAATTTAGTAGTAATTGCAAAGAAATTTTAAATACGTTACTTGCTAATTATCACCTAATTACCGTGAAATCTGTGGACCAGAAACCGAGTCTTTTTTTTTTTTTACGGATGTGTGCTTGTGATGGACATCAGAGATAATATCCTCAGGAAACGTAAGTCACACTGAATCTAAAAAATATGCCAGTGTCTCGATGTTCAGATTTTACTGAGTTACAACTGAAAGAAGGAGTACAGATTTTGACACAAATTGCGACAACCTGGTGCTAAGGGTTTTAAAGCCACTTAATTCCCCTATAAGCTGTCACAGCTGCTTTTCCAACTGCTGATGGTGTTGACAAGTTGATAAGTGGGACAAATCTATGGGATAAACTACAACAACTACCTAAAAGGAGCTTAAAGGAACAGTTTGACATTTTGGGAAATAGGCGTATTCCTCAGTCTATAAATATCACAAGGAAACAGCCAATGTCTAACAGAACAAATGAAAGACTTAACACATTGCTTTCTGTGTATATACAGTATTTCTTGTTAAAGCTACATTCGTCCAACAAAACACAGAAAATACATCCTTCTCTTACCCTCCAGCGGGTCTCTGGTCAGCCCCAACTGGCTGATGATGTATCGCGGGATGTCCGCCTTCATCAGTTGTCCCTCCTTGGCGTGGTCCTCTGCTGCCTCCAGCAGATGGTAAAACTCTTCAGGGTTGAACTCCTGGGAGCAGAATCAAAATAAGTGTCAAAGGAAGCTACAATAATAATGCACCTTCAAGCTTAAACTGCCACAGCTGAAAATCTACCTTCCAGATTCAAATGTAGTATTCAGCAGTACAGGTACTCCAGTAGGAGGGAACACATCTAGTGTGTGCAGCACACCAAAATGGCCACTTCTCATTTACCATTCATCAGTATAACATGGCTTCAAGTCCAAAAACAACAGAGTTTTAACATCTTCAGATAGGTTTGAAGACTAGTGCTGGAGCCACATAATCTCTAGAAGTAAATTCACAAAACTCTAATCAGCTCCAACACCAGATGATTGCCACTTTAAAATCAGCGCTCGCTATTCTGAAGTGTTTGATGTGTGGGATTACAAAAAGTAAATTTGTCCCTTCCCTTGCAATTTTTCTCAAATTTTCATGAGAGATCAAAAAAAATTACAAGGGTCTGAATGATTTTTAAACAACTGCACTGTTTAGTAAAACGAGCAACCTGTAGATGACTCATCATGATATCAAACTGATGATATTCTGCCTACAGTCATGAAGACATTATGTATCTTGATGTTGTGAGTCATCTGTCTAAGCTATATCATATGTTTGTAACTCAAGAGTAAAATTAAGACCATAAATTGGCAAAATTATTTTTCAAGAAAAGCTGTACTCATTTACAGTATAAACCTTATTTAAGGCTGCAGCTAATGGTTAAGTCCATTACCAAATAATCTGGGAATTATTTTCTCAATTAACTGATTAATTGTTGGGCTATAAAATGTCAGAAAATAGTGAAAAATATCACATCATTCAAGAAATGCAAAGAGGCATCTTTCATTACATCATTACATCATTATTTTTCACAGCTGGGTATTGAACCATGATGACTCAGTTAACAGAAACAATGAGATGTGATAACTGTAAATTATGCCACATGACATAAATGCATTTGAGTACTTCCAGGTGTTTCCAAATTAAAATCACAATGTAGAATTTACTTCAACCTGCTGCAAATTCATGACCAAACCCTGCTATAGGGCTGTCAAAGAAACACAATCAGTGTTAATACACCTCTCATCTTTAAATTGCTTTCTTGAAACATCTTTTTCCCAATGAAACAGCCTTTTGTGGTGTCCTTTGGGATTCAGTTTCATTCCTGTTGGTAGAATAACATTTTGATTAGAAAGCAGAGCCCGGGGCAACCGGGATCATTTTCTTCCTCCCTTGCTCTCTCATATCTGCTCCCCTCGACCGGAAGAAAAAAAAAAAAAGAGTGTACGGAGAGGGGGAATTAACCTGCCTTTCTGATAGCTTGCTCTGCTCGGGGATAATATCCCTGCAGCTAACAGCCGACTGACTGTGTGACATTTTCACCAAATCAGAACTCACAACTGACTTGAATGCTAAATGAACTCTACGCTGGTGGACAACATTTTAGCCGTGTACATGTCTTCTCCTCTCTAACCTAAAGGCGGCGAGGATCTTAAGTCCCCTGCACATCCTGCCTGACCCTATCGACCTCTTCTGACGGTCGCCTGGGCAACGGAAAGATGAGCTGGGGGGAGTGGTTGGAGGCGGGACCTCACCAATGACAGACATGCAAGGCTATTAATCAGGGAGCTGCTATTCAAGCTAAGCCTCCTGTGCATACAGAGTGGCTTGTTATTACCAAGTTGAAGTGAGTTATGTACTGTATGTAGCTACATGTCAAGGACACGGCTCTCTCTCCCAGCTGATTTGATGTGCTTCCGAGAAGATCGGCAAGAAGTGGAGGTGGAAAAAATATTTTACAGATCCGCGTTAGGTTGGAAAAATATCCTGCGGCGATAAGCACATACTCTGGTGCTGCAGAGATGCGCAGCCTGTCTGATGCGCTGAATGACCTCTACTGCATAATATAGTACATTCATGCATTCAGATGTACTGTAATAAGAATGCTAAAGGAGAAACTACATTTACTGGAAGTGTACATTAGCAGCCACTTCTGAATGCAAGGGAATGTAGACATTGACTCTAATGCAGCCATGCTGAATGATCATTTAACGATTTTAAGTCTTTTGCAGTTGCATGTTGCCTCTATTATCTGTGACAGACCCTATGTAGTCTGTTTTGTAATGTTTTGGAATAGGGATGTTAATAATTAACCATTTAACTGATAACCAACATTTAGCATTTTAACCGATATTGGTTAAAATGGTTAAAAGAAATATTAATAATTGATCAAAAAGCTGAGAATAACACAGACGAGTGGCTCGTCACTTTAAGGAGAAAAGCTGGTCCAACTTCCAGCTGAGGAGTTGTAGTTTGTAGCCTCGTTGCATTTATTCACCAACAAATAAACTGTACACACACTGTCGGCTACAGCTACGTTTACAGCGATAACATCACCAACAAATCCACACTCACCATCGTCTCACACACACACACACACACACACACACACACACACACACACACACACACACACACAGTCTGTCAAAAACTCACTATCATTAATCCAGACAGACACACAGCTGATAACCTGCTAAACTAAACTAAATGTGGCATGGAGACTTTCACTGGGAAAGTGGCTGCATGTCCATGACACTACAGGCAGCACCGTGGCTGCTACAGTAACTCTCCTGATGGTCTACTGTCGACTCAGTTGTCTGTTGTGCTCATGTACTGCAGCTGGTATACCGCTATGCGAGGCACAAATATTGTCAGTTAACGGTTAATAATCGCTTAACGACGGGTCATTATCAGTTAAGAATTTTTTTTCAAAATTAGCATCACTAATTTGAAATCTTGTTACTAATGCTGTGTCTCAGTTTGCATACTTGTGTAAGATAAGATAAGATAAGATATTCCTTTATTAGTCTCACAGTGGAGAAATTCACAAGTGTGCATACACTTGCTATTTTGAGTGCATAACTAACTTGAAACAGCAAACATCGAACTATAAAAGTTACACACAAGTATCACTATACTGTAGTCCGCTAGAAAACATTATTGGGTTAATTTATCCGTCTGAATTGAATTACTGCTGATATGGTGTAATGTCTGTGGCTGACTATCAACAGCTGATCTGGTGTGTAATTTGAGACAAAATACCCTGTCCAAATTCACACACTACACAAGTAAGTACAAGTACACATAGAAGTATTCAATTTGAGATGATCTGAGACATCATGCTCATAAGAGTTTTGTTTGCATGCTTAAAAGGAGGGTGGGTGCTACGCTGCCAGAGCGACATTGTAGGTCAGAATCAGTGGTAACTGCTGTATGAGAGCGTGAAGAGCTGTGGCGATTAGCTAGCCGGTGGGGTGCACACACTGGGATTCACATGCACATGTGGCCAGACCAGCTGTGTACACAAAGCATGGAGAATGTATGCAATTATGTTAGGGTTAGGCTATTGTAGCGTGTATATTCATTCAAATAAATTTCCTTTATCTTATATCTCTGTGTGCAGGGGACAGAATTTAGAATATTGGTTAGAAAAAAAAAGATATCTGATCTTTTCATTTGTCACAAGTAAAACAAATGTAATGTAAAAAGATTTTTGAAAAGCCTTAAAGTCAGTTTCCCTTTAAGGAGTGACAGCAGAGCTTCCAGCTGTGACACACTTACAAAGCCTGTGTTTCATCACTTCAGTCTGAATGCACAGTAGACAACCTGCCCCACTTCTGCTCTTGCTTTGATACTATTTCAGTGTGAAGGAGACGACCCTCCATCTCCATGTGGGAGGACAGCAGTCTCTCCCAGCAGATGAAGCAGAACATATTCAGAACGTGAAAAAGCCCTCAGAAAAAAAAAGGATCTTGTCATTTGATTCAGTAAATGCTCATTTGGTGAATCTGTATCAGTGTGTGTTGAGTGAGTGACTGTTTAACCAAACTGACTGCATTATAAGATGGAAGGATGAAACTCACCAAACACTCGAGGAGCCTGGCTGGACGAGATATGATGATGAAGAGCTTTTTGACCAGCTCAATGACGAAGGTGAGCTCCGAACTTTCGGAGCGCTCATATGCCTGATAGCGAGGGAGGGAGACAGAGAGACAGGTAAGGTGAGTTTGCCTTTACGTTCCTCTCCACCTCCACGACTGTGTCACAACTCACGTCATTCAGCAGCTTCTCCAGGTTCTCCTGCAGCTCACAGAAGTAGACGCTGGTAATGAGACCCTCACGTGATTTAGTCAGGCAGTCCCTGGACAGCTCAGCTACCTGGTGGTGGATGAAGCTGAGGACCCCATCGGCCAGTGGCAGGACACTCTCTGGGCAGTAGTTGTGGATGAACTCAGCCAGCCTTTCCTCCATCTGAGCTGTGGCCTAAGTGAATACAAGATGGTAGCTAACAGTCAGTTACTATCATGGTGTCAGGCTGCCTCCACATTAAATCACCCACATCCAGGTTTTCTACAGTACATAACCCACACATCAGTGTGTCACCTGTCATCGCAAACTGGTGTGTCAGTGATGAAACACATCAGAACTGTAAAAGCAGTAATTTTGCTACACTAGTGTAGTGCCCATTCAAAACGTGCTTGTTCAGAGTGGCCTCTATTAGTGCTGCTTGCAGCTTTCTCGAGAACTGCGATGACCCTTCCTGTGTATCTCCTCGGTCTGCCTTGTGTTTGTTTTCTCCTCTGCTCTACAAGTTGTTAATGTGCGGGCACACCTGGGCTGATGAGGACATGCCTACAAAGCTGTTATTTTAGCATTCAACACTGCCTTACACTATTTATCACTGACCACAGCACTTACAGTACATACACCACCGACACACTGATTGGTCTCTATTTTCTAGCCCATCATGGAAGACTTTGGCCAATCACAGGTCATTTAAGAGAGAGCACTCCTATTGGTTGTGCTCCAGTTGGTGGGCGGAGATTGGTATTACCTCAACTGTTCTCAACATGGCTGCTGAGTCACAAACTTTCTCATTTTACAGCTAAATAGTAACTACAAGATGTTTCTGACAACATTTGAGGTGAGAAATTTCATTCAGGCATTTCAGTAATATACAGTATTGATTCATATTTGATCAGCACTGCCTAGTGCGACCGTTTGATTGGAGTTAGATTAGGAGCACCAGAAGACATAGAAGCACATGTTTTTTTTTTCTCATGCTACCTGTCTTGTGCTTTAATCAGGATATAGTGACTATTTTATAAATATAACTTTTTTTAGTCATATTTGTGCCATTTCTACCTACTGCAGCTTTAAATGTCATTCTTTAATAAACTATGCTACTTTTTGACCTCCAACCTGTTGTGTGTTCTCCCTTTTTTTCTGAACCGTGAGCCAGTTCATGACATCCTCAGGTCCTGAGCAGTACACCTGCCATGGCATACCATAGTTACACCCCTAGAGTATATGCATCATTTGGGTGCAAAAGCTCACATGAACATTGAAGAAGAGCAAGCTGTAACCAGCAGGCCATTCGATGGTGTAACAGTTAATGGGGGTCTCCTCTCAACACACTACACAGCATGTGCTGTCATAACACACTACTAATAAATACATCTTATAGATTTCAAGAGCTCACACTGCATTTCTTTGAGTCCTTAGCAATACACCCACCACGTATGAGACGATCAAATGAGTGGTTGGCCTGCATGCTGTACAGACAGAGACTCGTTCAACTTTAGTTCGATTGCTCCCTGGACTGGGAGGACCCAGCTACAATACTTTGACTTCTGTCTGTAAGGCATGCTTGGTGTGTGGCACAGTATAGGAACACTGTCTCTCTGAAATGACCTGTGATTGGCCAAAGTCTCTCTTTTTGCCCAATGATGCCAAAAACTTTGCCTACTAAAGCTTTAAAGCATCCATTAGATTCCTATTTCAGATATGCTCCTGCTATTTATTCTCCTTATAATGGTGCTGAGGATGCAGCAATGTTGAGCTTTTACTCACAGTCTTGTGTGCAATTGTATGCGGGCAGCCATGTTAGCACTGCTTCACAACGCATTACTGTGAATGAGCACAGGTTGTGTGACACATATTTCCTGACATACATTTCCCTGTTCATAGAAATAGTTGCTTCTCTCAGACATTGAGTCATGTATCCATGTCAGTGCATAATGCAAGCTTCAATAGATAGCTGGCAGACTGATTACATATTGGCCTGGAGCAAGATACATGGTCTAATTGATTTTGAGCTCATGATCAGTGACTCATAGGTCAGGTCTAGCAACTCAGACCTCTAGGAGTTTTCACACATTGCTATGTCAACAGCTTACCAAGAACTGTGAAATAAAATCTGCCCTCTGACTGAGAGCTGTCTTCATGTTGGAGGTCAGAGGAGCATGGTAAGCCTCTTTCAAAGTAACAACATAGATAACAGCTAAGTAGGAGGAGAGTGTATCAGGGTGTAAAACATGCAACAAAGGTCCTGTGGCGTGGAGTCCTGGATATTGCAGTTATATGGTATACACCCGAACAATGATGCCGCTGGGGCTACTTACACTCTGACTCATGTAGTGTTGTGACTCGTGTGTGTCTGCATGCTGGGATAATATTGTTGGCTGGCTCATCACCGGCGCTCAACTCTGTCTAATCCACTTCTTGTTAAAGGAAAAGACTTTTGTGAATGATCGTCTGTCGTTCTCAGACCATTGTGTGATAAGTCTGTGAATGTTCTCATTCGTCCAGGTCATTTGGTGATAACACTCTAGTGTTGCTAAAGGCATTAGACACCTCCAGATTAGACATCAGTGATGTCTTGCTAGATTATATCATTTTGCAGGTGGTCATATCCCAACTGATCCAAATTGCAGCAGCCCTTCTGATTGTCACCTTACCCAAACCAAGCTGAGTTTCGGCGGTTGATGCCAATTTTTGTAGTGGCCAAATGGCGGTACTACATCTTCCGCATTCATCATGTGATGCCATTGGGCCCAAAAATACTTTTTCCCATAGACTTACATTGAATCAACTTCCCAGTACAAACACTTGAATAACCCTTATTTAAATAATTAGGTTCTAAAAGTTGTAAATGCACTAATAGCCTAATCCAGAATTATTTGCCTTCCTCTGTTCATGTGAATGAGACCGAGACTGAGGTTGGCGCGAGGGCTCAGAGGCGGAGTGAGCAAACCATGACGGCTGTGATCCCTTGACTGAGCCATTTGACCGAGCAGACGCTACTGTGCCTGCTCCGTGGGCCCAATGGATGCTGAAGAATGCTGGAAGATCTGGGTACTTTTCCAGTCGGAAGTCAAACCATTTTGGCATCATGGACCACATTTAATAGGAATGAATGGGGCCCCGCCTCCAACGCTGTATCCAGTTCTCTTAGTACATCCATGGCCCAACACCCCACTGCTATGCTCCCTCTATTAGCTTCCTGTAATGGTTTACATCAGATTCAAATCCCTTTTCAGAAAGAACTGTCTGATCTACTGTTTGCCTGTTCTAGATAACAACTTTTAGCATGTTTACTTGTTGTTCTGGACACATGTTCACTCAACTGTGGGACTCAACGTATGTATGGTCAGCTAATCACAACAATGATGTGAATCCTGCCATCTATCTAAAAAGCAAGGAATCTCTGTATGTCCTTTGCATATCTCGAGAATCGCTCATCCAATCTACTTCACACTTGGCGGGACAGTGCAGCTCCAGTGTGGTGTAATTTGGCCAGATGGTAGCACTATAACAATGAACTTTACATTTTGGCCTGTAACTTATGAACCGTAAGTCTCAGAAATAATATTCTTCTTTCCCTGATTGTCTACCATTTTGAATTATGTCCAAATCTGATGTTTTTGCTACTCTTCTTACAAACTTTGAGCAATCGACACCTAATTTGGTACAAAACAGAAAACCTCTGGACCAAGCTGGGAAAAGTTCATACAGTTTCATACAGTTTAACTATAGCTGGCCCTAGAAGTTAGCTCAAATGCTGTGGGTGGGGCTTATATTACAAAAAACACTTTTTGCTTTGCAACTGCACTTGGTGGACATGTGTAAATATGATATCTGAGTGACCATGACAAATTTGGTGAAATTTGGCCAATAGGTGACGCTGTAGCTGCTTCATATAAATGTAAAAAATTATACCTTAAAGGGAGATTTGTCAAGTATCTAATATTCTTATCAACAAGGGAGTGGACAAATATGCTGCTTTATGTAAATGTATGTATATATTTATTATTGGAAATCAATTAACAACACAGAACAATGGCAAATATTGTCCTGAAATCCTCACAAGTACTGCATTTAGTATTAAAAAAATATTTAAAAAAATTTGCATAAAAAAATATGCTCAAATCATAACTTGGCAAATTCAAGCCCAACAGCTGTCAGTGTGTCAGTGTGCTGACTTGACTATGACTTGCCCCAAACTGCATGTGATTATCATAAAGTGGGCATGTCTGTAAAGGGGAGACTCGTGGGTACCCAGAGAACCCATTTTCATTCACATATCTTGAGGTCAGAGGTCAAGGGACCCCTTTAAAAATGGCCATACCAGTTTTTCCTCACCAAAATTGAGCATAAGTTTGGAGTGTTATTCTCCTTGGAGACAAGCTAGTATGACATGTTTGATACCAATGGATTCCGTTTTAGTTTCTTAAGATGCCAGGATCACTCTAACTTTAAAAATGAGCCCGCTACAGCCTAACAATTGCAAGTTGCACTAACGCATTAAAGAAATTAAAAACGAATTTGCACTAACACGTAATTATGTTACCATTTGGTCAATAGATGGCGCTGTAGCCGAATCATACAACTATATAGCAAGGAATCGCTGCCTGTCTACAGTATGTACATACTGTATGTATGTACAGTACATATGACTGCCCTTTGCACATCTCAAGAACTATTCATCCAATCAACTTCATACTTGGTCGGTGCAAGCGGCCATGCCGCGGATATCTCTGGAAGCAGCACTACTGAGGACCAAAGTAATTGATCTGTTCCGGACGGGCACTGCTCTAGTTATAAATAATGAGAACTGATGAGAGTCGCCGTGGAAAACAATAATAATACCAAATGTTTTGAATGTAATTCAGTGTAGCTAAAGATCACTGACTGCATGCATATTGTTTGTGTGTGTATTTGATGTGTGTATGAATGCACATTTACACTTGTGTATTTGTTTGTACGAGGCTGACCTTGGGGAAGCGCTCCTTGTAGACATGGTTCATCATAACTATTTCATTGTCATAGCAGGATGGAGAGCGCCCCGGGCTGAAGAGAGACAAACACACAGAGCAGGAGTGTAATACACAGCACTGACTGAGAACATCAAACAACAGAGAGTGAGGGGAGGCAGCCGGTGAGACGCAATTCGGTATTTTTTCACTTGAATGGAGGAATAATTCAGCGCTTCCCCTCATGTCCATCCTGTCTGGACATCATGTTAATCGATCCATCAGAAATTCAGTACACTCAGTTTAGCATTTCTAATTGATCCGGTGTCCTCCTGCAAGCCACGCCACATGTGGCGCAGACGTCGGACAAGCATGACTATATGCGTCACATGTACACTTTTCTACACACATTCAGAGATGTAAAATCAACATGTGGCAGAATCTCATACAGTGCTGAATTAGGCATTGGCAAAAGGAAAGCGTATTATGAAAACAAGTCTAATGGGCAAACAGTTTAACTTCACGTGATATGAAGAGAAATACTGAGACACGTCAAGGTACACAATAAAGGCATTACTGAAGACTGTATACTGAAGACAGAAGATAGGAGATTATCTATGTGGGGCAGCGACTTCTGAGGAGCTTAATATGAAAACTGAATACTGAGCAGTGGTGTTGTGTGTAGTTGGGGCATGCTGCTTCCCGAGGGGAGGCTTTAATAGGTGTGGAGACTCAAACATCTGGAGCGCGGGGTGATACTGATTTAATTTAACAGTGGTGGACTAACATTTGGAGGTACTTTACTTGAGCAACATAATAACATCATTTATAAATAGTAAATTGGTAGTTAATTAAACTTAATAGTTATTTTACTTTAACATGAAATAAAATGATAAAAAAACAATGTTTACTAATTATTAGTAATGCTATAATTTCTTTTATTTTACTTAATTTATAAATTCTGTATTGTATCATAACTGATAAGAGAAGATAATGATAACATGATCTGATTACATTAGTAAACTATCTATTTACGGTTTATTGTTGCACACATTATATTGTTTTCTATACTATATCAAGTAATTGTCATTTGTCAATGATTACCAAATGATTTATAAACCTTTAAGAAATTGTTTGTAAAACATCCCTAAACATTACATAAATAAATGGACCAGAAACATTATTAATCGTTGATAATATTATCTGTCTTGGTAAATATTGTTTATAGATGCTAACAAAGTATTTAGTATCCATTTAACACAGTATTATAATCACTAGTTACAACTTTATAATAGTTATCCAAATAATATCTATAGACAATTACCAAATTATTATTAACTGTTAACAAAGATTTACTACTACGTGGTCCATCTATCGATGTAATGTTTTAGATTTATAAAGAGTTTTGTAATCATTAACAAACACTTACAGTATATATGTAATATATCAAATGTTATAATGTGTGCAACAATAAATTGCTAAAATAAGAAATTATAGCATTACTAATAATGAAGAAACATTATTAATTATCATTTCATTGTTTGCTAACAGGAAAATAACTGTTAGGGAATAACTATATAACTAATAAGTTTAATCAACTATATTCTGTTTATTAAATATATATAAATACTGTATATAATAAGTATTACTGTATTCCCATTTTCTGTTCCTTTCTGATCTGATATAATTCAGATATTGTACTTTTTAAAAAGATTTTACCCAAAATCAGCCTACAAAATATGATACTACAGATTTATCTACCCAGTAGTATGTATTAATAAATTAAGGGTAAGGCCTAAACCAATAACGAATTAGTGAGTCCCTCAATAACTTTCCCACCCTGTTTTCAGCAAACATTACTTAAACAGGAGTAAAGAGCACATTTGTTGGGGACTATTGTGTTTTAAAGAGTTTTTGAAGGGATACGCTATAATCAGATTTGACTACACAGATAATACTAGTTAGTAGTTAGTATGGGATTTATGGAAAAATGATTGAATATCATTAGATTTATTCTTCATTTAGTACTTCACATTGCCTCTGCATAGATTTACTTTGCATCAGTAATAATCCAATATAATACTTCTTCCACTACTGTCTATTAATATATCATATTAAACCACACGACTGGAAGACAAGTAGCCTCATTTATAAATCACGTCGCTCCTCTCATTAAATGATAGCTGCAGAAAATGAAGCATTCAACAGCACTTACAAATACGTAGTATGTCTATACAGTATATAATAACACATACAGGTGAGTTAAAGATAAATAACAAAGGAGCCTGTACTCTAAATAAATGATGAGCCTAATATCCTTTCATTGAAGCTTAACACGATGAATTTTGTCCACTTCTGTTTATTTTTCTTCATCAGATAATCTCTACAACTCAGCCACTTACAAATAAAGCTTTGAGCAACACTGGCATCCTACTTCTGTTGGTTTAAACAATGAATCATGAATGATATCTGGAGAAAAATATCACAGTGTTATGTTTTTGTTAAGTCACCCTCCGGAGGCTACCTCCTGCTACTAAAAGAAACCGGCACCTAAGTGCTTATGTGGCATCTGCTCTCAAAGAAGAGATGCATGTAAAGTCAAAGTTGGCTAGATGCCTAGCGGCTGGTCTCCATTTGCTTAACCTTGTCGTTTGCCCACCTGAGGCTCCGAGAGCGAGGGCGGACGTGTGGCGAGCGTCGGCCCCCGTCATCGTCCGTGATGCTCTCAGTGCTGCCAAAGTGCTTGGACAGGAAGTGCAACTCGTCCATGGTCGGCTGGAAGGGCAGCTGGTGCAAACGCTCCTGGGATGAGCTGGATGACTGGAGAGACACATGAAAAAGAGACGAGGTTAAATTATGAAGTGCCCTTTGTTGGATTCCTTTGAAAAGGCTTCTGTTGCAAGTGCAACATCAATAGTTTATAAATAGATATCCAGTGATGGAGAAGAGGACATCAAAAATGACAAA
This sequence comes from Pterois miles, assembly GCA_947000775.1. Classification (NCBI taxonomy): domain Eukaryota; kingdom Metazoa; phylum Chordata; class Actinopteri; order Perciformes; family Scorpaenidae; genus Pterois; species Pterois miles. Next base: position 7,513,235 of record CAMQGK010000224.1, on the reverse strand, counting down.
TGGCAAGAGCACCCTAATCGACGTGGTGACAATAAGAGAAGAGAAGAAGAATAGAAGAAAGCACAAGGTGTACCATGAGTGGGTGGAAAGAACTGAAACAAAGAAGCGACTAACTTAAAAGAACATGGAAAGAAGAGAGAGAGGTGGAGAAACAAGAAAAATATCCAGAAGGAGTTAGTGTAGGAGGGCAAAACAGAATAATGTGGACTGAACACCACAGCAAAAAGACTGCAGGGAATGAAAGAGTCACTCCACCTAAAAGTTGGCTGCTGCCTTAAGTGTCTGCTGCCTCAGGGGGGTAAATGGCAGCACTATTCTGCTTTAAACAAAACACTTTTCTTCAGTGCAGAAGGGAAAAAACAGTCTGGATCAATGGGAGGCTTAATGAACACATCGCCCAATGGGACATCATGGTTGGCTTTGGCCACACAATGATTTCTGCTATAAAAATCCATTAGAAACTCCATTCAGGTCTTTGCCACTTGCAAGCTGCAGAAAAGTATGTTGTGAATGCAGCAAGTCCAGTCAACAGAATCAATTAAGAAGCTCCCTGGAGACACGGAGAGCTCAGAGACTGGAGGAAATGCCATTGGATATGAGGGTTGACATTTATAAAAAAAATAAAACTGTCATATCTGTCTCAGTCACAGAGTGCATCTCAATTTATTTAATTACATCAAGATTTCCTTCATTTGCATCGCTCACTGAAGGCGTGACAAGAGATGCAAGGAATATATGCAAGGAAATAGGAATTGAAGAAACATGTTTTTAAAGAATCATCATCTGAATTCAGTTTTCTGATGGTGGAGCGACAGCTTCAACAGCTCTGTCATCTTTTGATGCCTTGGAGTTTGATATATGTACAAATGATACAAAATAAGGCTGTAAAGTTACTATTTTTACCACTATTTTTTCATATTTCCTCCCACATGGCAAAACAAAACAGGAAACGAATTGTCTCTGCTTGTTTACCCTTAAAACCCAGATGAGGAGTACATTCAGCCAGAGACTGATCCCCCCCTCGGCACATTACAAACCGTCTGGGTCAGTCCTTCCTTTTGGTGGCCATCAGGCTCCATAACCAAGGTCTGACCCCCATGTGACTCTGATCATCTGCTCCGTATTTATTCCAAATGTATATAATTACATATAATTATATAACTACATGTACATATGCTGTGCATATACAATACTCACCACCTGCTGCACTTTACTTATTACTGTTACTGTTATTTATTTTATTGTCAATTTTCTTCATTGCACCTTATTTCCTTCACTGCACCTTCTCTTTTACTTTTTACTGTACTGTATTTATCTGTACTGTTGTTGATGCTGCTAAGACACCCGAATTTCCCTCCGGGGATTAATAAAGGTTCATCTTATCTTATCTTATCTTAAATAAACAGTTTGAAGCATCCACAGGCGCATCAAAACTTTATTCAGAGCTTGTAACGCATTAGTGTTTGTAAATGTCCAGACACTGAATGCTCATGAGCCATTACTACAGCAGCAAAGCCGTTTTTCATAATTATTTGCATCAGCATGTCTATTATCTACCATTATACAGTATAAAAATAATAAGGTTATGATGAGAGTGTCTCATAATTTGTAGAAATGTTTGAGCGTAAATTTGGTTTTGGCAAAGTGGAAAAATATATTTTTTCCCGGCACACAAGGATTTTCAGCACCATATGTGACTTAAAGGTATAAAATTGAATGTCATTTTCCTGAAATAACAACATATAGACTGATACAAAAATATCTCAATCATCACTTATGACCCACTAGAAGTGTGTGGTGGTATCTTTATCTGCAGAGACCCTGCCCTCTGCCTGGATTTTCTCCTCTCTTCTGAATTTGCTGTGTTCGCTTGTATAGAGAAAGTGTGACTGGATGAGAACGTAGGACATGAACGATCAGCTCATTGTAAGTGAAAGTGAATGAACGGGACATGAATGGCTGAATGAAAGCTCTGTGTTGTTGGACCATCCACCTCCCCTCCCGCCCTGTGTGACTTTTTTGCTCTTTAAAGTACATCACCACAACACTTTCTGCTGATGGGTTTTCATTGTAGTTAATGGAAAGCCATGCGTCTGGGCTAAAGGGTGCCTTGTGCGTTGGCAGTGACAAGCGTTGGTATTTGAAGCCCAATGACAACAGGCTGTATAAAACTGTGGTGTTGTGGTGAAACAATGTTAAACCAGTCCGATCAGCTGCAGCATCCAAAACCGACAGATTCCCAGAGAGGGGATATTACAATTGTGATGTATGGACATCCGACAGAAAATTTCATCCTCTGCCTTCTATCAATGTGTTACCTCCACTTTCAGCTGTTCACATTTCTGCAGCTTTCCTGCATAAATTTAGTTCACATCTACCTCTTTATATAGGAAACCCCTCCACAAACACACACATCTCCTCCTTTCATCTACTCTGTTCAGTATGCAAGGGTCCTGCTGTAACTAATCAAGCAAGTAATGACCCATGTAAAAACCAGCAGAGCACAGAAACCTGACGGGATGGAGGTGGAGAGGAGGAGTGATGGAGGTGGAGAGGAGTATGGAGAGACTGAGAAACCATCTTCAAACTGATCTACCGGTAAAAAGAGATCAATGAGTCGCCTGCGGCATTCTGCATGTCTCTCTATATGTGCCGCTGTGAGGAGGTACACCAGAAGAAGCCAATGAAAGAAATGACGTGTGAAAAGCAGCGAAGACGCAGAGGAAGTGATTGTGTTCAAGATGGCACAGAAGTGTACAGGGGGTGGATTATGAGTCAACACCTTGCCTCCACCTGAGCGTCATACACATTAAGGTCCATTTCTCAAATGGACTATTTACCAAATGGGCCTTGGAAGGGTTCATTTCTTTGAGTAGTCTCTTATGTTTCACTCAGACAACAGTGAACATTGTTGTTGTCCCTCCATTTGCTTCAAAACATGTTTCACTTCCACCTACACTCTCTTTTATTTGTCTCTGTTGCCGTCCATCATCCATCTCTGCTTCTCTGGGGAAGAAGTGATGGATAGAGATATATAGAGTTACTGGAACAGGGAAGAAATACAGATTGGTTACATTTCATTTCCATTATCCCTGCTCTGCTTTCTTTTTTTTTTTTTTCAGAAAGTCCGTCATCAGCTGCAGATAAATCAGGTCGATCATATCTTAGCAACTGATAAGTTATTTTTAGTTCAGGGTTTACATGCAATGTATGTTCCTCAGTGCTAAAATGCTATTAAATGCTGAGACTTGCAGCAGCGAGTACAAAGTCAACGAACACAGGGGAGAGTGTGCGTTCGTGTATGCATGGTATTTAGCTGCAAGTGTGGCGTGTAATCATTTCAAAGCGGAGCGAGACCGAAGTAGAACATGCAGCTTGGAGAAAATGAATTTACAAGCAGAAAGGCACACACTTATTTTATGCATGAAAATATATGCAAATAAATTAACTGTCTGAGATACATATTCATGTAACGATACAAAAACCCAACTCATCGATTTAATAATGGATGAAAAATGTAACATACAGTTTTGGGTGCTTATTTCATGACTTGGCCATGTTATCATGCGAAGAAAAAGCAGATCCCACTTTAGTTTACTTTTCTCCTGTAAAATTTGAACTGAAAGAAAGTAGTGTTTGATCCTATCGCTATGGAGAGGAGGAACGTGAAGGAGAACTGCCACACTCTGGTGTCCTGTTTGATAATCATGAGTTTTATGTTACAAGGACACACTTAGTCAGCTCTGTCCTACATCTGAGAAAACATAAGGTGCAGTGGCTGCTGCAGTAATAATACACAACAGATGGAGGAAAGTTGCTGCTGCCATAGTCATGTCTATGGTGTAGACAGCAATGTTGGTAACCTCTTAAAGAGAGAACTTAAAGAAAACACACTCCTATAGTGGTGTAGGCTCTTGACATGCGACATAACATTGATTTCACAGATGCTTTTGCACAAAGCGATTTGCTTTCTTTCACATACACACATACGCTAGGAAAAATGTATGGTTCACTGTCTTGTTCAAGGACACTTTGACAGGAATCAGCCACCAACCTTGAAATTAACAACCAACCTGCTCTACAATCTGAGCTGCAGACGCCTCATGTGGATGTATGTTGATGATCACGACTCTACATAGCTGTCATATAGGCTACAAATATAGATACATATAAATATCTCCATTAAATGATGACTAGAGATGCATCTATCTGGTATGCAGTTATTATCAGCGTTGTTAGTGACTTAAAGGGATGTCTGAGATGGGGTTGTATGAGGTACTTATCCACAGTCAGTGTATTACCGACAGTAGATGATGGTCAGCATGCCACCAGTTTGGAGAAACAGACAGGAGTTACCACATGGAATGTGAGCAAAATGTATTTTAGCCACCTAAAAGAAAGTCTCACCAAAAAACAAAATTAATATCCATTCAAGTGTAAGCTATATAGCTGTTATCTATGTTCTGGTCAAAGCAACCAGACTCCATTTAAAAAAAAAAAAACTAATTTTACTTTTACTTGTTTGTGTCACACAGTAGTTTTCAGTGGAGTCTGGTGGCTTTACGAAAGCATGGATGGATGCAGCAGCTTCAGTTCCCTGCCGGAAAGTGGTGAAAATGTTTTAAATATAGCATAGACTTAAATGGCTACAGTTTTTTTAGGTGACTCTTTCTTTTATGTGGCTAAAATACATTTTGCTGATGCCCTCATCCGCAGCAGGACAATGCTTTGCTTCTGTGCAGATCTCATGTCTGGTTCTCCAAACTGGGGGCGTGCAGACTGTCATCTACTGAGGGTAATACACTGATTATGGATAAGTACCTCATACAACCCCACTTCAAAACACAAGATCTATCCCTTTAATCAAGTGGATTGGGTACTGGCCGAGACTTAACCAATCCACACTGAATACAGTTAAATTCAGTGACATTTAGTCAGAGCAGATCGTGGACTCAATTTTAATGGCTTCACATTACCTCATAAATAAATAAATAAATAAATTTGAGTGAGATTCACACAGGGAGGTAGAGAGATTTTAAATTAGGTAAAACAATCAATACAGAATGGTTGAGGAAATCAGGAGAGGAGAGAAAAGTTGGATTGTGCATCCCTAATGATTGTCTTTTGACGTGCCAAAATGCTGATAAATTAATTAAAAATTAAACAACTGCACAGGCGCTACGAGTGTGTGGTTTTCTTCTTCTTCTTAAACTTACCGTTGAGCTGGGTGTATTGGTGCCATATCCTGAGGAAGGCAGAGAAGCCAAGGACCATCTACGACCATCAGCCCTGTAAAAAAATAAACAATAGTGGAAAAGAAAGAACATCATACATCACAGATCATTTCCATCACTTTCAATAGCCACAACTGCAACATCAGTTTCTATTTTGGTCTGTCCAAATAACACAGTTATACTGAAGCAATCCCACCACCTTCTCTTCCTTTCTATCCAATTATACTTTTGTGCGTTTACTTCCTCTCTCCCCTCAGGCCTCCTCCAGCCATGTCTGACACTTCCTCTGTGTGAGTGATGAGGGACACGTATTTGGGCAAAATCCTGGTGCCTTTCCCTCATTCATCTGGCCTCGCTGTCACACAGACACTTGGTGGGAGCAGCGTAAGACAAGGCATGCAGTTTCATTTCACATGTTTGCGTGAGTAGGTGTGTTCCCTGAAGAGTTTCACAGTGTGTGTGTGTGTGTGTGTGTGTGTGTGTGTGTGTGTGTGTGTGTGTGTGTGTGTGTGTGTGTGTGTGTGTGTGTGTGTGTGAAAAATAATCCCGTCAACTTCTTCGCACTGCCCTTGTGATGTTGCATGTGTGAATTATTGTGTGAATAAAGGAGGGATGCCAACCTGCGAGAGGAGGCGAAGGAAAAGTGAGCAGGTCCGCTTGGTGAGAAGTTACGCGGGCTGTCCAACGGACTGCTTCCTGTTAAAATACATATGGACAGAACGGAGCAGAAAAAAATACACTGCGGGTTATTGGGCAGAATAACATACCAAATGTCATTTTAGGTTTTAGGCCATTTCCATTTCGTTCAGTCAACCTCACTTTTAAGGAAACATCAAAAATATGAGGGTGGGCCCTTTGTACACCGATGATCATTAACAGAGACACTAAAAACACTGTTACTTGTACTTCATAACAAAAACAACCACTCTGTGTATATTAATAATAATAATTTGGATTTATATAGCTCCTTTCAGGAAACTCAGAGTAGCTAGAGGCCGTAGATCTTGTTGAAGGTGGGTTTTAAGGAGTTTTTTTGAAGGTATCCAGAGATGGGGCACTGCAAAGCTCTGTGGGGAGACACATGCCTGAGGATCTCAGTTCCAGGGACTTAGTGTAGGGGTGAAGGGGGTCAGTCAGGTACTGAGGGGCATTGAGGGATTTGTAGGTGAGGAGGAGGATTTTTGTACATGATTCGGGACTTGCTATGGAGGTGGATGAGGGTGGAGGTGATGTGCTGCCAGGGCTTGGTGCCAGTGAGAACCCTTGCAGCCGAGTTCTGCACATACTGAAGCCTGTCCAGGGCTTTGCTGGGAAGTCCCGGACTGAACTCCATTGCTGTAGTCCAAACAGGAGACAGGAGGTGACGAAAGCATGAATGAGTGTTTCTGCTACGGAATCAGCGAGTGATGGCCGGAGGCGAGAGATGTTTCTCACGTGGAGGAAAACGGATTTGGTGATGGACTTGTTATGAGACTGGAATGAGAGAGTTTGGCCCAAGAGGACACCCAGAATGCAGACTTCCAGTGATATTCACTGTGACACCTACTTCCAAGCCACCAACACTAATAGTGGATCTTATTCTTGATCCTGTCCTACACTACAAGTATTAAAATCACTGTATTATATATTAAATGTCAAGTTAAAGAGCACCTCTAGTGCACTGGCATTAAAACATTTTCATATTATAGCACCTCAACATTGTGTTTTTATTTTTTCATGGCACCCAGGCTCAGTTGTCTCACACTGTGATAGGATGAATCCGCATTTGACAAAGCTCTGTTGTTTACAACGAGAAATCTGTCCATCGCTTGCTGTGATTGTCTGTATTTGTCATTGCTGTGCACATTGAAAACTCACATGCCTTAAAGAATATTGTGTTACTATGACAACTGGTAACGTCGAGCTTTTAATGCAGTGACTCTGATGTTCTTTGCTTGTTTTTTTTAAAGATAAGATATTCCTTTATTAGTCCCACAGTGGGGAAATTTGCAGTGTACAGCAACAAAAAAACAGTGTAAAAAACAGGGTACAACACAGTAAAAAAAAAAAAGGGGAAATGCGATTTCACAGTGATTGGAATGTAACTCCAGCTGTGGCTATAGCACAGTATGATCTGAATTTTCCACCTCAGTATTACTGATATTGAGTATAGTGCAGTTATTTTCAGTTTTTGGTGTGTATGCGGCCCTTCTGGCCTTTCCTGTAAAGTGCAGCTGAGTTGAAAGTCTAGTCCAGTTTATTGTACACCCATGTACTCAGTTTTCCTCCTGTCTTGCTAATTTTGTGGTGCTCTTTGTCTGCCCTTAAAGGTGCTAAATTCAAAATACAGAGCATGAATATAGCAGCTAAAGATATAGAGGAGTAATGTCTACCTGAGCAGAGGATGAAGTCACTCTCCATCTTTGTGTGTTGTGTCTGAGCTTCTGAGCTTCAGCGCTGCCTAGTTTGACCGTTTGATTGGAGTTTACAGGTGATTGACAGCTGCTCAGAGACAACAGGCTACAGCTCAGCTCTGATTGGTTGTTTTCCTCTGATCTGTGAAATCTTCCAGACTCCGTTAGGAGCACCAGAGGACATCGAGGGACATGATTTTTTCTTTCAGATTACCTGTCTCATTTTTTATTCATATTTGCTCATCTAATTCAGCTTTAAACTGCTGCTAATTCAAGTCAGCTACTTTTATGTATCTGTTTTTTTTCTAATTTTATATCAATTCATTAAACAAAAAAAAAAATAAATATAATGGGCCCAATACACTGCTCTCACACTGCATCATGTCTATAACTATTTTATACTGACCTATGTGTCCAGGCAGTGGAGAGTGCGGCCGTGGCAGGGTGGGTGACGTACTGGTCAGGATGAGGCTTTTCCGGTTACTGGTTCTGCAACTAGGGCATAAACGAGAACAAAGAGCACGTCAATATTTGTCTTCATTAAATTCTCCATCGATACCAGACAGATGAGAGCTGACACACACACACACACACACACACACACACACACACACACACACACACACACACACACACACACACACACACACACACACACACACACACACACACACACACAACTAAGTGACCTCCAGGTTAATGAATACACTATGTCTGTGTTTGGCTTTGAGTCTGTGTGCTCACTTGTCACCCTGAGTAAATGTATAGCCGTCAGTACAGTATGTGTGGGTGTAAGTGTGTATGCTTTTTTATCTTGAGTACAGTAAGTCTCGTGCATGCGTGTGTGTGTGTCAGGCCATAATACAAGACTTTATTGATGTTCGCCCACCCACAGGGGAGAGCGGCAGTGCAACAAAGATTTTTAATTTCCTCTAGGTCTAGCTCCACGACGGCTGCTGCCATGAAATATAATGGCAGGAGTGATGAGGCGATGGAGGGATGGAGAGACAGACGGAGAGGAAGAAAGGGACCGGGGAGGGCAGGTATAGGCCGTAATGAACAACTGGAATTATTGAACCATAAAGGCTTCAGTCGCTGCTACTCCTGCTGCCACCACTGAATGTGACTTTGAACTTCACAAAGGAGCACACAGAGATGTACATGTTTTATTACGTGTTTTATTACACAACAGCTTGTAAAAGTGGATTTTTCAGGTGTTATGTTCATGTGAGGTTTGGGTTTGCCCATAGGCCTTTCGTGCTCGTCTGTGTGCTTCACTGGAGTGCCTGTCAGAGCAGATTTTGCAGAGCAGAACCACATCTGACAAACAATACAAGTTTGCTCCATGTTGCATCAGCCAGCAGGCTACTCTACATCAGTGCAGAAAGCGCTGTAAATCACAGACGCACACATAAAAATAAAAAAACGCACGGTCACCCAACTCACATTGGTTATATGATGTATCTCCCTCGATCAATAATCTATATCCTCCCACATCCTCCCTTATCTCTCCCTTCCTTTGATGCAAGTTGTTTTCTAGCACTCTGAGACATCAAACCCCTGGCAGGGTTTTATCGGTGGCAGTGCGCCTCTGTGGGCGCCAGCTGAGGGACAGCTTGTACTCAACCTTGCAGAACAGAGGAGGAGCATATTGAAATATTTAAGGGAAATGCATTAGCTTTGGATGGAGGGATGGAAGTGGCTTGACATCATCCTTCGCAACAGCTCTGAGAAGAGGAGAAGGGGGAAGGGTGAGGGAGGGGAGAGGAATAAAAGACAGAAAAAAGTGAAGAGACTGGAGGTGCATGCAGTATATTCCTCTGATTTCCTTTCTGCGACTCTTTTTCTTCTTTTTCTTCATGCCGGCAATCACCTTTCATTTCTCTCGGCCCTTAACCTGTAGTCTCTCAGATACACATTTTCATTGCTGCTCTTCCTCAATCAAAAGCTGAATCGCTTGAGCATACGCTAGTCAAGCTTCACTCCAGAGCATACTCTTAGCTTTTGATTCATGATTCATCACATCTACAGATACAGCTCGACTATACCAGTGATTCACTTTTAGGTGGAGTATCTAATCTTTCATACCACATCTTACAGGGAAAGGGATCCTATCTGCCTCTTTTCTGTGACTTTCAATCTCAATAAACCATCTTTTGACAACACCTCACATATCCTCCATTTCTTCCATTTTTCCTGCTTTGTTCTGATTCTGCCTTATCCTTCTTTGAAATTAACTCTCTGAATTATGAATAATTGATACATGGAAGCTCCAGAAGACTCATTCTTCTGCTCTATCTCCCCTTTAAGGGGTTATAGAGTTGACTAAACTATTGAAGACATGAAGACCCACTAGAGGAAAGCAATCTAATCTTCCCATGAAGCCAGAAGCCTTTTGCAGCCACTATGCTTTATAACATTATCTTAAATGAATGCTATAAAAGGGCATCTTGCCCAAAGCATTTGTACTGTAAAAAAAAGGTTAAATAGGAGTGCTGCTCTTTACTCTGTACTCCAGCAGCCAGCCACATATTTATCACTAGTAAAGGTCACAATAGAGTTCTGCTACTTGTGTTCAGTGAGGAGGGGAACATACGACAGCAGCAGCAGGGCGTGGAGGAGGGTAGAAACATCCATCTGTGGATGCTACAACTGTTATATATCTGTTATACTCTTATTTTGGGATGATTTGATTCTCGTGACCTGCTCTGTTGACTTTGAACTCACTCAGTAATTTAGTTCAAAGAGTGAATTTTAAGCACTTTTACCAAACATGAAATAATAAAAAATATACAAACTAATCAAAACAGTGCCTTATGGCTTTATTGCAAACTGGTCTATTGGAGTTAATTTTGTTGGGTAGAATAACAGATGGATGAGAAATTAAAGGAGAAACCAACATAGTGTCTCTTTTAACCTGAATTTTTTGGCAACTGAGGCGAAGCGCGACAAGCTGTAAACATCACTGACGTATCATCATCTTATTAAGTTTATATGGAGAACATGCTAGTTACAGTTGCATAATTATACATCCTACAACATTAGATTCTCTTAGACACATTTGATGAATGGAGGTCCAATATTCACTCTCCTTTTAGCACTGGTTTGGTCTCCACCAGCACCTGAAGGAAATATCTGGCTCGTTTACAGCTAAATGCTCATTATGTTCACCAGCTAGTCGCTAACTGTGTCCGGAGCTGAGCAGGTTGTGTACAAGACATAAGTCATTATAAATGACACTCTCTTCAGGTAGCTTTAATGTGCTGAACTCTACTGGAGGGATGAGCTCAATTTCCTCAAATGACCCCAGCTGACACTGTGCAAAGGTGGGTTCACCATGGACAGGTCGCCAGTCCATCGCAGGGCACATAGAGACAGACAACCACTGACGCTCACATTCACACCTACAGGCAATTTAGACTCAACAATTAACCTGCAACCACTTTGTGGTTGTATGTGTTAGGGAAAAAAATGTTAGGAAAGGGGTCTTCCTCTCTTTTTCTGTGTCATATTAAGAATAACCTGCTTCATTTAGAGATTACTAACTCCCTTCAACTCTACTCTAGTACAGGTTATTTTCCTTTCTCCCCACCTCCCAAGGTCGGGTTTAGTGAGCAAAGCATCTTCACTCACACAGACTTTAATTATTTATGCTAGAAACATTCTCAGTTGTTTTGTCTCATTTATATCTAAGGAATGTGTTTGGGTTATCACGGTGCACATTGAACCAGGTAAAAAGTCCCTGCTGACCAGCTGCATGGTCAGAATAGAGTTGGCGACACACGTGTATTGCTGACTCGATTCTCCTTGAATTCAAGACATAAAATAAACCTCCAGTATAAGTCATCCTGGGTCCCTGGTCCACTTCTTCAGTCTCCAGTTATTTGCTCTAGATATTTTCCTTCACAGTATGCCTCCACCAGCAAGTCAGTGTCAGTTTAAAATGTTATCACTTTATCATTTTATCCATTTACCCTACCCTACTTATTTATGTGAATTTATCATAATTACCATATGAATTCTTGAGTTACGGTCAAAAATATGTTTTGTGAGGTCACAGTGACCTTTGACTTTTGACCATTAATTCGAGTCAGTTCATCCTCAAGTCCAAATGGACATTTGTCCCAAATTTGTTGAATTTCCCTCCAGGCGTTCCTAAGATATCACATTCACAAGAATGGCACGGACAGACGGACAACCTGGAAACTTAATGCCTCCGGCCCAGCTGTCACCGATGTAGAGGCATAAAAACTATAATCCTAGTAACTGGCAATACTTTGTATACTTTGCCCATAATACTCTTAGTCTAAACAGCAACATCATCAAAAAAAAGTAGGACATTTAAAAAGACGTTCATATTAATCCCGTCTTGCCACAGTTAGCCGTCACGGTGGTGGCAGTGAGTGAAGGTCAGAGGACAGGAGCGATAGGTGGCTGCAAGGAATTATGACTAACATGCTGCAGACTCACTTGACTGGAAAAGCAAAGAAGATAAGAGAGGTGGGAATGTGTTAGTAAAAATGTGTGTGTGTGTCTCTATGTGTGTTTAAATGTGATTTTAAATCACTCTGTCATGGTTATGGTCATGCAGCCTGGGCTCATCCTGCCTCAATCTGGCTAAGACGGTGTGTGTGTGTGTGTGTGTGTGTGTGTGTGTGTGTGTGTGTGTGTGTGTGTGAGAGAGAGAGAGAGAGAGAGACATGTTGCACAACGGCATTTTTGAATCATAAATCTAAAGCTGTCTCTAGTTTTGCGGTCAAACACTGTCAGTTTACAGCCCAACAATCCTGCACTCTATCATCCACCCTCCTCTGTTTTCAGGCAGCCGCTGATATTTGGATTCATTCAGACATCCACTTGCGCATAAATGAATTTTGAACAGAAAACTGAAGCTCTGCTGAAAACCAGACGCTTTCCTGTTAAATATTCAAACCCATTCAGACCCAATTAGGTTAATCAAGAACAAATTATTTTCTCTCCGTATTGATTTGACCAAGAATAAGAAGAAGAAGAAGAAAGATGAAGAGGGAAGAGGATGTGAGGGGGACTGCTCGTCACCATGGCAACACATCTAGAGTCACACTCAAAAGAAGCAAACAGTGACAACTGTTTCCTTTTTTCTATTTTCACCAGCACTCACAGTGAGAAACAGACAACTGGTGTTAAATAAACGAAATGATGAAGGTGAGCATCAGACTGAATCAGCTCTGATCTGAGGCCCACTGGCCTCCACAGAATATGATCTCACCTCGCAGTCAACCACACTACTGTGAGTCAGTGTCTGTTGATGCGCCTGAGCCAAAGACTGTTTGTATGTGAATGCCAGCTTTATAATCCATCATAATCCATTGTGTAATCCATCATGGAGGCTCAATCTGTGTGTGTGACGGAGGAGCAGTGGCGAGGCGCATGGCGCTGTCAGTCACACACAGTATGATTCATTGGGGTCAATGGTGCATGTTGTTATTGTGTGGGCCTCTGTTGACGGACACTGCAGCTGATGAGAAAGCGAAGCAACTTTCATACATGCCAGAGAGAAACAAAGTGTGATGGTCTGTCAAAAGGTGAAGAGCAAATCACTGCTTTTTCTGCTTGTTTGTTTTTGCATCCAGCTGGTCTCAGAGAAACACCTCAAACTGACGGGAGAGAGGAACAAGAGAAACACCAAGGACGACGAGAAAGACAGAGACAAAGAAACCATTTTGGCTGAACTCTGTTATCAACATAATGAGAAACGTTTTTATAACCACAAACTGTTCAATGCCAACATGAAATATTCATATGAATGTATCTGTGAAATTTTCAGTGTCAATGTGTTTCATCTTACAAAATCTGCTCCTGGCAACTACGGCATGATTTACCTTTGTGTTTTGACAACCAAAAGAAGAAGTTGGCTAACTTAAGAAAAAGTGGGGTTGCACCGATACTGAAACCAGATCAGATATCAGGCCAATACTAACTCAAATAGCTGAATCAGATATCTGTGACAGTGGGGTCGATCTATTCAATTCAGTTCTATGTTTACATGCTATCTACATTATAGACTGGCATTTTAACTCCTGTTAATTTTTTTACCAATTTGTTGATGCATTAAAAAGGTTTACACTTGAATCTTAATTACTGTTTATGCTTTATTTTTAAGATTTTTTAATAATAAATAACAGTTTAGTAAATTTATGTATTTATTTGTTACATGTTGTTTTACAAAGTGGGGCTGCATGGTGGTGCAGTGGTTAGCACTGTCGCCTCAAAGCAAGAGGGTTGCAGGTTTGAATCCTTCGTGGCGCTCTCCTGCGTGGAGTTTGCATGTTCTCCCTGTGTCTTCCTCCCACAGTCTAAAGACATGCGGGTTAACTGATGACTCTAAATTGCCTGGAGGTGTGAATGTGAGCGCCAATGGTTGTGTGTATGTGTCAGCCCTGCGACGGACTGGCGACCTGTCCAGGGTGTTCCCCGCCTTCGCCCAATGTCAGCTGGGATCGGTTCCAGCCCTAATCGGCTCCAGGCTAACTCCCAAGTTAGTTAAAGAGCCAGATATTCCCCAAGGGGTCACAGGGGGAGTTAGACTGATGTTGTCTTGCACATAAAAGAATGATCCATTCACTTCCATACAGTGAGGCATACAGATTATTGATTGAACAATGGCATCGGATCGGTATTTGTTATCGGCTGATACCCAAAGCCCAGGTATCGCTATCAGTATAAGGACTGAAAATGTCAGATCGGTGCCTCCCTAATGAAAAGATTGTGAACTTAAATATTCAACATGTCTATGCTGACTTTAAGCACAAGATGAGACGCCTTGACCTTTAAAATTTGAAACAAAACCACAATCTTATCTTCACAGCTACGTAAATATGCCATGAAAGGTTTCGCTTGCCGAAACAAAGACACAGATAATTCACAGACTCTGCAGTTCCCCTCAGCTTTACTGAGCATTTCAGCACCTTTCAGCTCATTGTTTTGTTTTTTTGTTACTGTTCATCAGCTCAGATAAACCTGCTGTACATTACCAGCACCAAACAGCTGATGGACACAATTAGCAACTAGCTGGTGAACATAGTGGAGCACTTAGCTGCTAAAGAGCCAGATATTTCGCTCAGGAGATGGTGGAGACCAAATAACAGGGCTAAAAGAAAGTGATTATTGGACATTATTGGACATACATTCATCAGGTTAAGGTGCTCTGCATCTGATGGGTGTGCAGATGTTTTCTAATGCATTTGAAATGACAACTAAATAATACAACTTTGTTACATAATATGTCAGTGTTGGGTTTACAGTTTGTTCTGCCCGACTAGCCCAAAAAAAAAAAAAAAAATCACTTCATAGTGCTTTAACCAAACTAAACTTAACACATGAGAAGCAGGACATGAACCCAAGTCTCCTTCTCACTGTGATTCTGGCAGTAATTACGATTCATCCAGAACTTATGTGCCAAAGCAGATTAGTCATATACAAAGGTATTTTGTATGTGACAGGGTTGCATGGTGACATGCTAATATTTAGAGAATAATATAAACAGACAATGACAAAGGTATCCAACAGAGAAACAGTATGAGCTAAAACCACTAACACAGACACACAGATGTGACAGCCAACAACCCCAGTGTGTGTCTCCCTGCTCCTGATAATGAAACCCAGGGCTGTCATTGGCTACGACGCCCCGGTCGCCCTGCTGTGGGAGGGGTCAGAGGTTAAATCTGTGGTAATGACTCGTGCAGAAGATTTGACGAGCAATTATCCCCTACAGGCCGTCGGCTGGCACTGGGCCATTAGTCGCTCACGCACGAATGTGCACATACTCACACAAAGGCACATTTTGGTCCCCCAACACCCCGAACCGGTCCCAGACTGACTACAATCATTGCAGCAAGAAAAATAATGCAAACAATAACACTTGGAGTCAGGTCATTAAAACTACACATTTCATGATTTCCTGGTACTGATGTACAGTTATGAGTTAGGATGGAACAAGCAGTAATACAAAATGGACTGGTTAATTACAGTACAGGTCTTTTGTTACTATTGCATTGTGCTCACCAAGGTAATTGCTGGGTACTGAACAAAACAACGTTGCTACAATAAAGACGGGGCAGGAAGCACGAGCAGTCAGACGAACAGAAAAGTTGTAAACAAGCTAACAGCTGCACATCTGAAAATGGTGCTAATAGAACGATATGTGCGCTCAACTACAGCGAGTATGTTAGGTCAAAATTGATGCAGGAAGTCAGTTTGTAAACTGTGATGGAGGCCCTGTCTGACATCTTTTTAGCTATGTCAGCATGCACCCGGATCACTGCAATGAACTTAATAACTGTAATGGACAACGTCACCTTTGGAAAACTACAAAAGTAGGACTCATGTAATAAAGAAAAGCTAAAACAGACAAGATTTTCATGTAAACCAGTGAAGTTGTAGTTTACATCCATCACTTCATCATTTGTCTTCATCATATCAAGACATTTATATAAAATTGTCATATGAATTCTTGTGTTATGGCCAAAATGTATTTTGTGAGGTCACAGGATCCTTTGACCAACAAAATCTTATGGACATTTGCACCAAATTTGAAGAAATTCTCTCAAGGTGTTCATCATTCAATCATCTCATTTCCACCAATATAGGCCTCATAAATTTCCTCAAATAAAACTTGTGTCAGCTGGTGTTCACAGGTGGCCAGGAAACCGTCTCCACCAACAGAAGGTGAAGCAAAAAAGCAAAGACGACATGTTCGCAACTCTGTGAGGCTGTACTTAGGAAAAGCTGGATTTTTAGCTAAATGCTAACATCAGCATGCTAACATGCTCATAATGACATATGCTAACATGCTACTGTTTGGCTGGTATAAAGTTTACCAAGTTCGCCATCTTAGTTTAGCATTTAGTTACATTTCACATAGTTGCTCAACTTCACACAATGACAACTTGACCTTGGACACTGAATGTGAGAAGAAAAACTGCATGGTGTTCTAAACCTTGATCAATAATTTAATAAAAACAGTGAATAATCAGAAGAGGAGCAAAAAATGAATCTAAGTGGGAATTAAGCTGACTGATAAATGATAAAGTGTTGCTTTCAAAGACGGGTTATTCTGAAATATACTTTAATGTTATATAATTTTTAAATTCTAATATTAGGTTTGTTTTTACAATGTCATCCTTACTCATGATTATCTTTTAAATAAAAAGGTCCATCACAAATCTTCCATTATCTTTACTCTCATTTAAAAATAGCAGTTATAAATAACAGTATTTAATTTAATCATGATTCTTTGGCACTTTGTAATTACTTCCTAAATGATTTCTCTGCTCCTCTCCTCCTGTGAAGCTCTGCCCACAAACAAAAAGGCCTCTGACGGGTTTATATTAACGCGGAGCAGATTCATTATAACGGATGGTTACTGATAAGAACACAGCAGCCATTTAAACACAACAGCTCCATATTATGCAAAATCAATTAAAGGAATGAGCCAATTCAGAATGAAGATGGCCTGAGAGCACATCATGATAGGACGTTTAACTGCATGGAGCAGGACGTTATGGACGCACGATGTGTGCTCATCTGTGTGTGTACTGCATGGTGTGTGTGTGTGTGTGTGTGTGTGAGTGTGTGCTGCTGGACCACAAGTGATTAGCCATTTGCATGCACATGTGAGCCTGTGACAGGTGTGAGCGAGCGCTTGTGCATGCTTAATGTGTTTTACCAGCAGATTATTAACTCCTAGTGTGTGTGTGTGTGTGTGTGTGTGTGTGTGTTGTCTGTCAGTCAATAGTGTCATCTTCTGCTCTAAGTGCTGACTCACGGGGCACAGAGGACACCAGACGCTCCTGATGGTTACACCATTGATCTGTCCAAGCTCACTTCCTGTCAGGTGATGTCCCTCGCTCTACCTCCCTCCCTCAGGACCTCTTAAAGGTGAGTGCATGTTTACAGCTGTGGGAAATGGGATGGAAATGGACGGGATAAAACACTACTCCTTTAAATAAGCTTTCTGGACCAACAGGCTGTTTCCCTGTTAGCGAATCCTATTACGCAACATCCACTGTCCTTACCGCAGAGTCTGAAACAACCAGCAGGATCTAGACGGATCCCAATCTCAGGGAAAGTGGCCAAAACAAACCACGTGGACAGATTTATCAAGCGTGAGGCATTCAGATGGAGATTGAGGGGCTGATTGAGTGAAGCTGACATACAGCAGCTGAAAGCAAACAGGTGATGTGAAGAAAGAAAAGAGGATGGAAGATAAACGACAGGATGAAACTAGGAGGATAACATACAACAGGAGCGTCTTGGTGTTAGGGGTTGCTGCAGGGTTAGTCACATGGCTTTCTTGTTGCTATGCAATGTAGCACAGAGAGACATAAATAGAGGCTTTTGCTGTCATTCCCCATGAAAGAGAAGCTAAGCAAGAAGAGGAAACGCCGACCAACAAAGTAACAACCACAGCTTCACAGTTGTACAATGTAGTTAAAGAATGAAGATGAAAAGAGAAAGGCAGTGAAAGGAGGTCACACAAAACAATACTGACTGAGTCACTGAGTCATTTCAGAACTGTAGAAAATATCAGTAATTTTGGTAATTCATGCTGTGTAAGGGGCAATTCTCAGTGTGCAATGGGAGTTGGTGCTTCAGTAGTTCAATAAATAAAACAGGTAGCATGTTTTGTTGTGACTCCTAAGTACAGTGACTGATTATCTAATAAGCTGGTAAGTAACCTTGTTGTGTGACTGAATAAAAAGTTGGCTTGCAGACAAAGTAGCTGACTGCTTAAATTACCAAACCCACTGGGTGGATAATAAACATGCTGGCCGACAGTCAGAGTGTATTCTGGCTGAACTAGTGCTGATTTTATAGTGGCTGACTGATAATGTTGTCACTGAAGTCTGTCCGTTCTTCTCATCCACTTTAGGTGAAACCACGGCTACTTCCGTATGACAGATGCCTTACGCAGCATCGACCGTGCTGTGACTGACTAGTACTCGTTGCCTCGACGCATCCTTGTGATTGGCTATGTGGAATTATGAGCTTTCCTACGCTGTGACATGAGCATGTGGATGAAGCATAAATTTGTGAAACTGTACTCATTTAGTGGCTGATATCAGCTAGCTTGCTGATTCCAGTATGCTTTCATGCAACACTGGTTACAGAAAAAATGAGCCGGACAGCAGGCTGGTGGCTAACGGTCCCTCCGCTTCACTCTCTGCCGCTAGAAGACTAGCAGCCACCAGCTTGACCCTGTGACCCCTGATGCTGGGGTTTACGCTAGCTAAATTTGAGTTGCTACAGCTGCTAGATGAACGTCTGTATCTGGAGCTGCCATCGGCTCTCCTCTCGGCAAATTAGTCTCCCAGCAGCGAGGACAGAGGCTGAGGAGCGAGATGTGCTGGCTAGCTAATTCTTGTCTCATTTGTGTGGTCTAACAAATAGTAAATTCATCAATGCAGCCATCAGCGCTGCTCTATTTGAGCCCATTTCCCGATCCACACTCAATTCCAGTAGGTAGTGGTAATACACCAGTGTTTGCCAGGAGATCAAGGCCATTTATCTTTGTATTCGTTTAAAGATGAAGTACATTAATGTGGGTAATGGTGGATCTCCTTGAACAACCTCTTTAAAACAAGCATCCACTTTGTTATCTTGTTCTTGGCCAACCAGTGAGAGCTGCATATGTCACCAGCTGTACTGGAGGGTAGAACGAAACGGGAGCTTGTGCAGTCAGCGTGCTTGCTATGCGTATAGCATGTGGATGTCCACATACTGGTGGTGTACTGGCAAAGGTGTCATCACAATGCCAAATGCCATCTTTGAAACGAGACAGTGGTTTTGATCTTCGCCCTTATCAGATGTCTGACCTTCTACACTGACAGTAGGTCACATGGTGAGGACTCCATTCACTAATGAAGGCCATGACATGAAGTTGAAAGCCCAGAATGGCTTGATTTGAGGTTATTATTACACACATATTTTTGTATTATTTTGTTAGATTCCAGCCTGGATATACTTGAGTTTAATTATCTGGTTCTGGTCTCTAGACTGCTCAAATGCACAGGTTAACCAGGTTTGATATGATGATACAGAAACATGACATAATGACATTTTTCACAAATCAGGGGTCCTTTTCATGAACGTTTGAGGATAAACAACAGAGAGCTTAAACCAAGTTACACTGCAATATATTGCATTCAATAACATGACATCCAAAGATTCGCTGGTCTGAAACACACCACAGTCGGACCACAACACATAAATAGAAGATAGGACGCAGTAAACATCCAGACGCCTATTTTAGTCACATCACTCCTCTTTACTCGGAGGTGTTGTCAGATGTCCTCTAAAGGTGTGAAAGTGCATCCTCAGGCAGTGATGCAGCAGGAAGTTGTGGCTAGTGCTATCTCAGCTCTCCACAGTTACTGAGACCTGAGAAACGCTCTGAATCACCACGATCATGACATTTCACTTTGTTCCCACTGTGACCTTATTCACGGCAAATGATCCGTAGCCATCTCCTCGTACAGAATAAAACACTTCCTTCAGTGAGCGGCGCTCATTTGCATGAGTGGGGGAGTCTCGCAGCATGTCTAATAGACATTAAAAATGATTTAATCTGATTATGGATAATGCACATGGATTCACAACCAAGCAAGGCCACCGCTTCTATCGCTTAGAGGGAAGTAAGAATGGAGATGGCAGCAGGATGCTTAACTCGATATAACATCTGGCATCATGCTACTACACTTTAAATTACAACACTAATGGTTTTAAACAAGGAAGAGCTAAATAGTTCAGTGGCTTTGACATTTTGTGATATAATAATAATGATTTTTTTTTTTTACAGTAGGATTTCCATGTAGTAAAGGCTTTGGTTAAGAGCTCTTTGATAACTAAACACAACGGTGACATGCTGGACAGAAGGGCTGAATTTTTGTATTGCACATTTAATAGTCTAGTGATACCGGAAAATCAAAGATCTCTGTCTTCAGAATGTCTGCGGATTTCGAAATGCAAAGTTGTTGCTAGAATGACAGCGAGAAAGGCCGCTAACAAACCTACGGCCAAATCACAACCGTTTACCTACACGGTGGGGACGCTGCTATTGGTTGACATCGACTAGGACGTGGCTTCTGGGGAAAGAGTCAGGAAGGATCATCGCATCAACTTGGCATGTTTTGTCTGAACACTAATACAAAGAAATTCAGTTTATTGTCATAGACGACTAAGAAAAGGGGCTGTGATTATCCTAGAGGTCAGCACAGGTGAAAAAGCCTCCATCCAATGAAACGGCTACTATGGGGATTAATATCATCACACATAAATATAGTTGGGCTCAGTGGATCCACAAGAGTCTCGGCTTTACAATGATACCCAATTTATGTAATTCCAAGACTGTTTAGGGACCCCAGTATGCAGAAATATTAAAATACATCATTTTAGAAAAGGTGAAAGTAGTACATTTATTCTGCATGAAAAAATGCATGTTTTTTGTGTTGTAATTCTAACCAGTTGTTGCTTACATGATACACACATATGTAATATATATATATATATATATATATATATATATATATATATATATATATATATATAATTTTCCTAACTAAATAACTTATAATTGAACTGAAGTCCAAAATTATTATCTTATTTGCGTTTGTAATTTTTCAAAATACATCATGCCTGACTTGCGTGACTTTATTTGAGGGATCACAAAGATGATTAATACTAAAGCAACAAATGGTTAATATGTGTGATTTCACAATCATGCCACCATTAATAATTATGTTATTTATCAATGCTAAAGACAAACCAGGCCACTGATTTATTTGAAGGGCCACAAACATGATGACGTTTGATTACAACACTTGGAATTAAACACAATACATGTTCACTGCTGTGATTGTTCAAAGGGAGGACCCTTTAAAGCTGCAGTGGGTAGACATTTAGCAAATATAACAAAAAAGTAATTTTTATAAAACTGTCACTATACCCTGACAATAGTCCATGAGTCAGGTAATCTGACTCATGGACTATACTCAAAAAATAATAATAATAATATAATATTCTGTTACTGTAATGACTATTTCTCTCCTCAATTGTTTTCACAAACATCTTGTAGTTACTGTTTAACTGTAAAATGAGAAAGTTTGTGACTTGGCAGCCACGTTGAGATCTGCTGAGGAAACACCAATCACCACCCACCAGCCGAAGCACAGCCAATAGGAACGCTCTCTCTCTCTGAAATGACCTGTGATTTGCCAAAGCCTCCCGTCAGGCTACATTTTTTAAAGCCTGTAAACAGAGCCATGAGGAGGTGCAGAAGTCTAGTTTTCATTCAGAACACCTGAATTACAATATGCTGAAAGGTTATTATGGGATTTTTGCCCAGTCAAAAATATAGTATTCTGCCTACTGTAGCTACAAACTCATCTAATAACTCAAAAATCATGAGGATTAAAATACCTTAGTTGCATTAATGAATGTAGTCATGCCTGAGATGTTACACAAGCTAAATACAGGATTGGAAGCATGTCTATGGCATCTCAACAGGTCTCAACATGCTACATAACGGCACAGTGCTAATAACAGCAAAAACAGCTGACCAGAAAACCAGAGAACCAGAAAGTGGGTGCTATGCTTCTGTGACGGTAGTCGGTCGAGACACCTTCATCAGCTGTAACCGCCGTATGAGAGCATTGTAGAGTGGCAGCCGTGAGCTAGTCAGTGGGACCCACTCACAGGGACCCACTCACATGCACGAACATGTATTTAAAGTACACACACAGCCAGCGTGGCTATGTTAATAAATAGGTGTATGCTGCAATATTAACGCTCTGGATATCCTTAATTCTTGTATATTCCCGATAGTTAATGAAGTACTTCATTAATGAATTTATGCTTTTTATATATGAATGATGATGATAATAACTCAAGTAGGCTACCCTCACCATAAAGCGTTACCAATGATAAATAAACCTAAATGCACAGCCTAAATATTACCTCTAAGCAGACTTAGGGTCATCCAGAAAATGACCAAGTTATTTCATATGCAATTCATGTTGCCAGGTTGTCTTCCAACTCACGCCTGTACGTATGAGATGCTGTGTTATCATGTCACTGAAACATCAAAGATAAACCACAAACAGTCTGTGTGTTTTGGTCAAGGCCAGCCTGAACACCAGCCAGTAACAGATGGTGCTGTCATGGTACAAACAACAGGAGTAGAGCATGGAAAGGACTTTTCCTTTTCTATACCATCTCTCGCCGTACAGCTCAGAGATCCTTCATTAAAACAGACCAGCCATCCAAGCAAAACTGCTCAAGTATATGCCACTGAACCTTCATGTGTTATGCATGTAGCGCTGCAAAGAGGAAGAAAAGCATTGTACTGTTTGTAACCTCATGTACGAACACTATGCTGACAAAAATATGTGAGATAGCGCCTTCATTTAGTAACCTCTAAAAGCCATAACACCACTGAGTGTGTGCTTCATTGTAACCATGGTTCATTTCTGATGCAAGAGTAGATAATTACAGTACCTACCTACCCTTACAAGCTATCAGGTCCATCATTATAATGTATGCTGAAGTCTAACTTAAAATAGCCTGAATTAGCTGTCACAAAGATGATAGATGTGTGCAAAATGAAACTACTGTAGCAAGATAAGAGTGTAACTATCATATATTCAATGTGTAATTATAATCAACAATTTGTTATGCTATGACCAAAGTAAAGAATGCATGCTAAATAGATCAAATAGCAAACTGTATTTTTATGATAGCCCTACTGAATAACAGCTTTCTGTGAAAAATTAACACTGACATTATGTGCTGTGTGTGAGTGGGATGAAATGTCCTGTGTGTTGTTCATGAGTGGGATAATTTGCACTGTGCATCATCTACACATATGTATGAGTGGGATACTACTTTATATAGGCGACTGTGTGTGAGAGAGATTAACATTAAGACAGCCTTCACTTGTTTTTCATCCATCTTCAGTCCCTCAATGCTCCGTCTCATTATCTCAAAAGCCAAAACAACAAACCAAAATGAGTTTACCTTCAAGTAAGAGGGAAGGAAGTAGACAAACTAGTAGACAGAGTTTATCGTCATGGGCTTGGTGAACCCCGCTGGGCTCCTCTTAAATGTAGGCTGAGACACTACCTGAGGCTCGGTCTTTCATCCCACCCCACTCTATTCTTCCTGTAACTCTGCTGCTTCCTCTGTCTCGTGCCTCATGTTCTCTCTCTCTCTCTCTCTCTCTCTCTCTCTCTCTCTCTCATTTTCACTGCCTCCCTTTAGCTCAATCTGTTTGGGAGTAGGCACAAAGCATTATCCCTCTTAATTGCAACAGCCAGCCAAGAAAACACACAAGCACTAATGAAACAATGCGGACAAACACACACACAACACAGAATGAGGCAGAAAACAAGATAATTAAAAAGTAGAATGAAAGAAATATCAGGGATAAATGATCTGATGATATTTATAACTCAGAATTAGGGCTGGGTATTGTTAGAGAAGTTTTCACACTAAAGTTTCAGCACCAACACCAACAAATAATATTTTTTAAATGCCTTGATTTGAGAAATGGAAACTTTCCTTTTTCATTTAACAAAAGAAGCCAATGTTCTCGAATGTGTAATGATGTCTAAACACAAGGAACTGTATCTTCTTATACACCTTCCAGTTTATTAGGTCCACCCATAATCTGAATATATAGACAGACAGCATGTCTCTTTGTCCACTGTACAAAAGTAAAGAAAAAATAAGAGAAGCTGCCATATTGAAATTTTGATGTCATTTGGAGCCAGCGTCTGCACAGTAGTGATGGGGGCAAGAACTGCAAAATCAGGGTCCCGCCCACATACCCACTTGAACCAATCATGGGCTGAGACACGGCTGCAGCTTGTTAGCATGATCCACCTAGCTGCTATGTTAGTACCACGGTAGCTGTCTGACTAAAAACTAAGAATAATATCTCTAAAACTACATGTATGGTCAAATTGACAGAGCTGTTCTATTACACAGACTTGTGACGTTATGGAAAGTTAATGTTACGTCTCCTCTCTCGAACAATTCTTTAGCCTCCAACTCTGTGACTACTTGACGACTACTAACTCTAACCCCTAACCCTCAAGTAACTAATAAGTAACTAACCCAAATTATCAGAAAAATTAACACTTGAACAAACATCAGTGTGAAAAGAACTATTTAAAATGAAAAAAAAGGCCATGAAGGCTATAATCATAGTTTTTGCAGAAACTGTTTTTGAGAGGTGTTGATTAAACTGCATGGTCATTTTGGAGGATGCAGTTTGTGGTGCACTGTATTGCAGAGGAGTCTCTATTATTTTGTCCACTCCATTTACGTCAATGACTGCAGGCAAAACAACAGAAGTGCATACAACACACAACTAAACAATAATACAGACTCAGACCGTACTAATCACGCCTAGCGCTGAAACAATTCCTGCATTAATGAATTAGTCAAGCAACACAAAATGAATAGACAGCAATTTTTACAGTTAATCTTCCACAGTTAATCAGAAATGCCAAACCATTTGCTGGTTTTAGCCTCTCAAATGTGAGGATTTTCTATTCTCTCTGTTTATTATTGTAAATTGAATATATTTAGGTTTGACAAAACAAGCTGTATGAAGCTGTCACCTTGTGCTCTGAACAATTTAATAACCTCTACACAAGTGGAGAATGATATTATGTCACACTGCTGACTGTATATAAAGATGGGCGACATGACAGTTCTCCAAAAGTGAAGCCAAAACATCTGGATCGCCCCCCTGGTGGCTGGCTGCAGTATAGCTCATATATCCTGCCTCTTCCATGTTAGTGGATGGGCCAAACTACTCAAAAGTACAGGTGAAATACATTTTTCCTCATTTTAGGTAGTTCTTATCATGCTGATGTATGTACAGTACAAGTGTTCATTTTTCGGTTAAGTTTGATTTTAATTAGTTAATTGATGCTATAAAAAGGAGGCGAGACATCATGATTGACAGCTGCTCTGAGTGAAGTAGTCGCGGAGCCAGAGAAAGGAGATGTAACCTTAACTTTCCATAACCGTCACGAGTCTGTGTAATAGACCACATGTCAATTTGGGTTTAGTTTAGTTGTTGCCAAACAGCTACCATGGTGCTAACGTAGCAGTTAGGTGGCTCACGCTAACAACCGCAGCTGTGCTCGGTTCATGATTGGCTCGGGTGGGTGTGTGGGCGGGACCTCAATATCGCGGCTCCAGCCCCTCGATCACGGCTACACAGACTCTCAATGGCATCAAAATGTCAAGATGGCAGCTCCTGTATCTGGGATATTTCTGCTTCACTCTTGTACAGTGGGAGGAAGTGGAGACGCATTGTCCATCTTTATAGTCTATGGCTGACATGCACTCAAAAACAAGTTAATTCACACACACAAAACAGACATTAGGAAAGATCAACAGTTTTGTGACACGCACAAACCTACAGACTGTAAACATACTACACTCTTCCGAGGCAACAGCAAACACACCCGTTCTCCCACATAAACACATGAACTCTGCGTGGAGGCCGACAGTCAGAGAGAGGGAGGCTTTATTCTGGTTCATATACAGAATATCCTGCTGTTCATTCCCTGCACAGTCGGAGCAACAGGGAAGACTCAGACTAATCCCCCTGTGATCAGATGAGAAGAAGACAGCTAAAATGAAGCACCGCAGGAGGGACTAAAGGGTCTGTACAGAGTGTACATCAGGGAGAGGAGAGGAGAGGAGAGGAGAGGAGAGGAGAGGAGAGAGGAGAGGAGAGGAGAGGAGAGGACAGGAGAGGAGAGGAGAGGAGAGGAGAAGAGAGAGGAGAGGAGAGGAGAGGAGAGAGGAGAGGAGAGGAGAGGAGAGGACAGGAGAGGAGAGGAGAGGAGAAGACAGAGGAGAGGAGAGGAGAGGAGAGGAGAGGAGAGGAGAGAGGAGAGGAGAGGAGAGGAGAGGAAGAGGAGAGGAGAGGAGAGAGGAGAGGACAGGAGAGGAGAGGAGAAGAGAGAGGAGAGGAGAGGAGAGGAGAGGAGAGGAGAGGAAGAGGAGAGGAGAGCAGAGGAAGAGGAGAGGAGAGAGGAGAGGAGAGGAGAGGAGAGGAGAGGAGAGGAGAAGAGAGAGGAGAGGACAGGAGAGGAGAGGAGAAGAGAGAGGAGAGGAGAGGAGAGGAGAGGAGAGGAAGAGGAGAGGAGAGCAGAGGAAGAGGGGTGAATCAGGTTAAGAGGCAGAAAGGACTAAATGACATGGAAAAGCTGATGAAAACAGAAACAAGGAAAATGTAAGCCAGTAGAGGAAAAGATGGAGGACCAATAGGTGACGTTAGGGACAGAAAATAAAAGAAAGAGAGAAGATGGGTGACAGAGAAAGAGGTGAAGAGGAAGGGAGAAGAAGAGCAAGGACTTGTGCCAAGCAGACAGCACTGCCCACTGTTGGATCTCCCCTACACAAGCACTCCCTGGACACTGATAATAATACCTTCACTTCATAATGCTATCTCTGGCACACAGGCTATTGGCCAAACACACACATACCTTCCAGTGTGTGTGTGTGTGTGTGCATGTGTGTGAAAGAGTGAGTCATAATCTAAATCCTTTTGCACGTGCATCACTACAATAAAGCTCAACGAGGATATGAAGAAATACACATCCAGCAAGTCTGTGATCTGCAAGAGCACACATATACATATGCAAACAAATTATCAAACCTCCATGGACTTTAGAAGCTGAAATACAAATCATACAAGCATAGCGTATGCACAAAAACACCTCACATTAACACATGTAAAGACATCAACACACAGGCACACACACCATATTGCTGGAGCTAAATGGAGACAGGGAGACAACAGTGAGACAGCATGATAGCTGGCAGGGACAACGGAAACATCATGGAAAAACACAACAGCCTCCTCCGATGAAACAACACACACCAACAGCAGCAGGGCACCACACCGGTCACAAAGATTTGCACAGAGACAGATGGTTGCCGTTTACCTTTTTGTGCGTCGAAACATGTTGCTAGCAGCAGTGGCTGTGTTGGCAGATGATCATGAGAGCAGCTGAGCCTCACACACACACACAGCAATAAACACACTCACAAACAGAGGCAGTCAAGAGGCAGCGATTACGCTCCACGCCGGCATGTCAGCCTCCTCTGGCCGGTTGAACACACACACTCACCGATGTCTCGCCGTGACTCTGTACACGTGAGTATGCATGCAAGAGTGTATGCAAAAGAGAAGAAAAATGATTAGAAAGACTTGGAAATGTCAGCCATGTCACAGATGGAGAAAACAAGAGGATTAAAGACAGAGAGAGACAGAGAGAGACAGAGAGAGAGAGAGGAAGGAAGAAACAGAGATGAGAGAGGGGACAGAATGCCGAGCATCCCCTGTCAGGAGGAGAGAGGACTGTGGGGCTCTCAAGGGTATCGTGCCAAGCCAGGAAGTGTAGAGCGACAGAGCGAGGGGGGAGGGTGGCAGAGAGAGAGAGAGAGAAAGACAGAGAGAGAGAGAGAGAGAGAGAGAGAAAAAAAACAGAGAGAGAGAGGGGAAAGGGGAGCAGGTATGAATGAGAGAGAGAGAGAGAGAGAGAGAGGTGAATGCCAATCGGAGGTGGAGAGACAAACTGCCGACTAATGTGAATGACAAGCAAGGAAGACAGAGGGACAGAGGGACACTGCAAGTTGGCTATCAGAGAGAAAATCAAGTATCACAATATTTTTGACCAAATACGATCAATTATCGATATTGATATTGCAGTGATATTGTAGGCTTGCTTTTACAAGAGATTCACACAATGACATTTTTGCTAAATGATCAACAGTAATGTGGATATAGTGACTAAGAGCGTAAAGGCAAATAATACAACAGCTAGAGCAGTCTGGGAAATTCAGATAATGATATCACTTTATTGTAATGCCACCTTTTAAACCAGGAAAAGACAACACTTATGCCATATTACAAAATGAGGATGTCCAAAATGTAAGATGTTATCTTGTCTCATATTGCTGTATTGATATAATATCAATATATTGCCCATCTTTACATGTGTGTGTTTTTGTATGTTACCTACATTACTAAAAAAACAGGTCATTAAAGTATAAGGATGGTGATAGTCTATATTTTTGTTACTAACAAGAAATCCCATGAAAAAGCCAAAGCCAACAATGAATTTATCCTGCTAACAATATAGGTTTTTTCCTCCATGCCACAGACCTCCATTGTTGTCCAAAAGCTATTAAAAGATGAGGCTGATGAAATTCTGTGTTTTTGTTGTCAATAAATCCCATAAAAAGACCCAAACCAATAATACAAGTCTGTCTCTCATTGCTTTCTCACTTCCTCAAGCTGCATGTGGTTCTAAGCCCCAAACCCATTGGCTCCTACTGCAGATGTAAATCTTCACCCATGTTTTTGTTTTGTATTTTTAAAGGAGCAGTGTGTAGAATATGGTGGTATCTAGCAGTGAAGTTGCAGATTGCAACCAACTGAAACGTCTCATGTTTTGGATGGCCCTATCTAGAGTTTGTCTGTGCTGGGCTACTGTAGAAACATAGAGACCAGCTCCATGAAGAGAGGACCTTCTCCCTTTGTAGATACAAGCAGCTCATTCTAAGGTAATGAAAACACAACACCTCTTATTCAATTATACACAAAAGAAAACATACTTATTAATATCATAGATCCCCCTAAAAGCCACACATTGTTCCATTCAAAAAAGGATAAGTAGTTTCCCAAAACGGCTGGGCATTGTTGTTTTGAGCTAATGGTGCTCAAACTGGAGTAAATAGTGCATTTTTCTATTTCCAGACACAGATTTGGTGTTCTGGTGAGTGTTTGCAGCAGCAGGATGGTGTATGTGATACCGACTCAAATAAAACTATGTGTGAGCATGGAGCTCATGGTAACAAGGGTTTGCACAGTGTGGGTCTATAGCACTGATGAATAAGACACATCAGGGCTTAGCTACACAGGCAATACTTGTTAGTAGAATACATTTATTGTTGGTTTTGGTCTTTTTGTGGGATTTGTTGATAGTGAAAAAATATATAATACAAGACTTATCTTTTGAAACTGCATCAGTAAACCACTGTTTGGGGTGACAGTAGCTCAGTCCGTAGGGACTTGGCTTGAGAACCGGACGGTTGACGGTTCAAGTCCCCATATGGACCAAGTACTGGAGTACAGTTTGCCAGTTTGGCACTGCTGAGGTGCCCTTGAGTAAGGCACTAAACACCCAACTGCTCGGGGCACTTGTCACTTTGACATCTCTCCATTAATGCATGTATATAGGTCCTGTTTGTGCATGTACGTATTTCGAGTCTGCATGTACTGTGTAAAAAATAACAGAGTGAAAAAATTGAATTTCCCCTCTGGGATCAATAAGGTGTGCCTTCTTCTTCGTCTTCCTGTTGCACTGGGTGACATGTTCCTTCATTACAAAGAAGACAGGAACTGTAGTTTATTTTGAGTCAGTCCCACAGATTCTGTTCTTTGTGCCAGGATTTGGCGGCATCTTGGGGTGTGGTTGCAGATTGCAACCAACTGAATGCCGCTCCGCTCACTCCTCTTGCTCAGGGGCCATCTTTACCATAATAACACTACTTTAGGAGCTGGCTAGGGTCACGTTACCTCAGTTTCACAAGTGTCCCTGAGAACTACGGTGGCCTTCAGGTAACATAAAAATGCAAAAGGCTCTCTCTAGAGCCAGTGTTTGGTTTGTCCATTCTGGGCTACTGTAGAAACATGTGAAGAGGACCCGCTCTGTATGCAGATATGAAGGGTAAAACAATGAAAACACAACAATTCTGAGTTTTAGCTGATTATATACTAATGAAAATGTAGTTATAAAAATTATATTACATTTCTGATAATAGATTCCCCAAAATGCATTTACACATATTTGCTAATTAGTGAGACTTTTCAAAATGAAACTATATATTTATGATGTGTTTTTAAAGATTTACATCTTCGGGCTGATTGCCATAGACAGGGTAGGAAATAAAGTGTTGACAGATGTATTAATACACTATTTGTTGGGTTGTCTGGGGATTTCCATGGGGTTTGATAGCAGGAAATATATGAAATTACAGTAACCAATCCTTTTAGGATGCACATAGAGACACACTCAGACACTGTTCTGTTTTTTCTATGTAAAACGCCATATTGGATGAGCTCTGGCATCGTCTATTTGTCCTAGATATCACAGGAGCTGCTCTGCAATGCCCAGCCAAGAGAGATGTCATTTCTGTGTGTGTCTGTGCATGTGCGTGTGTGTGTGTGTGTGTGTGTGTGTGTGTGTGCGCGCCCTCCATCCCTCCCTTTGAAACAAATCCACCAAATGTTAAAGCTGACGTGGGGTGACAGTTGCACAGTAGTGCTGAGGGGAGTAATTCAATAATGGATGCCGTCTCTAATGTGGGAGTCTGGATGGATAAAATATACATGGGTGAGGAGAGACAGAGGGAGGAGGAGGAGGAGGAGGGGAGGCAGCAGGAGGAGGATTGCTGAAACACAGTGGGGGGTCACAGACAGGGATGGGCAGCATGATATCATATAGAAGACATGGAGGGTTTTTTGCGTGTCATGCTTTTTTTTCTCCGTCTCTTCTGAAGCTTACTTAACCTCTCAGGATTTCAGCATCCTGTTTGTCCTTCAGGTCACTTTATTCTCATTCTCAATGAACGTGCAGTCATTACGCCCACAGTATAATACTCCAGCTCCACCCACAGGAGGATGTGTAGAAAAATCCAACAGAGTGGGGCTACAGGGAGCTGAGACAGCTGAGTGTGAGCCTCCAGCTCTAGTGTCTCCATGTCATGCTGTGACATCTGCCCCCCTGCCACACTGAGGTCGGAGGTCAGGGACAAAACACACCTGATGACAGCAGTCAGGGACACACATGCACACCAGATCACTGACACATACACAAAAGCGTGTTAAATACCCCAGGCATGTATAAGCTAGCATCATCAGGCTATTGCTGCCAGACAGTAAAATGCACAGGGAATAATAAATAGAAAACTACACACACAAATAAAAGTGAAGGTAAATAAAAACACAGCCCTATAGAGGGAATAAAATCCATGCTTCACATTTACTATTGTACTTCCTGAACTGCCTGCACCCTCAGTGCAACAATAACGTATGACAGAGTTACACGGTTAACTTTCTGCTCACACAGAATGAAAGTGGCCGAGCCGAAAGTAGAACGTAGAAAAAGTACGGGTCTGGACTACAGCAATTTCACAAAGATTTCAAGGATTACAACTCTCGAAATGATGACAGTAAAGTGTAAGAATTCTGTGGAAAATTACACCCCTCCATGTTCAAAGGCATTTTCAGGCGGCCTTTTGAGCTGACATAAGACACTTTTCCAAATTGTGCCTGATTTGTGAAGTGCTTTTAGCAGCAGCAGTAGCCAGCTACGGCTTTCAAAATCCAACTTTAAGCGTAAATGAGCAAATTCACCGTTAATCTCAGTAAAAGAGAGGATATTGTCTGGAGGAGAACAGTAATTAAGATGCATAGCAAAAGAAATGCTGCCAGAGACAAATGCTGCAAACTAATGTCACTTCAGCCTCCATGTAAAAACAATCAGTCTGTATTCTTCATATTTGTGAGTAAAACAGTGACAAACACGGTGTGCAAAAGAAAGGGTGGTGAGTTTCATTTCAGCACCATGGACAGGGACACTACAATGAGAGCATCAGTTGCATCAAAAGCTCCAGATTTCACATTTTTGCTGCCATAACTAAGTGTAACAGTTTTACATGCACCACAAATTAAGGTACTTTAATCAGTTTTGTAAAACCTCTCGGGATTATTCAATCCCACTCTTTTCTAAATGGCACAGAAAATCACGACTCCAGAGGTTTCTAATTCAGTTGCTAAATGTAATCCATCTCTGTGGAGAGGCCAACTGTATCTCTCTATCTTTTGCTGAGAAGCCAAGCTGACTGTTATTATCAACTTTAATGTTGACATTATGAAGGAATTTTTATTATTTGTTTCATTCAAGAGCACGATAAAAGCTGACACGACCAATGAGAGGATCTCTTCCTCATGCTTTCTGCTTCTAATTTCCATTGTTTCGTGTACAAAACAACACTTTCACACAGTGGGCTACAATTTGAACGCTGGTTTTTTTAGCCTAGATTTGTTTAAAGCATGCTAGAAGTATGCTGATTTAGCTATTACCACTTCCTATTTGCAATTTATCCATGAATGTACAAACTATCACTTGATTACTTTATTACTGAAGAAAACTTAATTATGTTTCTCAGGCAAGTTCTGCAGGCATAAGGAGCGTCTTCTTTCTATGACTTCTAAGCTGATTTATGGACATTTATTTGTGATGGACATTGGATGGATATAATGATACCCTCACGAAGTGTAATCTAACTATAAAGGGAGGAATCTCTGTCTGTCTTTCTGTACATCCTTTGCATATCTCGAGAATCGCTAAGCTGATCAACTTCACACTAGATGGGTGTATTGCTGGGGACCCGAGGGAGAGCAATGTTGAATGCCATGCAATTTAACTCGGTGTTGGCGCTATTACAATGACCTTTTGGCCTCTTACTTATGAACCTTAAGTCCTCAGAGAGAAAATTAGATTTTTCCTGGATTTTGTGGGTCCAGACAAATCTTTTGAGACTACACTGATTTTCTGCCATTTTGAAGTGTGTGCAAATCTGTTTTTTTGCTACTCCTCTTACAAATCTTGAGCAATCGTCACCTAATTTGGTACAGAACATCTCTGGACCAGGCTGCGCCCTCAAAGTTTGCTCAAATGCTGAGGGCAGGGCTTATTACAAAAAAATGTCATGTCTCCTCGACGCGTTGTGCTATTGTAACCACATTTAGTGGACAGATAGTGTAGAAATGATATCTGAGTGACCATCACAAATGTGGTGCCATTTAGCTAATAGGTAGCACTGTAAAAAGCATGTACAGTATGTCAGACTGTCCTTTGCATATTTCAAGAACTGTTCATCCTATCAAGTTCACACTTGTCGGGTACAGGCAGCTATGCTGCGGTTCTTGACAATGCTGCAACCGAGAACAAGAACTTCTGGGGGCCAAGCAACTGGCCAGTTACAGACAGTCATGTAATCCGAATGGGCACTGCACTAGTGCACAAAATGAGCAAAAACTCCAATGATGGTAGAAACATTTGAGACAAAAGACAATTTTCTGTTTTTCTCTAATAATGTTCAAGGAGATTCATTAATTACATGTCAAGGGTCCCTTCTGGCTCAATGTTATTATCGTTCTCCACTATCTGGTTCAAGTTTGTCCCAAAACAATACTCACATGGACAAATATACATTGAAATTGTTTTTTTTTTCCCCACTGTAATTGATTCTTGTGCTCACATTGGCCCCAAAGAGATCCCAATTTAAAGCGATTTCAATGGTAGTGATGGGAGACAAATCTACAGTCCTCATTCTGTGTAAAAATATGAAGCTTGAGTTGGACAAATCAAGCTCGCATCTTCCAGAGTTGCAGTTTGTGTGGGACAAATCTTTGTGCTACAGTCCCTTAGCTGGAGCTCAGCAAGCAAACACTGTCAATGGTAGCACAAAGTGTGAATTTGGTACAGAAAAGACTGACTTCTTTTGTCTAACTCAGACTGCTGAAGTCTTAAATTAGCTTCAGCTAAACTTTAGAAGTAATTTTCACAGTACAAGAGCTGTGAACTTTCATTGAAATCACTCAAAGAAAATCTTTTGACACTGTTAAGAAGTGGAGGAACAATAACAGGTAATTATTCTTTCAATGTACATACAGACATGCGATTATTATATTACGATATCTTTGATTAAGCATAGATGTCATTCACTATCTGCACTCAACATCATGTACTGCTCTATTCTCCTTTCTCAACCTCTCCGCCTCCCTACGATCAGGCAGGCCATCGAGGTCACAGCACGGCTCTCCTGCTGCTGAACTTTCATTGCACAGTTCACTGGTGCAACAGATTGGGCCGACTGAGACGCTCTGAGAGTAAAAGGGCTCATGCAGAGCTGGAACATGCTGCAATCTGAAGGCAAAATACCACCATTTCACCGTGACTTCCTTTAACAAAGCTGGAAAGACTCCAAGCACTAAAAAATGTTATTCCTTCTTGGTTTGTGTTTCTCTTTCAGCTCAGAAAACATGCGACTATATAAGTAGAAAAGCAGTAAAACAAAACTGTATTGTGCTATATTAAGGGCACCTTCAGACCAGCCTGGTTTAGTTGAACCCTGAAGCATTTGCCCCTTTGGTGCGGTTCATTTGGGTTGGTGTGAACGCAGGAATCAAATCCTGGCAATATCCATCTCGAAATTAGGAGCAGTTAGTTGTCTTTTTTTGTCTTTTTACCCGCCATCTGTCTGACAAATAATCAAATGACATTTCCACCATCTGAGTTTTGCTTACATTTTCTGGACCGTTTGAGTTTTTGTCTTCGTGAACGTAAACCAGATGAGTTGTAAAACTAAAACAACGCATCATCCTCATGTTGGTTTGGTTCAGGAACCAGACCTTTAGATGTGAACCCAACCTAAGCCACAACACACTAATGCACCTCAAAAAATCCCTATTTGTTAATAATATCTCAGTTTTCCAGAGGATTAATGGCATTTCCTTCTGTGGAAAACAATCAAATATCAGAAAATCCATCGAAAACCCAAAGATTAAGACAATACAAACTCACATAAGTAACAGTCACACACCTGTACTTTGGAAAAGGCTGCACATGCTGTATAAACTAGAGCAACAACATATAATATCTTTCCAGAGAGAAATACAGAGAAACAAAGATGCGTAAATGTGAACTTACCTGCTACTTTTCCGCGGCAGAGGTAAATCCTTCTGGTTAGAAAGAGAAAGCAAGAGAGAAAAAGAAAAGAAGGAGAGAGCAGATAAATTTGCTTGATTAGATGAGTTTTACAGACTGAAACAAATTAAACTAATTATCCTGATGTCTGATACAATACTCAATGAAAAAAAATTGACTCATGTTTTTGTCTAATCTGTTTAATTTTGAACGTGTTTTCTATATTTATCTAATATATTTCTTTGCTATTGTTTTGATGCTTCCCCATAAAGTACTTGTTTTTTAGCATATACTGTGGACAGGCCGTGCATAAATCAAATTCATTCAAGGTCAAACCTTGCATACCCCTGAGCATAAATGGATTTCATAAGTTATTACAATGGAAATGTGTTATTTTCCCAAAGCTTGATGCGAGAGGAAACAAGATTGGATAGTTGAGGTGAAACCCAAGTGTGTGACAGACACCATAGGGCCATTTTATTTCTTCAACAAACCCAGCGGTGCCCTATTTTGGGTTTTTTTTTGGCCCAGGTTCATCCATAGCCAGTTTTGTGATTTCTCTGTTAATGTCTTATGTAAGTGGAGCGCAGTTTGAAAACTGATCCCTCCTAAGTGCTCAGAGACTTCAGAGCTTCAGGAACCACCAGGTTGAGTGGAGCCAAAGTCAATTTAAAACATGTTGCTGCTATATTTATGACATTGGGCCACAAGAGCAAGGACTCTGATGTGATTAGGATCTGCTGGGAGGAATCTGTGTGCTGCTTGTTGCCCATCTATTCCCAGTTTGATTCCATTTAACACTCGGCGAAGGTAAGATCAGGTTACCGTCAATTTCTATTGTCAGCCTGTACTGCGCTGCTCATCGTGCTATTTTCTGCAGCCCAGTGGCTCCACTAAAAAGATATTATCATTTGTTTCTTTTCACTCCAGGAAGGCTTAATGACATAGAGCCATGTCGGTGAAAATAATGTTGAAAATAAACAGAGGAAAATAAGAGGAAAAACAAGAGACTGTAACTGGTTTTCCAGCGGATTTCATTCTGTTAGATGATGGCAATCCTAAAATCTCTCTCTCTCTCTCTCTCTCTCTCTCTCTCTCTCACAGTCTATCTCTTTGTCTTTATAAGTAAACAAGCATTACGAAACCCAAACAAAGCCGAGCTGATGAAACATGACTTGACAGCTGGAGCTCTCGTCTCTAAACAATCTCAAAACAAGCTTACGACCCAAACTTGCCCGATTTACTTTCCAGCCCTGTGAGGCATTAATACTTGCACTAATAAATGACTATGATGAGCCAACGAGCAGAAGATAAGCTGCAAAGACACACTGTAATAAGTCAGAACCAGTTTTCCAAAGGCAGGTTGCAAAAATCATAATTATCCCTCTTGGGGATACAACACGTGCAGTATAAGTACAGCAGTAATCGCATGAATAAAGAAACTTGGCAAATGCTGCTCTGCACAGACTGGTCTATTACAGGAATAGTTCTGAATTTTGGGAAATATGCTTATTTGCTCTCATTTCTGTGTGTTAAGTGTGGCGCTCGAGCCAGGTGTTGATTAGCTTAGCTTAGCGTAAACAGCTAGCCTGGCTCTAAATGTTCAAAAATCTTGCTAATTAACATGTTGTATCTTGTTTGCTTAATTTCTACACAAATAGAGATGTAAAACTTGTTTTGCAAGTCATAAGTAATGGTATCCTCAAATGGGGTCGTGTTTACCGTGTTTACGAGTTGTGCCCATACAAACGCCCCCCTCATGTTGAGGAAAACTGACAAGTCACAAGTCCTAAACTTTGACTTTTGAGTTCTAAACAAGTCATAATGCATTCTTCACCAAATAAAATGCCATTAATATTTTGTTGACCGCTGCATAGTTCTTGTACACGAACGAAATTATCTTTGGTATAATTTTTTCCAACTGGCACTCAGTAATGTAACGTTAGATCTTCATGGCTCTCTCCTGCAATTTTATTAGATGCTGCTGGATTCGTTCAAACAAAGTGGATCTGGGAAATGTAGTGTTGTTGGGAATGGAGAGCGTCAGAGTTAGTTAATTCAGGAAATTAACTGATTTGTGGCACACTTTTTACACAAAATGCTTTGGGCTTGGGGGAACGTGTCCCCTAAATCTACAATCTGTTGTGTTCACATTTATGTTTGTGGACAGATTAAACCAACAAGACATAATGTGTTAATTGGTGAGCTTTAGAAGCGTTTTTTTTTTTTTTTTTTTTCGTCTTTGGGCAGAGAATGGCGAGTTGTTTCCCCTTGTTTTCAGTCTTTAAGCAAAGCTAACTGGCTGCTGTCTGTATCGTCCTTCTCATTGAACTCTTTCAGACAGCAAAGAAGCGTACATTCACTTACACATAATATGATGATGGCTATGCAGTATTTCTCACTTCTCAGAGGAGAGTGATCATTTTTTTCAATGAGAGTGACATCACCCATCATAGTGAGCTCAGCTAATGAGTTACATCATCAAGAGGAAGTGAGCTCGGCCAGAGTTACTCAGAGAGCCCCGCAGGAGTCTTATATACGTCTGTGTGTGTGTGTGTGTGTGTGTGTGTGTGTGTGTGTGTGTGTGTGAGAGAGGTGATAGGGGTGGCTAATGGATAAAACCCCAACACCTGCTCCCTCTCACTGTCTCCATCCAACAGATGGCTGCGTGTTGTTGC
Organism: Pterois miles; assembly: GCA_947000775.1. Lineage (NCBI taxonomy): Eukaryota > Metazoa > Chordata > Actinopteri > Perciformes > Scorpaenidae > Pterois > Pterois miles. The sequence continues at coordinate 7,475,082 of CAMQGK010000224.1, read as the reverse complement.
CATGTTACTGGTTACTCCAGCATTTCTTTGAGCAATATTCTCAATTTCAAATGACAACCTCTGAAACTTCTCAGTGATATCCACTTTGCTTCAGGTGCAGACAATGAAAAAAATGAACCCTGATATGCTAATACAACATCGAGGATAGTTTCAGGCAGTATAAAGTTACTTGAGAGATCAGAGAAAAAGAGTGCAGCTCATAGATCACGTCTACATAGGCAACTTGTCAATGTAATCCAAATAAGGTAGCCACACCTCCAAGAACATGTTATATTCTTTATGCAGACTGAAGGTGATCTTTTCAGGGGTGACACAGCTGTTCATTTCTAATAAAAAAGAGAGATCATTCCTGTGATTTTTTTGGCAGTGTGTTTTCAATATCATGCCAGAAATAAAGGACTGTAGGAGGATGTAAAAGAGCCTTCCCCGATTCCAAACCGGACACACATTTATGCAGCTTCTGCAGTGTGAAATAGTGTTGCTCGACACAAGTCTGACCTAAGTCTGATTCCCATCCCTCACGAGATTTATAAAGGCCAGTTGTTGGACTTCCATTCATCAATAAAGAGCACAATCTTGCAATAAATGGGTGAGCGCATCCCTCATGAAGCAAACTGATGTTTTATTTATCAAGCATTGGTGCCAAATGCAAGTTACGACATTTCAAATGTGGGTGACTTTTAAACCTCAGAGTGCAGCTACTGTCCAAAACTTGTAATCACATTTATATTTAATCAAACTATTTATAGTAATACTAGGGCTGTCAATCGATTAAAATATTTTATTGTGTTTAATCACGTTTTTTTATCTGTTAAAAGTATTTAATACTCTTATCAACATGAGAGCGGACAAATATGCTGCTTTATGCAAACATATGTCTATATTCATTATTGAAAGTCAATTAACAACACAAAACAATGACAAATATTGTCCAGAAACCCTCACAGGTACTGCATTTAGCATAAAAATATGCTCAAATCATAACATGGCAAACTGCAGCCCAACATGTCAGTGTGCTGACTTGACTATGACCAAACTGCACGTGATTTTCATAAAGTGGGCATGTCTGTAAAGGGGAGACTTGTGGGTATCCACAGAACCCACTTTCATTAACATATCTGGGGGTCAGAGGTCAAGGGACCCCTTTGAATATGGCCATGACAGTTTGGAGCGTTAACCTCCTTGACGATGAGCTAGTGTGATATGATTGGTACCAATAGATTCATTAAAATTTCTGGATTCATATGATCTATCTAGCTTTAAAACTGAGCCCAGTTCAACCTCCAAAAGACCCATCGGATTTTAAAGAGGTTAATTAAAAGTTGGGTTAATGCATTAAAGAAATTACTGCCATTAATTTCTTTAATGCATTAATGCATTGTTATTATCAAATTTGACATCCCTAATTCATACATACAACATGCTGAACTGTACAAAAAGCACACAGTAGAAACAAAACAGTAATCACAGGCCTGGATGATCATTATATGTGATTGTTCACCATTAAAAACTATTTCCTGTCTTCACAATTACACCTGAATGTCATGATGTGTCTTATTGTGTCCTCGCACTTCAGCCACATACACACATAAAACCACATAGCGATAACTACATACTGTATTAATATCCGTCTGTGGGAAAATAGGTAGAGACAGTAGAAAGGTGTGATTATACCCCAACCAGCTACCTACTCACACACACACACACAAAACGTCACTTACACTGCAGTGGAAGTCTTACATTTCTACTGTTTCACTGAAGGATCAATCAGTAAGAATACATTCTGATTAGGACAATTATTCTGCTTATTTTCATTGCCCATTAATCTGTCAATTATTTTCTCAATTAATGGATTAGTTGTTTGGTCTATCAAATGGTGAGTAATGTCGATCAGTGTTTCCCGAAGTCCAAGATGACGTCCTCAAATGTCTTGTTTTGTCCACAATTCAAAGATATTCACTCAAAGAAATGAAACAAGAATATTTTCACATTTAAGATGTGGTTTTGCCGACATAATTCAGCCTACACAGATATCTGCACATACATACAAACACCGTCTTAGCACGTTTAATCGATTTTATATGACCTCCATGCTTTAAGTAAATGCAAATTATTCACATTCTCTTTCAGCCGCTACATTTTATTTTGAAAAGGATGTTCAAAACTGAGTAAGGGGTGTCACATGGTTTTTCCATGTTTATATATCTATATCTATATCTATATCTATATATTTATGCAAACTTAAGGCCAACTGGAAACCAAAGAAAAGAAAAATGTTAATATGCTGCTGCTCTGGGCAAAGTCACAAGGCTTCTGTTCTGTTTCGACTGCCAAGACTGACAGCAGATTGCGAGGCAAATGTCGCACTGTGTGTTATTCAGTTTAATAGTTTTACTTAAAAGCTTTGAGATCGCTGGTCATTACGCTGAGGTCTAAAATAATGTCTCACTGAACAACTTTCCTTTCATGCTACACTGGATCTAGTTTAACTTTAATAAGAAGTGCTATTTTTTCCTCACTTCCATCCGTTTTTGTCTGTTTGGGGGATTAAGTTAGACTCGAGCTTTTGTGCTTTATAAGCGTCTGGCATGATAATTCAAGCCCAGTTACAGTAGTTGAAATACTTGAAGCTATTCCCAAATATATTCTGGCCCAGATCTGTTGCTTTGATGTACACTTTGCTCTCTCAGTACAAAACCTACCCTTTTTGAAAAATACTGACATCAGAAGGACACGGTGAGGCAGAACAAAGCAGTGGGCATGGCGGTGAGTGACAGGACTTGGCACTGAGAGCTGGATCTTCTGCAGTGATCACACTCTTATCCCTCGTGCTTAGCATATTGGAAATGGGCACACAGCCCAGAACAAAATATTGGACAAATTATGCCTGTGTGTGTGTGTGTGTTGCACTCCATACTCCTACAACAGAGAGGGGTGAGACATGCTGTATGACTTGTGTTTGTTTGTGTGTGTGAGTGTATAAGCATATGGGTTAAGTGTAAGTATGCTCCACACACACCTACAACTGCTCGGGACGTCAGGATGATCTGCACTAGAGATGAAAACGACTCATCTCACTGATACACACACACTCACCACAGTTACAGCCAAATGAAATGGACTGGGTGCTGCTACAGATCATAATCACTGCAGCTTCTGTTTATTATGTGTTTCATAAAGTAAAATCGGAGGCCTGTTCAGCAAAGTTCACTAAAGAGTGCTGCAGGGATGACAAGTTTTTATAGGCCAACCCGGAAGTTAAAATCAAACTGGTTTCCTCAACAAAAGAGCCAATGGGATTTTTTCATTGAGTTTTGGATTAATGCAGAAAATAAGTGCTGTGGCAAACAAATGTTTACGATACTTACAGGTTTTGTTCAGCAAGATAATCGTCACAAATAAACACCACTTTTATGATTTTCAATGACCAGAAGTAAAAAGCTATAAACACCGATCTTTAAAAAACAATTAACACTATCAATTAAAACAAATATTAATAATTATTTAAAAAGCTGAGAAAAACGCAAAGGAGCAGTTCGTCACTTTAAGGAGAAAAGCTGGTCCACCTTAAGAGAGAGGCAGCACAATTACAGGAAATTGGCTCTGGACTTCCAGCTGAGGAGTTGTAGCTTGTAGCCCCGTAGCATTTATTCACCAACAAATAAACTGTACCCACAGTCTGTTACAGCTACGTTCACAGCTATAATGCCACACACACGGTCTGAAGTTACGCTACAGTGGGTGCGAAGCCACCAGCAATGCTAGCAGCTAACAGCTGCTACGTTGCGCAATCACACAGTGTTTGGCAAACAATCGCTATCATTAATCTGGGCAGACACACAGCTGACAACCTGCTAAACTAAACTAAATGTGCGGCGAAGACTTTTACTTTGAAAATGGCTGCATGTTCAGAACACTACATGCAGCACCATGGCTGCTAACGCTACCGGACGGTGAACTGAAGACAGTGAATGTAGCACCATGGGTACCATAGTAGGTTTTCTGACGGTGAACTGGAGACAGTGAATGCAACACCATGGCTGCTACAGTAACTCTCCTGATGGTGAAATAAAGACAGTGATGCAGCACTGTTGCTGCTACAGTAGCTCTCCTGATGGGAACTGAAGACAGGGAACGCAGCACCATGGCTGCTAATGCTCCCGGATGGTGGGCTGGAGACAGTGATGCAGCACTGTGGCTGCTACAGTAACTCCTGACGGCGAACTGAAGACAGTAAACGCAGCACCGTGTCTGCTACAGTAACTCTCCTGACGGTGAGCTGAAGACAGTGAACGCAGCACCGTGGCTGCTACAGTAACTCTCCTGATGGTGAACTGTTGACTCAGTTGTCTGTTGTGCTCATACTACAATATTGTTGTTTAACGGTTAATAATCGGTTAATGCGGGTCTATTATCGGTTAAGAAACTTTTTCAAAATTATTGCGAATATAAACAACGAAGCTGTAAAGGCGAACAAGTTGACATGATGATGTTTAGTTGCCTCATTTAGCTAGTTGTTAGCAACCACTGACACGTAAAAGCTTCAAACTTCACGATGTATTTTATGTCGTACAACAAAACATTTAAAATCTCTAAACTTCTAAATTTCACACGTTATTTCAGGCATCTAAATAAAAAGCCATTGAGTTCAAGACAAGACAACCAGAAGTGCTAAATGCTAGATCATTTCTGGGGTTTAGGGCTCATTCCTGTAGCACTCTATTCTGTGGGGATTCAAATGTTTTGGATATGAACAGTTAATATATTGTATAAAAGCTGGTAATGGGTACGTAAACCATCATATATGACCATATGTACAGTATATCATCCATCATAACTGTGAAAAAGTAACGTTATCCATGTTAACTAGTGATTTGGTTTGTCTTTTCTGGGCTACTATAAAAACATGGAGGTCAGCTCCGTGAAGAGGACTCAATCTGTATGTAAATACAGTACAAACGGCTCATTTACTGTAATGAAAACTATTCTTATTTTCAGGTTATTGTTACAATATTAATGTCATGGCTTCAAAATGGTGTGCCGGTTGTGACGTGGGGAGCTGCCAGGATGAGAGAATGAAAGTGAGGAGGGAGGTGAGAAATGAGGAGACACGGACAGAAAGAAAGATAGGTGGATGAAGGTGAAGGAGAACTGAGCTGGTAAATAAATAAAAGAGGAGAGCATTGTGGAAGGGGGGGAAACAAATGGAGAGAAGACGACGACATTGTGGCTAAAGGCTGGCGGCAGGATGAATCAATCAGGATACTACGACTGCAAGTGACCATGAAAGAGACTCCCAAGAAGAACAACAGCAATTCAGCAAGTGCCAAACAAAATCATGGTTGTGTTGAAGTGACAAAGGCTTCTAGAGGCCGACGCAGTTATAACATCAGGAAGTTCAAGAACATTTAGCCTCTACATTGTTTGTCCACCAGAGAGCACTGAAAAGTGTAATTTGCAACAGTAAAATGTCCCTCTTAATACACATATTCACAATCCTTTAATAACTTCAGGGAATACTGAGTTCAACTGAGAAGTTGACAACAGATGCTCCATCTAGTTCTTCAGTTTCATGTACTTCTGTATAGTGGTGCTCTTTAGTCACATAATGCCTGATTTAAAATCTTAATTTTGTGAATTTTACTAAATGTATTAACCGGGTTAATAAGTTCAAGTTAAAAGTTTCTGTCCAGTTTGTGTTAAGACAACAATGACATGCATGAATTTGATAAACTTGGCTGTTTTTTTATTTACTTAATTTAATGAACAGGTAGGCTCAAAGCAAGAGGGTCGCAGGTTCGAATCCGGCTTGGGGCCCTTCTGTGCGGTGTTTGCATGTTCTCCCTGTGTTATTGTGGGTTTTCTCCGGGTTCTCCAGCTTCCTCCCACAGTCCAAAGACATGCAGGTTAATTGATGACTCAAAATGTCCCGTAGGTTTGAATGTGAGAGTGAATGGTTGTCTGTCTGTATGTGCCCTGCAGTGGACTGGTGACCTGTCCAGGATGTACCCCCCCCCCCCCCCCCCACTATACTTCTACACACACACACACACACACACACACACACACACACACACACACACCCCTCTCTCTTCCTTCCCCTCTCACTCTCCAGTGTGAAAGTAGATCTAGGCAGTAAAGGGATCCAGATATTGTAATAGGCACTTAAATGGGGTCTACTGTAGCCCACAGCTGCTGCCTGCCTCAGGTCTATGCTGCTCCCCCCTCCTCCCTCTGGCCTTGGGCCTTTTCAGCCCGTCCTGCTGCTGGTAGTTGGTCTTCCTCCCTGAGGGCACACAGGGCTGTTAGGCCACCATTAGTCCTGCTAATGGGCCTGACAACTGCGCCACATCCTCAGCATTTAGACCTCCTCTGTCTGAGATATGGATATCGACCACTTCAATGGAAATGGAGAGTCGGGGCACGGGGGTGGGAGTCGATTTGATATGTACGTATTGTATAGGCATGAATGTTCCGCACAAATACACAGAAACGCACACACACAAGATGTTTAGTGTAGCCGCTGAATGGCTGGACACACGCACATTAACATGCACTCTGACTAAAATCAAAAGTTTGACTCACCAGTAATCTTCTTGTAAGTCAATGTGTGTTTTTATGTGTGTGATAGTTGGATACAAAGTGCATCCTGGCAGAGTGTGTGTGTGTTTCTGTGTGTGCATTTAAGCTGAAATAAAAAATAACAGCGAGCACGTCTAGGTCTAAGTACCAGGTGACAGGTAGTAGTTAGAACAGAAGGAACAAAATCTCCGGCACTCACAGATAAAGTGTCTTGTATATTATATCGGGCAAACAAATGAACATGTTTCAGCAATAAGCCTTCGTCAGCGTGAAGAAGAAGAGGACACTTTATCTGTGAGTGATTGAGATTTTGTTCCTTCTGCATTTTATTAAACCTTTACGTTCACATCAAATTGTCTCCAGTTCCCCCACCAGGCTGCCCTGCTCTCAATTACCACTGACTGTGTTGATATCCATGTTCAAATTTCAGCTGCAATTTACATCTGAGAAAATATTTAAATCAAAGTGACTGAACTCTGTCAAACAAGACAGCACTGAGCTGGATTTTTTTGTTTTAAGTTAATAAAGCCCCACAAAACCCACAGCACACAAAAACTACATAAATCATCTGAATATATTTACCGGTGTGATGAACAGTATGAGATCTGTGCCTGATATGAGCAATGATGTTTGTGTGGGAACTCAGCTCCTGTACACAACAGGACCTCTCCAAATGAGCTAATTATAGTCAAACTGAAACATTTAGTTGTTGCAGTATTACAAACAAGCAAAAATGGCAAAGATCAAGCTTCTCAAATGGGAGTATTTGTTGCTTTTTTAATCTTGTTTTGTATTTGTATTTGAACATCTGAATTTTGGATTGTTGGACGGACTAAATAAGAAACTTGAAGTCATCATCTTGGGCTCTCAGAACTTGAGATGAGCATGTTTCACTGTTTTTTTTTTTTTTATTTGCAGGACAGAATAGCAACGATCCAATCGAAAAAAATTACAGAAGGATTCATGATTTACAGCATGGAGCCAAGTACAAACAAAAGCTGAATAAGACATTTTTAGGTAAACTAAAAGATTATAATTAACCTTCATAAACTGAAAACACAGTGAAAGGGTTCAAGTTGCAAGACGTAAAACATGGACAGCTCCCAGATCGGATAGCACCATGGTAGCGACCTGTCAACCACAAGGTAGCCACACCCTAAAGCATCTCCTGCTTTACAGTCTATTTGTTCTCTAAATGGGACCATAATTTACTAAATGAACATCATACGGTATTGACGAAGACTTGAAACCACCAATTGAGGCCATAAAGTCATGTTTATAACATTTATGGAGGTAGCAAATCAAGTAAGAAGTAGCAGTTTTCTCATAGACTTCTATACAATCAGACTTCTTTTTGCAACCAGAGGAGTCGCCCCCTGCTGGGTGTTAGAAAGCAAGTGTAAGGCTTCACATTTGAGACCCAGCACTGTCATCTTTAAGTAAAAATGCCAAATATTCACTGGTTCCAGACAGTTCCCCAATCTCTGCATGCACTCTAACCAGCAACACTTATCTAAAGCCTCAGTCTAAATGTCACTGAGATACATTTGAGGGGAAATCTTCAACAAATAGCTCAATAAGTACAGTTCAACAAGCTGGTGGTAGAGGCAGCAGATAGTCTTGTATTTCTTAGAATTAAATTGCCTCTAAACTAACTCCATCAGAGACAGGCATTTATCATTGAAAAAACTATAATTTAGTGACTGCTTTAATCCAGCAGGCTTTACAGTGTGAGCCCAGCACCTGTAGGAGTGGGGACTCAGCCTGGCAGCGTTACCGCTACGTTCTACCAACTGAACAACAACAGTTGTGCAGGAAATCTTCCAACGCCGCTTGTCTATATTCTATAAATGATGAGCAGCCATCTAAAGCAGAATATCTTGGCACAGCGTGCAGCAGAGTATTTCTACTGTAAATGAATTCACCAGGAAGCAGAGGACTAGCAGACAACAGCCCCTGCATAGTAAGCTTTGACTGCCTCACTTGATTCATTTCACGCAAGCACCCACCACACAGAGGAAAGCCTGGAAGGAGGCTTTTACCAGTGCCTTCCCGTGTCTGTCATAATGTACAAGATATGGGCTAAGTGACTGGCCTACATCATGCAAATGTAATGGAATAATCTACTCCACATACTCGCAGCCCAGACTCAACCTACGACTGCTTGTTACAGACTTGTATACATATTATTGTGAATGAAAACAGGTCACTACTCTTATTGGTACTGTCTTTACAATTTATTCCAAAGCTATATTGGGACAATATGTTCAGGAAATTTGTCTACCGTGTATAATGGGGTAGCTATCGCTCTAATATCTCTGGGTGTGTTAGGCTATTGTTACAAATCAATAAGCTGGACTGTTTCAATGTGATTAAGTATGATGATGTCAGGTATTTTTTATCAAAATAGTCTTTTTTTTTAAATCCATAAAGTTTCTCGCTTCATTTTTCAGAAATGTAACTATATCATGTATATATTGATATTGTAATATAAAAAAAATACTGTGATAGAGGATTTTCAATGTCCACTGCGCTTCTATCTGAACTATTGTGCAGTCTATTAAATCAACTGACTCCACATCGTCCATATGGTTTTTTTAAGGCCCTGTGCCTTTACATACCACTTTTAGAAACTCACTCATGAATATATCCTTCCTATTGATGGGGATCTTTTTGGAAGCATACATAGATTAAAATATGTTAAAAATAACAAAGTAATTCAAAGTACAATCTATGTGGGAAGGAATAACCACCATATATCACACTGAATCTCCTTTAAAGGGTATGTGCCAAACATTTCTCAACACTTATACTGAAATATAAAAAGACATGCCTATGTTATATATATATATATATATATATATATATATATATATATATATATATATATATATATATATATATATATATATATATATATATATATTGATAAAGTCTTACCTGCAGCCTCCGTCTGCGGATGATCCCAGAGTCATCCATGGCGCGTGTCCGGGTTCACACCTGTCAGAGGGTCTCGTGGACTCCTGTGGTTTCCAGGTGACGGGTGGGGTGGGGGGACGAGAAAAAGAAGACCCACTCTCGCGTGGCTTTCAGCGAGAGTCAATTTACTACTAAACCGGAATGCTTGGCTGCTTTTTACATCATTTACCGGCCAGAAGCAGGTAAATCTGCTAATTTTCTAAAGATTAACAGGCGCTGCAATGTTTAGTGTGACAAATACGAGCATTACGTTACAGCCAAAAACACTGTCAAATATCACTATTAAAGTATATTTAAAAAAGTGCTCGACCCCAGCCCACATCCCCTGCTGGCAGAGACTGACAGAGACTACTGACACGGCTGCTCTGTGGTGGGAACTGCTGAATAAGCGAGAGGCTGCATGGCGGGACCAGCGTGCTGTGCATGAACAGAAGTCCAGCTGAGAGACAGAGAAGAACCCCCAAGACTGTCAAACCTACACACCACAGATAAACCGAACAAGTTTGCACTCATATCTGTCACCCTGAATACATCTAGTGCAAGTCACAGGTCATAAACAATTTCAATAAGCTATAAGTTGCACCGTGAACAGCCAAAATCATCCTTTAAAATGCTTCTATCACAACGATCCTGTCGGTCTTCAAGCTGCAGGAATCCGCTACATGTTACGAGTCCACAGGCAGCCAAACCACATTCAAACACAGTCTATATGTGCTGCTGAGAGGGCACCGGTACATGCATGTACACGCAGTTCATTGCATGCATATTGCACATTATTGCACTACTACAAATCTATGACACATCCATGCGCTGTCAGCGCGTGTGTGCGTTAAAAAATGCGAGATCAATGAGAATCTGCAGCGACTCTATACGTCCCTCTGGTGAAAGATGCAAACAGCCACACATCGGCACTGAACGCACGTTGATCACTCCACGTTTTCGTCCTCCGGTGGACAGATTTGTCCGTTTTCTCGTGTTCTCACAGGTGCGCGATGGTTTCACTCTCTTCTCCTCTGATGTAACATTGATTTCCTCGCGAAAACCGATCTGTGGTCGCTACACGGGCTTCGCTCCATCCCCAGCTCTTACCACCCACTTCCTACTACCGAATGACGTTTAACCCTTCAGCGACCAGAGCCTCCATGCATCAGCCATGAAAGTGCTTTTTTTCCGAGGTGCAAGTTTCCAAAGAGGTCAGTCACCTTTACGCACTTTCCAGGTGCATCAGTCCAAAAAAAAATGCAAAACTATTTAATAATTCAAAAACAAGTCTTGAAAATAATGATGCTTTTGAAGTTGGGTGGTACGATGTACAGCTAAAGTAAAGCTAAATCTAAAAACTATTTTGATTATCAGTAAGTTTTCAAACAAAAACTCCAAATACCGGCTTGTGGCAGTATGCCTCCGCCAACCAGGCAAGTTGCAGTTCACATCCAGGTCTGTCAAGACACATAATAAATGTAGAGAAGACTTTGAACGAACAAAATGGAAGTTATTGTTATATTGACATTAAGGCTGCAACTAACGATTAGTTTCTATCCATCCATCCCCCTTATATCCTGTTTGGGGTCACAGGGGGCTGGAGCCGATCCCAGCTGGCATTAGGACAACCATTCACGCTCACATTCACGCCTACGGGCAAATTTAGAGTCATCAATTAATCTGCATGTCTTTGAACTGTGGGAGGAAGTCTGAGAACCCGGAGAAACCCACGTTAACAGGGAGAACATGCAAACTCCACACAGAAGAGCCCCAATCTGGATTTGAACCTGCGACCCTCTTGCTGTGAGGAGACAGTGCTAACCACTGCACCCAAGATTATTTTCACTGTCGATTATTTTCTTGATTAATCAATTAGGTGTTTGGTCTATAAAATGCCAGAAAATGGTGAAAAATGTCCCCAAAGATCAAGATGACGTCCACAAATGTCTTGTTTTGTCCACAACTCAAAGACATTCGGTTTACTGTCATAAAGGAGTAAAGAAACCAGAAAATATTCACATTTAAGAAGCTGGAATTTTAATTTTTTTCTCTAAAAAATGACTCAAACTGATTAATCGAATTATCAACAACAGTTGCCGGTTAATTTAATAGTTTAAATGATTAATCATTGCAGGTCTAATTGACGTGATTCCAGTGAAACATTTTCAGTGAGAAACCTCCTGTCTTCACTTCTGTTTTTACAGACTGACCTTTTACTGACCTGGAGGTCTCAACAAGCGGTTAAGAAAGGCCAGCTACAGGGAATCAGGGTGAACCACGACAGTGTGGAGGTGGAGGCTGAGAGGACAAAATCAAAGCCATCATGGATAACCCTTCTCTCCCTCTATACAAGGAGCTGTGGCAGCTTGCTGTAGAGAGAAGGATGAAGGACCAGATTAAAGCCTGGGTGTTGGTCCTCATCCAAGTCGAGGGTCTAAGGACAGAGGGCATTGTTTGCTGCACTGATTGTAAAGCCTCTTGAGGTAAATGTTTGATGTGTGATACAGGGATATACTGTATAAATAAAACTGACTTTGTGAAGATTGATTGTTATTGTTCTGATTTATGTCTATTAGTGTGTAAGTTTATTGAATGAAACACAAAAAAGAGTGAATTTCCTTGTATGTGTTCACATGCTTGGCCAGTAAAGCTCAGACAAAGTTGTAGCCATGACAGTAGACAAATATAGATGTAATAAATGATCTATATATAATACAATGCAAGATAATACAAATATAAGTAGCTCCAAATATAGATCTTCTAAAACGCGGATGCTTCACACACCTTCAACTCAGCAGAGCAGAAGACCTACTGTATACAATCCCCACAGTTTCAGGTGGGCACCAACTCAGCATCTGACTAAATGTGAACTCTGCTCACAATCTCCTCTCCTATTCCTGAATTATGGCGCCGAATAATGGCTAGAAAAGGGTCCTTATGATGTCACAGTGAAGCTGACCTTTATATATAAAATGTCATCGCTTTGTCCTATTAAACTATGTGTGAAACTGTGATATAATTAGTGTATATATTCTTGAGTGACCCAAAACGTGTTTTGTGAGGTCGCAGTGACCTTCGACCACCAAATTCTTCTCTTTATAGAGGTTCACAGTTTAAATGCATTGGAAAAAGGACACCATTCTCACCATGGTACACGGTGGTACAGTGGTTAGCACCGTCGCCTCACAGCAAAAGGGTTGCATGTTCAATTATTTGCATGAGTTTTCTCCAGGCACTCCGGCTTCCTCCCACAGTCCAAATTGAGGACATGAAATTGCCCGTAGTGTGAATGTAAGCAGGAATGGTTGTCTGGTGGTTTCTATGAGCCCTGCTATGGACTGATGAACCTGTACCGGTACCTTTGCTGGGATTGGTTTCAGCATCCAATGTTGACCACCAAAACCTAATCAGTTCATCTTTGGACGTTTGTGTAATATGTGAAAAAAAAATCCTCAAGGTTGCTGAGATATTGCATTCTCTAGTTGCATTAGGCCATTATGAGCAATAAACCCACAAGCATTTCTGCATCTTCGTCAGGTTTAATTAACTGGATGAGCCCAAAACTGATATCCCTGACTGCTTATTTTAGCCAAACAGCTCTTCAATTAGAAAATTTACAATACCAATATTAGAGCAGCAACTAATAATTATTTTCATTATTGATTAATCTAATGACGGTTTCTTGATTCACTGATTAGTCGTTCAGTAAATAGTGATGCCCGTTACAATATCCCAGAACCTAAAGACATGATATAAAACAGAGAAAAGCAGCAAACTCACTAATACGGGAACTTGGATCATTTTGGCATTTTTGCTTGAGCAATAACTTTAACAATTACTTGCAGAGTATTTTTCTAAATATTTTTTGAAATATACTGTATATCAGTACCATGATATAAAATTACATACGTATACCAAAGAGGATTTTATCCATATGGCCCACTCCTATTTCAAACATGCGTCAAAACACAGTTGAAATTCACATGCAGCAAGCTCCATGAGGATGACAAATCCTCCTAACTTAGCACCCAACCTAACATGACCCAGTAGCCTTGCAAAACATTTGCATAGAGTTACTCAGTTACTTAAGTTAAGGCGCTTTGTCAAGATGTGTTTGTCTGCCCCGACACTGTATGTGTGTGAATTAACAGTCAGCACAGCCTGCCGACATGTTTCTGCTGCTATTCCGATGAAAAATGGCACCAAGCATTATGTATTATTCAACATGCACACCTGCCACACATGGGATTCACTGCAACATAACATTTCACAGCTCCTCACCCTTCAGTTATTTGCATCCCTGATGCAACTGTTAATGAATGAACACTAGAGTCTCTTTCCCGCCATGGTGATTTTAAAAAGATCTGTTGACATATTACCGTAACTGAAAATGCACTGTATGTCTTCTGCAGATCTAACATATTCATTCAAACTGAACCGTCCTGGATTCGAACTCACTGGATCTGTTCACAGCCGAGTATGAAGCGGCTGGGATGAGGTTCAGCACCTCTAAATCTGAGGCCACGGTTCTTAGCAGGAAACTGACGGATTGCCTACGCCAGGGAGAGAATGAGTGTGTACACCGAGTGAAGGAGTTCAAGTACCTCGGGGTCTTGTTCGCAAATGAGGGGACAACGGAACGTGAGATTGGCCAGGCGAATCGGAGCAGCGGGGGCGGTATTGCATTCACTTTACCTCACCGTTGTGATGAAGAGAGAGTTGACCCGGAAGGCAAAGCTGTTGATCTCTCGGTCAACCTTCATTCTTACTCTCACCTATGGTCATGAGGGCTGGGTCATGACCGAAAGGACTAGATCACGGGTACAAGAAATGGGTTTTCTCAGGAGGGTGGCTGGCGTCTCCCTTAGAGACAGGGAGAGAAGCTCAGCCATCTGTGATGGACTCGGAGTCGAGCCACTGCTCCTTTGCGTTGAAGGGAGCCAGTTGAGGTGGTTCATGTATCTGGTAAGGATGCCTCCTGGGTGTTCCAGGCATGACCAGCTGGGAGGAGGCCCCGGGGAAGACCCAGGACTAGGTGGAGAGATTATATCTCCACACTGTCCTGAGAACGCCTCGAGATCCCCTAGTCAGAGCTGGTTAATGTGGCCCGGGAAAGGATGTTTAGGGTCCCCTGCTGGACCTGTTGCCCCTGCGACCCGACCCCATATAAGTGGTTGAGTGAGATGAGTGATCTGTGGGAGTGAACTGTCCTGTCCCCACTGAGTCTGTCAACAGATGTATTGTCAATAAAATGAATGAACTGATCAATACTGAAGGAAAAGTCACCACCAAGCAGAAGAAATCACTGACTTCACTGAAACGGGTCAAAGTCCATCACCGTGTTGGCACACCGTGGTGGGTTTGTCAGGATGATGTTTCACTGTTAAACATTGTCACAAGAAAGAAAGCGAGAAAAAAAAGAGTTGGTCAAAGGTGGCTGATGGGACGGATCAATGTGGAGAGAGAAAACACACAAGAGGCCGGGCAGCTGGTCCGTCTCCAGATTCAGGACGGCGGGAGACAAGCGGGAGACTTAGTGGCTTTTAGCATTATGCCCTTAATGTTCCCCGTCTATTTGAGCAGACAGAGCTGGCTGGCTTTAGTCCCTCTCACCCTGAGATTTACTGCTGACAGATCACTCTGGGTTCAACCTCAGCACCCCCACCACTCCAAATCTCTCCCTCTCAACAGCTCATACAAGGACAACGCCCTCATCTAATGGTGTAACAGAAACATATAATTTGTTAAAAAAAGACGACTGCCGTGATTTTTTCGTAGGTCAATTAATGTCCAGATTATTTTTGTAGAATAATCTATCATGTTTATTGCCAAGTAGGTTTTTATATACTAGGAAGTTGTTTTGTTGCATTAGTGCTTAACATAAATATATTAAGAAAAATTAAAATTAAAGGTGTCAAATAAAAATTCACAGCATTAATATAGCAGCAAACAACTATTTGCTATGTAAAGATTTAGAGTAATGTTTACCTGAGCAGAGAAGGAAGTCGCTCTCCCTCTGTGTGTTGTAATTCAAGTTTGTGCTTTGTTTACATAGTCGGGCCAGCCATGGGTGATTGTGAGTTATCGCATCGCTGCAGAAGCCTAACACCCACCCTCTGGTCCCCCACCCCCAGGTTAACATTCCCAGGATATTCCCAACGACCTCATCTTTCTCCTCTGTCATTATGCATTTGCTTCATTATTTTACCCATTTACTAGCGTGCTACATTGTTAGCCTCTGTGGCCTCTAGACACCGACAGTAGCATTAACCACTTAACCACTTGAACACCAAGCATATTATGTGCACAACTTCCCGTATAAACACAAGCTCACGAGTTTCATTTGAAATCACCAATAGATATGCTCTGAATTTGGAACTTGACACCTTTAAAAATAAAAGCAAAGCAAGTATTGTAAAAGTCAAGAAACAGAAATATGGAATAGAAGTAAAATATAAAAAATACTATAAAAAATAACTACAATATATCACAATTACAAATGGAAGAGCTGCGCAGGTTTTAGAAGTGGTTGCAGATTAATTTTCAACTTTCTGTTGACTAATCCAGTGATTCTGAAACCTTTCATCATGCCAAACTATATGGCTTTATGGGCATCAGAATACCAATTAAGCGACTTTTTGTTTCAGCTCTCCATCGTATAATGTGTTGCTGTTATAAGCAGTCTATCCAACTAAATGCAGGGGCAGGGACAAAATGATGTGGACGTTTTACAGTATAATTCACTCCAAACGCCCTTGAGACTGAAGGCTGCGTCTGCTAATTCAGATGTACCTCATTAATTATGACTCTGCCTCCACAGTGCATTTTAAATTCAGCATCACACAGGATACATCTAGTGGTGATTTGGCCTTTTTGAAGCTCACAATTTGTCTGATCGTCATATGTGTTCTCGCTGACTAGCTGCTGCTAATTGGCAGTCAGCCTAACATGACCTGACTTTGCAGCAGTGTTTGTAATTGTGATTGTGTTAAGAGCGGCGTTCATTTACATCGTTTAGCATCTGTAGGTTTTAATTACCAACTTGATGTACATTCCTGTGTGCTTATTTCAGTGATCCAATACAACAGCAGTATATTCAGTACATATGATTCACACTCCGTAAACCCCTTGACCTGCAAAAGAAGTGAAAGCAAATGAAATTAATATTAATGATGACTCTGAGTGCCACTGAGTGCATGCACAGTACCAAGACCCTGAAATCACAGCTGTGCTTTCCTTGCTAAGAGACATGTGAGGGTATTAATAATCACATATGAATTTTGGGGCATTTCTTAAGCATGTAAGCTGTGTGAGAGATTTCTGTTTTACGCCAATCATTTTAGAACGGATGTTCACAAAACTCTGCAGTCAATTCTTGTCTTTTTGACAAAGGGATGAAGGAATTACTTCAAGTAGACTTCATCAAGTATTTGCAGGTCTGGACAGATTCCTCCCATAAAAAATACTCCAGTAATTTAATATTGCATTTCTATAAAGGCAGGGAACTCACAAGAGACAGATTAAAAACAATGATCAAAATGGAAGCATCAGTGACCAAGATATCTCAACTTTTCATCTTTCTCTCTACATCTCATTTATCTCCGAAATCCTACATTTCCCACGATGCAACTCAATAGTGTCTAAAGTGGGCCTCAGGTGTCCACTTCTTTCGAAGCTCCCCCCAGAGCCACAGAGGATATCATAAAACTGTTTTCACAGGCTGAGTAATGCTTCTCAAATCAAAGAAATTGAATTTCAGGGCCGTCCCGAATACCATATTTTGGGCTTCGTAGCTTCCGTGACAAATATTCAAATGTATTCTAAGCTTCGTGGCGTGGTTCGGCGCAGCACAGCACAGCAGGCTGACATGTTCATTGGCGCCTTCAAATGCATGTTGTGTTCACGACATGAGATATCGTGAACACAACATGCGTTGCGTTCAAGTGGTTAAGTCGTGAAGAACATCGCTGCTAAGCAACAGCAGTATTAACGTTACTGTCCAAGTCTAGAAGCCACAGAGGGTAACAATTTAGCAAGCTAGCCAGTGGGTAACATAATGAAGGAAATGCAAAGACATAATCACAGAGGAGAAAGATGAGGTTGTCGGGAATATCAACATTTTCCTCAGACATATTATAAAATTACCAAAAAAAATGACACAAATTACAATATACTGTACAATATTAACCTATTATGCACCGATAAATGAACTTCCATGGGCTCCACCATTTCTCACAACATCAAATTCGTCACAAGTCGTGAACTTGGCGCTTTCAGAAACTTTCCACTTACAAGGTCGTGAATTTGACTTTGGGGAGTGCGTTCATATGGGCCCAACTCGTAAACACGGTAAACACGACCCCATTTGACGGTAGCTAGCTGTAGGTTACGTTATCCTGCTTATTAAACGGCTACCAATAATTTGACACAAACACGGTCCCCCACTGTCCAACATCAGAACTGAATCCATAGCAACGGTCTGTTTCAAAGAAATAACAGACCGAAGAACGCCATGATTGACAAATGAGAATCGAACATTCAACAAAGCTGCGTAATAAAAGTTGATATTGTCTGAGAATAACTAATAATAATTAATGTTGACTACGGACTATTATAATGGATAATGTTGTCAGATTATTCCTTATTTCATGGGCTACATTGGGAGTTAAAATTTATTACGGACTTTTATGAAAAAAAAAAAAAAACAATAAATTGGAGGTAGATTAACAACGCATTCAGGTCAGCCCTACTGAAATTTGTGAACAAAATTGTTGCCCAAATTTGGGCCATGAATAATTATTATAAGACTTAAATCCATGTGATTTGGTGAAATCATTTATTTAGTGTTGGATACATTTAAACCCATACATTATCTATGACAACAGTCCACACATTCATGCAATAATCAGATGTTAATCTGGAAATTATTGAGCGACATTAACTAAAACCTCCTATTAGTCACATCACTAGGACATTTTAAATAGTTTAAGTGTCTCATAGCTGTTTACAAAGCTTGTCCACCCTGCCTACAGTGTTATGTACTGGGGAACTTGTCAACAATATAACATAGTAAAATGTATACGTACTAAATGTAAATCCAATCATGTTACATTTTTTAAAGCTCGCACTGGTCTACTACTAAAGAAGGCATTAGAATAAACTGCGACTCAGGCTGAGTGTGCATTGGTGTCAGCAGGTGAAAAATGATGTTCCTGGCAAGTGACCCAGTTAGCAGCTTGTATGAATTCTGTAGCACATTTAGCCAATGCTGCTTTTCTTATTAATATTAAATAATGAATGAAGGCACATGAATTTTGCATCTTTTTTTGTTCATTAGGTGCTGTGAGATTTGGGGAGGGTGGGGGAGCTGCAGCAGCGTAGAAACTGTATGAGGAACAGTTTTAACAGACAAAGACTTTTTCATACTGCTCTGTACAAAAAAGCTCAAAAAATGACGTCACCCTCTTTCAAAGGATGCCCTGAGGGAGGTCACATAGGGTCAGCTCAGTGCAGCCAAAAAAGCTTGGCAGGGCTGGGATTTGGGATATGCCAGGCGCTTGTGCGATCCCATTTCCCGTCCTGGTAAGCCTGTCTCAAAACAACCACGTCAGCTCACATCTCGTCATAGATTGCAAGTGCCTCCTCCTGTATTCACATCTGTGTTTGTGTGTGTGTGTAGGTTGATAAAAGAAGTCAGCATTCATGTAGGCATTATTTTAAGTAAAAGTTTTCCCCTAGTGATAAATCACATCATGTGTGCAGGTGCTGTTATGACATGCAAGATTTCACAGACAAATACTACCTTTGTGATAAGTTATTAAGTTATTTTGTGTCAGAAATTTAACTATTTTGAGGCCATAGGTGTTTTGTATTGGGTTGTGTTGTTCATCACATTTGAGCTGCGAATAACAATTATTTTCTTTAGCGATCGATCTGATGATTTTAGTCCATCAAAATTCACAAAATAGAGTTACAGCGTCTCAGAGCCCAATTAATCATTTTCTGTCTGATTAACAGTCTAAAACCTAAAGATATACAATTTACTAACATGGACGGCTAAGAAAAACAGAAAATATTTACAGTTGAGACACTGCCAAGCAGTGATTTCTTTGCCATTTTAAATTAATTTCATCATGTAATGTGTTGATGTTATAAGCAGCCAATTCAGCTAAATACAGGGCAGGAAGAAAACAGCATGGAAGCACAACAATATAATTCATTCCAAAAGTCCTTGAGACTGAAGGCTGCGTCTGCTAATTCAGATGTACCTCATTAATTATGACTCTGCCCCCACATTGCATTTTAAATTCAGCATCACACAGGATACATCCGGTAGTGATTTGGCCTTTTTGGAGCTCAAAATTTGTCTCTGTTGCTGTGAAAATCCACATAGAGGTAAGCGCTTATTGCCACATCTTCTAGCTGACTAGCTGCTGCTAATTGGCATTCAGCCTAACATGGCATGTTTGTAATTGCAATTGTGTTAAGAGGAGTAGCGTTCATCTACATGGTTTAGTATCTGTAGATTTTGATTCCCACTCAATGTTGTGTACATCCGTGTGCGTATTTCAGTGATCTAATACAACAGCAGTACATTCAGTACACAAACTACTACAGTAGCCACGATTCACTCTCCATAATCCCCTTGACTTGCGGAAGCAGGTAAAGCATGAGTGAAATTAATATTAATGATGACTGAGTGCCACTGAGTGCATGCAGAAGGCGCTGAAATCACAATTGTGCTTTCCTTGCTATGAAATGTCAAAATGTCTTTTGTGAAAAAGGTCTATATAACGACTACAAAACTATTGAGGTAACAACAATTTCCCAATGTTCAACTTTTGGACAATCTGCTAACAGCTCCTGATCTTTTACCCCCAAACTCTCCTTTTGAAACCTCCTCATCCTCCCTACTGTCATCCCCATTTATCCATTCACTCTCTCCCATTAATGCTCCTTATTCTGCAAAACTGCTTCCTTAAAAAACACCTCCTTGCTCCTCCACTCAGCTCCCACCTTCTCCTCATTTCTAGCCCTGTCTGAGCAGAAGTGGGTCACAGACTACAGCTGTGCTAAAAGCCTAGTCTGGGAAGAGGAACTTCTCTAAATAAAACACCATACGATCAGCGGTCTCTGGGGTGCCTCATCATACATACATAAAGCTAACGAAGACGGAGGGAAGAGGGGAAGGAGTTCAAAACAGAGAGATATACTGTGTATGTGCAGCTTGATTGTTTAAGTGGGTTTCAGGCCTCGTTGTCTCTGTAAAGATAGAAAGCCATTTCCGCTGGCATGTATTATATACTATATATATATACTGTATATTATACATCAGAGCTTTTAATCACAAATGGAAGTTTTCTCAAGAGTTTTTCACATTAGTCATAGTGAGATTTTCCATGTGATCTGACCAGCAGGTCTCACAAACATCTTGTAGTGTACTGTTTAGCTGTAAAACGAGAAAGTTGGTGACCCGGCTGCCATTTCGAAAAGAGTCGAGCCAAAACCAAGCACCGCCCACCGGCTGGGTCACAAGCATTCTCATTTTACAGCTACACAGTACATTAAAATTCCTTTCTGAAAACATTACAGGAGAAAAATATGCATTAAAGTCAGAATATTAATGCATATTTAACCATTTGATCATGATTGACATGATTTTTTTTCCCGCATATCTGTCTCATGAACGGAGACATGCACTACTGTCAGGATATAGTGACTGTTTTATCATATTTGCACAAAGCTGCCAACTGCATCTTCAATGCTAACCAGGCTAGCCATTACATTAGCAGTGTGAGGCTAACATGTTGCTAATGCAGCGTTTTAGGTACCTGTTAAAGTCAAACAGAAGTTAGAGCTTCTTTGGTTTTGTACTGTTCTTTTAGCTCTCCCCAGTAAAACACAATATTTGAGAGGTGTACATTTACAAGAGGGATTTAAATCAAATCCTTTGCATCTGATTAGACCACTAAAAGTGAGCAGGCTTAGAATGAAACACAATGTGGAGCTACAGAGGACCGTGGACCCGCTCACACCTCCCTTGTCGCTAGAAGTTGCAGATTGTAAGCATGTTATAATTTGGTAGAAATTTTGCAAATATTATTACGTGCAACAGACTGCTATAGAAATGAGTCCTAAAACCCAGAGATGAGTTAGCATTTTTGCAGTTCTGGTTCTCTTGTCTGGGAGTCAGTGTTTTTTTTTTTTTTTTTAAACGGGCTTTTAGTGACGTGCCCGGAATAAGGTCTGTGGTTGACACAAGCTGAAGAGATTTTAATGGTTTGTTCTACAATATAAAATACATCAGGAAATCCTCCACTTGTGAATTTTGAAGGCTTTCTGTGTGGCTAAACGAGACAAGTCATAACGCAGACTCGTCCGCCTTTACAGCCTTGTTTATACTCACGTTCGTGCCACTGTGGTGTGGTTCGTCAATAGTTTAATTAGCTTTTTATTTCTGCCAACTGCATTCACACTACAAAAATTATTAAAGTGATGTTCATTTTTAAAGATTATCTTGTTGAACAAAACATGTAAGTATCATAAACAAACTAATTCCTGCAATAATCCAAAACCCAATAGGAAAATGCCATTGGCTTTTTGTTGAAGGAACCAGGGCGATGCTATGTGTTTTACTCATTTTACTTTTATTCATGTGCATACTGTTTGTTTACCAGATGGATCACTGTTTACTCTACTTCATATGAGCCCTTCCTTCACTGGTGAGACTGTTTCTTTCTGACATGAGAGATAATAAGACTAATTTGACATTCAATTCATACTTTTGCAAATCCACCAGCAAGTTGACATTTGAAGAAGAATAATTACTTTATTAATCCCCAGGGGGGATTCTGAGTGAAATGTCTCGACAGCTGTTGGATGGATTACCATGCAATTTGGTACACACATTCATTGGCTGATCCCCTGATTAATTTATCTAGCGCCATCATCAGGTCAAAAATGTAATTTGTAATTTGAGTGGTTTAACAGTATGGTTTTCTCTCCAATGAGCAGTACAGCCTCGTAGAGTGGCTAGCTTGGCTGTAGACACAGTCACACTACAATACCTTTGGTCTAACTCTTGTTTATGCTACCCTCGCAAAAGGAGGGATGTTTGCTCCAGTAAAACATGCCGGATGCATTACTGTATACTAAAATGAATATGGAAGAAATACAAGCACCAACAGGCAACAACACAGAGATGTAATAGAGTGAAATTGTGGTTATCACCTTCACAGCTGCAGTACAGATCCAGCTGCTTTCACACCAGTTTTCATAAGACATGCCAGCACCGGTAACACAGTATGTTTTTTATTTGGTTATGTCGCATTGTACGATTTTTACTGTCTCTCTCTTTTTTTTTTAAATAGTGCATTAAATGACACCAATGCAAAAGATGGAAAACAGTAACTACATTTAAAATCAATAACAGCTTCAAAAAAGTCTTCCACTCCTGATTTTTTTACATGGCTAGAAAAAAAATTAGAGCAGTTTTCATTTTGAGGCAATAGTGACACCGTGTGGAAAGGGTCTGCTATTCATGAACCACCATATGTTGAACAGGCCAAGAGAAAAATGTCAGGACACCTGGGAGATCTTGACGAAGATAACTGAATCTGACGGCCAGCCACAACAGTCTGTGGAGACCAGGGAGACGCTGCTGATCCAAAGATCGAGAAGCTTTAGATAAGAGACTGCTCCTTTTGGACCAGAAGCAGTGGGAATATACATATAATGCATAAAACATAAAAATCATAAAAGTGATGACTTATGAGGAAATGAGCTTAAAATCTGCACCCAGTTGAATTTCATGCTAAAGAATCACTGACGGCGCCAGCACGAAATGTCAAGCAGAAATTTCTGTAGTTTAATGAAGACATCCTCAAAGGTCACATAGACAGACGATGACATTTACAAAATACATTTTGGCGTCGGATACATTCAACAAGGCAGTGCAGACTGTCTTTGATTTTCTACTGAACGGAGCAAAAGCAGCAACATTATCTTGACTTTTTAACTACAAGTTCATCATCTAAAAGTGTTGTACACTGCACAATAACAGCAACACAAATATATATGTATACTTTGTATTTGGACAATACAGTGGATAGAAAAAGTCTACACACCCCTGTTAAAATGCCACCTTTAATGTGACCTATAACCTGTACAATTCAATTGAAAAACAAACTGAAATCTTTTAGGGGGATAAAATAAAAATAAAAAAAACTAAAATAATGTGGTTGCGTCAGTGTGTGCACCCTCTTATAATTGGGGCTCAGTGTTAACGAATCACATTCAAGCTCATGTTAAATTGTCAATACACACCTGCCATCAAATAAAGTGACTCAGATTAACCCCAAATAAAGTTCAGCTATTCTAGTAGGATTTTACTGACATTTACTTGCATCTTAAAGCAAAAGCCATGGGCTGCAAAGAGCTGACAAAGCATTGAAAGGATCTCATGGTTGAAAGGTATCAGTCAGGAGAGGGTACAAAAGAATCGCCAAGGCATTAGAAGAAGGCATTTCAGCACGACAACAACTCAAAACATACATCCAAACCAACAAAAGAATGGCTTCACCAGAAGAGGATTGAAGTTTTGGAACGGCCCAGTCAGAGCCCAGACCTGAATCCCACTGAAAATCTGTGGAGTGACCTGAAGAGGGCTGTACACAGGAGATCCCTCACAATATGACAGATTTGGAGCGCTTGTTGCAAAGAAGAGTGGGCAAATACCACCAAGTCAAGATGTGCCATGCTGGTAGACTACCCAAAAAGACTGAGTGCTGTAGTCGAATGAAAAGGTGCCTCAACAAAGTATTTATTTAAGGGTGTGCATCTGTATGCAACCAGGTTATTGTAAGTTTTTAATTTTTTTTTCCTAAAATTGTTTGTTTTTCAATTGAATTGTACAGGATAATGGTCACATAAAAGGTGGGAAAAGTTCTGAAATGATCATGGTCTATCATGGTCTCATTTTTTTACATCACAAAAACCTTGTATTTTAACAGGGTTAGGACACTTTTACGATCTACTGTATATAGATGATCCCATACAAACAAGAATTCATTTGGGATGGAAATTTTTTAAATCTCTTTCAAAAAACAACATCCACGCTGCTGACTTTCTTTGCAAAATCCACGGTGTTATCCGTTATTGCTTACTGTTAGCACAATTTTCACATTTGTGGGGTCACATTTGTGCTAATATTGACAATAACTTTGTTAACACATTGCTGGTAGTCTGAAAGCTGATATACAGTATTTGGCTTCCTTTGTTTGCAGATTGGATTTGTACACATAAATTAGAGTAAAGGAAAATCAAATCATTATATCAGAACACACAACTCCAATATGCTACTAATATTTATTCTGTCTCAGTTTTGGCCCCTCATACTACCACGACTGTGCCGCCGCCACACGTTCATTCATGAAAGCTTTCTGTGACACTAGTGGAAAAGAACCAGTACAATCCAATTAGCACAATTAAAGAGACGCCATGAAAAGAAACCGGGACAATGTGCAACGACCTCAGGGATTAGAGACCTGTTGACCCCATGTGACCTGGGTCACAGTGAGGAGGTGCTGTCCTTGGTGCTGAAAACTGTGTACAAGCCACAGCGGACAATACAAATGGACGTTTTTCTAAGTGGACAGATGGAAATTTCAATAAATATCTTGTATCATTTAAGTTTTTCAACACAGAAACAAAATGGCTGTCGTATACAAACGCTACAGATTAAAAAGTAGAGCAATCAATCTGTCAGTTATATTTTGAATAAGCACTTATTCAAAGGAATAAAATATCAGAAAATAAGGAAACATCCTATATCCCCATCTTCTAAAAACCAAAGGAACCAAACCAAAGTGATATATAATGGAGATAAGGAGCAAATTGCACATCCTCATTTAAGAAGCTTGAATCAGAAGATGTTTTTCATTTTCTGCGTCGTATAAGACTTAAACAATGAATCCGTTATCGAAATTGTTGTAGATTAATTTCTAACAATGTACTGTACTTTCAGCTCTAGTCTGTGTTAACAGACATACATTACATAATATTTCGGCAAAGAGAGTAAAGACGTGGGCTTTAAAATATTTTAAATAGAAATGTTTAATGCTGTTGGCTAGATGAGGAACATACCACCTATTGACAACTAATTCAATATAATGTAGCTATATAATCTTAACCTTTACAAATAAAAATTAAACTATTTCATGACAAACTATGTCCTTGGCTGGAGATATTAAATAAGAAAACAATACTATTTGAACTTTTAGGTTGAGTTTTATTGTATAATTGTCTTGTAGTATTTACTCAGATGTACTCTTCTTTCCAGTAAATCATCTTAAATCTTTAATTGACCTTAACACTCCCTCTCCAGCTCTACTGTCTGATCTACGGGAAGGATCAGTACATGTTCAGAAAAGTACAGTAATCACAGATAATAGTCTGGCAGCTCTTCTTGTATCAATTACAGCCCGTAATCAATGGAAAAAACGATTAGCTGCCAAATATTAGCAGGTCGTAATCTGCTTCTCCGGTTAACAAAACTGCTTTCAGAAACATTTGCTTTGCTTTGTGAGACATTTTATCGTTTTTTAAAACTAGAATTACTGCCTAGCAGTTGTATCCCCAAGCCAACCAATAGAGTTACAGTTTACAGCCATGTCTGTCCAAAATGTTGTCACTGCATAATTTTATCCTGTTAGACATCTGTGTGAAATTGTCATAACTAATAAATGAATTCTTGCATTATAGCCAAAAATGTGAATGGACGGACATACAGCCTAAAACATAATGCCTCCAGCTACAGCTGTCACCAGCATTCTTCTGTCTGTCTCCATTTCCAGGACACTGCCGCACTACGCACGTAACCGCTTATGCCATTAGGGATCGTGGGGGGAGCCGATCCCAGCTGATATTGGGCGAATGTGTACACTCACATTCACACCTATGGTCAATTTAGAGTCCTAACTTGACCTGCATGTCTTTGGACTGTGGGAGGAAACCAGAGAACCCACACTAGCACGGGGAGAATACAAAGAAGAGCTTCGGATTTGAACCTGTGACCCTCTTGCTGTGAGGTGATGATGCTAATCACTGCACCACCATGCAGCCCCACAGCAATATCCATCCGAGAATAATAAAAAATGATGTTAGATATAAATAATGTAGTGGGACTATTCCTCATTTCATGGGCTATACTGGGATTTATACTTTATTATTTCATACTTTGATTTGGATGTCTACCATGGCAATGGTCAAAGCTCCGAAGCATTTGGGACAGTCCTATTTGTGATACAAACAAAACTGCAAAATGTATAGAAAGCATAATAAAGAAGTAAAGAGCCAATTTTTGGTTGTGATGAATATGAAGCAAAATATTTTCAGCATGCTTTACATTGAAACTAACACATGAAGGTGTGCGGAAATGACCCTCATAACTGACTGCGTGCTTCTTGTCCGTGATGTTTATTGTTCGTTGTTTATGCCCTTTCCTAATTTTATGTTTACACACCAGACTTGTTGACTGCTTCTATCCCACAAACAACTCCATTCATTCACCATGGACGAAGGGCAGGGTGATCTAATAGAATTAAAGTTAACAATCTTACGCTGAAATAGATCGTCACCTTGATCCTCTGCAGGCAAGGGTCGACTATTTTTAATCCCATTGACGCAGTAATAGACCAGGCTCCTAAGAGGGATTAGATAAGGGGCCTGGGGAGGTTATATATGGGCGTAAAGGAAGGGATCAGGGAAGGAATCAGACAGAACAGATCAAGCAGATCTGCAACGTGTCGGTCACTACAGAAAGATCCAGACACAACATCTAACCTCCCAACACCAGCTCGTTGACTTTGCCTTCAGTCTCCACACGTCCAAGTGACAACTATAACAATGGAGCCTGTGGTCCAGACCGTGACCGCCGCCGCAGCCTTCGACAGAGATACTTTCCCCAGGAAAGCCCTGAGAACAACCGTCAGAGGAGCATCATCTCATTTTGTGGGGAGCTCGATTATGATCCTCTCGTCATTTGCGGTCTCCACTTTGGCTATGAACTGTGGGAAGAAAATCCAAGAGTCTCGACACAAATCCAACTAGAGCTAGCAACGCTGGACAGATGAACATGCCTTTATTTCATTTTTTTGGTTCACCTTTATTAAGCTGGTAATGATATGGATGCCCATTAGCCAGCTGCTTTTTGTGTTCCTGTAGCAAAATGTGTGAAGATATCAAGACAGCTTGGAGAGCCTGACGAGGATGAAGCTCTCAGAGGATGTGAGACAGATCAACAACAAGAGATGGATATTTCTGAGAGGACCTGCATTTGGCAAACATCTCAAGATCAATTTACACAACGCCAAATGTGCTTTGTCGGATTAATACAGATAACACTGTGTTATTTAAAGTGGGAAACAGTATGCAGTAATATCATCAAACCTTATGCTCCTTTTTAGCTCATACTGTAGTGTGTAGTCTCAACAAGTAAAACTGAGAACAGAAAAAGGTTTTATTGCAAAATGTCTGCTGCCGGTGCTTCAGTAATTCAAATGTGATGTATTTTTTCAAGTTATCTATCAACATTGTTAAGACAGAACTTAATGTGAAAGCTGAAATTAGAATAAAAACAATTATGTATCTGTTTATTCTTTCACATAAGAGCATGATTTTTTGTTTTGTAGTTTTCCTACAAGGACTGGGTATTGAATCTCAAATTGTTTTGGTGCCGACAACCCCTAGTGTCAAAAACTGTTAAGTACTGAAAGCTGGCATTGAAAGTTCACTCAAAATATTACTCTTCAATTGCATTTTGATAAGACAGTTTCTGATTTGAATCATAATTTAAAATTGTGTTTTATTTAGGCAATGCTTAAATATTGTATGGTTTGTTTTTAAACAAAGTCTAACATTGGACAACTTTCTTTTGTTAAGTGAAAAAAAGTTGTTTTAGTAATGTATGTTTGTATTCCTCCTTTTGGTATATGTACGAAAACTCAGTTATATTACGATACCCAGGATAACACAAATTATAAGCCATGGTCTTAATGCAGCACTGTAGCCTAAACAATGTGATATTCATGATGACAGGAGACTATGATTTCAGTGTTTGCTGAACAAGCTGTGCTGAGTGGTTTTCAATCTGCAGTTGTCATGTTGTGGTGGATATTTTGCATTTGTCTGCCATTAGAACTGGTTGTGTTGGGACCCATAATGCTTCATGTTAAGCACGCCTTTCAAACCCCTGGTATAGTTTGTCATATCCCCACCAGAGGGCAGCATGAGGATTAAAGATTGCAGCACAAACACACAATGCCTCTTTGCTTTTTATATGGTGTAGAATTTTAAAACAAGGGCTCTTACAAAGGCAAAACATGTTTTAAACATTATTTTATCTATTAAAAAAACAGGTACAATGGGACAAGTGAAGATAGATCTTCATTTATGTTTGCATTGGTGATACAAACATAAAATGCCTGCAGTGTTTCATCAAAGTCCACATCTGTGCCAAAGACTCGCTGTTTGCCCTGCACGTGAAAGCTCGTCTGTGTGCATGTGTCCTCTACTGTATTGTCTTCAGAGTGTGTTGAGGCTCTTCAGCCTCCGCTCAGTGAAAAAGCGGTGTGTCTGGTGGGTCGCATTTTGGTTGTTACCTCCAGCTGATGCACTAAAGTAGGCCAACATGGAGCGGTTGTTCTGCCGCTGGGCCGCCTTCTCTCCATCCTCGTCATCGTCCTCCCTGAGGACAGAGTTGATAAAACCAGACAGATTTGCACTGTGGTTAACTCTTGTCTCATCAAGTCAAAAAAATTGCACAGACATTAAGCATGACCTGGAAATCAAAGGGTTGTGGTTTTCACACAGCAAACAGACACACAACAAAACAATTCTCAAAAACATTTTTGTCATGTTGTTTTTGGCTTTTATAGACTTGGATAAAAGCTGTAAACTATTTTAATGCTTTAAGAAAATTCTTTTTATCTGCCAAGTTCCTGTTATTGAATAGCAGAGAGAGAAATTTTCTTGGAGAAGAATAACAGGGCACAGAAAGCTGCATTTCAATGGTATTATTTAACTTCCTAAACTTTACTTCCAACCTTTTAAACATCTAAGGACTTTCAAAATCAAGTATGAAGGCTCTTTACCAGTGGACAGTCACACCCTTGCTGTCCATCAGCGTTTGGGCAGTACTCCAACTAAATCGAACAAACTGAGGGTAACCAAAAACTGGGTCAAGGTACTTCAGCAGCCATGCTTTAGTCTTGGGGTCTGAAAAGAAAGGAGGGGAAAATAATCTGTTTATCTACATTCAGTGTCTACATGCATCAATGACCATCTTATTTAGGTAACACTAGCAGTGACACAATTAAAAAAAAGAAACACCTGGTAATAGTGCACGAAAATGCTTTTTTTGTTTTATCAAACATTTTAAAAGTATTTCTCAAATAATGGATGTCATTATGGAAGGATTATAATAGCCACTGATTGTTTCTGTTACC
Source organism: Pterois miles (assembly GCA_947000775.1). NCBI lineage: Eukaryota > Metazoa > Chordata > Actinopteri > Perciformes > Scorpaenidae > Pterois > Pterois miles. The sequence goes on along the minus strand of CAMQGK010000224.1, from coordinate 7,445,035 downwards.
ATTAGGGTATCCTGAGCCGTAGTCTGCATCCACCTCTCCCAGGTCCTCAGCAAAGTTCCAGCCCTTTACAACACGATCCCTAGCCACCTGAAAAACAGAAAACTACTGACTGACTTTGAACAAAGCTTAAAATGTGGACACAGAGCTTTTCAGCAGCAGCCACTTTTAGCTCTATAATCCTGAATTTAAAGGGTAACTTCTGTATTTTTCAGCCCCTATTTTCTTATGTTTTTGTCTCAAACTGATTAATAGCACCATCAATTTCTATATAGAGGGATAATGCTGTAGCTTCTCATGGGCTGCAATATGATGCTATTGGGACAAGCTGTCACTGTAATTTATGTCCACTAAAAGTGCTTGTTTTTGCCATTACAGGCTCTGATTATTACTAGAAGTGCCTGATATTATGGAAAAAGTCTTGCTGCGTCTTATTCTGAAATCTTGTGAGGTGACATGTTTTTGTCAGAAGAATAGTGGAATAATCCATGGTGAAAGTGTGAGTGCCAGCCAAGCACCAGAGTTTGTTTTGCTGGAGTACAGACAGCGTAGCTTAGAGTTATCTAAAAGATGTTCAGTGTCATGGCTGAATATTTAGATGAATTTGATACTGTTGATGACGTTTTTGAATTCAATGGCAGTCATATTTATTTGAGCCAGAGTATACCAATATTCAGATTTCACAAAAAGACTTGGGCACAACAACAAACAGACCAGATCAAGTGAAAGGTAAGAAACATTTTATTTCCGTGTTGGCTCCTTTCCATAATGTTGTCAGACACTTATAATAACAATCGGACCCAATCAGTGGCAAAAACAAACACTTTTAAGTGGATATCACATTACATTAACACTGCTTACTTGCCATCAAAGCTTGTTTCGCAGATGCTGGTTACAGCTCTTCCCTCAATATTGGACCAGTTTCAAAAACTGTTGTCCCCATTAGTCACTTAAGACACAAAAATATGGGAATATTTGGACTAGATTGAAAAATACAGAAGATACCCTTTAAGACCACTGAAGCAGGACATCCATGCAAGTAGTCATTACAACTGAACAGAGATCCAGTTGGCTGCTGGTCACTGACCTTCGCACAGATACTGGCTGCACTGACGATGGGGAAGAGGGAGTCAGCCTTTGGCCTCACAGTCACCTCGATACCTGGGAACAGCTTGGAGAGTTTCTCCTCATACTTATCTGCTGGGCCAACTGTGTCCACGAATACCTGCCGAAAACCAGGGAGATGGAGGAGGGCGGGCCAAGTAAGATGGGAAAGAGCAAAGAAAAAAGACAAATGAATGAAATGAGAACAAGCTTGAATTGGTTGCATGCATTCATCACTCACAGCACTGTATAGTACACAAAGAGCACACACTTCACAAGGCCAACACAACAAAATCATTAGGTCTGCACCTTTATATTCACACAAACTGCATACCTCTTTGAGCTGCACTCCACTGTCCAAGGCATACTGTACTAGACCAATTGCTGTATCATGTGAAAGGGCGTTCAGGTTGTATTTTGTCCTAACAAAAGCAGACATTTTGTCAGGGTGTGAATATAAATCACACTTTATGAAAAAAAGGAACAGTGTGCATGATACTGTCTGTGTCACCAACCTCTGTAACATGCTGGTAGAGATGCTGTTTGGTGAGAGGATGTGCACAGCCCAGCCTACATAACTTCTTGCTTCGTCCAGTTTTTGGAAAAGATTCTCTCTTTCTGCCTCTGTTAGAGTCTTTGAATCTGATAAGAGAGAGTGGAAAAATGTTTCACAGAAATTATGTGTTGCTTATTATGTTTTCTGGTGGTATTTTTAACTAGAACAAATGAAAATATGAATTGGCTGACAATGATGATGAGTTTAAAGCACCACACTGTGAAAAAGTGTGCAACATCCTTCTCAGCTCATCTGCAGAGATGTAGGCTTACCTGCTACTTTTGATTCCTTCAGCTCCTGCTTTTTAGAAACTGGGCAGAAACATATCCCATACACCATGGGCCCTGGATCACAGAAACACAAACACTGTAAGTGTGAAAACCCACATGACACAATGCAGTGAGCGCTAAGACAAATGAGCAATACATTCAAACCGTGGCAGACTAGAGCAAATCCTTATCTCCGTGATAAATTATGTCAGGAGACAGTTTTATTAAAACGTGGTGAGGAACAGCATACCCAGCACAGGGCCCCTGCCTGCCTCGTCAATGCCCAAACAGCAGTCCTCGGTCCGGCACACATCAGGGATCTGGGAGGACAGTCGGCAGCTGACCGAGTTGTCTGATTCAAAGGGGCTGAGGTCCATGACAGCTGGCTGAAAGATATTAAATATTTGTCTCATTATGTTCAAGTCATGTCACAACTCTATTCAACACCTGCCACGTTAGCACAAATGAGACAGTGGCGTTAGCTTAGCTCTTCTAACAGTAAACGTTATTGTAATAGGCTGTAAACGAACTCAGCCGTTAGCTGGCTGCTAAGTACTCAAACTGACATTTTTACCACACTACGCAGATGAGTTCTGTCTCAATTAGTAGTTTATGTTATTGCGCTAAAACCTGAAAGTGGCATATATCTTAATAAATCTGAACAAAGCTAATTCATACCTGTTTAGACGGTAACAGCACTCTCCACAACGCTTTATTGTGTTTCTGCCTGCTGCAGATTTGGCGCCGCTAGAATGACGTCACGCGTTTCCTCTTCTTCTTCGTCTTATTTTCCGTCTTCCTATTCTTCTTTGTGTGTTTTGGCGGATGGTTGCAACACCAGCTTTTAGCTGAATACCGCCACCTATCGTACTGTCTGTTGTCGCCTGCTTTTTAGTATGCTGTCTTTTCTGTCCTAATCTCATTTTTATGCCAAAGTTCCGATATTTTCTTTTTTACTAGCGCTTTATCTTCCTGTTTACCCACTGGAATGTCATTTTTTCCCTTCTTCCTCTTCTTTTTAGGTGCGTTACCGCCACCAGTTGGTCTGGAGGTCACCAGTAAAAGTCACTCAAAACAGTAACAGCGGGGTACATCCTGGTAAGTATTATTAGCAAAATACACTTATCAAAAGTCAAATTCATTGTGTATATACACTATATAAGTATGTAGATTTGTCCCTTTCAGTGTGTTATAATTTTCTATATATCATATTATTAAATTGCTGTTAGTAAGGCATTAAAATGTAAACATGTAAATGTTACAGCTGGTCAACAGGGAGCTAATTTCAGCTGATTTATATACTGTTGATTAGATAAAGCTATAGTGCATCATATTTTTTAAAAACATATCCTTTGTTTTGTTGCTATGTAAAGTTTAATCTGGACAAAAAAAGAAGTAACTGCAGTTGGCAAGCCAACACCAGTTTGTCTCTGATCTGGGGCTTTTATTTATCTATTATTATTATTTATTTATCTATTATTAGGAGTTTTCACTCTGACCTCCTTTCTGTTTCCTGGTCAGGTGAGCCAGAGTTTAAGTATGTAGCCAACATGCATGGTCATGAAGTGGTGGCCCAAGAGTTAATACATTTATCATGCTTTTATACTGTAAAGCACTTTGTAACCTGTTTTTTGAAAGGTGCTTTATAAACAAAGTTAGAATAGTAATAATTATAATTCTTCTTATTATTATTGATCTGAAATGTAGAGCAGTAGAAGTAAAGGTCAAGAATTTTACCTAAATACAGTGACTGTGTAAATGTAGCCTACTATTTACTTTCCATCAACAGCTAGATTGATTAAACAATCCTCATTTCTGACACACTCATTTTACTGTATCTTTACTGTTTCATAATATTTGTTTTTCAGGGATAGATCTTATCAATAATCATTAACTAAAATGCAAATGTGCCAGATTATGCCAATGCTGACAAATTTTGCCATCCCTTGCCATATATGTCAACTATTTGGGGCTTCAGGACAAAATATACTATGAGCCCCCACTGATGTCCTCTTTAGTTAATTTGGTTGAACATAAATTTGTTTGGGAATATGCATCTTTGACAAGACAGCTAATAATGGAGGCTTCATCTCAAGTCTTTTCACATTTGAGCTGATATTGTGCTAGATGATGCACGTTCCCAGGCAAATCTGCAAGTAATCAAATCACCATCGGTTAAGTAAGACACAGTGAGAGAGGATGTGGGAATACACAGCATGCATTACTGTGGTGTATTTTCAATGCATCCTTGTTAACTTCTACCCTTTAAATTTCCTCAGTCTCAAAACCTTTAGATCGGTAATAAATTCCCAGGTCAGTAGGGTTTATTTACAGTGTAATCATTCATTCATGTTTCATTCTGTTCTGTTTGCTACTGTTTTAATTCAAGGTTTATTTCTGTTTTTTGAGAAGAGCCCTAAAGCTGGAACCAGCGGCTGAAGTTCTGTCCCGCTTGATATTTTTATCTAATTAGTTTCTTTCCAACCCCATAATCTTTTTTTTCTTTCCGTGCTCACAACATGATTGTATCTGTGAATCACCTGATTGGGAGCACAAGTTCTCTGAGTGCAACCATTTCTAAAATTCATAAACCAAGAGTAGCTTGTGTAATTTATGGTGAAAATGAACAGCTGGTTTGGACTTCTCTGTGAATTAGTTTCCATTTTCTACTGATTTCAGCTCTCACACATTTTTTTTTTTTTTTTTGGAAAAGATCACCACGTCTGCGGCATCTATCATCATCTATGTTTTACATCTCCCTCACATATAATCCCATCACAATGAACTTGACATTTCGAATTTTGGATGCGTGCTGAATGGGTTTAAACAGCAGCAGAGTGTGGAGGCAGGGAGGGAGCCTCAGGTGGAGAGGAGAGGGCAGAGGGAAAGGAAAGCCATGTACAAAAGTCCAAGTGTATGCCGGTTAGTGAGCTGAAATTGGCCTTGCCTCTGGCTCTTTACACCCACCCCTTCTCTCTGCTTCTGTCCCTCTCCCTCTCTTGAATGGCTCTCTTTGTCTTTCTCAGTAACACGCAGTCCCCAGCCGATTAAATGTGGGGAATTAGTAGTCAATTTTAGCCTACCGCACAAATACACTAAACAGCTTAGGTTGGTGGGGCGCTGATTGTGTTGTTATTACAGTTCACACGTCAGCAGCGTGTTTTTAATTTATTTTTCCACCCTTCACTGGCTCCATGTGTTATCTCTGAACCATCACATAAAATAATGCACTTAAACAGAGTTTTTTTTTTATAAATAAATTGATTTAATAGATGACAACAATAAAATTTCAACATTGCTTTTCTTGTATGGAAGCAAAATACTCAAGTGAATGTATAGCAAACACTTTACAAAACTATCCAGAATTATACAAAATGAAAGAAGCAAAGGTGTGACACACAATGCATTATTACTGACATAAAAATAATAACTACATGGTAAGAGGGTCAGTATAAAATGATACATCACGTAATAGACTGTGGTAATGACCATTATTCACATTGCTGAAGAGGAGGAGGTCTATTTGGGAATATAAGGGGAATAAACTGCAAAGACAAAAACATGCTCTTGGCCTACATGCAGTGCAGAGCGGTCGTACATGTGATTCTAATCCTTAAGTAGGACCCAAAGCTGGCCAATTATCTGAAGAGATTTGGGTGAGACTTTGTACTTATAGATTTTAACGCAGTTATTGGAAAAAATCAAATGTGAATCAGCAATGTTAGGCACTTAAAAAGCAAAAAAAATGAAGCCTGAAGTGAAGGTTTACTGCTCTGAAATAGTGAATACCTTCAGCATAATTTGATCAGATATCCAGTGTTGTATTTCTCCTTTGCTATTGGCACAAAATGAATAGAGTTGAGGTAAGTGTCCAAGACTGAGCATTAAGTTGAAATACATCTCTTTCCCTCTCTTTTTCCTATTTTTCCCCTTAAATGCTGAATTCTTCATTTCAGTGAAGTCAATGTAATGAAAGGACAGAAATACAGAGTGTGCTATGTACAAAGAAAAGAGGTTGCAACTATCCTTTCCTGGCCACGAAAAAAAAAAAAAAACAACTCCTGGGAACATCTTATTGAAAACGAAACATGCTTTTCCCAAAGCAGTGGTGCAGATGTATTAGTGTAATATCAAATCAGTCACAATAAAGTTACACCCTAGGATATCAACAATAAAGTTACTACTCATATAAAATAACACAATAACGTCAAAAACATCTGCTTTAGTTTGGTTAATAAAATCTGATTATGTCAGTCTAAACCCGTCGTTTTCTGGGTCAAATCAGAGTCACTCATCAATGCAACATCTGTTCACTCTCAGCGTCTCACTCCTCTACCTCTTGTATGTACATCCCAACTTAGAAAATTTATGATGGCACACATTTGTTAAGGTTTACTTCATTTCTGATTGGCAGCTGATTCACACTTTATATTGTGTGTTTGTTTTTTTGTTTTTTTTTGTTTTTTTATTTTTACTCTGTAAGGCCCCGTGAATGCGTCTTGCATTATATTGGCTAAAAAAGTACAAACCTCTAATGTAACATCAATATGGCATGGGCGCACACACACACAGACACACACATACACAATCACACGCTCACATCGCACCCACAGACACACAGATCCACTCACACACTTCCCATATTTCCCTCTGCTCAGCTGGTCTCCCTCAAGGTCTTGTGAGTGTGGTGTAAACAGGCTGCTCCCAGTGTGTGGGGCTGTGAGAGGGGGCCACGCTGGAGGGGTCTCCTATGGTAGTGTACAGAGGCCTCTGTGTAGGGCCCATGTAGGAGAAGGCTGAGTACAGCCCTGGGGCCTGGCTGGAGTGGGCATAGTACGCCCCGGGGGCCTGGTGCTCTCCATACTCGAACTGAGCTCTTGAGGCCAGCGAGGGGAAAGCGGAGCCATAATGGGGGAGGCTGAGCGGGGTGTAGGTGACATGGGTGCCTGAGGAGGGAGAGGACGAGGGTTCGGCGTAGTGGCTCCCGGCCGCAGACTCGCTCTTGATCTGGGCCTTGGAGGGGTCAGATGACGACGGAGAGGCTTGGGGCTGCTGCTGCTGTTTGGAGAGCCACGCGGAGTGCCCGCTAGCAGCAGCCAGGGCGTAGGCGTAAGACGAGGCAGAGGATCCAGCTGCGGGGGCCCCGGTTGCACTCTGCGGGTGGCCGTTTGGAGGAAGGTACTGGTCAAACTCGTTTACGTCAAACGGTTCTATGTTGGACATCACCTCGTGGCTGATCTCGCCGATGTCCATGGTGCCAAAGTCGATGTGGGGTTTAGCGCTCGATGATGACGGACCACCGGATGCCCCCTCAGCACCCACCCCGAGGGCTCCCCTGGACCCCCCTGATCCTCCGGCCGCTCCTGCTGCCCCCTCCCTCTTGGCATCTGACAGTTTCCCAGACTGGAGCTCTGTCTTTGGGGTAGTGGGGGGCGTGGGTGGGCTGTGACCCTGACCTAGAGGAAAGAGAAGGGACAATATGAGCAGGTGAACTTTGACATCAGGAAGTTTTTTTAAAAAATCTCTTTCTAGTGTTACTTTGATTTAAATGAAATTACTAGTTTTTATGTTTTTGTACTTGACCAAATATCTCTTGAAATTTGAAAACGTAAACTGTGATTATTGTGTCCAGACTCTTACCAGCAGGATGGTGGTGATGATGGTGGTGGTGGTGGTGCAAGTCACCCAGGGGAGACCCGGCCCCGCCGTTGTGCTCCAGATGCAGGGTCTTGTAGTGTGACTGGGAGTGGCTGGCCTCCCCTTCCCCCTGGCTATCCGACTCACTAGCAGCAGCTAGTTTGCCGTTTTTGCGTCTCCGGGGCTGGTACTTGTACTCCGGGTAGTCCTTCTTGTGCTGTTTCCTCAGCCTCTCCGCCTCCTCGATGAATGGCCTCTTGTCGCTCTCGTTCAGCAGCCTGTGGGGAGGAAAACAAGGACTGAGTTTAGTCTCACAGGCCTGATGAATCAATGTTAAAGTATTTTCTTAGAATTTGTCTAAAAATTATAAATACTGTGGCACTCAAGTCCGTGCGCAGAGGATATGGAGAGTAAAACTCGCCATTTAGGCTACATTATATTAAAAGAACACAACACAAGCATAATTTCTGTTTCTATGTTTACAATCACCAGCTTGAGTTTATAATTTGACCACTTTATACATTTGAGTTCCACATCTACGCCCCCACTTATCCTTTACGCACAGGCGACACAGGAAACGTGCCACTGTATGGCCACACTGTTCTTTCTGGAACAACCACCCCATACAAACCTCCACAGTTTGCCCAGAGTCTTGCTGAGCTCCGCGTTGTGCAGGTGGGGGTACTGGTCGGCCAGTTTCCTCCTTGCCGCTTGCGCCCACACCATGAAGGCGTTCATGGGCCTCTTTACGTGGGGCTTAGCTTTGTTTCCGCTGTTAACGCGCACCGGCATGGGCACAAGCGTCCAGTCATATCCGTCCAGCACTTGACTGACCGCTTCCCTGATGCCGATCGGGAAGCGATCGTCCTCCATCTCCGATTTTGTCGTATCGCCTCCATCCTCCTCACTGCCATCCGCGACACAGAGCGACGTGAGCTGCTGCGGCGGCCCGGTAAGAGGTGAATCCTGGCGGGGTGGCGCTCCGGGTTGAGTCGGTGACAGTGAGTGACCATCGTCTGACCCTCCGGGACTCAGTTCCGCCTCGGACAGGCTGTGCTCCTCACCGGACATTTTTTTTTTAACTTTCAACTGATCACAGGACAACCAACGAATGCCAAATGATTTTTAGAGTCCAAACGATTCAGTTTAATTAATTCGTTTTTGAATAAGATGTCTGGAGTCTATCCCGGTTATTGTTGACTCTTCTCAGGCAAAGCCATACTGCTGCGTAAAAGTGTCCAAATCCTTTCCACCGTCGGCTGGAAATCCGATTCAGCAAGGCAGTTACACCTAAAAAACATATCAAGTATTGTAGAAACAATTCAGCACTAATTAAGTCCACAAATGGGAAAAAAATATGCTAGTTTCTCTGTGAATTAAGCATGTTCAGATTTACTTAAAACTAAACAGGTTGAGAAAGTTAGCAGATTAAATATGACCATACATCTCCAGCCAATAATAATATTAACACTGTAGCCTAATAATGATAATGATATTTGGACGAACCGCATCCAGAAAATACATTTTCACCGGAGCCAAATTAACGCTAAACCTCTTTAATTATATACGAGTGGCACAGAAATACCGATATGAAATGTTCTATTTCGTGATATAATTTTTTTTTTAAATTACATAACTTACCAATTTAGATGTCCAATGGTTCAACATGGGAGTGTGTGTGGCTGACTGCAGAGCCGATGAATGGCTGCTCTGTGTGGCAACACCGGAGCTTAAAGAGCGCCTTGTGAGGAGGACTGGGAGAAAAAAAAAGTGATTGAAAGTGGAAAACATTCCCAGAGAGGCGGCATTCCAGCACACAGTCAGCCCCGCCCCCCGGCTCCGCACCGCGCTCTGATTGGCCCTCTAATTATCCCGCTGCTCTCTGATTGGACGCCAGCAATGCACTGTTTAATGCCCGTCTGTCCATCACTGCAGCATTTCCAACAGAGAAGAGGTGAGATTTTTACATCGGAGTGGCTTAAATGACTCTACAGTGCGCCCATTTAGAGGCAGGAGAAGGCCAGCTTTGTTGGACGTGTTGACATGTTATATCAAACAAATAAACAATCATGAGGAGAGTTATTGCCTCGTGTGGTCACGTTCCTCAAAAAAAAAAAAAAAAAAAAATCTAAGTTCAGCTCTGATTTAAGCAGATTCAGTTTGATACAGGAAATAAAGCTCACATCTTTGAGTTATAATCTTTATAATAAAAATACAATATTGCAAAACGCATCAAGTACATTAATAGCTCTTCTTTTTCAAAAGAAAACAGGCCAAATAAATACATTATAATTAATCAGGTATGTAGGAAAGGCTATATTTGGGTTAGTGATCAATAATGTCATAATGCCAATGATAATTAATCTAACATCAGCATTTTTTCCAGCTGATCAAATAATATTATAAAGCATTATAATCTGCGAAAAATAAACAATATAAACGTAATAATATAATATATTCTATTACAAATTAAATTATCAATTAATGCAACTTTAAAAGAAAGGATAGGTTCTGCAAAAGTTATTTTTTTTTTGCAAATGGTTAGTGCACTTCTATATCAAATATTCACTAACACCCATTATTTTCTTTTGAATATATATTCAGAAAATCAGTGATTTTGAGACCCTTGGTCAGATGTGAACCCTCAGCCTCGACACTGCAGCTTTAACATCTACAGCTACTTCATCTGTCATGCACATTATTGAATTTTTATGTATGATTATGATATAAACATGCTTAGAAAAGTGCCCGAAAACACTGTTCACTGCGGTTTGATTTCCAAGATGGCGTTGTGTTACTCTTATTTTGAAATGTGATCAGAGACAACATGACTTTAATTTAATGCGTAGCAGCAGCTAAACAGCAAGTAAACTTATATAGACTTGTATTTTAGACTCCTGAACACATGATCCACCACACCCACAACGGTGAGGTAACACAGATCAAATAATTAAGTGACAGGTAGGTTAGTGTTTATGGCAAGATTTTGGGTTTTTAAAGAAAAATTCAGCCTATGATTATTGATTCCAATAAGTCAAATGGCAAAACAATGCGATGCTTAAATGTCCCACAGCTGCTGAAATCCTGAGGAGTTGGTCAGCGTTTTAGAAATCACCAGTTTAACTTTAAGCTCTTATAGGCCTACATGCCTGCATCACATTCAGACCGATGTGGAACTGTTCAATGCAAATGAAACCAGAATTAATCCAACAGTAATTAAATCCAACCTAACTGTCTAACCCAGCTGGTTGCTGAATACAAACTACTAGAAGAGATGAAGACATATGGATAAAACAGCGAAGTTCAGCTTGAAAAACTTGTCTTAAAACAAAGACAAGTCACGTTTTCTTTAATACACTTAATGATAAATCCATCTAAGACTTTTTCACTGTCATGTTTTTGCGCGTAAATCCAGACTGCAAATAGTTGATTTGTGCTACATGCTTGATTTGTGCCGTTAAAGCATGGCCTGATGGGAAGGAAGAGAATCGACTTCAGCAGCATCTGATGCGCACCAGGACACACACACACACACACACACACACACACACACACACACACACACACACACACACACACACACACACACACACACACACACAAAATGAATGCAACAATAACCCCTGTGTGTCCGTAGCCTCTCATGTTGAGCCGGACTCTCGGTTCTCTCCCTCTCTCTCTCTCCTCTCTCTTTGCTCTCTTTGTCTCCATCTCAGGTGAATTGTAGCCATGTGATCAAACGCCCAAGCCTCTATCCATTAACCCTCGTAAATGAAAAAATGGGGAACAAAAAGCAGTTTTGTGCTGCAAACATGGAAAAAATTGATAACAGAGAGCGATGTGTGCGTCTTTCTCCCCTTATGTCCGAGCAAAGACACCAGTCGCGCACACATAGAAAACCCTCTGCAGCAGACGGATCTCTCAGTTTCTGGCGCTCCGACACTTTCCTGTCTTTAAATACACCTGGATCTGGGCCTCGGAGGTGCTGATGGTAGGGGGGCTTGTGTTTGGGGATGAGGGGGTTGGTGGTGAAGGGGTGGTGGAGGAGTAGGAGAAGGAGGGGGGTCACCTCCATGCTGCACCCCACCGACCAACCAGCACCACTGGGATCCTGCTTGAGGCCTCCGAGGCGCGTAAAGTGAGTGTTTCTGTCTGTAATGGTCGATATGAAGAGGGCGGTTTTGCAGGAGTATGTGTTTACAAAGTGCGCGTTGTTGTGCGGCTCCTTCAGCAGGTTTGAGCAGACAGGAGGGCCGGAGGAAGCTGCGGTTTTACGCAAACTGTTTAGTTAGTGCAGTATGGCCCCCCAGGGAAGCTGTCAGATGGAGCGACGTTTCTACCATCAGAGCGCCCTCACCGAAGAAACCCATCGCAACATTTAATTATTTAAAAATCCCTTAAATATTGCAATCTTTGTTTAAAAAACAGCATATAACCTTATATATAAGACGAAATCGACTTGTTAGTAACTTCATTATAAGGCGTCTTTATGTTGTTATATGTGACAATGCGTAATATTAACGCTTCTGTCTCATTACTGCTTCTTATGGTCTCACTATTGACTAAACTATTATGTTGTTAGCCTCATAGCATTATTTCCTAACTCATAGTTTGTAATTTGACCCCTATAAACAAAAAAAAACTCGTATGTGTTTTTCCAAAAAATGTGTTTATTTTTTTCTGAAAACCTTAAAATATGACTTAGGCGATTATGCCACGAGGCTGCTGTAAAGTGTTTCAATAATAATATAATTGTTCTATTTCATATTGCATTTTTATGTTAGGAATTAAAGCAAGCTTTTGCAAAAAAAAAAAAAAAGAAAGAGGTTTAGAGAGATAAAATCGTACAGAATTATGAGAAACATTGTTTTTCTACTAAAAACATATTTTAGGACAAAAACATTAATATGCAGCCCCTGTTTATGATTTTAACGGCAACGCCATTTGTGGACGTATTTTATTGTGACATAATTATGTGCACAAAAATGATAAAATGTTTGGAACTGAGAAAAAAATAATTAAACGAACTTATTAAAAAACATTTTGTTTGCTTAAACGGACTACTGTGCAAAACTGCCAAATAATAAAATCTGTAGCTATATAAGATTGTCACTGTATTATACATGCGTGTATATTTATTATTGATGTGGCAATGATTTATTATTAAAATATGTTGTCCGATAATCGAACAAACTGAAGAAAAGAAAGTGGCCTTTCATAAAATATCGGCTAAACGAGATGTGCGCTGTTTAATGGAGGCCTATGCACCACTTTTTTTTTTTTAAATTAAATGTCTTGAATTGGGTTGAAATGTTATTTTACGCATTGAAATTATTTATTTTAACGAAAGCAATACGAAGAAAGAGGCAGTTTTAAAGAGTTGTGACTGTGTGTCTCAATTGGCTTCATGTCATATTTTCGTTGCACACTGAAAATCTCAGATGTTTAACTCTGATAAAGACTGTATGTGGTCTTGGGATTACAGTGTATTGCCACGTCCTCCTTGTTGTTTGTCTGCAGGTCTTTGTTCTGCAGTTGGAGTTCAGCCAACATAAGCCTGAAATATTTTCTAATTCAGTTTTGTCTTTATCAATTTTCAGATACTTGTCTGAGAAATATTATAATTTCAAATTACTTTATATTTTCCACCTATTTGTGTTATAAATATTCAGTAAGTGTGAACAATTTCACTATTTAAAAATTTTGAATTTCAACTGTGAAAGTGAGTTAAAACCCAAATGGAAAAAGTGGGAATCAAACTGCTTCAGTTTAACACACAATGCCTGTATTTGCCTAATGATATGAGCACCTTAACATAAAAGCATAACTCATTTATTTATTTAATATCATTGATAACCCACACATTTCTCCTTCTGGCACAATTCAAAAATAATATACTTCAATATCAGATTTTGCCAATCAAATGGGTGTTTTGTGCATATTCATGATCTTTGAATGTGCTTTAGAAGTTTTAAAAAACTTCTTTCTATCACTGAATACTCCAAAAAAAAGTTTGAAAGTACAGTAGGGAAAAGACAGGTTAGATGTCACAGCTTAGCGATCAATATCTCAGAGCTAAAAAGCCAATTTCCAGCACATAGTTGCCTCTTTTTTAAAGATAATGTAGCCACGTTGTTTTATAGGAAAAGAAACCACTCATGGAAATTCCACCTGTCACCCAAATCTAAACAGAAATATCATCTGTTTCTTGAAGCAGATTCATTTCATTTATACTGGTAAAACAACAGTGATCATGCATTTTGCTTGGAGTCTTAACTCGACATGCATTTTCAGACATTTTGCATGTCCTGTGTGAAACTATCATGGGCCCTCGGGGCAGCTGTAGCTTGTTAGAAAATAGAGCTCACATGGTCGCATCAGTCCCTGCGCTAACCTGCCATGTGACTGCTGTAATGGGCCTCACCATGGCTGTACAGACCACTGGGTCACAAGAAGCCCGTTTCCTGCGGCTTCTGGGGGAGAGGAAGGGAGGACGAGGTCTCATGATCAGCAGGGAGGTCAAAGAGTCAGCTTTCAGGTGCACATTTAGTCATGGACGGATGTTTGGCATGAGATTGAGTCGTCTTAATGGACGAGTTCAAGGTTTACTGAAGTATATTTTATATTACAGATGTTTTCAAATGGAAAATTAGGTTATCAGGTGGTGGAAGGACAAACAAAGGAAAGAAAAAGAGAATGCCCTTTTTGCTTTGGCCTTAATACTTGAGCATTCCCCGGGGGAAATTCCTGAAATCTGACGATGGATGGAGAGAAAAGGCAAAAGAGGGAAAACAGAGAGATGCAGATAGTGAGAGAGAGAGAGAGAGAGAGGGAGAGGGATGCAGATAAGAGAAGCATGCACAGCGGTCAAATATTCACATGCTGGGTCACATTCTGCATTAAACTGATGTATAATTGGTGGAAAGCATTCATTCCCATGTCAATAGGCACATTTTGGCCTGGCATGAATGCCGTCATTTGTTCTGAATGATGACGAACGAGACAAAAGGATCTGAAATTATATGTCAGAAATGGCCAGGATTGGAGCAGAAGCATGTTTTGTTCTTTCTCAGTCCACTTTGATTGGAAATGTAGAGTTTATCTATAGGGCCTCTTTCATGCTTAGGCTTTCCTTTACATTAAAACACTGCACTTAATTCATAAATGCCATTTCCTCTCAGGGTTTGTGTGAGAAAAACTTGAGGTCAGTGCTTTTCCAAGGGGAATTCCAACTCTGAAACGAGACTATCAATAAAACTGAACCTCATGTGACTCAAATATTTTGACTCAGACTTTCACACTGTACTGTACATCCGATTAAGATCATCTTCTCAAGCTGACATCTGAGAGACGTGCTGTGATTTCACAAGACATCCTTGAAAAGGGAGACAGCGTTTCTTCCATCTCGGAGGTTTTGTGTGCCTAGAGCAGCGATTAGTGCCCTGACTATAAGGACTGGAGGTCATCTGAAGTTTTGTTTACGTGGAATGAAAAATGTGAGAAAAACAAAGGTTGAGTTTGGACTTCTAACAGATCATGAGATAAGCTCAAAATCTTTTATTTGGAAATTATGCTTGGGTAGATTTGCTCACACTGAGGGCTGCAGGTGTTTTCTGGGTTCATCCCTTGATTTATGCATCATGCAGACTTTGCAAGTGTTGATGATGCAGTGACACGCCATCCATGGGGATGAATAAAAAATGATTCTGCTATCTGACCTCTGTCACTCCTTTTTTCCCATTTTCACCCAGTAAATTAGTGCAGCTGCACCACACTTAAATGGGTCCCCCTCTTTTTTCTGTGGGAGTGTATGTGACCCACCATGAATCCTCTCTTTGTGCTCCGTCTGCAGAGTTTCCCCCCTCTATAGTTTCTTGCCGTCTTCGTCTTTTTTATTTGGGAGAAGAGGGGCTTCGGGGGTGATGGCGGCAGCACTGGTGAGGTGGTGGTGGTGGTAGCGATGGTGGCGGGCGGCGGGGAAGAGGAGGAGGGGAGCGGGTAACTTGTTGGACCACATTCCTGTGCAGCTGTGGAGGCTGGTGCAGGGTGGGGGGTGGAGGGCAGAGCAGGATCATCATTGCATTGCAGGGCATCATGAATGGCCTATTGTTCGCCGCTTTGCTGTGTCCGCATCTCTTCGCCACAACTTCAGCCTGAGAGAGAAAAGGAGCAAAAATAAAATGAGCAGAGATGAAGACATAAAATTAGAAGTAATTTGTGGTGGTAATATAAAAGAGTGATGAAAAGCACATGGAGAGAAAAAAAATAGAGCAAGAGAATTAAAAAGAAATAGAAATAGCCCTCAGATTTGTGACTCAGATGCAGGAGGATGTTGAGACTCAGAGTGTGATGTGCTGATGAAGATGGTGATGATGGTGACATGGACAATGGTGGCATTCATATTGGGACTCTATGACGGTTTTGCCCCTCAGTCATATGTGCCAGCACGCTGTTTAGTCATGCATTTCTGTCGGCTGTTAACCATACTTTATTCCCTGCAGTGGTGCAAAGATAAAATCCACAGTTGGAGAAGTTTACTCTTTTAATTGTGAGAATATATGATCCACTGATATTGTGTTTCTGTCAGATTTAGTTCACTGATATAATTCATATGAAATTGTGATGTGGAAATCATACATTTTCAGATATTCCTTAGTTGTTGTCTTATAACCTTGCCTGGATTGCTTGAGTGTCTCTATATGATCCTTTTTTAAAGATTAGATTAAAATAAAGTAAACAAAAGTCAAGTAAAATAAAGAGTAGATATGAACCCAGATGAACTCTAAGGAAGTCAGTCAGAGTCTAGCCGATGAGAGGCTGCAGACAGCATCATCTAAGGCCTATAGGACATAACACCAGGGCTGCAACTAACCATCATTTCATTAGGGCTGCAATGATTAATCAGTTAATCAATTAGTTGTCAGTTATTAAATGAATCGCCAACTATTTTGATAATCGATTAATCGCTTTGAGTAATTTAACTGAATATCTTTGCCTTGAGGACAAAACAAGACATTTGAGGACATCATCTTGGTGCTTTGGGGAAACACTTCCGAGCATTTTTCACCATTTTATAGACCAAACAACTAATCGATTAATCAAGAAAATAAACAAACAAAAAAATAATCGTTAGCTGCAGCCCTAATTTTTATAAGCAATTCATCTGATGATCGTTTTTCCGATTGGTTGTTTCACTTTTTATACATTGAATTGCCAACAAACTGTGAAAGTCCAAGGAGATTTATTATACAATATAAAAGTATTGATGCATGAATCTGTGCATCACTTTAATGTTGTAGCTGCTAAATGTGTGGCTAATTTAAATTAGTTGATTTATATTTTGTATTCATAATCTAAATCCGCAAAGTAACTAGTCAGTAAACGGATCAAATAAATGTCCTGGAGTTAAAAGACTAATATTTGTCTCCAAAATGTAGTGGAATAAAGTATAAAGCAGCACAAAATGGAAATACTCAAGTAAAGTACAAGTATATCAAAATTGTGCTTAAGTACAGTGCTTGAGTAAATGTACTTAGTTACTTTCCACCACTGGAGAAATTACAGGAAATAAGGGTAGACTGAGCAGGTTGACTTGCAATGAAGATCCGCACCCAGACACGGGGCGCTGATGTCGGGTCATTTTTCACCATTTTATAGACCAAACAAGTAATCGATTAATCAGGAAACTAATCAACAGATTAATCCACGATGACAATAATCGTTAGGCACAGCCCTAATTTCCATTATCGATAAATCAGCAGATTATTTTTTTCAATTGAGCCATTCATTGTTTGTCAGAAAGCTGTGAAAAAAATGACCGTCAAAACATCCAGAGTCCAAGGGAACATCTTCAAATATCTTGTTTTGTTTGACCAACAGCCAGATATTCAGATTATAATGATATATGACACAGAAAAGTAGCAAATCTTCTCACCAGAGAAGCTGGAAGCGGAGAACGTTTTGCATTATTTTCACATCTTTTGCTTGAAAAATGACCAAAACGACTGATTGATTATCAAAATAGTTTTTGATTATTTCTCTTGCGTTTGACTAATTCATTAATTGACCGATTCAGCAATCGACCAAACTGTCTGAGGAGCTGGCATCACTTTCTTACTGTATACCTCCTTCTTCCAGTGTGTGTTGAATTATATTGATATGAACTGTTGTTTATGAATATTTGTACTTTACTTTGTGGGACTGACAAAGCAAATTATTAAATGCAAACCTTTATAGAAAAAGAATTTACCTTTCGCCTTTCAACTGTACGCTCTCCGCAAAACTGAAGATGAGTGCAAACATGGAAATAATTCTGATGTAACAGTTCTTCGGCTATGGTATTATATTTGTGTATAGCCCATTGATCTGACACCACAAAATAAATAAAGTGATATATTTTATGAAAACAAAACATCTGTGTCTTGATTTTAAAACAACTTTTGAATCAAGGGGCAATAACTCAAGTATGGATTTTATGAGGCTTTTTATGAGGGGAGAGAAAGAGAAAGTAGTGCAGACTTTGCAATCATGAGTTCTTGACAGAACATTTAATTAGTCCGTGTGAACGACAGAAAGAGGGAGAGAGGGCCTGAGGGGTCGGAGGGAAAGACGTCTGCATGAAGGGCTCTGTTGTTGTCGGAGCAGAGGGACACAGAAACGGCAACAGAGAGATGGATGGGACATTAGAGAGCACAGAGGGAGAAATATGCTGATTTATGACTGCCATTTTTAATTATTTATGACTGCCATTTTTAATTATTTATGACTATGCCATTTTTAATTATTTATTTTTTGTTTGTTTCTTGCAGGCATGAATGAGCATGTGTAACATATATTTCTGTTGTGTGACAATAGCAGATTAATGTATGTCACACAGCTTGTAGAGAGCGCTCTGTTGGTCATATTCACTGAGAAAATGTCTCTACATACATACAGACAGGAGCACAGACAGGTGTTCAGGCTCAGAGCAGACAGACAGGCGGACGGACAGACAGACAGACAGACGGACGGACGGAACGGAGAGACAGACAGACTGACAAACGGACGGACAAACGGACGGACAGACAGACAGGTGGACAGACAGACAGGCGGACAGACAGACAGACTGACAATCGGACGGACAGACAGACAGGTGGACAGACAGACAGACAGGTGGACAGACAGACGGACGGACGGACAGACAGACGGACGGACGGACAGACAGACAGACACACAGTCAGACAGACAGACAGCCACACTGTCAGACAGACAGTCAGACAGACAGTCAGACAGACAGACAGACGGGCGGACAGACAGTCAGACAGACGGACAGACAGACAGACAGACAGACAGTCAGTGGAAAGAGTCAGAATCACAGTCAGTGTAATGCATTTGGCTTGGTGGGCCGAATTGGTCACGTTACAAACACAAAATTAGGAAATCTCCATAAAATATGGTGTAAAATCCGAATTATAGCTTCGGCCAACATCCTGAATTTGGATGTAAGGTAGTAAAATCTAATGTTGTGATAAAATTAAAAGCAACAAATTCCAGTTAAGGCTCATCGCTGCATTGCAGGTCATCATGAAAGGCCTATTGTTCACATCTTCAGCCTCAGAGAGAAACGGAGAAAAAGAAAAATGAACAGAGAGACATTTTGAAATTATTTGTATACACACATGCAACAAAGAGATTCAGTGTTGAAGTAAAAATAACTGACGTCATTTACAAATTTCACATTGTCAGCAAAACTTGCAAAGAAAAATGCAAACTGAAAAAAGTAAAGAAGTGAGTTGTTCAGCGATGTACAAACCAAACCGCTGCACCACTGTTGAATACAGGCCTGATGAGGTGTCGGAGACATAGAAGAGGCCATCTGTCTATCTATCATCACACTAATGGTTTTTAATGAACTATTAATTAATTAAAAAGCTGAGAAAAACAGGCAGCTCGTCACCTTAAGGAGAAAAGCTGGTCCACCTTAATAGAGAGCCACCGCAGTTACAGGAAGTTGGCTCTGGACCTCCAGCTGAGGAGTTATAGCTTGTAGCCTCGTAGCATTTATTCACCGACAATTAGACTGTACACACACTGTCTGCTACAGCTACGTTCACAGCTATAACATCACCAACAAACCCACACTCACCGCCACCACACACACACACACACTCGCTGACGTTACGCTACAGCGGGCACAAAGCCACCGGCAACGCTAGCACAAACACACACACTGTTTATCAGACAATCGCTATCATTAATCTGGGCAGACACACAGCAGACAACCTGCTAAACTAAACTAAGTGTGTGGTGGAGACTTTTACTGGGAAAATGGCTGCATGTCTGTGACACTACAAACAGCACCGTGGCTGCTACAGTAGCTCTCCTGAAGTTGAACTGGAGACAGTGAACGCAGCACCGTGGCTGCTATAGTAGCTCTCCTGAAGTTGAACTGGAGACAGTGAACGCAGCACCATGGCTGCTATAGTAGCTCTCCTGTAGGTAAACTGAAGGTGTTTTTTTTACTCTTTAATGTGTAAAACAAACCTGAAACTATGACCCAAAAACTGCAATGTAAACCAAACAATGTTGAACCATTGCACCACTATATACTCTAGATATAAAGCCGGTTTGTTTTCCTGCTGTGAGTAGATGAGAAGATGGACACCACTCTTAAAAATGGTCTTAAAATGGTTCCACACATCTAAAATCTTAGGAGGCCGGTGCTGGACCAGAAGAAAACAACAATGAAAAACATATAAGAAGGTCCGCCACTGTAGCTCCCTGTAAGTGCAATTTATTGGCACATCTTATACCCATTTCACACCAATGACCAGGGTCGGACCAGGGTTATCTGACCCTGGTTAAACCCTCCTTTTGTCAGTTCAAACCTCAGGGGTTACACCTCCAGAGGATAACACAGAGAGAAAATGACAGTGGCATCATCAATGTGTGCAAAAACATAAAATATCAGAGTGATGCATGTTTTGGGATACAGTGTAAATATAGTATAAACAGCACTTTTAGCTTCATAAAATGTTTAACTATGTTGTATGGATGGAGCTGTAACGTATGCAAAAACATGCACACAACATATAGATATACAGTGTCTTTTCATCAACATTAACCTCTTTTCCTTTTTTAAAATCATTTATCAGATAACATTGTGGTATCTAATATGATAATACAGGCAACATTTACAAGTATTACAGAGATTTCTGAAGGCTAAAATATATATTTCACTCTCTCCACATCCCAGCAAACATTTGCTTCATATAGCAGGGCTATTAAAGCTTTTCTGCTGTGAACTTGTCCAAAAGTAATAAATGAGTGTATATTTAATTTAGTTTGCTTGACAATGTAATGAACTTGGACTGGATTTACTTTAGAACTGATAAAACAGGTGACAGATATCTTTTAGCAGGTTTATGTGGAAAGTTTAAAAAAATAACATTAAACCTTACCCTAGTTCATCCCTGGTAGAGTCCTCCGTGTGAAAGGAGTTAGAAACATTCAGACAAAGACGCCATCTTGAAAGGTAAACTCTGGTCACATGACAGTCACATGATCCCGACAGTGACTTAAATATCCCACATAATCACAGGTAATGTTACACTAAGAAAAACACATTATTACATAATGCACAACAATGTATACAAATATACAAACATTTAATCAATCAATCAATCAAATCAATAACATACTGTATATAGTCTGTACCTCACAGCTCATAAGAATAGCATCAAGCCCTCAGCTGTCATACCTTCTATATAGATAAAATTCTACATTTTTTCAATAAAATCCACTTCAAAAAAAAATTGTGGTTATTGACTATATTTGACATCAACATTCTTCAAACGTGTACATTTATCTTTAAGGTGAGATATAAGGATGCAGATATACCTCATTGCTTTAGATATCATTTTGTTAAGGACTCCATAATCTTCCTTTGTTTAAAACATCTCACGGTTAGTGTCTATCAGATTTCATGGAGCTACTGTATCTTATTGAATAAAATGTCCATTCTTGTCCGATCCTCACTACACAGTTTCTACAACCTTTTTTTATTACCCTATTTTTATTTTATTTATTATATTTTTTGGTATTTTTACAGGATTTCATATACATTGAATATATATATATATATATATATATATAAGAGAGAGAGAGAGAGAGAGAGTAGATAGAGTAGTCATCATCCAGATCATCCAGAGTCCAAGGAGACATCTTCAGATATCTTGATTTGTTTGATCAAGAGCCAAATATTCAATTTACAATGATATATGACAAAGAAAATCAATCAATTCTGTCATTGGAGAAGCTGGAACTGGAGAATAGTTGGCATTAGGTTCACTTTTTTTTGCTTGAAAATAACTGAAACAATTGATTGTAAATAGTTGGGGGGTTTTTAGCTGTTGAAATGTGACTGATTGCGCTGATGTCAGCCTGTAACAGAAAAACAAGAAAGATGAAAAAACAAGATAGAAGAGGATAAACAGACAGACGAAGCAGCAGACAGACTGACTGACAGACAGAAGTATCCAGAAGATGTTTGCCCTGTGGTGCTTCCCAGCCTGGATCAGTCAGGCCTCCTCTGCTGAGCCGAGCTGTGTTGAGCAGCACACAATGCTCCTCTGTCCCCCAGCGAGCTGCTTCACAGCTCCACAACACACAACAGCTCATTATGGAGCCAGAGATCCCCCGGCCACGGCTCCCGGTGCCTAAACACTGTCCCCTGCTGAGCACACACACACTGTCATCGGCTCTGGTCGCACAGCCCGAGGCCACAAACAGCCAGTGAGGCCAAGAGAGGGCACGCAGATATATGGGTGTCACACACATGAAAGCCCCGCACACACTCACACACTTAACCTACGTGAGGATGAACACACAGCACCTTATTAGGCGAGATCCAAGTCAGCCATTAGAAGTCTTAACAGAGGTCACGGAGGTCACCCAGCTGCTGTGCCTCACGGACGCTGATGACAGGGGGGTGTGACGGTCCGGTTAATTAACCAGCATCAGAAAACCAGCGGGGAGAGAGAAGGATGGGATGACAGCAGGGAGAGAGGCAGATTAACGGGAAGGGACTGTTATGGTGGCCAAGAGATGATATTTAAACACAACAAAACTTATGGAGTTTCCCTCTGGTTGTTTCCAGCGATTTGAGCCAAGCAGTTTTCACCTGGTTTGGTCTTGTGACGGATTGTAAAGAGCAGCAGGGGGGACCAGAGCATGACATCGTTCTAATTATCAATCATGTTAATGAGGAACAGTCAGAGGCTAGTAGAGCCGTCGCCTCACAGTGCTGCGTTTGAGCTTCAGCACTGGTACTTCCTGTGTGGAGGTGTAGCTTTCCTCCCGTGTTTCCTTCTAGTCTACATATTAGTACCAAGGCACTGGCCTCAAACCTGGACATGGTCTCCCTGTGTTCTGGGCTCTTCAGTAGTTTGACTGGACTCATTTCTCCAAAGGGGAATAAAGGATTGGTTAAGGTTTGTCCTCTATTACCTGTAAAGTACATATAGAACATTACTGAAAATCTGAAGGAATATGAGTTCCCTGTTCACCACCCCTGTTGTTGAATTAAAATTAGGTTTTGATATCTTCTGGGTTTATATCCTTAAGCAGTGGTTCACAGTTTTTATGGTGCGTGACCCTTAAAACAAAGCAGTCTGCTTGCTTGGTTGCATAATCTATATGAATTTACCCTCTTGTACAGAAGTGGCCTAACTTTTTCCCCTAGATGGCGAAAACTGAAACTTAATGGTGGACCAAGAGCCAAAAGTAAAGACACATAACTGAAATGCATTTTGTGTGTGTACTACTGTCTCTGCCTCTCCATTTTTTTCTTATCAAACTGACTTCCTGTGAAAAGTGTCACTCAGATTCTGAAAAATAATTAATAATTGGGGATTGTATATATTTAAAGAGCATTTTGCCATACAAAAAAACCCCTGCATAAACATGCACTTTTTTTCAACATTTTTTCTCTAGAAACATCTCGCAGGCCAAGTCAAACCTTACGGGATACGGGATCTGCCATCTTGATATTTTGATGTCATTTGGATCCAGAGTCTGGTACCTTGGTATCAAAGTCACCCACCTGAACCAATCGCAAGACAAGAATGGCCACAGCTTGTCAGCGAAGGAGAATCACAGTCATCAATCATGACATCTCACCTCCTTTTTATAGCATCAAAAAATCCTAAACCTGAAGAAGTTGTACATTGTAGCCTAAACCTAAAGAAGTTGTAGTTTTGTTGCCTAAACCTCAAGAAGTTGTAGTTTTGTTGCTTAAACCCAAAGAAGTTGTAGTTTTGTTACCTAAACCTAAAGAAGTTGTAGATTTGTTGCCTAAATCTAAAGAAGTTGTAGTTTTGTTACCTAAACCTAAAGAAGTTGTAGTTTTGTTGACTAAATCTAAAGAACTTTTAGTTTTATTACCTAAACCTAAAGAAGCTGTAGCTTTGCTGCCCAAACCTAAAGAAGTTGCAATTTTATTGCCTAAACCTAAAGAAGACTTTATGTTTGTGTTCAAAATGTGACGTTTCATTCAGTTTCGAAACATCCTAGAAAGTGTCACAGAAACTGTCACTTTTTCACTTTTACACCATAGTAGGCCCCTAATGACCCATATCCATGGTGCATATAGTGACTGAAAATGTCTATTTAACGGCCTGATAAGAGTCAAATCGGGTGCCCAATTATAGCATCTTACGACCCCTTGGAGAGGTTTTGACCCACAAGTTGTGTCCTTAAGTACACAACGTGCTCATTAACCAGAAAAATCTCAAAAGTTCTTGAAAATAATATACTTTTAATATCAGGCATATTCACACATCCTGATATTGATGTTGGCAGAGGGTAGTATAAGCAAAACCAACAACCCACATACAGATATCAGTTCAGTGATCAATACAGCAGCATCACAAAGTACTGTGGTACTACTGTTCAGTGTGGTGTCACTGTTCAACCACATGGGGGAGCTTGTACAACAGCCAGAGACACTCTGTCCTCCACACAGACTTCAGTGCCTGCTGATGGTGTTTTTGTGATCAGGGCCTCTCCCTCCATCCCCCACACTTCTCATTTTGGCCTTCTTATTATTCCTCCTAAAACCCTTCCTCCTTTCAACCCTGTTTGTCTGGTGTATCTGTGTGATGGACGTTGTAATGTTCCTTGTTTCCACGGCCAGATTAACACTTTAAGGCGCCCTAGGGCAAAAATTAGCTGTTTGCCCCCGTTGTGTTCAACTTCCTTTCAAGTACAGTTGACACAGCATGCTACAAAGGTCAGCTTCATGACATTTTGTATATTTTGTTGTCATGGTTGCTTAGCAACAGAGTTCAGGGGGGATTCATTTCCCATAGCAACAACAGGAAATACAGTTTAAGTGTTAAATCAAACGGAGTTTTAAATTCTTGCAAATATTTTGCCTCTCATACGAAAGGCTTCTTCAGTTCCGACCATCATTATCAAGGATTTCTCAATGACATTAAAAATGCATTAATCATGGAGCACAGTGCACACCATGTAACCACAATGCCCACAGTTTGATTCTGTGTCATGCCGTACCTTTATCATTCCCCTTGTTTCCAGTCTCGGGGTAATAATGTTGGGGGAAAAAAACCCTTAAAAATATCCATCTTTTGCATCATATCTCACCACCCAATGTTATGCTGTGTATATGAAAATTCAAATATAACCAGTTGCTCTCTTCTGTCTTTTGACGTATATTCAGAAAGCAGCAGGATATATGTGAATTTTTGCTCAAGTTGAAACATTTTCACCTGCCACCCTGAGCAAATACGTATCTAAAGGCACACATGCATGAAATTAACATTCACCTCTTGTTCACTGAAACTAAAAAAGTGATGCAACTGTCTCAAACTGGCATTGCTGCCACTATAGTTTTGATGGAAAATATTCATAGTTGAGTGTTGTGCATTTTTGTGTCAAATATTTGTCACACTCTCAGCATGTGACGGCCTTTAGTTTAGTGTGTTACCATTTGCTAATTAGCACTAAATACAAAGTCAAGTCAAGTTAATTTTATTTGTAAAGCCCAAAATCACAAATTCGCCTCAGGGGTCTTGCTTTTTTTGGCTTTACTTTCTATTATGTATATATTATTTTATTTTATTTGTATTATACTGTTTTAAAATCTATGCTTCTTGTTTATTGCACTATCCACTTTGCTGCTGTAACGTGTGAATTTCTCCACTGTGGGACCAATAAAGGAATATCTTATCTTATCTTATCTTATCTTATCTTTACAATTTGTACATGAAACGACACCCTCTGTCCTTGAATGAAAACTCCACCCCCTAAATGTTTCCTATTAACAGGGAAAAAAAAAGAAAAAAATGGATGAAACCAAAGGATGAGCAGCAGAGGAGGGATCCCCTTCCAGGATGGACAGCAACAATAGATGTTATGTGTACAGAGTAACACAATGAAAATACAATAAAGACAATCCATAGGAAAGAAAATAATACATATAATGTGAACATTTGTGAGATGGTGGATCCAGGAGGATGTCAAACACCTTCCTGGCACTGCCAAACAGATTGATTGATTGAGAGGTTAAATCTCCTGGAGGACGGGGGTTCAGGTCCATCATGTCGAATGAAGCACCATAGCCAGGAGAGGCAGAGAGAGGTCCCAGAATGGCTGACAGTCCGGCACATGTAAAGTTGAGGCTGATGGGACTGACATTAATTTGCAGATTTTTGGACATAAACCATAACGTTGGACAAATTTTGACATGATGGTGGCAGTAGATGAAAATATAAAGAAAAGGAGGTCAATGCCGAACCTTACCCATCTCACAAGCGACTGTGTTGCCAGAGATTTTAGGACTTGGAGGGCTGGGGCCTTGGAGCAGGCCCGACTGGTAGTACAGTCATGTTCGTTACAGAGAAAGAGCAACGGCCCATGTGGTAACGTATGGCTGGGCGGTTGAACCAGTGAGAAAATGTGCAATAGAGACTCAACAGAGACAATTCAAGTGTTAACAGTATATACTGTTGTTTATTAGGTGCTTTGTTCATACAAAACAACAGTGTTTGTATTACCTATTTGATAAAAGTAAGATTAAAGTGCTTGTTCTTCAACTGTACATGTTTGACTAGTCGTTTGACTTTTGTTTCACGGCTCATTCAGTTTATTTGAACTTGTTGTCTATCATCGAATCAAATGTGAAATGTAACAGACCTCAGGCAGGAAGACAGAAGTTCAAAATACAGAAATAATTTATTTTTACACAGAGAAAATAAAAGTGTTGAAGTTGTGCATTTGTGTTATGTCTCCCTTAACATAAATCTCATAACATTTATCTGAAGATGATGCATAACCATTTTAAAATTAAACAAAAGCATATTATATTTACAAAAACTTAAAGAAAAACCAGAAAAAGAAATTGATGATCACACTATCACATTGAATAAAACAAGTTTTCAAGATACCTCATGATCTGAGAGAAATACCCGGCCGCCATGTTTAAACGAAGATGAGCTGTGTGTGGTTTAGATGCTGCCGTTACAATTGAAAGGGCACAATACTTGAAACCACAGCAAGTTATGATCTAAAGCTGAGATGGTTTTGTGACAACTGCAAACCTTTTCTTCCTTCAGATGTACAGTTTAAATAGTGTCCTCCATCTTTTATATTTAAACTCTCAGTACTTTGGTTGGCTGCACACAGACGAAGGTAAGAAACAAATGGGAGGGCAACCATTACCACTGATTAAACTCCTGACTCTCTGCTGATGTATAAAGGTAGGGCTGGCTGTAGTCTGTCAAGGCTGATCTGATTCTCTGTGTCCAGAACACACAACATCTCCAACGTCTGCTCCTCCACAAATGTCTCTTTGAAACCCATGTGAATGTCATCTCTCATCTTTACCTCTCTGTCACTTCTTATGTTCAAGCTCCCCGCCTCCTCTTTCACATCGTCCTCATCTTCGTCATCCCCACAGCACAAAGCCACCTCGTTCTCGTAGCAGAAAGCGCTGGGGGAGTGAGGGCCCAGGAGATGGCGGGCTGCCCTCGGGGCGAATGGTGATGGAGACCGGGAGTAGCTCGAGCTGGAGGATGAGGACTGCCTGTCACGACCCGTCATCTGACTCAGTTCCCTGGCACTGCAGTGAGGCGTAGATGGCACTTCATAGGATTTATGGAAGCGGGAGTAGTCCACTTGGTAGCGGTCACCCTTCTCAAAGACTACAGGCTCAAAGCGGTGACCCCACAGTATCTCCTTGGCTAAGTAGGAGCTACGGGCTTGAGTGGTCATAGCTGTGGCCTCCACCATCCCCTCCAGGATGACCACAATCTCAAAGTCTTCCTTGAGCAGGTCGTTGCGGCTCAGGTTATACAGAGGACTGTTCTTGTTGATCTCGTGGACCACCACCAGCGGTGACACCAGAAACAGCCGATCCAGCCCGTCGTCGTAACCGACGTCAATGTCTGTTTGCTCCAAAGGGAGGTACTCGCCCTCTACCGTTACATGTGGTTTAATAAGCTGAGCGCGCACATGTGCCTCAACAATGTGGCTCTTGCGCATGTTCCCCAGGCGCCACATGAGGCACAACTTACCATCTCTTAGAGCGATGACGGCATGATGCGAGAACAGCAAGGTCTGCGCCCGCTTCTTGGGCCGCACCATCTTTGCCATGATGGTGCCGATCATGAAGGAGTCAATGATGCAGCCAACGATGGACTGGACCACCACAGTCACCACGGCGACTGGGCACTCTTCAGTGACACACCGGAAACCATATCCAATGGTGGTCTGGGTCTCTATGGAGAAGAGGAACGCCCCAATGAAACCCTGGATGTGGAGAATACATGGCCGCCATTTGTCTTTTCCATTCTCTGCGTTGTTTTGAGGATCCCCTTCCTTCACAGGAATGTGAAAGTTAAAGTCTCCGTGAGCGAGTGCCACTCCCCAGAAGATCAGGCCAAACACCAGCCAAGACAGAAGGAAGGTGGTGGTGAAAATGAGCAGCAGGTATCGCCAGCGTATGTCCACACAGGTGGTGAAAATGTCAGCCAGGTATCGTCGCGGCTTATCCTCCATGTTATTGAAGACCACATTGCACTGGCCGTTCTTCTTCACGAAACGGCTACGCAGGCGGCCGGTGCCCAGATCCAGGCCCAGACGACATGAAGGTGAAGCACGGCAGCTATTGTGGTTAATGGGCTCATTTTTGACCCTCAAAGACAAAGCCCCTCTTCCCTCATCACTTCCTGGACACTCTCCTCCCTCTTCACCCCGCATGCAGGACCCTGACAGCGTCTGCTGAGTCAGAGGACTGTGGCCATTGTGGAGGCCCAGGCTGGAGATCTTCAGGGTATCTTCATCTGTGGAAACGATGCTGTATCTGGAAGACCAGAGGGGGGAAATTAGTTCAGGGGAAGTGGCAGTTTATAAAGCTGGTCAGCATTGCCGCCACCATCAAACTCTCTGTTCTGTATTTTTTTTTCCCACATTTGAATTACTAGAAAAAAGGCTTTGATGATGAGGACTAATCGCTGGGCAACCTGCAGGTCTTAAAAGTGAAGCCAATGCAGAAGTATCTTAAACTTGCATTCTTTCTAACAGCCAGCAGGGGGCGACTCCTCTGGTTGCAAAAAGAAATCTCATTGCATAGAAGTCTATGAGAAAATGAACCTACTTCTCACTTGTTTTATTACCTCAGCAAACATTGTAAACATGGGTTTGTTATAATTGTTGTTTTCCACAGCCTGAGCCTGACATTTCCCACTGAACTCAGAACAGTGTGACAGTTAACTTTGATATATACATGTACCCAAAAGCTTCTCTTTAATTTATCATGTTATGTCGCTTATTACGTTATGTCTTTTGCAATAGATGCATGCCCTCAGACGACACTCACACGTTATGTTTCATGCTACACACACACACACACACACACACACACACACACAAGTGGTAAATGTTTACGTGAACAGTGGCTGGCCTCTTTACGTTGGCCAATGAGACTCGGTTGCATGAAAGTCCAGCCTGAAAACCTCTCCGTAAATTCTTGGGGATCCCAATCAAAGAACAAATTCCAACAAGTTTATGGTTTCAGTTGCCAGTTTGGAGTCTTCTCCGATACAGCATGATGTTCATTTAGTAAATTATGGTCCCATTCAGAGCCAAATAGACCATAAAGCAGCTACCTTTTGATTGACAGGTTGATACCACAGTGTTGTCCGGTCTGGGTGTTGTCTGTGTTTTCATCTTACAACTTTAACCCTTTCACAGTGTGTTTTCCATTCTTGGAAGTTAATCAAAACATTTTGGTTGCCTAAAAAAATCTTCTTGAATGTTTAGTTGAACTTAGCTCCACCCTCTCCTCTCACTCGCCGGCTGCAAAAAATGGAGGATGCCTACAGCCAAAAACCAAGATGATGACCACTAAAACGTATACAGACCTACAGTCTATGGAACTAGCCCATGTGTTTGGTGAACATAACGTTATCTTGTGTAACACTGGGTTGAGGTTGCTGATGTGAAAACTTTCCCAAATCCAATCAGGACAGAGCCACTAACATTACCCTAAACTCTAAACTCTCACAGCAGCCAGGATTGGCTTGCACACAGAGCTTTTAACAAATGTATGTTGACGGTAAGCCAGCCAGACATGCTTGCTGCTTATATTAGAGCAGACAAACTCATTGTTTAAATCATTATTTAAATTTTGCTCTTGATTTGCATTTTGATTTTGAAAAATAAACTCTTTAAAAATACAGACTGTCTCTTCCTACAGCTCCATGTGCTTCAACATGTGGAGAAATCCATCACTTGACAGGGCTGCGTTGCCTAGTTACAATTGCTAAGCTACTGTGATAGTGAACAGTCAATTGGATGGTGCTCCTTTCTCATAGGTCACATTTTATAAAGGGTTTAGAAATTGTAACTAATGTGTGTAACTAATTTAGTCAGCAGTCTGCAGAAATAAATGTTAATAAGTTATCTCTAAAAGGTAATAAACTATCAATTCTGCAGTTGCACACGAATAAACTCAATAAAGGGGCATGTGCAAGTATAAAAGTCATTGATAATGTTTTTTGATAATCCATCAAGTGTGCAGTTGTAAATGTTCATAAATAGTTAGTTGATTAGTTTGTTTATTGTCCAAATGCCCTGGAGCCATGTTCCATAAGGTCAGAGAGGGTAAATGGTCTAATTGATGGTCTACCTGATGAGCAACAGATTGTCCATTTTTCACAACCTGGCAACCCTAATGTAGTTCTAAATCAGTGCTCCCCAACCTTTTTTGTTAAGGGACCCTTTTTCTATCATTGAGTAAACTGACAACCCCTGACTAAGTGACATATTCTATGGATTTGATGCATAACAACAGTAGAGAACAACTGATAAACTGCACAATTGCAAACACTCAATGCAATAAGTGCAATAAGTATGCAATAATGCAATCTGGATGAATTTCAAGCAGATCATTTCCTGGGCATATTGCATCAGAGATGAGTTTTCCTGTTATTTTTTAGTAACTTTTAATACAGTTCGCTGTCTGTTATAATCAACAGTCTCACATACTTACTAGACTTCTTTATTGATAAATTCAGTGTTTTCTTCTCCCTCATGATTTGTCATTGTTCTATCAGCTCTTTGGTTGTTTGAACTGCATACTTTTCTATGCAGGATGAGGCATGGCAGAGCGGGAACTACTGTAGGCTCTGTGAATATGGCTCTGAACTATAATTTAAGATTCAAACTCTAAAAATAGCAATTCATTAATAGTTTTCAATCTTGTGAAGGGCTCGTTGCATGGGTGGGACGCCATCTCAAAAACATACAAATTGCAAGGGTCCCTCAAAAATAATCCAAGGTCCTCTGTAGTGTTTGAACAAATTTAAAATGCCTTTACTTTACATGGCAATAGTTGTTTGAAATGATCAGTGTTGCAGTGACCTATGCAAAGTTTTGATGACCCCTAATGGTACTTGGGACCCCCAGGTTGGGAACCAGTGCTCCAAATTGAGCTATTAAGCAATAACAATTTATTTACTATTTCAAACCCTTAAGAGTGACTTATAAAAGAGGAACAGATATTTTTAATATCTGATGCAATTTCGTTGTTGCAGTAGTAAGTCAAAAGAACACAAATGACCTAAACTAACCTTTCTTTTTTCAATTAAGTCGCTGCGGCCATTGACACTGCTGTATTCCCCATCCTCTCTTACCTATTGACTCGCACCGCTCCCATGGCACCGCTGATCATCAGGCTGTGTCTGCGAGGGCAGTAATGTAGGTTGGGGCGGGCAGTTCCAACCATTAAAGTACTGGTGCTGGACAGGGAGGCAGTATGAGCTCAGGCCTGTCTTGCATTCGTTATCAGCGCTGCATTCTCATGATACATCTTCTGTGAACAAAGGAGACAAAGAGGACACAAGCTTTATCATCAGAATGGTTCATTTGAGTGCAATCAAACTGTGAAGATAAATAATAGAAAACTGGTTAACAAAGAGAGTCATGCTAGAAGCTGTGTGAGGTTGTGCTCACACAGTGGTGCTTTGAGTTAAATGTGTCAACATGGTTTTACAATGGAGACCTGCAGGGAACACCACTTTTATGACTTTTGAAGTGTAAATGCAAGCGGCATAAGTAAAAAGCTTACAAAATATTATAAAAAGGAGTGTTCACAATGAGGCTGTGAAGGCGGACAAGTCGTTGTGATGATGTTTAGTAGTTTCATTTAGCCACTTCTTAGAAACTGCCTTTTTTCAAGACACATAAAAGCTTAAAAATTTATGAGTTGGGATATTTCCTGGGTATTTACTGACATATTTTATGTCGTAGAACAAAATGTGTTTTGTTAACCACAGGTATCTGACTAAAAACTCACTGACTTCCAAATGAGGGAATTGGAAGTGCTAAAATGTGACCCATTTCCTGGTTTTAGGACTCATTCCTGCACCACTCTATGGCAACGTTAACATGCTGATGTTTACAGTGCAGGTAGTGTTTACCACGGTCACCTTTGTTTAGCTATGCACATGCTAACATTGGTAATTAGTGGCAGTAACCTACAGCTGAGGCTGATAGGAATGGCATTAGTTTTGCAATAATTTGTTCACAAACCAAAGTAAACTGAACATTTGACTTGGATGTCTGGACCACATTTCATAACAGATCATCCAATAGTTGTTATATTTGTCTGAACCAAAGTGGGGGATCCACTGCTGTTGTCGTTCATAGTGCCACGTCACTAGTGTGGCTAAAAAACAGACGAATCAAACATTTCTCCGGCAAATTTTGGCCTTGCCCTAATGCATGGAGCAGACCAGACAGTTTTGTGTAATGAAAGCTTATTGATCAGGCCCCTGCTAGTGATTAGCCGTAGGGACCTTCAGGCCAGCCAGGGGTGGAAAACCAGTCAGGCAGTGGAAGGGACAAAGGTCTAAAAAAGAGATGAATCAGTGGTAATCTACTGTTAGAGGAACAATCGATCTGCTGTTTGGCCTGACGACAAGGTTGGAGGGTGATTTTGCCGGCCTTATTATGTCAGCAAGCTGGGAATCAAGAGAACCAAAAAGCATCAGGTTGCATAACCAATAGAAGGCCAACTGCATGCAATACAAAAGGGCAATGGTAGTTTATGTTTTATTGTACGTCAATCACTTTCGCTGATTGACAATGAAAGGTTTGCCATGGGAAAATCTCTGACAACTGCAGTCTAAAAGCTTTTGTTCAATACTGCCGTCAATAACAAGTAGAAACAACAGAAACGCACTTACAATATACACATAAACACATACACAGATTTTGATAAGGTTTAATGTCATGTAATGTGACGTGCTATGCAACCCATGTATGTGTGATGCTTTCAGACTCTTTTTCGTGTTACACCAAGGGCAGATGTTGAGAACTGGCTGCTGACTGGCTGGATGAAGAGTGATTTTCAACTGGATAATCCCCAAAGGGCAGATGATTACATCAGCTCGATAACTGCCACAGCTGGAGGAGCGTGTCCTCTACATGAAGTCACAACCTTTTCTTCAGAGTCCTTAAAGATGCCTGCCAGCATGCCAGAATGGTTACGTAGGTCAGTCCCACGTCAGCGCCAGCAGCAGCAGCAGCAGCGTCATGTGTGGGATCAGGACAGAACAACACAGTTCACTGTTCACTGATTGGATTTACAATGAAGACATGAGTGAAAGACTACATTGTTCTGGTGTTGCTCTGCTGAAGTTTACTTTTATTTTATTTTATACTGTTGTTCAAAAAGGCCAGACAGCGTGTTCCAGTTGCAGGGGTATAACACTACTAAGCCTCCCTGGTAAAGTTTACTCCAGGGTGCTGGAAAAGAGGTTTTGAACATGAAGCAATGGATGAGCTCTGCACTCTCAAGGATGCTGGAGGGGGCCTGGGAGTATGCCTATCTAGTCTACACATGTTTTGTGGACTTGTAGAAGGCGTATTACCAGGTTCCCCAGGAGATACTGTGGGAGGTGCTGTGAGAGTATAGGGTGAGGGATTCACTTCTCACAGCCATCCATTCTCTGTATGCCCAAAGGGAGAGTTGTGTTTGGGTTCTCAGCAGTAAGTCAGACTTGTCTCCGGTGGGGGTTGGCCTCCACCTGGGCAGCACTTTGTCACCAATCCTGTTTGTGATACTTATAGACAGAATATCAAGGCATTGTCAGGGGGAGGAAGATTTGCAGTTTGGTGTGCTGAGGATCTTATCGTTGCTTTATGCAGATGATGTGGTCCTGATGGCATCATCGGTCTGTGGCCTCCAGCCCTCACTGGATTGGTTCACAGCCGAGTGTGAAGCGGCTTGAATGACGATCAGCGCCTCTAAATCTGAGGCCATGATTCTCAGCAGGAGACGTCTGCCTTTGAGAAGCCCAGCTATCTGTGAGGGACTCTGAGTAGAGCTAGTACTACTCTGCTTTAAAAGGAGGCAGCTGAGGTGGTTCGGGCATCTAGTAAGGATGCCCCCTGGGTGCCTCCCTATGGAGGTGTTCCAGGCACGACCAGCTGGGAGGAGGCCATGGGGAAGTCCCAGGATAAGGTGGAGAGATTATATCTCCACACTGACCCGAGAACACCTTGGGATCCCCCAGTCAGAGCTGGTTAATGTAGCCCGTGAAAGGGAAGTTTGGGGTCCCCTGCTTTAGCTGTTGCCCCTGCGACCTGACCCTGGATAAGTGTTTGACGTTAGTTTGTTTCTTTGTCTTGCCAAATATTTAGTTCATCCTGCATGGAAATACAAGACAGCTATTTATCAAACATCTAAAAAAATATAACATACCTCTGTTGGTATCTGGTACCTGCTGGTCAAAATAGGGGAAATATTGGATACTATAATGCAGTATAGTATAGTGTTGTTGCCATGACAACCATAAAACCATCCACACTTGTCCACATATTGGCTTGGCTTTTGGGCCCATGTGAACGTGAAGTATCAAAATAAAAGTATTCATTATGCAGATTGGCCCATTTCAGAATAAAATGTTTTATAGGATTATAATTAGTGATGAATTAAGGTGTTCATCACAAATTTTTGAGCTGCTAATGGTGGAGCTAATTTTAAGTACTTTATATACTGCTGGTTAACCTGTTGTAATACATTGTAATATATTAGTTGATTTTTTAGATTTTTTTATGACTAAACTGAAAATGCAAAGTAACTAGTAACTAAAGCTGTCAAATAAAATAAATGTAGTGGAGTAAAGAGTACAATATTTGCTTTCAAAATGGAGTGGAGTTAAAAGTATAGATTAATAAACTGTAAATACTCAAGTACAAGTACTTCATTATTGAACTCAAGTACAGTACTTGAGTAACAATACTGAGTTACATTCCACCACTGCTTAAAGGGCTATGAGAGAAAATTTGCAAACTGCATCTTAAAGCTTCATAATATGATGTAGCATGTGTTGCATTATACTGGTCCATTTTACTGGTTTCATGTTATTCTTGTAGTATCTGTGACTTCTTTGACCTAATGTATATTTGGTTCATGCCTCCCCAGTGAAGCGTGTTAATTTCACCGATGCATTTACATTGTAAGTTATGAGAATGAAAACAAAAGTGTTACCAGCATGTAGAAGCTAAAATTAGCTTTTCATGTGGCTGTAAATGCTGTTGTATAAATGTTGTATTTTGTGTGAATCTGCCAAAAATGTACATAGATAAATAACTGTATGCCTGAATAACTATTAAATACTGTCATTAACTCAATATTGCCACTAATGCAGCCACGTGTTGTCAGTATATGCCTGGCTGATATCTTTATTGCTCAGCTGAAGGGAACCCCGGGGGAGAGTGGCAGTAATTACAGTGATGGTTGATCATAGTTACTGTATTAGCTGTCTCCATAGGAACAACTCTCCTCTCTCTCTATGGGGCTGATATTTACTGCATGTGTGGTGATGGTTTATCATGTGAAACAACTTGTTAGGAGAGGAGAGGTTTTGGTTTTCAAAACCCCTTTATTTTACAATTGCAGGGAAATAAAAAACAGATCACTGTCAGCAAAACATGAGCTGAACACACAACAAAGTTAGTCATTCACAACCAGAAACATATTTCTCTAATCAGAGATTAATAATCAAATTTCCATTGTCCATCAGTCCATATACAGCTGAAGGCCTGCACACTGGAGGAGAGGAGAGGAGAGGAGAGGAGAGGAGAGGAGAGGAAAGGAAAGCAAAGGAAAGGAAAGGAAAGAAAAGGAAAGCAAAGGAAAGGAAAGGAAAGGAAAGGAAAGAGGATTGGTGAGGAGAGGAGAGGAGAGGAGAGGAGAGGAGAGGAAAGAGGATTGGTGAGGAGACGAGAGGAGAGGAGAGGAAAGGAAAGCAAAGGAAAGGAAAGGAAAGAGCATTGGTGAGGAGAGGAGAGGAGAGGAGAGGAGAGGAAAGAGGATTGGTGAGGAGACGAGAGGAAAGGAAAGGAAAGGAAAGCAAAGGAAAGGAAAGGAAAGAGCATTGGTGAGGAGAGGAGAGGACAGGAGAGGAGAGGAAGAGGAGAGGAAAGAGGATTGGTGAGGAGAGGAGAGGAGAGGAGATGAAGAGGAGAGGAGAGGAGAGGAGAGGAGAGGTGCTTATTGGACTGTAAACAAAGAGCAAAAGGAAAAGGAAGTCTTCGCCCAAATATCAACTAAACAAACCACTAGCTTAGGTTTGGTGAATTTGGTGAAATGCAACAAATTTTCCTAAATCACTTGCTCAAGCCACTTATGAACGAACCTGTTCGTACGAGTGGTTCTGGCATGAGGCCCATCAAGTCTACCATCTCCTCAGACAAAGCATTCATAAACTAACAGCATGTACAACAACAATATCTCATCACATACTGACGGTGGGTCAGACCCCTCAGCATCACTTTCCGGTCACAGTGCATTGTGAATTAAACAAAAACACCTGCTTGGGGTTAGGCAACAAATTACTTTGTTTTAGGAAAAAACAACATGGTTGTGCTTAAAACTATTATGTTTGTACAGTGAAAATGTGACTCAGCTGATTGCAAAGTGAAAGTGATACATATCTTATGGGACACAAACTGCTGTCTCCTGGATGAAAGCCCTGCGCTGTTGGACCGATCCACCATCCGTCAGCCCGCCGTCTTTTCGCTCTTTAAACTACATTCATCACAGCACTTTCCCCTGAGTGTTTAGTGTTGTCGCAGATGGGTTTATATTGTAGTTAATGGAAAGCCCGGTGCGTCACATGCCTGGTGCGGCAGAATCGAACGCTGACGGCTGGGACAAAGCGTCGGTATTTGATGTCCTTAGAATGAGAACGGGCTGGGATATCCACTGGCTACACCGAAACCTCAGAAATACAGCTCCTTGCCCCCAGTGGCTTATCCGTTGTCAGCTGATTGGTTCTGAGATTGCATTTCTACAGAAGCCCCGAACAGACAAAGGACGAGGAGTGAACTGACAGGTATACAACTGGTTGCAATCTGCAACCTCACAGTAAGAGATCATTAAACTGATACAGTGGTCCTTTAAATGAACCACCTGTTATATAGAAGGACGAACACCTGCAGTGCACCACAGCGCTCTACAAATAAAGATTATCATTATTATGCAGCGCACTGAAGACTCTGACGTAGCTCGCATTCAGGTACGTCAGAGGGACTGATATTACTGCATAATCCCATGCAAAGGAAAAGGGTGGAGGGAGCCCTTGTCAAATACCAGATTACTATGTCCCTTAATCTCCCAATCCAAACAACAATATGAAAGGTGGATAGCAGTTGCTGTGTGGCCTGGTTTAAGCCCTTTTGTGTAATCTGAGATCTGATGATATGAGAAAGGGAGGGAGGGATAAGGAGAGAAAGACAGAGGTGGAGAGGTCTTCCACAATGGACAGAGTGTGAGAAAAACTACAGATTAAGATGAAGAGATTATGACATCAGATGATGTTACTACAACGTATAATGCCATTTACAGAAAAGTAGATTTACACACACCCACCAGAAGTGTAAATGTCTTTCTGAGAGACAAAGGAATGAGTGACAATGTGAGTTTTTCATGCCTTCATGTCCCTAAGGACAGTAGTGGGTCCACACAGTGTCCCACAGTCCTACAGAGAAACAAAAATAGGGACCTGTGTACATAACAGACATTTACCACTAAATTTATCACACACCACAAATACCATTATCAGTACCAATAATACCACACCAAAACAATATTTCTTTACAGGCAGGCAAAAAGAATCATGTGGTATGTTACCAAGTACATTTACTCAAGAGCTGTACTTTACTTACTCAATACAGTTTTGAGCTTTATTACTTTACTGGAGCATTTTCATTTTCTGCTGCACTAAGCTGCAAATATTGCACTTCTTACTCCATTCAGCCGTTACTTTTCAAATTAAGACTTCACATGTAAAACAAATTTAGTGCATAAAATGTGATGCATTGTTACTGATTAAACAATCCAGTTGTTAAATAAGTTCCTCCTTAAAAATGTGCTTGCATGTTAATGCCAAGGTAATCATATTATTCCTGTTAAACATATATGTTAATGTTTAATACTTGTACAGTAACTGTGCATCATCTATATTTACAAAATCTATTTCTGATGTTAACCTACGAAACAAAGCATTGTGTATTTCCTACTGAAGAGAAAAATTTAAAACAAAATGGATCTCTGTCAGAGAAATATTATAACTGAGCAGTAATTTATATTGTGGTACTACTACTTTTACTGTAAAAGTAAAAAGTGATCTTTACTGTAATTAATACTCCTTGCATCACTGTAAAAATTAATTAAGCATAAGTTCAAATCAGGTTTAAGATATTCTGAGTCACACTATGAACTTTTGTCCTAAGTAGGTGCTTCAGACCCCAAATGTCTATAAATTGTGCTATATTAATACATTTTATTTATAGAGCCTGTTACATGAACAAAAAATGTCATGAAGCAACATAAATATATAAAAGATACAACATTAGTTACACATTAAAAGCAGGAGTTTTGAGATTTGAGTGTGGACACAGATTACAGATTTAAAATAATAAGTACAAAAGTGAAGTTTCCATCTTTGCACATGCATCAGTGTCGGAGGAAGTCAATGGTGCAACCATAAGTTGTGACGGGGCAGTTTGAACGCTAAACAGCAGCAGTGACGCCTGTGTTGGTTTCATTGAGGCCACAGGAGCTGTCCAGTGCTGAAAATCAATCCAAAGCCTGCAGGAATAATCGACAGCTGGGAGCGGAGAGGTGAAGGGGGGTCGGGGTACTACCCTAACCTTGAAAAATTATTTTGGCCTTTAAAATCTTTTCCTCTATCTGTTTACACTGCCCAGATATTTTACAGTCGACTTACTTGCACGCCACATGAACGTTTTGTTTAAGCACTGTTTTATGAGTTAGAGAAAGACAGAACAGGGACAAACTAGTGCAGCACTTAATGAGGGCGTCAAGTTTCTATTGTAGTTTTGAATTTTTAAGATTTAAATTGGAGTCAGGAAAGTAGACAAGTTATAAATCTTCATCATAACAAAATAAATTAATAAAGCCTTTTGGGTTTAAGTCTTTTCAAATCTTCCCAGTAGAGCCAACAAACATGAAAATAAGAATATGAAGCTGTACACTCTTACCTTAGTGTTGCAGTAGACTGAATCACTCAGAGTCACATCGGTTTCATAATTTCTCATAAAAAGGTGCTTGAGTTGTTGCAACGTCCTTTTCCTCTTTTCCGTCTTGTTTTTCCTTCAATAAACAAGCATATTTTTCATTACTGTGCTCCCAGGTCTCTGTTGCACAAACTTGTACATGTCTCCAGTGTGAGCTTTGTCTTGTTGCTCCATAGTGGCTGAACACAGTCGCTCCTGCCTGGTGGTGGTTGTGCATCTGCTCCGATCCCTGCCAGTGTATGTGTGTATGTGTGTATGTGTGTGTGTGTGTGTGTGTATGTGTGTGTGTGTGTGTGTGTGTGTGTGTGTCTGTGTGTGTGTGGGAGAGAGAGATAGCGAGAGAGAGAGAGAGAGAGAGAGAGAGAGAGAGAGAGAGAGAGAGAGAGAGAGAGAGAGAGTGAGTGAGCGCTCTGATTATGTTCCTATTTATATGTATTCTATTGTTTTCCCCAGAGTGTGGAGATGTGGATTGTATAATTTAGACTTTAGCCCACTCAGACTTGCTCTGACATCCAATAAAACACACCAGTGAAGACTATTGTAATCACACAAGACTGTATGAGTGTTTCTGAGGCATTTTACCGTGTTTGTATTGACTCTGTGGTACAAAATGGGGTTTCTTCTGGTCTCATATTGCATTATGGCAATTATTAAATACACTTTAGTGTAACTGTGACAATCTACAGTCAGTTTATAAAGATTTTGAACATACTGTGTGTTTCCCTTTGTGTATATTATGTAAAGATTTGTATGGCTGTATGTATGGTTTTCACATTTTTAAATGAATAACAGTAAAATACAGTAAAGCTAACTGATTTTACTTTAGATTTTGGTCATTTCAGATCATCAGGCTAGAAACTGGTGCTGTAGCTCACTTGTCTGAGCAGGCCCGCTACGTACTAAGACTGAGGCTGCAGTGGCCCGGGGTTCAAATCTCGCCAGGGACCCTTTACTTTATGCCATCCCTTCTGTCTCCCCTTTTCAGCGCTATCACTGTCAAAAACTGAAAAAAAACCTCTCCAAAAAAAATGACATAAAAAAGAGAGGTAATATGTCAGTGGTGGTCTATGTGGTGACATAATCTAGCCTTCTTGAGGAAAGAATTTGTTTTTATGTGATGCTTTTTTTATTTAAAGTTAAAATCTTGATCTCCGTTTTGTTCTGTTTGGCAGCATTTATGGCAATAAGTGGTAACTGCAGGTTTGTTTTTGGACTGGAGACCCCGTGGGTCTCTTATGGTTAAAGGCACTTATATAGTAGTGAAAACACAAAGTTCAGGACTTGGACTTGACAACTTGACCGGTTGTCCCTCTCTGCCCAGTTCTCTACATAATAGTAATATTCTCACCAAAAGTGTGCTTGTTTGTTGTTAATATTTATAGTTACCAACCACAACTGACTTATTTTTACAATTTAGCATTTTTTTTGGATGACACAGATACTTGTTGTCAACCATGATGAATGAATTGCCAGTCTGCTGAAGATAATCAGAGACGCAGAAGAGAGTAATTACAACGATCTCTGCAACTTCTACCAATTCACTACTTCCTCCTCTTCTTCCTCCTCTGTTCTGCATCTTTGCCTTGACCCATCATTATTTTACTTTTTTCAGCTCAGTTCTTATCTCATGCTTTTACTTGTCAGTACACCAATAGTTGTGATGGAAAATAAAAAATGACCTATAACATTAGTGATGCTTTTTACTGAGAGTCTCAGCTCGTTGTCATCCGTCTCAGGCATCATGTAGATGCAACCCCATGCTAGGGGAGCTATTAACTCATTAATGTGTTATGTCTCATTAAACACGGTTTTGTGTTTACTTCCTGTTGCAGTTACTGTAACTTTAATTTGTCAAGTAGCTCTGAAAATGAAGAATTAAAAAAAATCTACAACAAAACCTTTACAAATAGTACAAAAAATAATCAGCTACTATTTCCCAGGACGTCAAACACCCATGCTTCATCACAGCCATCAGCATTCAGTACCGCTGCACAAGGCACCCTTTGGCGCCAGTTTGAGACAACAATTTAAACCCATCCACATCAATATCAAACGCTCAGGGAAAATGCTGCTTTAACAACACACAGGGTGGCCAGGAGGTTTTGGTGGGTATTGCCTGAAACTAAACGTTTTTGTTTGTGACCCTGAGGGGCGTTACAAAGCCTCCGTATGTGGGTGGCAAGTTGGGATGAGAATGTATTTTGATCATTATTTGTTTAAATCTTTTTTTTTTCTTGCAAATTTGACAAATATTTGCTGCTTCCAGCTTCTCAGATGTGATGATTTACTGCTCGTCTTTGTCATGTTTAATATTTTGGTTTCAGACAAAAGAAGAGATTTAAGGACGTCACTTTCTGGCTCTGAGATGTTGAGATGGGCATTTTTCACAACTTTTATAGACCAAATGATTAATCAATAGTGAAAATAATCATTAGCTCAACCTTTAAAAGTATCAGAAGGGTGATAATACTGTATATTCAGGAATATCTGACACGATGTAGTTATCTACAGCACTTAAAGCAGCAGTGGGTAGAAATGGAGCAAATATGATTAAACAAAGTTATTTTTATAAAACGGTCACTATATGCTGAGTAGTGTATGAGACAGGTAATCTGAAAGAAAAAAAATGTATGTACCTCTGTGTCCTCTGGTGATCATAGATCCAGACCGGAAGAAAACAACCAATCAGAACCGAAGCTGTAAAATGACAAGTCAGCCATGTTGAGATCAGTTTAGGAAATAACAAGCACCACCCAC
Organism: Pterois miles; assembly: GCA_947000775.1. Classification (NCBI taxonomy): domain Eukaryota; kingdom Metazoa; phylum Chordata; class Actinopteri; order Perciformes; family Scorpaenidae; genus Pterois; species Pterois miles. The sequence goes on along the minus strand of CAMQGK010000224.1, from coordinate 7,402,603 downwards.
CAGCCGGTGCACACTTTCTCATTTTACAGCTAAACAGTAACTACAAGATGTTTCTGAAAACATTTGAGGTGAGAAATAGGCATTACAGAAACTGATTCATATTTGATCAGCACTGCCTAGTCTGACCGTTTGATCACTCTTGCTCTCCTGTGATTGGTCAAAGTCTCCCATCATGGGCTAGATTTATTAAAGCCTGAAAACAGAGCCATGAGGAGGTGCAGAAGTCTAGTTTTCTCTCAGAACACTTGAATTACAATATGCTGAAAGGTTATTGTGGACTTTTTACAAATGATGCCAAAAACATTCTGCCAACTGCAGGTTTAAGTCCTGCTGGTCTTAATAGCTCTCATGAAAAGAGGGATTTTCTTTAGGCTGGTTGACGTTTGATGTGCTTACTTGTGTATGTGGGGCCAAAATAATCTCTCCTGCTTTAGTTTCTGATAATCTTTCATCCCAGAAATAGACGAAACAGAGAAATGGCTGCCGCTGCTGTGGCCAAAACCATTTTGTCCTTGTTCCACAGATTGAACACCAGCAAAAAGCACTAATAAATAAGAAAGGAAATGTTGATTGAGTATGGAAGCGCAACCGAATGTGACTTTATGGTTTCTTATTTCAGACCTCTTTGAGGTGTTAGTGCCAATTAGACACAACTCTTTAGTTTCCATGGGAACCTTATTTTTCTTTCTGTTCTTTCTCTCGCATATAAATACTCTCCCTCTCTCTCCACGTGGTTTATTTTTAAACCTCCTTTCTTTTTAACTTCATGAGACAACAGGTGGATGTTGTTTTGCGTAGGAGGGGAGGAGGTGTGGGTACAGTAATAATATAAGTCTGAGCAGTGTGGGCACAGGTCGGAGGTTATAGGGGATTAACTAAGAGGGCACACAGTGGGAATGAGTGGGCTGACTATAATAACTCAGTCGAAGGAACACAATGTCCTCCATGTAACACGTCGACAATGAAAGTTGTTACTGTTGTGCTGTAGAAGGCAGCAGTTTGATGATTCATGTAAAGTTTTACTATAAAATACAAGGTGACACTTACACTTGTGGGTTTCAGACATCATAGTGGAATAAATAATAAATTAATACTGCAGAAGCACAAAGATAGCCGTGTTTCAGCAGGTTCCCTTCACTGTAGTGTCTACAGAAAACCCTCTAAGTGTTAAAACATGCATCAGGACGTGAAACTGAGGTGAAGGAAAAACCGTTCTCACTGCCAACACGGCCATCTGTGTATAGAAATAGCTCTGATCTAGGTGGCAGTGAGATATTTAAGCAATTTAGTGGCATATTTTGCTGGAGGCGCTCCTGTATTTCTGTCTCCATCACACACACAGACACCTACAGTATGGTTTTTCCCAGAGCAAACCTCTCTGAGGAGGTCAATGACAGAAAAGCCTTCAACATTACTCTAATAACTGAAATGATAAGCAGATGATGGGAGCTATTTTCTGTAGTGCCGGCCGTCTCTGTGGCCCCGCTTGATGACTCCCCCTCGAATGCCACGAGAGCCAATTTACTCAGAAGCAGGCGGATGCCTCATTTCTCACCGTGAGAGCTGATTCAGGTCAACATGTTTTTAGAAAAGCAGGCCGAGGAGGGCGGGAGGAGGGCGAGGAAGGATGGGGGAGGGCAGTCATTCCCAGCGGATGAATAAATTTACTCTAAATAAGAACTGTATACAGTGACGATCTGTGCATTAGAAACACCAACATGCCACGTATACACTTTTTTTTGTATCTCAGCTGACTCTCATCCTGTGACTTCTTGAAAAATTTATGAAATCAACACAAAACAACTCCAATAATCTGCACTAATTTTTGGAAAGTCTTGTACAAATAAGTGCAAGCATTACTTAAATTTCTCCCAAGACAGATGTGGCGGCAATGTCTGTTAAAGTGGACTCAAAAACAAGAGGCCGTCTTTCTGCGTTGTATTACACACACTTGCAAGTGGGCACATAACCATCAACATGAAATGTTCAAGGCTGAGAGCACTGAGTCTCTCTGTTTAGCTGTATTTATACCTTTCCATGAATGCTCACAGCCCTCTATCTCACATTGTCTTCTCCGATTGACACTTCTGTCCTTTTAAGGTATCTATCCTCAAATAGACACTACATATTCATTGACTAGGAGCACAACAACAAAGCTGAAATAGGACAGTGAGACATTAGGAATGGCTGCATGTTTGCATTGTCCAGCACAACAGACTTATGATAAAACTATTATTCACAGGAGAAAGAACCAGACTGAAGCATTTCTTGTTGAAACAGAGAATATCTGTGATGACATTTACCAACTCTGCACAATGTGTTCCTATACACTGATTTGATTTATATGCAGTAACACTTTATTTTACCCTCACTATTAACATTTATAAGCAGTGTATATATTTTAAAAAAAATAATCTTAAATGGTTTATTAAAGGGCTGCACGGTGGTGCAGTGGGACTCTTCTGTGTGGAGTTTGCATGTTCTCCCCGTGTAAGTGTGGGTTTTCTCCGGGTACTCCGGCTTCCTCCCACAGTCCAAAGACATGCTGTTTAGGTTAACTGATGACTCTAAATTGCCCGTCGATGTGGATGTGAGCGTGAATGGTTGTCTGTCAATATGTTGTCTGTCTCTATGTGCCCTGCGATGGACTGGCGACCTGTCCAGGGTGAACCCCGCCCTCGCCCAATGCCAGCTGGGATCGGCTCCAGCCCCCTGCGACCCCTAACGGGATAAGCGGTTGACGATGGATGGATGGATGGATTATTAAAGGTTGTAATACAGTATAATGTAGTTGTAAGCACATATACGGACATTTTTAAGTGTTTATTCATGTATTTCTCTGTCAACAACTTTAACATCTTTTAAGTCACTTCTCAAAACTTAAAAATATGTTTTATTGATTTTAGTACTCTGGTTTTTTTTTTCAACATATCGTATTTGTTTATTTGCCAACAATCCTGAAATGGTTCAGTCATGTAAAGCACTTTGTAATTTCGTGCTTTAGAAAATAAAGTCAATAAAATAATAATAATAATAATAATAATAATAATAATAATAATACTTTATTCATAAAGTACAAAAGTACTTTACATTACTGAACCAGGATTGTCTTGGGAGATTTAACGTGATTAAAGTAATGCTTGCACTACTTAGTTATAGTTAGTTATATTTCATGTATGTTTCATGTTTAAATTAAACACAACAATTAAAAATTATTATTATTATTATTATGTTTATTTTTATTATTATTAACTCCTCTTGAACTTCTCTTGTATGAAATACATTACATTAATTCATTCATTGATAAATATTTCTTCACTCTCCGTGACAACTGAGCAAACTCCCGTCACTGATGAAGACTTTTTTGGAGGTTTTTGAACACAAACCTGCCTGTGAATGATTTGTACAGAAACAGTTAATACCTATTTAATAAGAATTTGATCATGTGTGATTATATAAAAGTAAAGCTGATTACAGGTATGTTATAAACTGTTCATACACCAAGTGTGGATGTCTCATAGGAAAGCCTTTGACAGACACAAAAATGAATATTTAAAACTGTCCTTACATGTGTTTACAGTCTCATTATATGTTTATTACTTGTCTATATACTTTTAATAGATTGGATTGTGTGATTGTTTAATTGTCAATCATGATTTTACAGAATCACAGGTTATAGTCAAAACATGCCTCAGGTACAAATATTTTATATATATATTTCTATGTAAAACTTCAGAAAGTTTTTCTGAACAGGAATACCAGTAACGGTCAATACTTGCCCTGGATGATGAGGTAGGATCAAGGTCAGGAGTGCTGGATCAATTTTTGCCCTTTAAACTGAGGTGATTGCTGATGGGGATTTAATTAATCATCTATCATGATTTTTCTTATTATGAGAAACTGTGTTACAGAGTTAGTTTCTCTGTTTTTCTATCAAGTGGGCCTCTTTTCGTGTTATTTCTAGACAGGGTGATGCAGACCAATCAATGACACGTGACAACTTTTGTAACTCTGATGTAAAACCCACAACACTAAAAGCTTAGCACACAGCATGTGACCTCACATGCCAGTGAGTCTCTGAAGGGTGGACAAAATCATTTTAATTGAAGAAAAACATAAAGGCTTTTCGATGACGCAGTTAAAAAAACATACACCTGCACAGTTAATTATCAAGCAGTAGCATGATGTATCCGCTTTAAAATCGCAAGTTCTTAACAGGCCAGATAGTTAAAATGAATTTCCACTACAGCTCACTAAATTATTCCACATTTAATGTGAATTATCAGAACAATAAAATGGCATAAACGTAAATCATAATTTGCAGCTGCACCAGTAAAGTTAAGTTAGAGACAAAGCCTTACCTCTGTGGACAGCATGAAAAGTAACATAACCTGTTATATGATCATTTGTCCTACATCCAGATGGGTTAATATAAGGATGCTGTCAAACACCGTTTTCAACCCACAGTCACCTGTTAATGCTGCTGTATGTTGCTTCAGGACACAAGAGTGATGAGAGCAATAAAGCTGTGAGCTGCAGGGTCGGGTGATAATCCGCTACGAGAGACACGTTTTATATGACACCAAGTCACTGATGCATTGTTAATATAGATATATTGATTTTAGCAGCTTTAAAGTGAAAAAATGGGTTAATGCATGATGAAGAGGAGCACCGGCCACATGCATTTCTGTGCAGTCAAAGTTGTCAGAATTTGACCATTTTAGTCTGATTGTAAAAACACATAAACATAAACTTACAACAGTAAAACTCCTTATTTACTGCACTGTATTTACTGTCCACCACACATTTATTCAAGTGCTATACCTCAGTGCAACTGTGAGGTACTTTATGTGAGTATTTCCATGTATACTATGTAATACTTCCACTTCACTACATTTATTTGACCCTTTAGCTAGTAGTTACATTTTGATGATATGATGTAGTAGCTTACTGTACTACTAATCCACCCTGTAGAATATAAATTATCTAAACTGACCCCAAAATGAAGAAGTACAACATTAAAATGTATTTGTAGTGATAAAAACAGCATAATATAATATTATATAATAGTATAACACTTTAAAAAAAGGAACCATTCTGCATAATGAGTATTTTTACTTTTGATACTTTCAGTATATTTTGCTGATTATATTTCTGTACTTTTACAAAAGTAACTTTCAGAATTCAGGACTTTTTATTGTAATGGAGTATTTTTAGACTGTATTTGTACGTTTACTTGTACTCATTTGTACTACTCCTTATTTACTGTACTATATTTAGTGTCTGCCATTTTCAGTGATGAATGTAACTAAGTACATTTACTCAAGTACTGTACCTAAGTACAATTGTGAGGTACTTCACTTGAGTATTTCCATTTTGCTATGCAATACTTCTACTCTACTGCATCTCAGAGGGAAATTTGTACTTTTTTCTCAACTACATTTATTTGACCCTTTTGTTACTAGTTACCATTTTGATAAAGACATATTACATATTTTATGATTATATGAACTACCACATTAAAATGTATTTGTTAGTAATAAAAACAACATAATATAATATTCTATAATAATATAACACTAAGAGGAGTTGTTCTGCATAATGAGTACTTTTACTTTTGATACTTTCAGTATATTTTGCTGATAATATCTCTGTACTTTTACTAAAGTGACTTTCTGAATTCAGGACTTTGAACTGTAATGGAGTATTTTTAGACTGATATTTGTACTTTTTCTAAGTAAAAGAGCGGAGTACTTCTTCCACAGATGGACACTTTAGTGTCTGAATTCTTTGAGGTAGTAAATGTCAGACAGAGGAAGCGAAAAAGTACTCTCTGCTAAAAATCACAAAAATGCAAAAACCACAGTCATGATGTACAGTGACCTCATTTCCCTATCTGTTATATATAAAAGCAATCTTAAGCTATTTAATTTTCACATCAGGGAAAACAGAAAAAAAAGCGGAGCTCTGACGGTTTTGTAATGATGACAAAATGTCCAAGTAGCTTCAATAAAGTCATTAAAATGTTTGTTTTAAGTTGTGTCGGCTGAACTTTTCCATCTACATTTCCATGGATACTGGCTCTACTCGCTCATTATAGCAACGGCTGCCAGAGGAGCTGAATGTAGCTACAGTGACCATGTGACACACGGCGCAAGACAAAAATACACCTCCTTAATTGTCATTTTACTTGCCAGAAATTTTTAATTATACTCCTGTGTCTTGAAGGTTCATTTGATAGCATTGCCTGATAAAATGTAGGCTTACAAAACTGTAATTAATCATGACAAATATAGAAAGTGTTAAGTTTACACACACACACACACACACACAGAGGCAGTAAACAGGTCCTCATCACTAGTTTCTCTGAAGCGTCAGAGTAAAGTACTCTTCTACACCATCTGGGGAGGTTCGATGAGCAGAGAGGGAGCTACAGGCAGAGGGTTCACGGCGGTTTTTGTGAGCGTTCAAGTGTGCATGTTTGTCCTCAGTTTCTGTATATTGCTGTACTGTATCCATGATTGAGCACACACACGTTGATGTTCTCTGTTGAGACAAAAGGCCCCCTCTTGTGGCTCGTTCAAACACTGAAAAACAGCCTCAGCACTTTGTCCCCCGCTGGGAATGAACTTGACTAATGATGCCAACAGTTTTCAGAGACATACTCTACTTGCTCTGAGGAGTTAGGTACAGGAAATAATGTTGAGCTATTGAATTTAGCACTTTACATTTCATCTCTGTAACAACATAAAACCAATATATCCTCAATACTGTCATATTACGCCCCTCTGACAGTATCATATACTGTATATCAGTTTGTTCCAGCTCTTCATTGATGCTATATGATGTTCATACTGACTGACATGTTCAAACCAGGACGCCATGTAAAATAATCCTTGTGCATAATTCTGTGGTGTTTTTACCCATTAACTCCTTGTCTCTTGCCACCAATTACACTAATTTCATCTCGTTATTACCAAGATTTTACCAGGTTATTCTTTCTATCCTGACAGTATTAAAAACAAAGTGGCTCTATGGTGTTGCAAGCTCTCAAAAATGCAATGAAACAATATTTTGACCTTAACGTCAAGTCAAGTCAATTTTATTAATCTTTTTAATCCACAAGTTAGACAATATGGGAAATAATTGTTGTGCATACTTGTATGAAAAGAGAAGATCAATGTATTGAACATTTATTTTCACTCTTGGCAAGACAGAAAATAAACCTATTTCCCAAATTATCTAAATATTCATTTAAGTTAATTAGCTGTTGCTTGTCTTATTATCCTGTATTGTAGAATTATTGAAATGTTAATTTCATTTCACTTTTTTAATGTCATTTCCAGACATTGTGACCCTTACTGGTCTCTTTTCTGTTGCCACTTTGTGTCTGTACTGACCATATGTGCAGTAAGCGCATCACTGTCCATTAGACATCTGTCAAGAGGAGTCAGCGCTACGTTTCACTTTCTAAAGACGATGATATTTGATAGGACACAGTCACCATATTGGTCTAATGTGAGAACCAATGAATGTTTGTTTTGTGATGAAGGACCTCAGCCTCTGTGGCCCCCATGATCACTCCAGACTATTCCCATCCTGGTGTGAGGAAACAGCTTTCAGGGAAGGATCGTCTCCTGGAAATAACACATACAACACTTTTCTCTGTGAACATGAAGACCTTGGACCACATTCATGAGGTAGAGTGTCTTGTTATACACTATTAGATAGACCTATGTCTATGCGCACCTGTAGATACTTTATCTTAAGTGTATTTGGCTCATACTAACAAGTATACATAAAAGCATACTTGACTTATACTTACAAGAATACAGAAAAGTATACTTGGCTCACACTGACAAGTATACTTAAAAGTCAATAAATATTTGGCTTATACTGACAAGTATACAGAAAAGTCGAAGTATGTTGGCTCATACATTCAAGTATTCTTAAACATCAAAGAATACTTGGTTTATACTGACACGAATGCAGAAAAGCCTCAGTACATTTGGCTGGAATTGACAAGAATACTTAAAAGTACAAGTATACTTGTCTTATACTGACAAGAATACAGAGAAACTTTCTTAATCTTTTGCTCAAGATATACTTAAGAAAAGTACTCTTATTAGTATTAGTATTCTTACCTTATAGACCTATAAAAAGAATACTTGGCTTATAGTTGTGCTTAGTTTTTGATTGAGTAGCCTATTAAAGTGTGAAAGTTTGTAAAAGGATGTTTTGATATGAATTTACTTTAATTCATCAAGTTTTTGGATTACCTGTTCACCGTAGCATGGCATGCGTCTCTTTATATAATACATAAATCACTGCTAAGTACTATAAGTTAAAGTATACTTTCGTGAACTAAAAAGCAGAGATGCTCACAAGTAATTTTTATGCACTTGAGATATTACATTATTAGTGACATGGAGGCCTGACTCATTGAGTTGTATTTATAGTAACAACATCACAAATATACTTTTAACATTGTATATTTGTATTATTCTGCTCATATGCAATTCAAATCTAGATATCTAAAGAATTAAGCTGTAATCTCCAAGAGCCTGCCTACTAAGAGCTCAGTTGTTTTGATGATAGCTGTTATTCATATTATGCTAATGACCAAGAGCCTCCTGGGAAATAACTCCAGGTCTATTGTTATTATTGTTGTTATTTTAGTGCTAAGGCACTTGAGGACATAGACATATATATGTTGCATTGGATGCCTCACCCAGTTGCAGTGATACATCAACATGGGCACCATATTGGACTGGGCAACAATGGCCTGTAACCCTATACTAGTGAACAGGGGAGCTGCCATTTCTCTGGGGAAAAAAAAAAAAAAGCATGATAACGTCTACATTTCTCAACTGATTTCAGTGAGTTGTTATTATGATCTAGGGTTTATGATCTACATGGAATAGAAAACTAAAGTTTTGTCTCCAGTCCAAGTATGTGTGGCATCCAAGTGGTGAAGTTGTGAACAACACTGCTTCTAAACAACAGCGATATTAACGTCACTGTCAGCGTCTAGAAGCCACAGAGGCTAACAATTTAGCAAGCTAGCAAGTGGGTAACATAACGCAGGAAATGCAAAATGCATAATAACAGAGGAAAATTATTTCCTCAGACCAATTACCAAGAAAAATAATATACAACTAAAATTAAAATATAATAACTAATTATGCAGCGATAAATGAACTTCCGTGGGATCCTCCATTTCTCACAACGTCAACAAACACGTCACAAGTCGTGAACTCTGAGCTTTCAGAAACTTTCCACTTACGAGGTCGTGAATACGACATGACGGGGGCGTTCATGTGGGTCTAACTTATAAACACCATAAATACGACCCCATTTGAAGGCACCATATGTCTATGCCTGAGGAGACCGAGACAAACACCTTGGATGACAGATTCAGCAGGATGGACATCTCTGCTGAGGACCACTACTGCAGACAGTTCCAGCCCAACACCTTTGACCCGTCCCGCTGCAGCTCCTGTCTGCGTCCAGAACACATGCACCTCAACACCAACACTGCTGATACTGCTACTACTGCTGCTGCTGCTGCTACTACTACTACTACTACTACTACTGCTGCTGCTGCACAACACAACGGGTCACAAGAGTGGGTATGTAGCTTCTAGATAGCTACAATGTGATACTAGCTTGTATATGGCTATATTAAGTATAACATGACTGATTTGTAATCTTTTGCTACACTTATCCTTGCCTTTCCAACTGTTTTCTTTATCATATGCCACCTTTGATAGACATTTCTCAGCTCTGTAAAGTCCTGTAAAAGGTTTTTGAGAGGAAAGTAACTAAGTAAATTAACTCATTGTACTACTGTACAATTTTGAGTTAATTTACTAGAGTATTTCATTCTTTGCTACTTTCTACTTCACTACATTTCAGATAAAAATATTATACTTTCACATCACTACATTTAGGATTTTACATAAACAACATACAGTAGATCACCTAATGAAATATGATCCACTGATACAGACTAAACTACCATAGTTGAAATAAGCTCCACCTTGACCAACTACAACATTATAGTACCACTTACTGCCAAACTCCCAGGAGGAGCATCGATCTGGTCCCAACATGGTTGGACTACCAGTTCACACTCAGTTCTTGGTCCATGGCGGGACTTGAACCGGTGACCCTCCGGTTCCCAAGCTAACTCCCTACAGACTGAACTACTGCCACCCCCTAAGTAACGGTTGTTGCTGATATTTCTGTACTTTTACTAAAGTGAATGTGACTTGTAATGGAGTATTTTTGTACCGTGGTATTGCTACATTTTCTGAAGTAAATGGTTTTAATAGCCTACTTCTTTCACCACTGTTGGCCACATGCAAAATATCATGTTGAAAGATTGCAGCTAAAAAAGGCAAACAGGTCCCAGATAAATGCCAGTATCCTCCAGCTGATGATCAAAGATTGAAATAAAGAAACAAACATTGTTTGTGCATTTCAGGGTAGAGATATCTGATTGAGTTTTCAGTCTTAAACTTGGAAAAAAGAGTCAAGATTTTGCTTTTACCATTGTCCAAAATTTGACTTGTTGCAGATTATGAAAAAAATCCTGATGCTCACAATCAGCAACAGTCACATTTATGTGACCAGTGATCATTGTTGAAACATTTATGAATACAGACATCAAGAATACGACCTGCTAGACTATGACTTGCTACCATTCAATACTGACTGGTGTTAAAACTGCCCCACAAGTTGCACACTGAGGTGATGATGTCAACTTCTAACACAATCACCAAGTGAAACCACTGTGGAGGTGGGGGAAGGATAATACAACAAGGTGGCATTTGATTCTGTATCATTAATTAATGAAAGCTCATTACAATCCTTGGGGAATGGGTTGTAATCTGATATGCCCATATGACACATTCAAACATGCCCCCTCACACAACACTGGCCCACTCAGGTTCAACTATACAGTCGTATAAAGTCAAGAAAGGTCTGATTTCATATAAGTTATTAATGTAATGTAGAATTAATTTTGATCTGAAGACAAAAGGCGACACTTTAAAGCTGCTTCCTGTCAAAAGATCAAAACGAGCAAAACTTTTACCGTCTGCCTGTTAATGAACTGAAAGAGGGATCAAGATAAAGATGAGAAAGAAGTTGAGTGGGCGGTTCAGTAATGCAAAAGCACAATGAAATAATGATGAGCATGGCCAGAGACTAGCTTGAGTTACGTCCTGTGCCGTCTAAATGTATTGGCTTAGCTAGGAGAGCAAAGGGAGAGGAGGAAGGAGGGAAGGAGGAGAGCTGCTGAAAGCTTCGACGGCAGATTTAGCTGAAGGACAGCGAGCAGTCACAGTAAGTGAAATGTGTCTCAATGTTTAGACTTAGGGTGTTAGTCAGTCGCTGTGTATTAGTGTCAACAGGGTGAGATTATGTTGTGTTTGTTCTTTAAAATGTATGGGACAAAAGACACCAGAGTGCTTTTGTCAGGCTCATAATGTAATATAAGTGATTTTGTTGCTGCATAATATAAAACATTATTGAACTGCATCTAATTATTCTCGATAAATATCTAATTTACAGACGCAATCAAATGAAACAGTGCCACAAAAATGAAGACCTTTAATTTTGACCTAATTTCTTTTGCTTGAAATACTCTGTGGTCACAGAGCAGTTTTACATTCCCTGAATTATCCTAAGGCTTAAAAATGTGCTTCTGTGCTGCACCGATTAGGGCGCAGATGATGATGAGGATACTCGTGCCCTGTCTGAAGTGACCGCAAGTGGCAGTAGTGATGACGTCAGTGGTGGTTGGACCTACGAGTGGAGTCTGGTCCACAGCCTGAGTCCTGAGTGGGAACTTAATACTTGTGACGCTGACATACAACCCAGGTGACTGTATCCTGTATCCTGATTTTAGAAACCACTTTAGTGGGTTTTTTTACCAACATTCAACCTGAGCAGTGAGCACACTTATATATATTATACTGCGTTACAACACACTTTCACACAGAAAGACACCTTATCTGTACAGTTGTCTCTGAATATCATTGTATGAGCTGCTTAAGCTTTAAAAGAATCTAAATTCGTTTAATCATACAATAAAATAAGCTTAGAGCTCCATATTTTTATAGAACTGGGTTAAATAACTCTATTTTGAAAGAGGTCACTTATAGTGTTGACTAGAGCTGCAACGAAAAATCAATTAGTTGTCAGCTATTTTGATAATTTATTGGTTTGGGTATTTTTTAAAGAAAAAAAGTTTTAAAAAATCGCAGCTTATGAAATGTGAATTTTCTGGTTTCTTTTCTTGTGGTCTTGTGGAGTTGTGGGCACAACAAGACATTTGAGGACGTCATCTTGGGATTTAAGATAAGATAAGATAAGATATTCCTTTATTAGTCCCACAGTGGGGAAATTCACAAGCGACACTGATTGACATTTTTCAACACTTTCTGGCATTTTATAGACTAAACAATTATTGGAGAAAATAATCGCCTGAAAAATCAATAATGAAAACAATCATTACTTGCAGCTCTTGTGAGGACTTATCACCCTATGAAGGACAGAGGTTTGTATCCTGTACAGATTGGAAAGCCCCCCGTGATTTGTAATTTTGGGCTTGACAAAAATAAATTGACTTGACCCTCTACAGAGCATGTGAGCATCTTTCTCTTGGTTTTATTTCATGGTCCACAACTTCATTATTCTGGTTCCCTCTCACTGCTCTCATAAGATTTTCAATGGTAAAAAAACTCTGGTTTATCAGAGGTTGTAGGCACCTGCCCAGTCAGCACCAGATAGTTAGCAACTAGCTGGTGAACATAGTGGAGCATTTAGTGGCTAAAGAGCCAGATATTTCCCTCAGGAGTTGGTGGAAACCAAAACACAAAGGTAAAAGGACAGAATATTGGACTTGCATTCATCAGGTGGAAAGAAAGACAACTCCAAATGAATGCTAATGCTGCTGAATGTCTGCTGGATGTGCAAATAGGCAACTGTTTGGCAACAACTCATCCTCAAATCATGCTCATATCATGTTGCATTAGAATAATCAGCACAAAGCTTGTATTACAGGCAAATTCACAATTTGCTAAACCTAGCTGCAGGAAGAAGCAGATGTTTGAATGCTTCTCTCTTCAATACCCAAAAATCATGTGTCGTCTGCACACATAACGCTCATTTCTACTAATAAAGCTGGCTGGTGGTGCTGTATATGAAAGGATTACAGAGGCACGATCTAGTGTTAGTACCTCCAGCTTTCTTTTGATGGGCTGCACACTCACTGGCATTCACATGACAATTTGTGTTTCATTTGGGCAAACAGGGCAAATCTAATGGATCTCAGTTGTGTTCTATTCTGTTGCAGTCCTACTTTTGATTAAGGAGAATCAGATTGGAAATATTTTTACCAAAAATGTTGTCTTGTTCTGCTGTAAAAGTAAAAAATATATACTGTATATTTTCATCACCTCAAAGCATTTGTAGGTGATTTTCTAGTAAACACAACTGTCAACTCTGTTTTGTACCAGCTTCCTTGTGTATATTTATATATGTATATATTTCTGTAATTGTGCTACCCTCCTGCTCCAGCTCTCCAAATCAGTGGGACTGTCCAGAGAGGAGCAGATCGCTCAGCTCAGAGAGGCACTGTGAGGCCCAAAGAGATATGACCCGACTGGACCCGTCCAAAGCTGACAGCTCCTGGATGGATGAGAGGAGGGGCAGAGACAGGTCCCACCGGGCATCAGGTACAGTCAGATTTACTCTGCACCATAAAACACTTCAAAATGAGCTGCTTCATTAACTGTGCAATAGACAGTCTTGACATCATGCTCTCTTACAGGCTACATTGACCTCAGGCTTGTATGATTTTCAGAGTCAAGAGAAGACAAGGAACAAGAGAGTGGTTACTTCTCTCCAGACAGAAGAGGGGATGGTGAGCGGCCGATGGAGGAAGTCAACAAACGGTCATATCGTTACTATGAGAGGGGGCATCCTCTTCCCAGTAACTATGTTCCTGAGCCCAAAGCCTGCGTCCCCTACAGGAACGTCAACCTCGGCATGCCCTCCCAGAGGAGGAACCAGGACACGTATATGCAGGACATGTGGAGAAGTGAATCCCCAGAGAGGTACACGTACCACTCCAACTTCAGACGGGGAGCTAATTCACAGAATAACTCTCCAACACGTCACAGCTCTGTGAGCCCAGATCGCTACAAGCTAACTGAACCTCCACGAAAAAGCTCCCTCTCGAGGAGTCAGGCTCGATCTCATGCCTCATCTCATGACTCCTCTCTGCTTCCATCACATGGCCTTTCTAGGCACACTTCCGGCAGGTCCAGTCCATCTCGCAGGAGGGGGTCCATCGCCTCTCGGACCACCTCGCCCTCTAGAGCCACCCCTTCTCACAGACGCACAGATTCTTTCCATTTACACAACGGTGAATATGATGCTCAAAAGAGGTGCAGCCGAGACCCAAGGAGTCCATCACAAGCTTCAAACAAACACAGTTTGGACTCTGAGAAGCTGTACAGGAATCTGGAGTCCATCTCCCGCCGTGGCTCCTCAGCCATCCAGCAAAACTCATTTGAGAGGTCTCAAGCATCTCCTCGAACCAGAACAGCCATCAACAGCTCGGCCAACACCCGAGCCAGTAACAGCCGCGAAGTATCACCATCCAGGAACGGCTACAGTACGCACAGCCACACCCCACAAAGAGAGCCCCACTCCAGAGACAGCAGGCTGAGTCCTTCTCAAGGCTCCTGGCAGGGGTCTTCACACTCTTTACTCAGCCTCCCACCCTCTCGTGGTTCCTCCACAACAAGACGAGGCGTTGACTCTCAAATGCTTGGTGGTTCACTGTCACATGTCGCAATCACAGAAACTGATAAAGGCCATGAGGAGAATAAGCTGGTCAGCAGCAACAGAAGCACCAGCAACGTCAGGCGAGGCATGGAGGCGTTACTGATCTCTGAACCCAAGAAGGCTGCAGTAGAAGTGGACGAGGTACGTTTATCAGGGAGCAGCCAACTAGCGGCGTGGCTCTATAGATGGTAATGCTGGTCTGTTTGTCACTCTGTCAACCACTTTGGTCCACACTAAAGTATCTAAACAACTATTAGATGGATTGTCATGGAGTTTTGCTCATACATTCATGGTGCCCAGAGGATGAATCCGAAAGTCAAATCTTTCCACAACAACAACCAAGGTCCATTTCACAGCAGCCATTTTGACATATCATTGCAGGGTAAACACAGGTGTAAGTAATTACATTAATTGCGGCCCTGTTCCATTTAGGTGAATCGGGGCCTTGGTATTGTGCATGCTGGCTCACTAGAATGTGACACACTAAATAAAATGGGACATCATTACTTTTATCAGGTACTCCTGTACCTGATAAAAGTCCTGTACTCCTTTATCTTGTGATGCCATGTCAATGGGCCTATTGGATGGATTGTAATGAAAATTGATTCACACATTTGTGAGCTCTTCAGGTAGCAACTTCAGTGATGTTCTTCTTTTTTGTTGTTCTTTTGACAGCTGAGTGAAGTAGTAGAGGAGATGTAACTCTGTCTGTGTACAGAGCAAGTTGATCCTAAATGTAGTTATAGAGACATTATTGTGATATTATTGTTGTGTTTTTCAAGCCAAACTGCTACCATGGTGCTGACGTAGCAGCTAGGTGGCTCACGCTAACAAGCTGTGGCCATGCTCTGCTAGTGATTGGTGTGTGGGCAGGATGACGATACCGCGGATGCAAAATCTCAATATGGCAGCTCCCATATCAGGATATTTTGGCTTCACTTTTGTACAGTGAGAGGATGTGGATACATGTCAACAATCTATATATACAGTCCATAGTGCAGTCTCACAGTGCTGGTAGCATGATAACTCTTGTTATGTTTTGTGTCAGAGACAACTACTCATGTAAAATGTTGATCACTCTTTATGAATCTAAGGTGGGGATGACCTTGGACGACTACATTATCCTGGCTGATATTCCAACTATCCAGCTGGAGTCGGAGGAAGAGTTTCCAGAGATGAGGAGGAGGAACCAGAGTCCCAGCCCATGCAGGGAACAGAGGCTTCGGGCTTACAGGTTAGTGGTTCCTTATGGTATTTGGATAGCCATAACACAAGTCCCATGACCTTGCATCTATTCTGCATTCCTAGTGTATGTGTTTCTTTAAACTGTTCCTTTGGAAGATTTGTAAAAAAGTAGTGTGGCAAGTAGAAAAAGACTTTGAAGATATCTTTTCATCTGACCATAAGTAATTTCCTTAGATATGGTCAAAGAGCGACCCAGAAGCTTTTGCAGAGGAATGTGACAGTTCAGTAAGAAAAAAAAGATATAAATTGTGCCTTTAGTGTATTTATGTGTCTGTCAGATAATTCTCTGCACTTTAATTTTATTTCTCTGAAGGTACCAAGATGAAATAGACCTATACAGTTCACGGCTCGAGTCAGACGAGAGGGGGAGAGGCCGAGAGAGAGGCAGAGACAGACGAGAGAAATGTCGGGACTCTGAGAACGGACGATCGTCTCGAAGACAGTCAGCCACGTCCCTTCATTTACAGGTACGAAGCAATAACTGCACACAAGTTTGCAATGAAATCTACAGTACGTTGAAACAACAGAGCTTGTAACCCTGTCTATTTCTTCTATCAAAGAGTTCAGATAATCAAAATGGGAAACACAGATCTTCAAAGGTGAAAGAGCGAGCTCCTCCTGAACGTCCGCAGACACAGGTGAGCACGGTCCCGTGACTTTTCTGCACCTGCACAAGTCACATGAGTGTTTGGAGGAAAATAGGTCATTCACACATTTATTCTAAAGTAGATCCCTGATGTTTGTTTCAGCTCTTTTACCTCAGGCTCCTCTCTCACAGAACTACCTTGCAGGGAAAGAAAAAGTCATTCGTTAGCACTATGTTTTAGGGCAGCATGTTCATATGATTTATCACTTATTATATTAATAGTTTCTAGGATGGTTGAAGCCAATGCATCCTGCAGTGTCAGCACTGCAGTGTCATGTCTAAAACTGCCGAGTCAATTAACACGGAGGGATGGATGATCACAAAGTGAAACATTCAAAATGTTATTTCAATGTTATGAATCCCATGCAACCACACGAACATTCTTCTAAATTATTTCAAAAAGCCTGACATGACATGGCTAAGAGCTACATGTGATCTCACATTTGTGACTTCCCCATTTCATCTCACCTCATGCATTTTCTCTTTCTTTCTCTCCTCTTCACAATATATACTGTGCAATATGATGCATGCATGGTAAGTATGTTATTTTATGCTTTAATAGCAACTAGTTGCTCTCAAGTCACTCTCATAATGTTCATCAGTTCCTCTTCCTGTTTCCCACTGTATAACAATGATGATCTCAGTTTACACCTCTTCCTTTTTTACGTTCCTATTCTGCACCATGCTTCCCGTTTACGTGCTTTAAAGCCTGCTGCCTCTATGTGCTTCAGAATGACGTCGTTATCTCACACAGACCCGTTCGTCTGATCTGACAGTTTCCATTTCCTTTAGTTAGCGTGAGACAGAAACCGCTGCAAAATGCTTTCAAAGAGCTTCATCATAATGCTTTAATTACAGGTGATGTTACTGGAAGGGGTGGATGTCCAGACTGGATGAGCATGGCAAGGTAAATTGAAGTTTTTTTAAGTTTCTATTCTAGTATAATTTTGAATAAAAGTTATTGCCATTTTCTATTCTCATTCCTGTTGTAACCACAATCTCATACACCAGACAGACTATGACTGAAACTATCTATTAAGATGTCCAAATACTGTTTGAAGACAAATTTTATGTTGACCATGTGACTGCGTTTTTGTTCAGTGGAGGAAACACTGGTTTGTTCTGGGTGATACTTCACTGAGGTACTACAGAGACTCGGAGGCTGAGGAGGTAGGAGCTGATATGTGACATTTAAGTAATTCCTGATTTGTAAGAACATTTATTAGATGTTAACCTTTTGCAGTTCATTTCAACCATACAGGAATCTGAAAGGGTTTTTGCGCAGATTTTTTCCACCATAACATGACCAATATCATTGGTTATCCTAAAATGATTCTATGGTACTAATTCATCAGTCTTGGGTGTTTGTCGTTTGGGTTACATACATATCATTTGTGCTGCAGTCCGATGATGCGGACGGAGAGATCAACCTGACATCCTGCGTGAACGTGTCAGACTGTGACGTCGAGAAGAACTATGGACTCCAACTACAAGTACGTATTTAGTGCACTTGTGTTTTGCTCATTGTGTCATACAGTAGACCATCAGACAGATGGACAGTCAGACACCCCCCACACCTCCCCCGTTTCACATCAATTACATGTATGGCTGCTTCCTGTTTAACTCTGTGTGTGTGTGTGTGTGTGTGTGTGTGTGTGTGTGTGTGTGTGTGTCTTTTGATCTCATCCAGACAAAGAGAGCAGTGTTCACTCTCTCTGTTATGACCTCCAGAATACGGCGGAACTGGGTGAAGTTAATAAAGCAGGCGATCCAGAACAACACACAGTGAGTCTGACTTTATACCGGGAGACAGTGGTGGAGGAAGTATTCACATCCTTTACACAAGTAGCAATATCGACCTGTTCAAATATTCTGTGACAAGTCCTGCACTGAAAATGTTAAGAGGACCAGTGTGTAACATTTAGGCGGATCTATCGGCAGAAATGGAATACAATATTAATAAGTCTATTTTCTTTAGTGTATGACACGATAATGAGAATCACTGTGTTTTCGTGACCTTAGAATGAGCCGTTTATATCTACATAGGGAGCAGGTCCTCCACAGCCTCTGCCACGTTGCATCGGCATGTTTTTATAGTAGTCCAAGCAGCTGGGGCTGGAGTCGTTATTCGCTCCCTTCGCCGCCACTCTCTCTCTCGCTTCACCACTCACTTCCCTTGTACATACGCACTCTACACACTGGCTCGGCTCCAAATGCCCTCACTGCTTTCACAACAAACGTCTCTAGAGAGGGCCATTTATTAGTCTGTATTGTAGTAGAATAGAAGTATAAAGTGGCATGAATAATCAATACTCAAGTAATTCTGGCAAAAATTGAATCGAAGGCAACTGGACTTAGATTTGTCCCTGAAGATGTTTCGCCCCTTATCCAAGTGGCTTCATCAGCTACAGTCTGACTAGTCCCCACTAGTCTGACGAACTTCAGATATTTAAAAATTTATTATTTTTAATTTTGTTAGTCTGTACACAGCTTTCTATTTAGTTTGGCTGTTCACTCCTAATGGCTTCTGGAATAAAACCAATGTAATATATGTATGTGAAAGAGCAAATGAAGCCAAAAAAATCATGAATTAAATTAACATTGTTGAGGTACAAAGTTCATTCTTGATCTGGGAAACAGACTAACTTCAAGGTCTTTTTAGGTCCTTTTATTCTGGAGCTTTAATCACAAATAAAATGTTTTTTTAAAGCTTCTACTTGGCTGACAGTGCTTACCGAATCATAATAGTACAAATTAATCGTAATAAGTAGTGTACAAATTACAAAGTAGGACATCCTTCATGGTGAATACTTGAAATTTATCATGTTATTCTAGCAAAATCCTCCATGTAGTTTTAAAAAACAGGCGTCTTATTGACCAGAAAATTCCTGAACACTGTGAGGAAATGCAGACAATGTGATTGGGTGGTCTGAGCCCCCTCTATCATCTTTCTTCTGATGTGTAACACTACCCTCCTGTCTTTCCCTCACGCTGACCTCAGCCAATCAGACACCGGCAGCGAGAAAGAGAACCCCCTCTCCCGGAGACCGTCGTCATGCCAACCCTCTGCTCGGTTCACCTGCAAGGACTCCGGCTATGAACCGACCGCTTCTACCTCCAACGCTACAGCTGCAAACTCCCATCAGGCCATCCAACGCCACCAAACTGTAGACCTGGACTTATCTCTGTCCAGTCAGAGAGAAGAAGGGGAGGGCTGGGACCGCGAGCAAGCCAAGCGATTGGAGGAGAGGAACAAGTGGTTTGAGGAGGGGGTCCCTCTCAGTGAGATCGGCAGCAGGTGGGACTCCATGGAGCTGAAAAAGGGGAGTGTACCTGTGCCTGTTATTGAAACCTTGGACTCAGAGGTCAACAGGAAGTGGACAGAATTTGAGACGCTGTCATTTAGGGACATGAGCGCGCAGTCTCTCATTGGAGCCCAAGCTTATCAGTCAAGCACCCCACAGGCATCACAGCCTCTTGTTAGCGCCCAGACGTACCAGTCGAGCCCTGAAGAGGCAGAACAGCCCGTCACCGGTTCACAAACTGATATACTGAGCACAAAGGGGGCTCTTCCATCCATAAATGGAGCTCAAACCATTCAAACAAATAAAGCAGAAGCCCTTCAGAAGGAGGTAAGAAAGAACTTAGTCACTAAAAAGCGACGCAGAAACACCAGTAAGACATTTGTTTTCAATGCAAGAAAATGATAAGATAAGATATTCCTTTATTAGTCCCACAGTGGAGAAATTCACATATTAATATCCAGAAGTGATGTACTTCTCAGTTTTTTCCCTCCCCACTACACTCTCTATAAATCCATCTCCCAGGCCCTCTCTCTTCGAAAGCAAGTGGAGAGCATTAAGAAGGAGCGTGCAGCCATGGGGATTGAGGTGGACAGCCCGTGTGGCCCCGGGGCCCCCTGTAGGGCCAGACTAGAAGCCATGGAAGTAGCCCATCGGAAAGCACTGCAGGAGCTGCAGGAGAAACACGCAAGGGAGATCTGGGAGCTGGAGGAGCAGAGAGACAGGATGCGGCAGGAGGAGAGTCAGGCAGCTGCTAAAGGTAAGACAGGAAGTATAACAGTACATTTCTTCCTTGTTATGCCTCTTGCGACCAAGGCCTCTCTGTATTCTTAATTATTTTTTTTGTAACTTTATCTTTTAAGATCATGTTTATTAATACATGTTGTCATTTAAGCATTGTTTTTAATGCTGTGCACTGAAGACAATTTAAAAGTCCCATATTGTAAAAAGTGAAATTGTCATGTCTTTTATATTATAAAGCAGGTTTAAATGCTGTATAAATACTGTGAAAGTATCGAAACATTCAATCCATGGAGAAATACACACAGACCGTATTCAGAAAATTGTTCCTTTGTTGTCACAAATACAACAATATACGTGACAACGTTCAACAGATGTCGACAGACAGCTCTGTAACGTTAATAATACTTCAATTTAAATGTAATTGAAAGATTTTATTTGCTAGGCGTAATATATATTTTGAATTAATTCAGACACACTGTCGTTTTGGTCACATGAGGTTGGTACAGGTTACCATGGTTACGTCTCCAACCAGCAAGGAGACTCTCAGGAAGTGACAACGTAAATCAGTGCTAAAAGATACATACTACTATCATAAACACAACAGTACTGTATGCTGAACGATAGTACACATATTGAGTATGTAGTGTATAATATTCTGGCTAAGCCAAAGACAGGAAGTAGACATGGATCCAAGTTGTTGCTTAACAGCACATTTCCATTGCAGTTTCATTGAAATGAGCTAAAATAGAGCATTTCAGACAGAAGATGAATAGAGGCATATTCAGGCAGACAGTGTAAGGAAATTTTTTTTTTTTTTAATTTAAGTATATAAACATGTTCTAGAAGAAACACTGAACACATATGAACCTGAAAATGAGCATGATATGGGACCTTTAAATGACAAATTAACTACTTGTTTATAAAAGCTATGGAGGTGCTGAGAGCAGCTCACAGGGAGGAGCTGGAGAAAGAGGTGGAGAAGGCCAGGAGGTTGGCTGGAGGAGCTGCACATGTGGATGCTCCACACAGAGGCCACGTGTAAGTTTATTATAGTTGTCATGCTAGAGTGCTCTCCATCTCACTGGCTCTCGCCGCAGGCTTAAGATGTTCTACACACGACCGTGACCCCCCACCCCCTAGCATTATGATTCACTCCATATATCATGTGTTTGTGCGTGTCA
Source organism: Pterois miles (assembly GCA_947000775.1). NCBI lineage: Eukaryota > Metazoa > Chordata > Actinopteri > Perciformes > Scorpaenidae > Pterois > Pterois miles. The sequence continues at coordinate 7,380,620 of CAMQGK010000224.1, read as the reverse complement.
GACCACAGACGGACGTCTTGCACAGTGAGTTAGATGTGCTGTCAGAGCGCTTCTCTCAGAAGTGCCTGGAGCTGAGGCGCACCGAGCAGAGCAGCCTGGGCCGAGAGACTGAGTTCAGTCGCAAGGAGAGAGAGCTGGAGCAGCTCAGAAGAGAGAACCAGGTTTACACACACTCCTGATCTGACTCTATTTTAATACAGCACCATACCACCCTGTTGTTTAAAAAGCAAATGACATGAGATTCTGTTTCTACTTGTTTCATAAGGTTAAACTACTAAGGAAACTTTCATAAGCATACTAGTTCACATTATTTCTCCATGACGTAATTTGGGCTAAAAATCTCTTTTCAGGAGCTTAAGGTCCAACTGGCGGAAGAGATCAGCCGCATGCGTTATTTCATCACAGGGCAGAGGTCGCACACAGCGTCTCTTGGCAACACTGCGTCAGAAGTAGAGGTATTGATAGCGATAAGTTGTGACTAAATTAAATTCTACGTCAGCTCATGTGAAAGTAGGTACTAAAACATTTTAACTTATTGCTGCATCCCAACCCAGTTTCATTTATTGCACCTGAAGTATTAATTTAGGCTTGAAGGACAAAATGTTGACATTACTGTCATCAAGGGAAAGCAGAAAGCAACATTTGACAAATGTGCTGTGGGATCTTCAACCCACTTTAATACAAAACAAATTGATCATAGCATTTTTACTGTTTTGTCTTGCGTATACAGTAACGGCTCCCCACAGCAACATTGTCATCTTTTGTTTTTTTCCAGTGGCCTCATTTGTGTTGAACATCTAAGGTTGGTTACATTATACTGCAGCACATAGCGCCATCTACTGCCTGAATACCAATCCAGCATGGCTTCAGTGGTGGAGGATGTATTCAGATCATTTACTTACACCAGGGTAATAATACGCCATTACAAGTAAAAGTCCTGCATTCAAAGTATTATCTGCAAAATGTATGTTAAGTATTTAAAGTTTTTGTTCAAAGGGGTCAAATAAATGTAGTAAAGTAAAAAGCACCAATGTTTCCTCTGAAATGAACTGGAGTAAAGTATGAAGTAACATGAAAAGGAAGTACCCAAGTGAAGTAAAAGTAACTCAAAATTGTACTTACTGTGCTTGAGTAAATGTACTTAGCTACTAGGGCTGTAACTAACAGCTATTTTCATTGCTGATTAATCTTTTATTTTCATTGATTAATCAATTAGGTGTTTGGTCTACTAAAAAAATGTAATGTGTTGGGAATTGTTGATCAGTGCTTCCTAAAGCCCAAGGCGACGTCCTCAAATGTCTTGTTTTGTCCACAACTCAAAGATACTAAGTTTACTGTCAGAGGAGTAAATAAACCAGGAAATATTCACATTTAAGAAGTTGAAATAGATTTTTTTCTTTAAAAAAATACTCAAACTAACCAATTATCAAAATAGTTGCCAATTCATTTAATAGCTGAGAACTAATCAATTAAACATTGCAGCTCTGTTAGTTATACTCCACCGCTGTCAGATGTATGTAGTGACTTTCCATACAGATATGAAAATATTCTATTTTTTTTTTTAACAAGTAACAGTAAGATGTCACATTTTGTTTTTCAGACATTACTAAGAGCAAAAGACAACGAGGTGCAGTATCTTAAAAAAGAAATCAGCTGTCTGCAGAATGAGGTGCAGTCTCTTACGAAGGTATGTTTTATGATCTGGCCTTTCAAATTAATACAGTCCTATATGTTGAACATCTCCATGTAAACTGACTTTGATGCATCTTCCATATTTGTTTCACTAGGAGAAAGAAGCGGCTTATGAGCGTTATAAGGAGGCCTACGTAGAGCTGAGCGACATGAGGAGTCGTAACCAGTTGGAGACGAGCTCCCTCAGCGAACACCTGAGACTGGCAAACGCTGCACTTCAGGAGGGAGCGGGACAGACCTGACCAATGAGGAAAACTGCTAAAAGCTTACCTAAGAACAATGATAGCGAGCCAACATCAACAACAAAATCATGACATTACAATAACGTGCAGTTATTATGGATGGGTATGACTTAGAAGAGTCAGAATAAGAATTATGGCAACTATTGTGTACTTGGAAACCACTGTGCAAAGATTAAACAATAACAAGTGTTAATCCATGTGTAATCTACTCCCTTTATTGAGCTGACAAACATGCAAACAAGAGTGAAGGCATAACTAGTAGTTTTGATAGCCTCACATGATATGAGATTTCAAAAATATTAATTCAGCGTAAACAACCTAAACAGCAGAGGAGGGAGGGAGGAGATGGGTGGAGGTGGAGGGATGTGTTTGGATGTCAAAGTGCCCCATCTTCCCCTTCTTCCTTGTATCAGCTGGTGTGCTCTCGCTCAATATTGCAAAGCACCCTGTGGATGTGAATTTAAAAAGAAACAAAAAAAAAAAAAAAACACATCATCAGCTACTGCAACTTCATCCTTACACACCCTTTACACACCCTTTACATGTGGATAAGACTGTGCATAAAAAGGTCCAAGCGACAGTACTGAAAGGTTAAATAAGGTGTGGCTAAGGTACACTTTAACTTTACCCTTTATTTTCACGAGTTGGCTCAATCATCGTCATCGTCGTCTTCAGGGACAAAGATGTCATGCTCCTCCAAGAGAGCGGCAAAGTTCTTGCTGATCAGAGTTCCCACGTACAGGAAAGGCACCACCACTGCTGTCATGCGGATAAGACCAAAGGGTGTCTGGAAAACATAAAGAGAAATAGTCAAGTCAAATGATATGAAAATTAGTTTAATTAAGGTGTGACACATGAGCTATTCGACTATTAACAATATTAATCCCCACCTCAGTTTGCTCTAGGATATTTTGGTCCAGATTTGTGATTATGGATAACTGTTTCTCCGTAAAACCAAATACAAAAATTTGTTAGTTCTCTGAGTTAGTATCACAGAGAAAAGACACCCTGCTCACAGGGTTGGTGGATGTTGCCTAAAATGGCAGTGGATTGTCTGGCAGCTGGATTCAGTAGTCTCTTTAGTTGGTCTTCCTGGGCTGGCTTCCATTCTTCCCTATTAAAAAGATTTCTGGGGCAGTTTTTCCTTATCCGAATCGAGGGTCAAACAACAGAGGGTGCCGTATGGTGGACAAAATATAAACTGTAAAGCCCCTTCAGGCCAATTTCTGACTTGTGACATTGGGCTATATAAATAACATTGACTTGAAATCGGCCTAAAGGGGCTTTACAGTTTGATTTTTGGATCTGTGATACTGGATTTGTGATATTGGGCTATATAAATAAAACTGACTTGAAATTGGGTGTAACAAAGCCATTTGCTGAGAAGCTGCACAAAACATTTTCAAAGAAGAAGAAGAAGAAGATCTACCTTTATTAGTCCCACAGTGGGGAAATTCAATTTACACTCTGTTGAACTTATACATGGTACATGCACACAAACACACACATGCATTAATGGAGAGATGTCAGAGTGAGGGGGCTGCTCCAGACAAGCGCCCCGAGCAGTTGGGGGTTTGGTGCCTTGCTCAGGGGCACCTCGGCAGTGCCCAAGAGGTAAACTGGCACCTCTCCAGCTACCAGTTCACACTCAGTTTTCGGTCCATGTCGGGACTTGAACCGGTGACCCTCCGGTTCCCAAGCCAACTCCCTACAGACTGAGCTACTGCCGCCCCCAAAAAGGAGTGCACTGCATTCGCATACATTTTCAAGTTTAAAACAGCATTTCAAAATATTTTTAATGGAAAAACTTTGAATTAAAGCACAATACCACTTTATGACGAGTCTTGATTTACCTTATTAGGCTATATAATTTTTATCTTGAGGCTTCACAGCCAGTTTATCCAGCCATGAAGTGAGCAATTTTTAAGCTGTTTTGGACAACATATTTCTTTCAAGCTGGCCCTTGGTCATGGCCTTGAGGTGAATTTTCAATTTTGTTCCAATAGCAAGTCAATTATCTATGAAAGGTCAAATAGTCAACTTGATCCACATATTAAAACATCCCTAAAACATTCAGATGTTAGGGAGACATAGAGATAACACTGACTGTGTAACTATGTGCACTGGACATCATTACATTTTAAAAAAGGACGTGTTTCTGTAATATAAACATATAACGTTATCCTTCATTGTCCTCGACCTTTCTTGCCTTGACAACAACGCACAAAAATATGTTTAGCGTTTAGCTAGCTCAAACAAAAACATTCATCCAGAGGCTAATGTTCTAATTACGCATTATTTCAGCTGCTAACATAAATTGCCAGCTTGATTCAGCTGAATTAAATTGAATTGATGAAATAAGGGGTTTTACTTCCTGAAAGTGCACCTACGCCGTGTAAACATGCGTTGATTGGCTGACTTGATGAACCCAAGCGTGTTTCCTGTCTTTGTATTCGCTACAGCTGCTGTCATTCAGCGTTAAGTCCCGCCTACGATGTAAGTCATATTTTCTGTCGGTTTTACACTCGGTAACCAAGACAAAATAAAACTTACTTTATTCGGTTTTGGTAAGATTGCCCCCGACGGCGTTGATACTACGGTCCTGCTTTGAGTCGACCTGGATATGTTAGATGTTTTAGAGCCGGTGTTGCGGCTCATTATCCCCGCATTTTTGATGAAATGTCGCAGCGAAAGCCGCAGTGTACTCGTCGCCATTTTTTCCAGTAATGTGATAGAGGAATGGGCAGGGGCCTGTCAGTGCGATGGGCGGGACTGGGATGCCTTTTATGGGCGCGACTTGACGTTTGACCAAGCACGTAATCATTTTAATACATCAGTTTAATTAATCAGTTATATACTGCAAATTAAAATCTGTCTCTGTGTTGTGTCACCATTATATCTGTGGCCTCATTCAAATTCAAGGAGCCATACACAGCTGGCGTCACCAACTGCTATGTCATTTCTTTAATTTTTCACACAAAAAATAAAAATAACTTTATTTGTTAAAGGGGCACAAAAACAGTGAAAACAGTGCAAGTTTGTATTAGGGAAGTAAATCATCTTTTAATTAAATTTTAAAAAAATATGTAGGATATATTCACATCTACTCCACTAACCACAAGACACAACATCACATCAAATACATCAATATGCACATTAAATACCAATTTTACTACCGGTACCATAAAAAGAGCTTGCCTTTGACTCTAGGCAAATTCGATTAGTAATTTGTCAACAAAAATATACAATGAAACAATGTAAAAAACATTTTAAAATATAAAAACAATTATTAAACAAGTAATGTAATAAATGTATAGTCCAAATACTGTTGAGGTTTTTATTTCACAGCTCATTTCTTCTTATATGTAAGGCATTCAAATATAAATAAATACCAAAAATATATATTTTTTATTTTAGAAACTATAAATTGAATAATAACCAACCAACAACATTCAGCCATCTCTGCTGAGGGGGAAGCTGGAAGGAGCTGGTGTGGACTGTCAGCTAGCTGCATGGACCATCAACTACTTCACCAACAGACCACACAGTACGTGAGGCTTCATGACTATGTGTCTGATGTGGTAGTCTGCAGCACGGGGGTCCCTCAGGGTACAGTTCTATCCCCTTTCCTTTTATCCCTTTACACCTCGGACTTCAAACACAACTCGGACTACCGCCACGTTCAGAACTTCTCTGACGATACAGCCTTCGTAGGCTATGTATCTGAGGGGAAGGACCTGAATTACAGGGAGGTCAGCCATCAAGCCAACAAGCTTCACACCAACACCACCAAGACGAAGAAGATGGTGATCAACTTCCGCAGGAAGAAAAAACATCACCAGTGAACATCCAGGGCTTGGACAGTGAGATTATAGAGGAGTATAAGTACCTGGGGGTTCACCTCAACAATAAAATGGACTGGTCCACAAACAGCAGGAGAGCCTGCTCTGTCCTGGACCAGCCTCTGGACCTCACTGAGGAGGTGGGGGAGAGGAGGATGTTGGTGAAACTGCCATCCATCATGGTAACATCTCTCACCTCCTCCACAACACTGTGTGAGCTCTGAGCAGCTCTTTTAGCAGCAGGCTGTGGCTCCCACAGTGTAAGACCGAGCGCTTCCGGAGGTCTTTCATCCCCTCTGCCATCAGACTTGTGCAATAACTCACATGTGCCTTTCAGGTCACCACATCTGTAAAACTGGCCACGCTGCAATAGAGTTTGTGCGATACCACTAGCTGATCACATCACTGTGTAATTACCTGTGCAATATCCATACTTTTCTATAAACAATAAACCTGGTTCCCTTTTCAGAAGGAATATACTCCATCCTTCTGTGAATTTACAATTTCCAACATTTCTGATCAATCTTACTTTATTTTATTCTATTTCCTTTTATAGGTATCTTATTCCTGTATATTTGTTTATATTCCTGCATATTTGTCTAAATTTTTCATATATTTTTATGTACACCTGGGTGTTTTTTGTAAATATGCTGCTGTAACAACCAAATTTCCCCACTGTGGGATTAATAAACGTCCATTTTATTCAATATATATATATGTATATATATATATATATATATATATATATATATATATATATATATATATATATATATATATATATATATATGTGTATATATATACACACACACACACACAAAACTGCTCATGCCAGGGGTACATTAAAAAGTAAAAATATCTACTCTATATATAAATAAATAATTAAAATACAATAAACAATAATAAAAAAACATCTATATAGAGGAAAAAGTAATACAAAATCAGAATAGATTCTCATCTGTCTATAAGAAATGTATCCAACACACAGTTATTTAAAATTAAATAATTAAATTAATTCAAATTGATTAGTAATTTGTCAACAGAAAATTTACAATTGAACAAAAAAATGTAAAATTAAACAAGTAATGTGAGAAATATTTATTCAAAATACTGTTGATGTTTTTATTTCACAATTAATTTGTTTTTCTATATTATCCATATTGTCGCAGCTCTTCATAACATAAAACTGCGTTTCCGGTTTCCTAACATTTTGATAGTGAGGTGTAACGTCACCAGACATGCCAGCGCGCGAGGCTGACTGCAGCACTTCCTCGAGGCGGAGGGACGAGAGCGCGCTCCGCGGCGACGCGCACGGAGGGGAAGTGGAAAAGGCGGAAGAAAGGACGTTGAATAAACTTGCCAACTTCTAGCCGACTGGCTAGAAATACCGTTAGAGGCTATGTTACAGATGACGTGGTTACTTATTTCTATACAGATTTAGCGAGTTAGCCCACCGCCCTGTCTACATTCAGTCCCGGTCTCTCAACTCGACACACGACACGACCACGGGACTCCAGTTTTCAAACAGACGTTGCTGAACCGACCCGAAGCCGTCCACCGTTACAAAGTCACATTTAGCTGTTGTTAAAGTGCCGTGATAAGCAGTCCAGTTGTACCATCGGTACACACAACCAGCTCGCTGGCTCAGCGGGACTCCGGTTTATTTTCTCCTTGTGGGGAAAAGTTGTCTGCGCGGTTAGTGGAGGAGGCGAGGAGCCAACGAGGCCTGCAGGCGAGGAGGCTGCATGTGTGAAGACTGTTGCTGGCGAGGAGTGACTCACACAACATTAGCTAAACATGTCGGCCCAGGCGCAGATGCGAGCGATGCTGGACCAGCTCATGGGGACGGGGAGAGACGGTGAGCACGGCTGGCTGTGGTTGAGATGGATGTCTGATCGGATCTGGACAGGACAGGAGTTTGTGTGGGTTGTTAGCATTAGCCGGAAAGCTAACCGATGTGCCAGTCAATGACAGTGAGGAATGCTTTGCAAACCAGGCTAGCTAACATGAGGCTAGCCAGCCGGCTAGCTACCTGTTGTGTTTGAGTGCACATGGCAAGTTAAGTTGTTGCTAACATTAGCCACAAAAAAACATTTTAGCTCTGTATCTGATCATGTTTAGTGTGCTGTTTTCTCCGTGGCTCCCTTTCTTGCCATCAGATGTTGTCATTTTATCAGACTCTGTCCGGGCAGCTAACTTTTAGGATTAACTGGTAAGGTAACAGATGTGTGACTCATTCATAGCAAGTCTGCACCTCAGTGCTTTATCGTGTTGTGTTTCTGACAAGTCAACATGTCTTTCTGCTCTTGTGGTTTTCTTTCTCTTTTGTAGGCGATACCATGCGGCAGAGAATCAAATTCACAGATGAGCGAGTCTGCAAAAGTCACCTCCTGGATTCATGTCCTCATGATATTCTGTCTGGCACTGTGAGTACCATGTATATACACACCTGTACACAGATAGCATTCATCAAACACTGCAGTCAGAGAGTATTAGGACAGCTGTTGTCAGAGGTTTTGGGTCTTCTCTAGGACATTGAACTTCAGGATGTGCATATTTATATTGTGTTAGCAGTGTAGGACACATCTGACACCCATTCAGATGTTCACATTCTTCAGATCAGATTGAAGACAAAAATAGAGAGAAGAGAAGATAGCTGCAGTGGGCCTGACATAGCATCAGTAGGAACAGTATCAAATGTCAGCTGTGGTTTGGGTCACAGACTGCATCCAGATTTGTTTGTAAACCACTGAATGCAACTTTTAATGTGTCCAGTTACTTTCTGTCCCCTCAAACGGGAGACTGTAAATAGAAAAGGTGCTTTTGTCTCCATGCATTATGGATGCAGTAAAGAAATACAGTCCATGTCACAGACCAGGCCCTGCAGCACAGATTCAAATGATATCACATTTACAGTCCCTAATGTGATGCCATTTAAAAGACAAGGATGACATTTTAACATTGGGGAATTACTGGCACAACAGTTCTCTCAAGATGAGTGAATTGGCGAAGCGTACTAACACAGTACATGGATGTCTTTCTGATTTCTCCAGAGAATGGATCTGGGAGAGTGTATGAAAGTCCACGACTTGGCCCTCAGAGCAGACTACGAGATCGCCTCTAAAGAGCAGGAGTACTTCTTCGAACTTGATGTGAGTAGTACACGCAGTGGTATTGTATGGTTTACGGACAATATAGCCATCTGTGAAAGTCTTATGGTTTTTGACAATAAAGTTGATTTGTCTACCCTATGGGTCTACTTTATAAAACAAACTCTGACTTTCTACTTTCCAAGCAGAAATTCCAAGTAGTTTAGTTTAAGTGGTGTTGTTGAACTGTGTTGAAGAAGTTGGATGTTTAACTTGAAGGATGATTGAGAGCAGATAAATCTTGTTGTCACATACTTAATAGCAGATGGAGACTGTTAATATACAGTATATATTTAGTACTAGCATCCATCCATCTGCAACTGCTTATCCCGTTCAGGGTCGTGGGGGGCTGGAGCCGATCCCAGCTGACAGTGGGTGAAGGCGGGGTACACCTGGAACCGGTCGCTAGACTATCACAGGGCTCACACATAGAGACAGACAACCATTCACGCTCACTTTCACACCTATGGACAATTTAGAGTCAACCTGCATGTCATTGGACACCAATTTAGGACATTTCCAAGGAGTTTGTTGTTCAAGTTTATCTTGAAAAGAAGTTTTGAGATGAATTGAGCAGAGTTTAATCTGGTAAATATGTATATATTTTACACACTCGTGATTGCTTGCAGGCTGCTGAACACCTTCAGTCTTTCATTGCTGACTGCGACCGCAGGACCGAGCTGGCCAAGAAGAGACTAGCTGAGACGCAGGATGAGATCAGCGCGGAAGTGGCTGCAAAGGTGACAAATTCACTGTTGCTAGTGAGATTATCATCTGGTCTTTATGAATTCTGTGCTCTTTATAACAGGGAATAGTTAATCTCCTGGGCAAAAGCAGATTTACACCATCTGGTTATTGTGAGAAAAGTTTTTTTAAAAAATTACAACTTAGAGATAAACATTTTGTCTCTGTTTTTTTTTTTTTTTTTTTTTTTTTTTTTGCTATGAAAAGGCTGAACGTGTCCACGAGCTGAATGAAGAGATCGGGAAGCTGCTGGCCCGGGCAGAGCAGCTCGGGGGCGAGGGGAACGTAGACGAAGCCCAGCAGCTGCTGGAAATGGTGGAGAAGACACGAGGCTTGAAGAAAGAAGCAGAGGTCAGAAAGTTAATAATTACTTTGTTGTGAATAGGTTATTGTGCCAGAATAGATAAATATTTTTACTTGCATGTCACCAACTACACCTGAAATATTAGTTTCAGACCTGAAGATATGTGGTTTAGTAGTCTAATAAATTTATTAGAAATAAAACTTCATCCGTGACTCGTTAACAATAACCAGAGGCAGTTAAACAGTCTCTTCTCAAAATAGATAAGACAGATACCAATATTTTGAGAGCTTTTATTAGTTGCATCTTCCAAAAAAAGTCCAGGCCTGATCATGCAGGAAAGATGAAATACAAATTAAAATCTGTTGTTTTTTTATGGTGTGTCTTCAGTGAATTTGCTCTAGAGCTTCATAAACTTTTGATGTTGCAGGATGTGTACAGAAACTCAATGCCAGCCTCCAGCTTTCAGCAACAAAAACTACGGGTGTGCGAGGTGTGTTCCGCCTACTTGGGTCTTCACGACAACGATCGGCGTCTAGCTGACCACTTCGGGGGCAAACTGCACATCGGCTTCATTGAAATTCGCGAGAAGCTTGACAAGCTAAGGGTAAGGGGTGCACTGGAACTAGCAGCACAGAACTACTTTAATTTGCATGATTATTGTTGGTTAAAAAAAAAAAGTTTATGTTTAGTTTGTTTCCATTATTTGTGTTGTATGAACATAGAACAGAATCAACTGCTAGTATTTTATAACTATGTGCTATTTTTGTTTAATCCAGAAAGCAGTTGTAGAGAAACAAGAAAGAATGCGAACCAGAAGACGAGAGGAACGTGAAAGAGATGATGAGAGAGAGCGACAGTGGGAGTTGGAGCGTGAACGGGAAAGAGAGCGGGAACGAGAACGAGAAAGAGAGCGGGAATGGGAGAGAGAACGAGAAAGAGAGAGAGAGCGTAGGAGGTAAGAAACAGTCTGACTTCCATCGTAGGGATGTCATGAGAGCTGATACTTGGGTACCAAGTCAATGTTGAAATTCTGAAAAGGGGCCAGTACTCCTTTTTCCACAAGACTGCAAATACCGGGGGTTCAAGATGAACAGCATTCTGTTCTTCCGGTACGATAAGAAATGTCCTGATAATGCCACACTGTGATTAACAAATCTGTGTTGAAATCAGCAGGAGCTAGTAGCATTAGCTATTAGCTGTTCGCAGTCAGTGGGCAGCATAGTCCTGCTTGGCTAAATAACGGAGCTAACAGCTAATGCAGTGAGGTTGCTTTATGGTGTGTTCAGTCTCTGTTGAGTAAAATGATTGATATTGGGTGAAGGTAAATTATAACATTATCTTGATGTGTTCAAATGCAGTCTTGTAAAATTTTGGTATTGACTTCTAAATTTCTGTTATCATGACATCCCTACTCTGTTGTTACTGCGTACAAAGAAAAAGTTCATTGTCATCCAGAATCTGATTTGTGTTTCTCTCTTAGGTCGAGATCTAGAAGTGGAGAACGATACAGGTATGTCTGCTTTGACCAGAATCACTCCATACGTTTTGTCTGTCAGAGTGACGGATAATTTCACAAGTTTAAAAACTTCTCAGACATTAATATTAACACAAGGGTGTAACGGTATACTAAGCCAGCTGTGATACAGCAGTCTTGATATATTTGATATTTCAGAGGTTGACATAGGTCTGATGCATGACAAGTTTAGTAGTTTGAGTAGAAGCTGTTGAAGTAAAAGCTGTGAACATTAATTTAGTAATGTAATGAGGCTGCTGTTCAGATCCATACAATTAGCTATAAAATAATGTACCCATCTGTTTAATCAAAACTGAGTATTGTCTGTGGTAACAGTGTTATGCCAGGACCAGGCTACACGAACCTAGCCCGACATTGAGATGAATTTGACATGCTAAAAGACCTGTTATGCAGTATCTGGGATGTCCCAAAGACTCCCCGAGGAAAAGTCTAGCCTGTCAGAATTTCTTTTGTCTTGACACACCCAATGTGACATCCCCAATGTCATGTTACCTGCGTCGGTAAACACATGCTGTCATTTCAGACACCACTAGTGGCAAATGTAAACAGGAGGTGTATTGACTTTGAGTTGATTTCAGTTGGAGTGACTGCAAAACCACCTGATTTAAAATAAATAAATAAATAAAATAAAATACATCTTTGTTCACCAGTCAATTACCAATTGTTTTTTGTCCTCAAGATTTTTCAACATACTACAGCAACATCATTCACAGGAAAACTGTACTGTAATGTAACTAGCTAGGCACTTGCACCGAAGTGATGTTCAAACATTGGTTACCTCAAGTTGTGTTTGAAGTATCAACAGCACATACCTTCCTCTCCGTGTCTCCCAGGAGTGCATCCACAACCGTTCTTTTTCTTTTCGCAAAACACAAGACCGCCAGCATCACACACACAGCACTTCATTCACCATGATTTACAGTTGCTTCACCTACTTCTCCGACATCTGAACTTGCATGATTGTGAAATACAACGTGCCAGGATTGGTCGTGGTCATCCGTGTAGTGTTGCCAGTCACTAGACCAATATACTGCAAGACTGTGTGTTTATCTTTAAGTTGTAATTTTTCTCATTAGATCTGACGTGGTCACCATCGTCTAACACAAATATATTGCGTAGTCTGACCCCAGCATTACAGAGGTTTCAGTTACGTAAATGATCACAGTGAAATAAACTTCTGGTTTACTTTGCCTGAAATTAAGACCTCTAACATCATACAAAAATATTATAATTTTAAGGAATAAAACTTAATCAGAAACAGAGCAGCAGTGCTGTGTTTCACAGCAAATGCTTTTTACTGCTATTGTGTCGGCCGCTATCTACAAACTAAATTGATGAAGAGACAAGATGATCAGGAGGCATCAGTATAAAGCCTTAATCTAAGAATATATAGCTTATCGCTGTGTAGGCTACCTTTTTTTGTTTTGTTTTACTTAAACCTTAAAATCAGTTTTTCTTCATGAACCAATTTTTCTAGGGACGGAGGCTCTTCGACTTCGTCCTCTCATCGTTCAAGACGCCACCGCTCCTCTCGTTCCAGAGAAGAAGGTGGAGATCGGGATCGGGAGAGAGAGCGGAAACATCGACACAAGGAGAGGCATCGCTCACGCTCCCACTCTCACAGGCGCAAAAGGAAGAGGTGTGACTTTTATCCATCACTGAAACGTAACATAAAGCATCATCAGGACATGATGAGTGATCTGAGAGTGGACCTCCTTCTCCTTAACTAACTGTAAACTCAACTAAATACAACTCACATAATGTACACAGTGATTACACATCAGCCGTCACATTCGTTTACAAGACGTGAACAAGTGAATGCAATCAGTCGTGAAAGTTGGTTGAGTACAGCAGTGTCAACTGATGTTAATATTTTAATTTGTCAACTCGTGCGATTCACCTGAGATGCAGAGCAAATGAAATCAGCTGCAAACAGGACTCTATTCAGGTGCTTATAAATCAATTTGTTGCTGAAACAGTCAATCGATCATCAACAATATTATTCAACAGCTATTTAAATAATCAATGAATCCTTGAGGTCATTTCATTAGTCACTGGTTCCAGCTATTCAGATGTGAAGTTTTGTGGCTTTTCTCTATATTTATCATTTTGTAGCAGTGACGATTAATCAATTATTTGTCAACCACTAAATTAATGGCAACTATTGTGATAATTGATTAATGGGTTTGAGTATTTTTTTAAAGGAAAAAAATGTTAAGATTCTCTGATTCCAGCTTCCGAAATGTGAATATTTATGATAGTAAACTGAATATCTTTGAGTTGTGGACAAAACAAGACATTTGAGGACGCCATCTTTGGGAATGGAGATTGAACACCCCATAATGTAACTCAGTGCAATCTCCGTACATTAGCTGTTAGCGCCGTTATGTAGCCAAGCAGGACTGTGCTCCCCACCGGCTGCTAACAGCTGACATTACTACCTCTCCTCCTGCTGATTTCAACATAGATTTGTAGTTCACAATGTAGCATGACCAGGACATTTGTTATTGTACCGGAACAACAGGATGCTGTTGGCTCAGGCTTTGGGAAACACAGATTGACATTTTTCACCATTTCTGACATTTTATAGATCAAACAACTAATCCATTAATCAAGAAAATATTCAACAGATTAATCAAGAGTGAAAATATTTTAGTTTTCCGCCCTATATCATTTATAATTAAATCATTGGAAATTTAATATTTTTCTTTAAATTGTGCATTTTTACACAATTCTCTGCCTTTTAATTAGAGCTAAATAATCATTTAAGCACACAAATAGAATAATCATAGTTCAACTCTAGATTAACTTATTAATTAAAATGACTATTTTTAACATTACTACTCTGGCGCTAACGCAACAGCTACCAACAACCATCCAAGAATTCAAAATATAGTTTTAGTGTTATATAATGTATTTGAATACGTAAATGTGAGGGACATTTTCATGAACTCCTTATTTTTGTCGCACTGAAAATATATCCAATTTTCACAAATTGAACTTTCACTGATTACACCTCTGCTAGTATGACCTGCCCCCAGATATTGAGTACCACCTTTCTACTTGCGGACAATAAGTCTTAGCTTTCTGTCACCCCCCCTCAGGTCCTCCAGAGACAGATCATCCCACACTCGTGACAGAGAGCCTTCGCCGTCCCAGGAGAGGTGTAGAGAGGCTGCAGCGGGAGAGGGTTGGCGTGAGGACAGGGCGGAGTGCGGAGACTGGGAGGACAGGGAGAAGTCCTCCTCCGCGGACACAGCCAGGGGCAGGGAACGAGAGAGATCCCTGTCGTTCGAGCGAGACCGGCGCTCCAGCTCAGAGGAGCGAGAGTCCGGGGAGATATGAACAGGAGTGGACGCCTCCAAAGTCTTTTGATTTGGATATATTGATTACTAAAAGGAGCATGGAGAGACGAGTGTGTGTTGGTGCGAATGCGTGTGTCGGCTTTGTATGTGCGTTCGTGTTAAAGTGGTACATTAACAGGGGTGGATGGTGCAAACTTAACATGGGGATGAGGGAACAACTTCAGTGGTGGCGGTCAAGGAAACATGCAAAACTACTTTTATAAGACTGAATTATGAAGCTGGAAGCAGTAGTCATTTTTTATGCCATCTTGTCGATCTTATGTACAGTTATTTTGACAGTGATGAGACAGCAGTCCAGCTTTGAGTCTGTTTTATTTTACTCACATGAAGTGCTGTTATTTTTTTTTTTTTATTGTTAGTGTGACCTTCAGTGTTGATACTGTTTTTCCTCCTCCATTAGGAATCTGTTTCAGTAGCTGTGGATTCATTTACTCGGGTTGGACTCATTAATGTGGCATCCCTTGCAGTTGTGTTGGAAATGAGCTGTGAATGACTGAAGGCACTTCTGATGTTTGTGTTTTATTTACTGCCATAACAATCTCATTTGGGAGGTCCGACACACGTCCCCGAGCCTGCCTTTAATTCAGGATGCAGTGATGAGCTCGTATTTTGAAAATAAACTCACTTGCCCCCCTGAAAGAAGTCATCCAAATATTTCCACTCTGTTCCTGACATGCGAATGCGTATAGATCACGTTCATATTTACATACCGACACTTAATGACCCAGGGACTGTTTGCTGTGATACA